>CM048820.1:63435269-64642769 GCA_026586065.1 Dioscorea zingiberensis | reverse complement strand
ATAGGTGAAAACAGGAACATAGAAAAGAACAAGACTCTGCCACAAAGTATCCAACATTGTGATCCAGAATAGCCTTAAATTGTAGCTCTCTTGTCGGTGTCCTGCTTCATAAAGTTTTGGATACCGGAGAAGTGTCTTATCACTCAAGTCCTTGTCCAGAACTCCAACCACTATTGTTGGGACCGATGTATAAATGACAGAATAGAGTACACTACTCCAATCTGTTAAAGCAGAAGTTGTGGAAAATGCGGCGCATAAAACATACCTGCATCAAAAATAGGAAGAAAAGATGTCCTAATCAGAGAGCACCCTGATGTACAAAAAAGAAGATTCCACAAGAACATGTATCTCAATCTTCTCCAAGGACCAAAACCTACTAAGTAGTTGCAAGAGCACAAGAATATCTGTGCCATTTTAAGTTTAACTAAAGAACAAAAACATGTTCAAACAGGATAATTTTGAGTAGAAAAGCTGCTTCCGATGTTTTCTTTTCTTTTTCCAGACTCAAATACAGAGAAAACTTTTGCTTCAAATCTGTTGAAAGGAAGTTGAGCTACATGTCATATCTATGTAGACTATTTAAGATAGAAACTTTAGCATCTCAGTAATAAATGTGTTAGCTAATGATCTGCATGTATGCTGATGGTAGAAAAAGAAAACATATATCACGGCTAAATCAAGTGTAGCACAGTGCACTAAATGCACAAGTATGACAAGAAAATGATCGAGGGACCTGCAACCAACAAGTCGAATTTAATTTTCTAAAAACAGAAGCTAGAGAAAAATCCAAGAAATGTTGCTTTGATGCCTCTTAGCCCATAAAAAAGATTTACAATGATTAATTGTGTTAAAATAATGAATTATCAAATAGATAGACACTATTCACACATGAATGACTACTTCCAGTTTTGGAGCATATTACTTTATTTGATGAATTTTTGTAGACAATGTTCAAAAACTCATCAATAATGTTTTGTGCTGGATCTAAATCACCAGGTAGTCTACAAAGGTGGTTAGGGATCTCACGGCCTAGGTTCTTTTTTTGGAACTTGAACCATGAAACAGGATTTGTTGCAACCAAAAAAACTAATCTCAAAAGAAGCTGAAAAATATAGGTAGTAAACAAAGATACAGATGAATGAACGTACCAGAACAACATTAGCACAAAAACAGCATTCCGATAAAAGTTGTACAGAACCAAAAAGCCAACACGCTGGTAATTCCAGTGTCCATGCACAAGGAGCAATCTTTTCAGGAAACGAAACTGCCCCATAGCAAAATCTGATGCCATAACTGCTTGACGACCTTCCTGGCCACATATTCCAACACCAACATCTGCCATCTGGATCATTGAAACATCATTTGCCCCTGTAGAAAATGTTGTTAGGAGATATTAAAATAAAAAAAAAAAGGGTAGACAGATTTCAAACAAAATCTGCAAACGGAATAAAAACTGCAATGGTAAAGGAAATAACATCAGAAGCATTGAAGACTCTATATTTTCCTTTAGAACTGTGTTGTAAAGCCCACAGGAATCAGTTCAATTCCATTCACAAATTGGGAAATTTTGCAGCACAGAGGCATAGATTACTAGCAGATACAAGGGAAGAAAAAAGTTTGACTTCAAAAATCAGAAATTGTTCAGGAGATTCAGAAGTTCAAAAGATAGCAAATTTCTTCTCAAACACATGTCATGGTCAAATCTTTTAATTCTCTTTAGTGAAAAGAGCTAAATATGAAAAGACATGATTCAGTCACTCAAAAAGAATGTAAGTTTATACATTCTGATTGAGTTACTAGATTTGTCTTCAAATTATCTTCAGTTGCAATTGATATAACTAAATGTAGCCAATAAATGGTCAATAGAGTTTGGGAATGAACCATAGCTTATTCTCACCATGGGTATTGATAGTATAAACCATTCAACTAGATCTGAAATACTGCTCAAATTAACAAAACGAAACATGGACACAAGGAATTTTTTTTTCCTTAAACCCTGATCTGATCCAAATCATACAAGTTCAAGAAAAATAAGTTAAATATTTGACCCATTTTCTCACATCCCTGTTTTGGATAAGAAAACACATATTTTACTATTACAATCTCTACCTAATACTTGCATTCTAAGTTCCTACTTAAAGATGTCTCTCCAAATGTGACTGAAGTTACTATTTGAACTTTTAATTAGTCACAAAACCATGGAGACAGTTTTCTTTAAAGGGTTGTGACTTAGATAATGTTGTAAGGATAAAACTCTAAGATTTATATTCCAATGGGATTATTAGAGCAGCAAGAAAAATGGCCGAGTAACACACCATCACCAATAGCTAGTGTCATGTCATTCGTCCTGCTTTTGATTAGATCAACTATTCCTGCTTTTTGAAGAGGAGCAACCCGGCAGCAAAGCACCACATTGCATGATATTGCCAAATCGAAAAGCTACAAAGAGAAAGAAAGGAATGGTGGTGAAATCAGTTCAAGATTAACAAACATGGTAAAGTGCCAATTTCTAAAAATTTCTAATCTAAAACTGAGGTCCAGTTGAAGGAAACCAATATTCATATGCTTCAGGAGAGAACATAAAGATCTCAAACACAGATCTTCCTCAGTGTTAGATATCTATTGAGTGACAAAAGATCTCACCTCTGGCTCAAGATCTTTCTCTAAGATGTAAACAAGACTATTTCCATCAATTATGAGTGCTAGTGGATTTGCAGTCAACTCCAGGACCTTATCCGGAAGGTTTTCACAAATTTCACCGGTGATTCCACCATTTCTGAAAGCTTCAGATCGATTATCGATTGACGACATGTTTGTTGAATTCTTTTTGTCCCCACAACCATCAAGGATATTTTCATTTGACTTTTTCTTCTTCAAAGCCTTGTTACCATGGCCTACAACTTTTATTCCATATTTGGTCTTAGCATCAGCCAGAAGCCTCCTGCATTCATTCTCTGTAGTACCATTTATAATAATCTGCTGCATATTTGGTGTCAGGAGCTTGCATGAGAGACCTATTGAAATAGCAGTCTCTTGCTTGTCTCCAGTTAGAACCCAAACCTTTATTCCTGCTTGCCGAAGGGATTCTATGGTTTCAGGCACGCCATCTTGCAACTTGTCTTCAATCCCAGTAGCTCCAAGAAGATTTAAATTGCACTCTATGAGAGCAGCTGCATGACGGAGCTTTACCGACCTATCAGTCAATGAAGTGCTGGCTTCTTCATACTTCTCCTGCCATTCCTCAAATTCTAACTCATTGAGATCCCGTGAAGCAACAACAAGACTGCGTAAACCTTGTGAGGCATAACCATTCAGATGCTTTTCTGTTTCTCGTCTTATTTGCGAATGCACGGCTCCCAGGTCTCCGTAGTCAATCACGGACTCTAAAATGTTTAGTATTGAACTATCAGCACCCTTTACAAGAACCTTCACAGTATTGTTTGGAAATCTGATCACAACAGACATTCTTTTTCGGACACTATCAAATTCATGGAGACCCAGTACGTCCAACCTAATTTGGAAAAGTAAACAAAAAGAAACATCAGTGCAAAAAACATATGAGGATGGATAGTTTGTAACCAACATAAATTGAATCAGAAAAAGAAGAGGAGGTTTTCACCTCAGTTTCTCCCCAAGGACATCAACCACAATGTGCCCAGATGTCCGCTCAAGGAGAGTATATCCATGTGCAGAAGCTGCAGCAACTAAAGCTTGTTCATCAGGAGATTCACCCTGATAGTCAATTGTTTCCACCTCATCATGCATTTCATCACCAGAACAATTCCTGGTGGCCATAGGAATGACTGTGTTGCAGGCAGCCAAAGTAAGAAAAAAATCATGAGCTGCTAATCGTTCCTCTCCAACTAAGTCTCTTTGTAATAATTCCTCAAGTTCAGGGTCAACATTGATTTCTGATTTCAATTTCCATCTCTGGCCTACTGCTTCTATGTAAAAAAAGACAAATTAATACATTTGAAATGCAAAACAAAATAACAATTTAGAACAGAATAGTTTCCTTGTTTAGTTTACCTATTACTCGAGAAAGATTATTAAGCAGATAGTACTTATATGTCATTCTCTGTGCGAAGCAAGGAAGAGCAGGGTATTATTTATGTATGAAATTGAACTTATTTTCTTTTACATGAAATTAACAAAAACATCACATTTCTATCAGAATTTTGATTCAATTTCAAATTTTGATTCAATTTCAAATATAAATTGTCTTGAGAAAGATTTTCTGTAAGTGAATTTTCATGTATAAATAGTTCAAATGTCAAAAATAAAAAAATAAAAACATGAGGTTTTGGTCCACCAATGGAAACAAAGGGTATAAAGTTTAGATCTATTTATACTAGCAAGCACAAACCCAAGGTTTTAAAAGGCGAAATCGGGTACCGAGGCGTTTTGCTTTAGCCTCTCGAGGCGTAAGCCTTGAGGCGAGATGAGGCGTAAGCCTCAACTAAAAAAATAAAATAAATTAAAAAATAATAATAATATATTAGAATGTCAATAACTCAAGTACATTAAATAAAAACACTCATAATATAGTTCATAAAAAAATAAAATATAGTAACAAAACAAAGTCGTCACTCAAATACATTAAATAAAAACACCCATAATATGCATACTGTAAGAAAAATTACAATCACATGTAAGCACAAGCTTGACACTTTCCAGGAAGTGTCACATAACTATATATTAATATAAGTAGGGTTTCCATGAAGTGAAGGATCTTAACTTGATTTTCACATGTTGTCATGTTCCTATTCTGGATTTTTTATTTCATTATATTATTAATATAATTACATGACATAAAAAATATTTTTATTTATTTATTTATTTATTTTTAAGAAGGCATAGTACAAGGTCTAAGAATCTAGATTGACATTAGTGTTGATAATACATCTGTTCCCCCACTACCGTGGCGACATCAACACCTTCGTCATCGTCGGCCTTGGCTCCAAACTTCTCCACATCTTCAAAAAAAGATTCCAAAATAGAGGCTTAAGCCTCGAACGGCTTTGGTAGCCTCAGTAAAGCCTCACTCAACCAGGCTTAAGCCTCGTCCCCACTATGGTATGCAGCCTGCAGGCGTTTTTTGAGAGCCTCTAAGCCTCAGAGCCTCAGAGGCGTAAGCCTCGAAGGTTTTTGAAAACCATGCACAAACCACAACATTTCCAACACAAATGCAGGTTGATAAAATAAAAATTTTGATGTCTTGGGCACACCAAATGAAACATGAAACTTTATCTTAAGTTCTTGTTGTGAACAAATTGCATCAATACCCTGAGCAAAAAACACTAAAACAAGCTGCATAACAGATATCACTGCAAATCCACTCAAGGACCTTCTCCTTGCTTTGGCTTCCACTTCTTGCTGCTATGCAACTTTGAAATGTTTGCACCAAATCACTTCAAGCTAATGCCACCATGACTTCATCTATACAAGCACGCAACTTTTTTCCCTGATGTATTCATTGATTTCGCATTTGCACGAGTCCTGTATTTACCAGTTGTTTCTAGAAAAACACATGTTTGTGACTTAAAAGTCATCTAGAATGACATTCGTCCTGAATGAAGCACTTTTTATTGAGAATACCGATAGATTAAAGTTCACAACTTTATTTTCCTAAATCCACTAAATTTTCAGGCAATAATTTGAGAGGTTAGCATTTACTGCTAAATTCAAGGGGATAGAACTTACAACTAATGACAGAACACACAATCAGATAAACAAATCATACAGCATTATGTTTCAAGTATATGAACATAAGACTAGGCAAACTTGGCATCTAAGAATTCACAGAAATAAAGCAATAAACTGTCAAAATTTTATACATGGTCCCCTATAGAATCTAAGGAGCACAGATACAAAATAAGTGTGCCAGGATAATCATGTTACGATGCATAAATGCAGCCATAATACATAGGGAAACAATGTTGAATCAAAATAATATGATGGTTGACAACTATTAAAATTCTGGAGTTTTGATAACCATACCTGCAGAGCTTGTTTTCTTCATGAAAGTGGAACTTCCATAATCTTTCCCATACAAACTAGCCCTCCTAAACTCCATCTTGTTCTCAGTCAGTGTACCTGTCTTATCTGAAAACACATACCGTATCTGACCCAAATCCTCATTAATATTCAATGACCTGCACTGAAACCTTGAGTCTGAGCCACTGTCATACATCTGTATATCCTCAATCATGAAGTATGACTGCCCCAACCGAACAAGCTCCATTGTAATGTACAATGATATGGGTATCATTATCTGAAACACTATAACAGAGCTCAGAAATGAGAAAAATATCTCCATTGGAATACCATAATATTTGTATTCTCTTCCATTATCCCGACCATTTGTGTAATACCTTTTCCTGTAATAAGGTAGAGTATCAAGCTCAGCTTTGTGATCTCTAAGCCATACTCCCATTCCCACAGCCACGATTGCACACATACCAAACAGAAAGACTGAAAGCCACAGTGTTTCCCTGTTCATATAGCTTTCGAGTCTGCTCCTTTTGGAAGGTGAGATTGCACTATTCAACATTGCTTTTGTTTCCTGACCAGCATAAACCACAACCCCAACAACCCAATCAGTATTCTTAATCTGACAGCCACGCAACACAATGTTTGACTGACCAAGTGGAATCTTCATTCCACTATATTCCATATTGGCAGTGAATTCATAAATATTTCTATTGGGCTGCTCACACCTGATCAACCCTGAAAATGAACCGCCTTCAGAAAACATAGAAAGCGTTTCTTGCCTTGCATATCTGGTCTTTAAGTTTGACTCCCCATCTAAGTTCATCGTTTGAATATATGCTATTCCATTCGGGTCACTGGTCCCCAGCAAAACTATGTCACAAGGAAGAGTTTCATCTGCATGTATTTTCACTACCTCGCCAACATGGATCCTTTTCCACTTCTTCGGTCGGAACTGACCTGATTGCAGAACTTCTGCCTCTCGGTTGTTCTCATTCCGATCAGACCTGTGCCTCCGCCAATCTTCATAACCATCCTTAATAGCAGTCACAAAAAGAACAAAAAGGAGGGGGAAAAGAGAGACTGTTCTCCCGAAAACCGCGAGCGGAGGAAGCTGGTTCAGAGCAGCAATGGCCAGGAAATACAGATAGGCAACCCGGTGAAATTGAATAAACAAATTCTTGGGCAGAAACGTGATAACAGTGTATTTACTGGTTCGGATCTCATTTCCAGTGAATTCATACTTGTCATTTGTCTTTCTTGGATCATTGATGTATATCAATCTTGAAGGATTGTCCTCAAGCGAGAACTGATCATCGAACTGCACGCTTTTGGGTCGGGCTCGCTGAGATTTGTTGAACTTCTCCGGCATTGCAGAAGCCGCAGATGATTCAAATCTCTGCAGTTCCATGGCACCCAAGTCGTGAGCTCTTTTCCTTGTTAGAGGAACATTCTAGAAACAACCATGAGAACTATGACTCTGCCAACGGGAATAGCTTCAAGATCATATTCCCTTACAGTCCACAGCAAGGCCTCGTTTTTGTTACTTTGTTCAAAGAATTATGACAAGATCCTTCAAATGCAGGTGAAAATGAGGAAGCAGACTGGCAGAAAGAGGCCAAAGGATAAAAAGATTTGAACAATTGGAAGGTGAAGACAGTAGCAGGTGCATGAAAATCATAGATTACCATCCGACAAATGCATTACACGTCAGGGAAAAAACATCACGTTGCTCCCAGGGCTGCCAATAAAAGCCTATCTAGTCATCTGAATTCCAAATTCGGGTGTTCTCTGAACAACATCCAGAGAATAGAAACCAACCCCCTCAATCACCCTCGAATCAACCGATCCTTTCGCAAAACTAGCCAGAAAAATCCAAAATTCAATCACGAAACCCCCAAATATCCAAGAATAAAACAAACCAAAAATTCACCTTCAAACGAAGACGCAACCCCCACTGAAAACCCGAGACAGGATCACCAGATCCGACTGCTAATTCCAACAATTTTCCACACCCAAACACTGCCTTCCTCTAATTCCCCTCTAATTCAAGGGGAAATCAGACGACCATCAAACCCTGCAAAATCAACACCCCCACAAAGATCACCAAATACTACACACAAAAACATAACCAGAAACCGACGATCACCAAAACAATCAGCCGAAAACCAGTAAAGAAACAAAACAATAACAAGAATGCGGATACCTCCAGGGGATCAAAACCAAGATACAACAACGTGTGATCCAACGGTAAAGGGTCCGGATCTGGGGATCTGGGGCCAGAGATCGTGTGATCCAACCTTTTCCAAGCCTGGGATCAAAGCAACGAGCTAGGTCTAGGAGAAGGGGGACGAGCTCTCTCTTGGATTCTCCCCTCTTCTCCTGCGACGACGCGGGAGCGAAGAGCGAGGTGAAGACCGAGGAGGAGCACGGGGACAACGGATGGAGGAGCGCGAATCCCTCTCTTTCTCTCTCTCTTCTCTTTCTAACATAGAGAGAGAAGGAGGCCTTATGTAGTTCTATATCCCTTATGACGAAAATACCCTTAATTTTCTATATATTTCCTAAATATACCACCCAGTTATATATACATCCTTGCTCCTTGACAGGAAGATGGGGAGCGTGTAAGTTGGCCCCACCAAACGTGCGCCACGTGGGAGGTTTTGATTGGTCGCTGTCCTAATTAAGTAAGTTTTCCAAACAAACTCATAACCATACCTTAATGCACAGAAAGATTAGATTGCAATTGTCGGCAATAATATTTATTTATTTACTTATTATTCTATCATTTTTTATTAATATTTATTTGCTAGATAGAAACTAAAATATGAATTAGAATAATTTTTAAATAATTTTATAAAAAAGGCATCCCAGTGCTATAAAGCTTCCGTTATATGCGAGGTCTGAGTAAAGGTCGGATCAGTTGGATCTATTATAGTATTATACACAATTTTATATGTTTTATAATTTTAATTTTAATAATTAAAATACGAGTTAGCAAGAACTAGAATTTTAAAATGGTAAAAATTACAAACAAACTTATAAATTTATAACATTCAAATATATTTTGCCGGATATATGTGGAAAAGTTTAAATTTCAAGGGGTGTTTTGGGAATTAAAAGAAACGGCTAAAGGTTAAAACTCTGACTCCGATGATATCCCAAACGGATAAATGGACGAAAATAACCCTATAAAAGCATCTATCTCACGAGCATCATCCGAGTCGGTGGTGGCAAAATCTGTAAATTATGTACGGCAGGAGGGGGCATTCAGTAAAGGTTGGGGAGTCAGGGGACAGTTAATTCTAGCCGTACAATTTCTGAACAATGTGCAGATTTGGGGCCCTGATGTCATCTCTATTTTTGAATTTTAAGAGATAAATCAAAAAATTAGGGATATCTAATTTTTATTAGTGTGAATAAATCTATTAATTTATTATTAATTTTCTGGGATGTAAATATTGTAATAAATATTTTAATAGGTAATGAGAAAAGCCCATCACAAAAATTCAGATGAATTATTTCTGATAATTTTATAATAATCTAAATTATTAATTTATAAATGAGAAATATTATGCTGGAAAATAATTTCTTATGCATCCCTAAATAGTAGTAAGAGAATGTTAAAGCAATTGGAATAAGTTGAAACATAAATAAATATTTTTACAAAAAAATAATAAATATGATAAATAATCAATATTAAAAAAATTTGTTATTTTTCTAATTACTTAAGTGAAAATTGTGCTTGGAATAGTTATTACAAATTTAAATTTCAAAAACCTAACTTTGAATTATCCCAACTTATTTCAGGAACAACCAAATGAAACTCATGAAAAGAACAGACTTGCAACAATTGGTGTAAAAATAGAGAGACTGAATTTTCACTCAAATTTATATATTAAAAATACAACAAACACTCCAGTAAAGGAAGAAGATTAATGACCTGAAGGCACCTAATGGAACTTACCTCTCTGATTGCTTAGACACACAAAAAAAACTAAAACACAAAACTACTTCTCTCAAAAGATGTTTGCAGCAGTGTACATGGTACCAAATACACTTGGTATTATGGACTTTGATGCTTCCTGTTAATGTGGTTTACTCATGGAAAAGTTTAAATTTGCTTCCGAGTTTTATAGGAATCAATCACCAGCTATACATGCCTGGAAAAAAGACTGGAAGATGAGAAAGAGGAAATATCTTGTATTGATATTCAGAAGAGAGGACCAATGTAGAGGAGTAATAAAAACATGAATGAAAGAAATATGTGCGCTAGTCAGCTAGACCTAATTTCTCTTTCCTGCTTCACTTGATGAACAGAGCTCCTCTGATTTGTTATGTTGCTCCTCATATTCAATTGCCTAAAAAAAGAGGACAAACATGTTAGACATATTTCTATTTAAAGTTCTCTTTACTTGGTGAACATAAACATAATGTTAGATAAGTATTCCACAAGAAATTGTTTGGAATGAAGAAAATTAATTAAGGACATGACGCAGAATGCACCGATGTATTTTCTATGCTCGACTTCTTTATTATTTTTCTTTTCATGTACTCACATCAGTTTGCTTGATAATTTACTAAAAAGCAATGCATAAAATTCAACTACATTATTCAGTTTAAAGAAAACATCATGCATGTAAAAGTTGATTGCAATTCAATCAGCAGACATTCAAGAATTGAACACATGCAGATATTTTACAAGTATCTGAGAGAAAATTCTTTCTTTATTTGTTTACCCAGATACATCATTCAAGAATTAAACACAAGCAGATATTTTACAAGTATCTGAGAGAAAATTCTTTCTTTATTTGTTTACCCAGTGACATTTATCACATTTCTTCAAAGCCACTCCAATAAATAACAACTAATGATTTTTTTTAAACAACAAACTCTAGAAAATGACGTATTTTCTAATATGCGGAACAAATCTTCAAACGTTTATATATATGTTTTCAAGTCAAGTTTCTATTGCAATTCATGCTATGAGAAAGAAAATGAAGTTCCATAAGTCATCTTAGTAACACTAATCACAGTTACAACAAAGGAAAACTTGAAGTATATATCAACTCAGAGTAATTCGGTCATCTATGAGATCTACTGAAAATTCAACCACAGTTAATGCAAACATTAATTTGATCACAAGAGTCAGTAAAGGATTCAAACATAGTAAACACAAACACTAATTTGGCCATCTAAGTGATCTAGTGATAATTCAACCATAGTTATAGTAATTTGGTCATCTAATAGATGTAGTGAAAATTCAACCATAGCTTAGAAGAAAACCCTAATTTGAACATCTAAGAAACCTAATGAAATTTCAACCATAGTTAACACAAAGTAGTAATTTGGTCATCCAAGAGAAACAGTGAAAATGCAAGCACAATTAGATTAACTTCAAAATCAATATTGTCAAATCAAATCAATAGATTAAACAATAAAGAAAAGTTCTCCTTTACTCCAATGCACAATAATCAATGAAGAACACAGCAACAGCACAATGCTTGCGTTAATAACCAGCAAGGAAGCCATTAATGCACAAGAATCATAGAGCCAAACCTAACCTACCTGGAATGCAGTAGTAAACATTAATTTGATCATCTAAGAGTCAGTAAAGGATTCAAACATAGTAAACACAAACACTAATTTGGCCATCTAAGTGATCTAGTGATAATTGAACCATAGTTATAGTAATTTGGTCATCCAAGAGAAACAGTGAAGATGCAAGCACAATTATATTAACTTCAAAATCAATAATTTCAAATCAAATCAATAGATTAAAAAATAAAGAAAAGTTCTCCATTACTTCAACGCACATTAATCAATGAAGAACACAGCAACAGCACAATGCTTGCATTAATTACTAGCAAGGAAGCCATCAATGCACAAGAATCATAGAGCCAAACCTAACCTACCTGGAATGCGGTACCAGCAGTACCAGGAGTACCAGGAGTACCAGGGTCCCTATTCCTCCTTTCTTCTTCAATTTCTCTCAAAGACCTAATCGGAGACGACGATCCCTGGAACCCCCAATCAAAACAACAATCCAATCATTAAATACGCCATTATCGTCAATCAAAAAGGAAAATAGTAAAAATTTCTCACCGAAAGAAGTCTCAGATCATCGATCCCAATGAGACTCAGGAGCTCCAATTGCAACCTCCTCTGCTCCTCTCCCCTCATCACCAACTCTCTCAACCCCTTATCGAGAACCTGATCCCGCTCCACGAGCATCCTCTCAGTTCTCTCCCTCTCCATTCGGATCCTCTCTCTCCTCTTCCTCACAGCCCCGAGCTCCTCCGCCAGCGACGCGTCCAGCCGCCCAGAGAACGCCGGGTGGTTCTCCTTGCCTTCGTCGCCGTCGGTCTGCCTCGTGATCTGGATCGACATTTTCTTCAGAGGCGAAGGACTCGCCGGAGAGTTCAGAGGCTGGAGGGGTCTCCGGCGAGGTATCAGAGTTCCGGCGGCCGGAGAATCCATTCCCTCGAGGAGCGAAGGGGGAAAGGGGTTTGAATTAGAAGGGGAGGCAACGGTTAGTTTATATGGGCCGTGGAATGTGCTTTGAGATTCGGGACCGACAATGAGTCTAAAAGTCAGGTCCTGATGATGAAAGAGCTGGTCAAATGTCGGGTTGTGAACTTCATCATCATGATTTATTTATTTTCGTGCCTTTTCTTGCGCGCTCGTTTTGTTTGTTACTCTTTGGCGGGTTTTTGATTTGAACTGTTTAAATGATATGGATCAAACTAAATTTATTTATGTCAAATGTCGGGTTGTGAACTTCATCATCATGATTTATTTATTTTCGTGCCTTTTCTTGCGCGCTCGTTTTGTTTGTTACTCTTTGGCGGGTTTTTGATTTGAACTGTTTAAATGATATGGATCAAACTAAATTTATTTATGTTTGGTTTTTATTTTAAAATAAATTAATATTTCTTTTAATAATATTTATGTTATTGTTATTATTATTATTGAGAAGGGAAAAAAAACTTTTTATTTGACATAGACTCTGCCTCTCAAACTCTTTATTGGAATTTCTCACACAAAATCCTTGTTGGTGTCGCATGAGAAACGATGGTCATAAAGATTCCTAACTACTCATGCACATTGACAAACCGGGTGCTTCGTAGCAGGCTACGTGCCGCGAGGAGACCTCTTAGTTCCATGAATACATTTGGCTCCATCCGGAATACGCTATGTGCACACTTAGGATGACCATGGAGCACGTCCCTCACCAATGCATGTTCGGTGAAAGGCCGAGTGTACTGATTGAGTCGAGTTATATTATGGTTTCCGACAATCAAATTTTGAAGTAGACATAGCACTACGCCAAACTCTTCTTCATCCTCCGCGAAGATTTTATGCCACCGTTCTTCCATAATAGGTGTATAGATCTTCCAAGTCCGGTTAGGTTTTCACTGATCCCATGTCAAAGTGTTGTCTTGCAGATGAGGTTGAAGATTAGTACAAGTATCACCCACCAATTGTATTGGTGTAACGACCGTTAAGCCATTCACCTATTTACGGACTTGTAAAGCATTGTTTGTACATAGGATCATAACCCAACAAAAATATGGTGTCAGTCATACACCAACCTAGTTTGGCTACATTCATTACGTAGTGCTTGATGTAATCACAGATATAGCAATGCGAATCACAATTTATGCGTCAATCCAATTGGTTTCTAGATAGTATTATATGCAACACTATAATGGAAGCTGAATTGTGTTCCGTTAGTACATAGTTGAAATTTGTAAATGCTACCAGCAGGCTTGTGGCACACATCATACATATATATTATTGCAGTCGCGGAAGATATAATAGTTACAAACAAACTATATCATATAACAATTTCAGGTTTCACAATTCACATACATAAAACTTGAGGGTAAAAAAATACACAATTTAGCATAACTTCAACAACATAATGCAAGAACAAATCGGCGATGATATTCTACAACCCCCTGTTGGCCCAACTTCCATGTTTCATTCTTGCCCCTGCAGGACATCGGAATCGATTTGAAATGAATATTTGCCAAAATAAGTATATTATTAACTTGAATCATGCATTCATTAGTGGACATGCATACTTGACTTCGGAACTCACGGACGCGCTGCCCTAGCCAGAAGGATACCACCACTGCTGGGATGGTGAGGAAGAAAATGTGCTCATCCCGTTGCTTGAACGCCTTGTTAAATCTTTCTGGGCTGGACCCTACTGGTCCAGCCAGAACCACTATCGGGCTTAGTTCACATCTCCACACTAGTAGTGATTTTGTCCACTTTGGGCCCGAGCCCGCATGGTTTTGTTCTTGGGCTTAACCCAAAAGGCCTCGTTACTAATGGATATATGCTTTATTACTTAAGCCACTACACTTTTTCTTCAACAACCGATGTGGGACTTTGTTTGATTTCTAACATCCTCCCTCAAACAAAGGACCACATCTCCAATCCAGGTCTACCACCCTAAGCAACCAATCAGAACTAACCGCAATCCAGTCCACCAAAGCACTAATCGCAATCCAGGTCCACTGCCTGGCACCAACTACCATTTTTTTTTTTTTGAAATTCATCATAGGTTTACCACATGCTCTGATACCATGTTAAATCTTTTCTGGGCTGGACCCTACTTGTTCAGCCCAACTATTATCGGGCTTAGTCTAAATCTCCACATTAATATTGATATTGTCCGCTTTGGGCCTGAGCCCGCACGGTTTTGTTCTTGGGCTTAACCCAAAAAGCCTCATTACTAAGAGATATGCTTTATTACTTAAACCACTATACTTTTTCTTCAACAACCAATGTGGAACTTTGTTTGATTTCTAACATCCTCTCTCAAACAAAGGACCACATCTCCAATCCCAGGCCTATTGCCTGGCACCAACTGCAATCTAGGTCCACCGCAACTGCCTATCAACCATTTTCTTTTTCTTTTCTTTTCTTTTTTTTTAATCATAGACCTACAACCTACTCTGATACCATGTCAAATCTTTCAGGACTGGACCCAACTGGTCCAGCCATAACCACTATTGGGCTTAGTCTAAATCTCCACAGTAGTAGTGATATTGTCCGCTTTGGGCCCGAGCCCGCACGGTTTTGTTCTTGGGCTTAACCCAAGAGGCCTCACTACTAATGGAGATGCTTTATTACTTAAGCCACTACACTTTTTCTTCAACAACCGATGTGGGACTTTGTTTGATTTCTAACACGCCTGCCCTAACAACCGATGTGGGACTTTGTACAAGAAGCTCTTATCCTCATCTTTGCACTGCTCAACAATTTTGTTAATCCGATTACTGAGCTCCCTGACTTTTTGCCTAATTGGGTACTAGCTGCTTGGGTGTTTTTTTTCTCTTCGTCCCTACCACAAGAACTTCGACATCATCCTTCTCATTTCTTTTCCGCGCACCGCGACTTCCATCCAATGGTTGTTGTGTTTCGGGGCTGTCAGAGAATCAGAGCCTTCAGTGATATCTACCACTGTCTTCTCGTTCGTCGAACACAACGCATACCAGTTGGTTGTAGTAGACATACCGGCAAGATCGTGCACTGCCCAATAAAGGAGGAAGTTGTGTTCCCTTGCTATCTTGTATTCTTTATTAACCTGAAGAATATATAGTCCTGAATCAAGCAATGCTAATTATAGGGGAAGAAAAATAATGTATCCTGATCACCTGGAGAGCATTGTCCCAAACCTCGGGGTTGTCCGGGGTTGTCTGGGGTTGGACGGGGTTGGACATAATCCCATGCCCATCCACTTTTGTTGAGAAGGTTGGAGTAAAACCTATAATTTTTCTTCAATGTCTTTCATCTATTCTTTAGTTGAGAAATACTGACATCCTCTTGGGTCTTTTGTGCATAGGCAGACCATACTCGAGTCTATAGCTCATTTTTGAAGGAGCTGGTAAGGCTATTGCAGGTTGAATGTTCCTCTTGTAAAAGCATGACAAGGCATTTGTCGTCGTCAGGTGCCCACTTCTGTTTCCTGGGTAATCGTGATCCATCTCGCAGGTTTATCGTTTCACTGATTATAGCGGCTCCTCCAACTCGGACTAGATCAGCGCCACCCAAAGTTGACATTGTGGAGGATTACCTTACTGCAGAAGGTTATGGACTGTAGGGAGAAAGGGGAAAAATCTTTGAACAATGCACCAACCAAACTAATGCGTAGACATGGAGGTTGGGGAACGAAAAATTACAAACATCTAGGTTAATAAAGAGCCCTACTTTAGTGGCTAACCACCAACACCACTATCATACCGTAGATCTCTCACGAGACAATAAACAACTTTTTTCAGTTGGTGACGTAGAAGAATACATACTGATAGTTCCGACGGGTCGGTTGTGTGGTTGGTTGTAGTAAATATTACAACACACTCTCACTTTACACTCAGGAACACATAACCTCACAAACTTAAGCAATTAGTGCAAGCAAGAGAAAGGAGACACAAGATTGGTAACCCAGTTCGGCTATCCAAGCCTACGTCTGGAGGGCCAAGCTCGGAGACAACAATCCACTAAAAGAGAAGAGAATACATGAGTACAACTCCCTTGTCACTCATCTCACTTCATACATAAACACCCACTCTAGATTGACTGATGCCCGCACTACCTAACTCCCTTAGGTCTCTCTCATATGGCTCACATCAAATCCTCGAGCTGGGTCCTTTATATAGATGCTCCACGAGCCTAAAATATCTCCTTCATCTTTTAGAATCTCTGAAATCTCCGCCGAAAGTATGTTTAGACACCTTCCAAAAATAGTTGTTGCAGATCCTGAAGCACCCGATCCTGCAACGTGGCCCAGTCCGCTGAACTGACTAAGTTTGCAGCTTTGCGTTGCTTCTACGAACTCATACCGTCCAACCCTTCCGGTCGGGTCCGAGTCGACTCCGTCTGATCCTCCCGATCACGACCACTGCAACTGGCTGGACTCCTCTACGTCGTGTCCACGAACCTCTTCATGCTACCTCCCGGCATGGCGCCTCCTGACGCGTCAACATCAAGTAGTTTCCAAACTTAGGTTTTGACTCCCTCAAGTTTAGTCTTCAAGATCTTTCCAAATCATCTTCATTACCATATTTAGCCTCCCGCTTAAACATAGCCTTTAATGTATCTTTGATTAAATCTTCAATCATATTTCCAAATCAACTCGTTGATATATTTAGACTCCTTCTAAATATATGTTTTCATGATAGCTTCAGCTCCACTTGGATCTGGTTGCCATAATGAGTGTAACCACCTTCCAAGTTGGTCTTCTTAAGATTTGCTCTCAAATATATCAAGCCTTTCAAACATGGTTTCTTGCCAAACAAATCATCCTTCCAATGATGGCTCTCAAAGTATCTTCGCTCCTCTTGTTTGCCAAATATATCACCAGTGAGATCTTCAAAGGTTTTCCAAAGATATTTCCCCACATGTGTAATTCAACCAAGCTTTGACCTAGTCAACTGAGTTCCATCATCCTAGTCATGTGCCATGTCATTAAGTCTCTGACTCCATGCCTTGTCATCCATGCCATGTCAACATCATCACTGCATTGTTACTTGTGTCATATCCTCATTAGCAACGACATCCTTTGCTGTGTAAACTTCTGCCTTATCAACTTGTGTCATGCGAGCTTGTGTCATGTTGCATCTTCATTTGCTATGTTATTGCATTGTCAAATAATGCCAACCTAAGTGCAGTTTGCACTAACACATACCTTACCCCTTGATCTGTTTTTACGGCCAATGAACCAAAGTCCTTTCACCGAGCTTCAGTTCCCTCGATTCGTTGCTTGTTGGCCTGTACACCATTATGATTCCGAAGTATGAGAGAAACTCCCTTGCTTGGTCGTGGTGTCGCAGATCAATGGCTGCCCGTTGGAGTTGGTGACATGGCCTCCATGAAGCTTCAAGAAAGAACAATATCGCTGAATGGGAAAGCTGAGCCTCATTGCTAGGGATTGACTTTCTGTTTTTTTTATATACGGGATAAACCCTTCACAGAGGAACGTCATAGGGCGTGGTCTTAAGTGACAAGTACCCTTGCCCCTCACCATGCTCGTAATTTGGGAGCTTTGTGCTCACCAAGTGACTTATCCAAACTGCTCCCCCCATTTATGGGGGCAAGAATTCAAACCTAAGAGCATGCTCAATTAAGTGAATTATCCAACGCACGGGACCCGAGATATCACTAGACCAATGATCCTATGGATTGACTTTCAAAAGACACCAATACTGTACACAAACACTGATTAGAGCTAATCAGTTTAATTAATTAGATTTATTGTGACATATGCTTTCCCCCTTACATCACTAGATTATCTTAGATGATTTAATCAAGTCGGCCAATTAACGGGATGATGTGGCCACTATACAAACCATCCAATTAATTAAGGGCATTTTGGTTATAGGTGGGGGTGGGTGGCTCAACACTTCCACCATTGTGACATTGCTTTACCCCTTTAACTACCAAATTAAACAGTCTTCAGGTTAAAAAAATAAATTAAACTTCAGCATGAATAAACATCAGCAGAGTTTTCTTGATGCCAACTTACTAAATTTAACTGATACCATTTTTTTTTTTTGGAATTTAATTCAAACTAACAATTTTTTATTAAATAAACTATTGATAATAAATTGCATTAATTTATATTAAATTATGAACGAGTTACGTGAGACAGTTGAATCCTTTATGCTACGTGGTATATGAATGCAGAGAACACGTGGCAAAGAAGCAACACCCAGTATTACTTTATAAAGCCACAACAATCACCTTCATCCTTCATTCCTTCTCATACTTGGTGTTGGCCGTCATGGAACGAGCTCTTCTCTCATCCTCTCTCGTTTTCTCTATGAAGGCTTCTCCGATGATGCCCATCCAACGGCCCAGATTAACTCTCAAGCCCCACACCCTCCTCAACGTCACTCTTAAAACCACCCAGCGGACTCTGGTAGTTGCCCGCGCGGATCCGGATCCGATTCCGGAACCGGATTCGGGTAGGGAGGAAGAAAAGGATGAAGAGAAGGAGGACGAGCTGGAGCGCTTGGAGGAGGAGGCCATGGCCGGACGGGACGAGGGCCGTGAACCGTCCGATTACGATCGGAGGGCTCGTATCTTCGACGAGAGCTCCAGAGTCTTCCAGGAGCTCGGCGATCGTAGCAAGTGACTCCTATGTACAGTTACTATAAATCCAAATCCAAGCTTTCTTATGAATAATGTTATTATTTTTTTTCTCAAAAATTAGAATTTAAGGGAGTGTTTGATTGTGTTTTTTTTTCATGAGAATAACTTTCATTATCAATTTTCTATTACTTTGTACTTTGATTGCCCAAAATATTTATGGAAATAATCTGCTATTAATTAATTTTTTTTATCTTTTAAAATGGTTTATGTTGTAATTTGTTGATTGTTTGGAAAAAAGACAAATTTTTAATTAAAAATATTAATTTGTCAAAAAAAAATTTGATGCAATCAACAAATATGTTTTTTTCCTATAGAGAATGATTAGAAGAAAATATTAGATTTCTAGCAAAAAAAAGAAAAAAAATAATCACAACTAAACAATCTTTTTCTACATAAACTTTTTTCTTGAAAAATTAATTCATGAATTTTTTTTTTCACCCATTTTTCATCTTACAATCAAACACACCTTAAATTATTAAAAAAATCAGGTGTAAAGAAAAAAAATATATATATACTTTTATTTATTAATTAATTCAAATAACTTAACCATCTTATTTGAATTCTAAAATCCAACAAGATAATTGAACAAAAGAGAACTGTACACCTTTTGAATACAAACTGGACAATGATAAGTTAAAGAAGCTAATGGAATTCAATTAATCAATTTCTTATATTTCCAATGGATGGCAACCTTCCTTCCATTTCCATCCTTCTCCTCTCAGCTGCAAGACCAGCAGCGACAGCAGGGGGCAAAAGCGTGCTTCCACTTCCAGTAGTAGAAGTACTACTGCTATTCCCATCCTGTAGAACACCACTTGACATATCAGCAGAGAACAAGGACTGAACATCTTTAAGTGTCAATGCAGGTTGATCTTCTTCAAGTTTAGACATCGATGCGACGTTGA
This sequence comes from Dioscorea zingiberensis, assembly GCA_026586065.1. Lineage (NCBI taxonomy): Eukaryota > Viridiplantae > Streptophyta > Magnoliopsida > Dioscoreales > Dioscoreaceae > Dioscorea > Dioscorea zingiberensis. The sequence continues at coordinate 64,622,703 of CM048820.1, read as the reverse complement.
GAGCCGTCTCTCTGCTCTTGTTCAGATTGTAGATGTTTTCTTCCACACTGTTCTTCACCTGTAACAAAAGAAGTATATGTGATGATAAGAACATTGTGCACAGAGATGAGTGAATGTCAAAAGTTTCGGTTAGGTTTCGGTACAGACTATGAAACGATGAACGAACGTCTTATTCACTTGTCCGATACGGTGGACTCGGCTGATCGCTTGCGCTTCGGCTGCAGGGTTGAGCAGTGGTTCTATAAGGATTACATGTTCTGCTTCTAAGAGGTTTAGGCCATTGGCGCCATGTCGGAATAACATGAGGAGGACTTGAATGGATTGTTTTCTGCTGGATTGGTCGCTTTTCTTACCACCTCGCCCTGCATTGTTCACTTGTCCTTTGAATTTTGTAAGTGCTACACTTGACTGTCTGTAGAGGCAAATAAAAAAGTACGCGGATTGAAATGTGAAAATTGAGAAAAAGAGGTTTCATAGTGAAAGAAAGAGCATATGATGATTGTGTTTGTGCTGCTTCTCAAATCTCTGAAAGAGCTTTTCACTCATTACAAGCTCTTTGATTCCACGGTTTCAAGATAAAGGCTTACAGAAAGCTAGAACCTACACAATGAACTCTCTTTGGAAGCTCATGCCTTAAAAGGAGCTTTTCAAAAACAAAGGCAAACATGGTTAGAATATGTGGATTCTAAGTAGTGAACAAGATTTTCCATATAGGCACTAGTTTGAATCATATTGTTTAGTTTAAATAAGGAATGAATAAGTTTCTTCTTAACCATGAAATCAGTAGTTCATCTGTTAGGTCATCATGAAATTGAAAAACAAGAACTTTAAGAGAAGAATGCCTCGGCGAAAGTCTACCTGCCTCCTTTCATTCGCACATGAGTTATGCCGTTAGCATCCAATGAATGCTCCAAGACATCAAGAACATCGTTCCAGCTTGAGAAAACAATAATCTTTGCATCTTGATTAGTCGATTTTATGAACAAAATCCTTCTTGTGATAGCTTCAATCTACAAACACCACGGAGTGCAAGTTAATACTATAGCAATGTACAGCAAGAGACGGTCAATTCTCTTTGACTTTCAACTGAAATTTATGGACGACCCTCAAAGGATAATGATTCTAAAATGAGATTAAAAACAAACCTTTGTACTATATGAACCTTGAACCGTGATAGAACATTCAGGCAAATCTCGAAATTTCAAAAGATCAATGCGCTTCCTTTGTTTCTCTTGTACAAATGCAATGTTTCCAACAGCTGTTTGTTGACGACATGTTGGGCACATAATCCATTTCTGTCGGGGCCTTAAATAGTGAACTACTCCTTGATCCGTCAGTTTCAGACAGCCTGCCAAAAAAGTAAAATTCCTTAACTAAACACTCACATTGAAGTATAGAATCACCTATAGAGATCAGCTAATAACATCGAAAGCAACCAGTGCAACACTAAATGATCTAAATGGAAAGCAAATTGTTGATTGAATCAATTATACTTGTGCCACTTCAATAGGGAGCTACAGAAAATCTAATTTCATCACAAGGAGTGATAATTTGCACTAGAAATGTAAACAACATGAAATTATAAATGATAATCAAAGCTTTTACATACACTAAAATTAGAGGAGTAACTTCAGAGAAGCTAGGTAGAAGATCAAAATTCAATTTGAGAAGCATCAAGACATGATTTCAATGCATTCTCCCTGTTTCTTTTTAACTTAAACAAATCCACAATGTAGCGTACATTCTAAATACTAAAGATCCTAAACATTACCATCAGCATCAGCTCTCGATTATTTATTCACTGAATTCTTCCTAAAGCATTGATATCATTAGCTAGTACCATTGATGTTGCACACAAACAATCCGACACAAATGGCATTCTTTAAATATTGCATTGCATGACCTGTAGGCCCAAAGCCTTGAAATAGGCATGGTCACAAAGCTCTCATAGAACTAAGGGCAATCTCTTCAATAGTTTCACTCGACCAACATTCACAAAGAATAAAGTTTCACTCATCAAGCAAATGTAAAATCAATGAACTCTATAATTTCTAAAGAAATTTTAATTGGACATAGAATACTTACATTTGCAGCAAATGACATGCCCACATTCAAATACCATCTTCTGGTTGTTCAGGTCCTCATGACAAATCGGACATAGCTCCTCATCATCAATCTCAGCAAGGTATTCACCTTTTTTTGCAGAAGTAGATGCTAAATTATTTTGATCATTAGGATCAGACACCAAATTGCAGTTTTCTTGCTCTGCTTTCTGTTTTGATTGAATTAACCCCTGAAAGTAATATGATTTTTTTGCTGATATCAAGACTAGGAAATGCACCAGTTACAAAATTATACTAGCTAAATAGCAGTATAAGCAGAGCAGCTTGAATGGGAAAAAGAAAAGATCTTAGAAAACAAATACAAAACAAAATGAAAAAAGGACATCAAACATTAGCCACATGGTGATTTTGCCTTTTGGTTGTCTCTGTCCTTTTGAATTGCTTATCTCCTTTGATAATATATTTGGTTTATATTTTTTACTAAAGTTTGGGGGATAAAGAAATTATATCTAAAGGGAGATGCCAGGGAAAATTCTAAGGATTGTAATCCTCACACAAAAGACATGAACTTGAGGTAAGCAAGCAAATGTTTAACCTTATTAGTGTTTTGGTCACGAGGAAAGTATCTCACTAAGCAACCACTAGCCATTATTTATGTATATCATGAAAAATATGTGGATATTAAGGTAGATAAATATCACCCAGGATGATCTCTTCCAGAAAGAAAATGCAAGATAGTTACACTAGTTTAGCCATTACACATCCTCTAGAGCACCAATCAAGCTTTAAGGTGTAATAAAACAAGAAGCCCTAATATCTAATGGAAGCGTACTGTAAGTTTAGCATGATTACATGGGAAGCCAACAGGAATTCTAAATTTTCAAAATTCAGTTCAAAAATTGAGGTGATTTAGGCAATTAGCAAACCAATAGCCTCCACAAACTGAGAATGGTTTATTGGCTATCCAATCCTGCAAAAAACAGAAATCTTTGCAACAAAATTACTTTGCTTTATTCAACCACAGATCTGTGAGCTTAAGGTCTTCTAAGCACATCTATAACAATAAAGAAAAAAAAAATAGATGAATGGTATATGATTACATATATTTCTGGTCTTACCTTCAAATAACGGAGTTGTCCTCTTATGCGTGTCAATGAGGACAAAGCCAAAAATTTGTCAGATGTAAACTGTGTGCTTGATGGAATTAGTTCTTCTCTGCTCAGCACATTAATTGCAGCCGGCTCATCCTCTGTCACCTTAAGACGTAATCGTGAGGTAGCCCATTTAATTTCATCATGAGCACCCAGAATTTGAGCTTGAGCAAGAGACAAGCTCCTTGCTTGAGAAAATTCCCTACGCATAGCCTAAACATAAATGACCAAAAAGATACATAATGAATCCTGCCCCTATTATGCTTATTGAAACAAGTAAGAGGCGGGGACTATATGTACTGATTCATAGGTATTTTAAAAAAAAAAAAAAAAACAAATGAGCAATGTTCATGCTAACCAACAGAAACAGTTAACACATACTGTAGACTTTTCATTGTAATGTTAACAAAATAAGATGCACCAAAAGATAAATACTTGGATAAAAAATTACACAAAGTTTCTCCTCAAACAATGGTCCAATGGGAGCATATTCTATACATACCACACCTTGCCTGATAAGAACCATAGATCCTTAAAACATGTACAGCCTACCTTTTTGCTAAACTGGTTATTCATTGACTCAGAGGTGAATAAATCAAACCTATGTTTTTTCCCTTAACAAGAAAACATATATTACAACAATATGATCACACATGCCTGAATAGTTCAGATGATGCATCTTTCTTATTATTACGGCAACTAAACACCTTCATATTATTTTTATTCTCTAATCCAAACTTACATGAGAAGTCAGAAAGTTTCATCATGGAACCTCTTGAATGGAATGTAAGTGGAATGGAACAGGTGAGACATCATGTAATGGTACAAATACTATAATAATATGATGAAACCAAGAAAATATTTCAATAGTGAAGGCAACAACAACACTACACTAAAAGGCAGCCCAGTGCTACAAAGATCCCGCTATGCGCGGGTCCAGGGAAGGATCAGACCACTTAGATCTATTGTACGCAACCTTACCTTGTTTTTTTTTTTTTTTGCAAAAGATTGTTTCCACGGCTCGAAACCGTGACCTCCAATTCACATGGCGACAACTTTACCGTTGTGCCAAGGCTCCCTTTCAACAATAACACTACACTGTTAACTAAAAAAATATAAACTAAACAAATGAACCAAAAATGGTGTGGAGTATGTATTAGTAAATAATAAAGCCAAAGTAAATTGGAAAACAAACCTTTGCAATCAAATTCCAAATATGATGTAATAGAACAATTAGATAAAAGGCTGTTATTTTAACAACAAAACTGCACCTGAAAAAGAAGCAAGTGCTTTCTAGCAGATGCCAAGCCCTGTCTACCTAACTTTGATTTGATGTAACTTTTAATAACTCCAAGGGTGATCTCCAACTCAGAAGCAGCTCTTGTAATCTGTGTGAATAAACCCAGAGATAATTAGAAGAATAAGCCTGGCAAAACACAGAAGGTGAGTAGTTCATCGTCTCAAACAGCAATTGGGACAAACCTAAAAGGTATTAAAATTAAAAAAAAAAAAAATCGCAGACAAATCATAAGCCTACTTACAACTGGCTTGCTCTAAACCAAAGGTGCAAGAACAAAGCCAAGGGTGGTCCATATATATGCATATTCACCACTTCTATTCCAATAAAAGCATAAATTTTTAAGTCCTTTCACAATTTCCCTATGAAGAACCTTTTGGTTGTATAGCATCTTCACATCATACTTCCATTAATCTCAAATTTTTCTGTCGATCTTTTATGGCTTCTAATAATTTATAATTTTATCATAGCCACAATAACTGAATCATAATGGTCGAGTAAATCTTTCAGATCAGCTAAAGAATTCAAGATGCTAGTTGACCATATATCACCAACAGGTATCAGTTCACCACTTTTTCATGTTTTGTCATTGGCTTGACTACAAGAAAATGCTTGCATTCAATATATGATTTAATATGAAATTAACAGATTAAATCCTCCAAGCGCTCAAACACCATTTTTGCATTTCAAGGACATTGAACAGCCATAGTTATGTGAAATTCAGTGAGCTCTAGAAAACATAAAGGACTAGCATGCACTTAAACAAATTATAATTCAAAGAACAAATAGATGATAGTGATGCCTGATACTAGATAAGTTACAAGTAGAAACTGCGCATAAAATGAAAATGTTGACCTGCACTTTTGCTTTTACATGTCTCTGTTTATTCTTTTCATCACCAGTGTTCGACTCTATTGAGGTTTTCTTTTCACGGAAAAAACGATCCAACTCTGATTTCTGCTTCTGCAGATCCAATGCTCTCTCAACTGATGTATATACAGCACCATTATCTTCCCTTATTTGAAACAACCTAGCCTCATATACCTGCCTTGAAGGGAGGTAAGCTCATTCTCCAATGTAATCAAATGTTAAAATAGAGTTCATAAATGAATCAACAAACCTGAAACAGTTCATGTAGTTCACAATGTCTACATAATGAACCATTTCCACTATTGCACATAGGACAGTCTCTTAGTCGTTCAATGTCATCATCCTTGGGATTCTCCATAGCTCGATCAATTTCCATTAGTCTTTCAATTAATGCTTGCCTAGATTCTTCCAAAAAGGCTAGACCAGTTTGAATGGTACATTTCAAACCAGTAATATTTCGAAACCTTGATAAGGAATAGAATGTCAGATACATATGCCAAGTCTATAAAACATGCACGTAGGAACACATTCATCAATCTAGAAGGTAATGACACCGCCGAGGCAATTAATGTCCAATGAACCCAGAAGTATGAAGTAATACAAACACAGGGAAAAATGAAAAATTACCCACAAATTTATGGAAGGCCTAGCTGAAATGGATAAGGATAATGTAAACAAATTCATAAGTACCAATTGTGGATATTCCAAAAAGGTTCAATATCACTATAAACATTTGGCATATTGTAGCACAAGAAATAGCATGTCCTTTTAACATTTTCATGAATGAATGTACAACTCAAACAATCCCATCTTCACTTTTATCAAAACTCACAACCTAAATATATACCATGAGTCAAGTTTCTATGGGAATTGGGTTTGTTGACCATACAGTAATATTTGATTCTTTATAATGATATTTCATAACACATGTTCAATTGTCATCATAGTCATAAGGAAGCATCACATTTCAGTTCATTTTTTATATTTTATTTAGTTTGTCCGATGAATTCAATTTGATCTGATTCTTTTCAAAGAGAATGTTCACAATTACCCAATATAAATTAGGGTGTAGTAATAGCACCACTAAGAATCCATACAAACAAAATCCAAAAGATTAAAGCACAGTTCAAGCTTCATGCTTATAACAATAGAAAAGAGAGGAAAATTAAAAATTAAAAAAAATATTAAGAAAGTAGCTAACTTTGACGAAACTTTCACTGATTTAGAATTGTTGAAAGCCCGGGGAACAGCCTGATCAATCTTACGCAACAAATCATCAGAGAAACCCTTCTGCTCAATTAGATTAAGAGCATTTAACCACCAAATCATGGTCTGGTCATTGCATTCCTCTGATAAATTACAGACCTGAAGAAATATCACAGCAAGTCATTCAAAAGGGAAATAACTCAAAACATAAAATAAATAAAAAAAGTCATGAAATTAAAAACCATTTAGTTAATGATTACTTTTATTATTTTCACAATTTAGGAACACACGCAGGAGTTTCAACAGAAAAAATTTTATATACTAGTAATAAAGATTTAGACTGCAATCTTCAAACAGGGGGAAGCATATATTGTGCAAGAATTGAGTGAATTAAAAATTAGGGAACTTTGAAATCAAGAATCTTAGTCGTGATCTTAGAAAAAATATGTTGCAAAAAGTTCAAGAAATGAACACCTAATTTTTGAGAATATAACACTAAATAAAAGAGAGGAAGACTTGAAGGTGAGCATAGAAACACAATATGCCATGCATCTCACTTGCGATTAAGTTGACATTTGCCAATTCATATTACCAATAGTTAGAAGATGGCACTCAAAATAATTGAAAATTTCAAAATCATTTTTCACACTACACTAAGAGAAAAAAAAATCCTGAATCATTGATTAGTTCTTTCATACAGATACATAAAATAAAATGACTATGAATAGCAAATAAGAAAAAACAAAAGCACTACCTGCAAGTGTGAACTTCTAAAGTCTTTTCGAGCCATAGACAGTTTTGAGGTAAAAACAGATAAGTATTTCTGTTTGATATCTTCACATGCCTTTTTCAGGCACGTGTCAGAAAAGCATCTAGTAGACATTTGGCACTGAGCATCAATTTTTGCCCCAAGGTCACCATCAGTGACCTGGGCAGGTAGATTTTCAGCGCAGTTAGGTTGTTTGCTATAGTCAGGATATGAATCGTCAATAGAAGTTGAGCTTTGTTTCTTGCCTGGTCTCATTTTTCGTCTTTTCACATAGTATTGCTCAAATTTGCCAGATGAGGGTATTTTTCTTTTCTTTTCATCATGATCTTCAGAAGGATGAACACAGACATGTGAACATTGTTGAATAGATTCAGAGACAAAAGGAAGCAACTCAGCTAGATTGTGATGGACATGAAGACTCAATAATGGATCTAAACGAAAATCATTAGAATGTTCATCAGCCAAAGCAAGTGATTCTCTGTACAACAACTCAGCCTGCTTATTGACTCCCTCAATAATAGCTATTGCAGCCAGGCCATTGAGCGCAACAACAATCCTCCTTAGAGCTTCCTCCCCTTCCGTTTTGGCCTTTCCAATTAATACCTGCACCAAAAATTGTTAAATCTCAGAAACTTTCTGACAGTGAGAAAAATTGGAAGCAGAAATTAGGCAGCAGATGGAGGCTTAGTGACTTCACTTCTAAAATCTCATCCATAGTCAATGGAGAACTTTGCAAAGAGCAGAGACCAGAACACCCAACTTGAGGATGGCAACATGCCTGGCGAAGCTTTAAAAGTGGAAATAGAAGCCTTGAAACTTCATCTCGAGAGAGAACAACATCATCAAAAGAAGCAAAGGTACCTGGAGAAGGTAAAATACACCAGTGTATAAATATACTTGCTCATTAATAGTCCAAGGCCATAAATCGTACCTGTTGTGCATCTCCTTTTACAAATATCATTTTTGAAGCTTCTAATAATTCCGCGTGCATAAACCACAATGGATTGATGTTGCTTCTGATAGAAATGCTCTTCAATTGGTGATAAGGTGAGCCATGACACACGCTCCTCTTGAGGAGGCAACTGTAATTCATCAGCCACATGAATTTTGGACGAGCGCCACATGATTTGCTTAAAAGTTCTATGAACAAACTTCATAGCGAACACATCTCTTCTCTGAAACAAATTGTCAAAATAGTCAGAATATCAAATGTTGCCATCAACTCAAATATACAATGAATTCTACCGAGCCCACAAGCAATAATGGATTGACATATTCCAAACAAAATTCCTTTCCCCCTTTTCCCATGCCCACTAAAGCATGGATTGAAGTTGCATTCACAATTGGATTAACCATGTCTACTCCTTAAATCCCATTAACTTTACTTTTTGCGATAATTGTTGTATAGGACATAGCATGTGCTCATGCTAATTTCTACTTGAATAACATTGGTTCTTTTCTTAGCTATCGTCCATGCAAAAGACATACAGATGCTATGATAACACCGGTTGTTTTTATAGCAATGGTCTAAGCTTGAAGACATCAAGATGCTATCCACTGAAATCTGTATTATGTCTACATGAACTTTCTTTAAGCAATTTGTAATGTTTCAATGACTCTTGTTCTGATTGTTGTCAATGATAACTTAAATATACCATATTTTTATCCCAAAGACATGAGATGACAGAAGGAAAATGGAGGCCTCATCACAAAGGGATATTCAAAGAAGAAATACAGATAAAAGTCAAATCATTTCCTTAATGATTTATATCCTTGATTTCCTAGTAGCAGAATGTCAAACTCAATCTAACAATATAGCCATCTACATGAAATTTAACATTTAAGTATACCTCATATGGATCTCTGATAACTTCAGCCCACCATCTATAAACATCAAAAGGATTGGCTCTGAGGAACCGCAATAGTCCAAAGATATCATCAAGTCTTCGCTGAATAGGAGTTCCAGTAATACACCAACGGTTTTGTGCATTTATGCGCATTGCCATTTCAGTCACGGAAGATGTGTTGCTCTCAACCATCTGTGCCTCATCCAAGCAGAGCCTCCACCAATTTATCCTTGTAAGCATGGTAGGGGAAATAGGGTACCTGAATTGACATGACAACATTTATTGAACCAAAAAAATCCAGAGGGAAAATAAAGTTACCATTTCAATTAAACATAAATATCTAAAGGCAAGAATACTACAAGTCCATAACAAAAGGCACACGAATTATGTCATTCATAATGTTCTGCACCTTCAAAGCAGATCCCCATGAACTTGAAATAGTTATTCATCTTGACAAGGTCATGCCCGAACATGATTTAGTTCAAAAATATCCTTAAGTCCTTTGTCTGTTGATAATGAACAATTGCAAAAAAAACTTTTTATTCCATTTGCAAGGTCTTCCACACTTCCTCTACCATATCAATGAGGAAAAAAAATTCATACAAATAGATAATATCAGCTTCAACCTATATTGAGATGTGAAATACAGAAAAGATGAAGAAAAAAAAAACCCCAAAGACTGTAAAATCAACAATAATCTTTCATTGGTACTTCATGTTACTTTAATCCCCTACAAATGGAAGCTGATTCAGTAAGTCTCATCATTTAAATTTTTCTTTCCAAACCTGAAAATTCTTGCCAACATCCGCCGTTAGATTACAAGAAACAATTCAGAGGGCATCAATCTCCATATCAGTGCATACATGTACCATTCCCTTGGTGCTATTATAACATTTGAATCACATGTTAGTTTTAGCTGATGCTGTCAAAAACATGGAGGCGACCAAGGATTCACTTCATTCCCTCATAGTTTGAGCACCCATATAAAATGTTGGCTTAGCAGCTCACAAAAATTTAATCATTCAGGTATATTATAGAAGAAGAAAGTATCCTTCACAATATAACATATGCTCAGTGTTTGGATGGAACTATAAATGATTAAGAGCCAAACGCCTTGTTTGAAATATTGACCTCTCAATCCCAGCTGTTGAGATTTCACTATCTTAATCCGAATTAATCTAATCCCAGTAGATCCTGATATTAGCCCATTCCTCTACTTGAAAATAAGCTATTTCCATCTTTGCCCTTTCACAATCATGCGCACAGCCTTCCACAAACTATGAACCCCAAGTATTCATTGTCCAAACAAATATTGTGGAATTAAATTATGTTAGTGATTCATGTTAAGTATTAAAAGAATATCATTCAGTTAGTTTATATTGCCCATTCCCTTTTTTATAAAGGTTAAATAATATATAATAAGGGTGAAATTGTCCAACTTGAAAGAATACTCTGATATCCATCCAAACTACTTTTCCTTGATATCCCTTATTCTTAATCCCCACCCAAAAAAGAGGGAAACCAAGCATACTCTTCCTAATCCATTTTATTTCCTGTCCAAACAAATACATAGAAGATTTGAGAAGGCAGTGGTGATCAGAGTCTATCCTGAATGCATAATATCATGCTCACCAACAGTTAGACACATGAATAATGTCTGTTTGGAAAAAAAAAACAGACTTGGGAAGAACCACATTTACATTTTGACTAAGTAAGATCCACACATCCCTGTGGGAAGTCCAGCATTATTTATACAAAATTTACTTTTCCCAAAATTATTTGGTAAAAGATGAACTTGAAGTAATAGAAGAAAAGGTTGAAGTGTTTACAGCCCCATGCAATTGACACTATTTCTTCCAATTTAGAAAAAAGAAGAAGAGAAAAGATGAATTGCCTACCAACCAAAGGATTCTATCCTATGCGAAAAATCATAACAACTTGGGGAAATTATTAAAATAAAAATAAAAACCTTCTCACAAGCAAAATAATAATATAAAATATAAAATTAAACAAATGGTACTCACTTCTTTTTAAATCTCATAAAACGGCGATCACCATAATGCCTATCAGAATCATGTGATAAATCTTCCCTCAGCACATCATATGTCGTTAGCACAATATCTGCTGCAGCCAGCTCACTCATATCAGTTCTCAAAGTAACAGAGGAGGCTACATTTTTTGCACCATCATATATGGAAATCTTAAGGGAACCTGACCTGGTATGGCTATAGCAAGAAGGTCAAGTGGTCAGTAAGATAGTTGAATGACTAAAAGAAAGTAAATATAACATGGAGAATAAATGCATGAGCTGCTAAATTGCTGGCCAGTAGTAAAGAAAAAAATTAAATAAATGATTTGATATAATAAAAATTTGTTTCTGCATATAGTCATAACTGCACCAAATGTTCCCTGAGAAAATTCTTTCAACCATGCAGTATATCTTCACTCAAAATTATATTCAAGGACTTGTACAGAATGTTGTAATATAGAATGAAGGATCCAATGAAGTCTTCATAGAAACTAACATTTAACTTCTCAAATCAATTCCCCAAAAAAGCGCATTCCTGACACACACACACACACACACACACACACACACACACACACACACACATGTGACATGACGATCCAAAATCTCTTAAAAGCTGTCTAACAAAACTTGCTAATGTTAATAAGCTAAAACTATACCACTATTTATCACTTCAAATGGAGCTAGCTGTTCCACGAATGGTAATAAAAGCTCTGACTCTTTGTCTGTGTCGCTAATACACCAAACTAATCATACAATATAATCATCATCTTCAATCATTCTCCAGATTCTAGACCAAAGGATCTGTCAAGGAACACTCACTCACTCACTCACAAAACATGATAAATATAATCTAAAAGAAAAACTACAATCTATAGGAAAATAGAAGAAAAAACGAAAAAGGAAGAGCTATACCGCATTATTTCTGAATACCATTGTGCCAATATAGGGGCCGGACAAACAATAAGAGTTGCACCAGTTGATATATTGGAATTAGCAGCTTCAATTAGTTCTGAACACAATGTACATGTATAATTCCCATCCATCTCAATTATGGGGGCCTCTTTCTTGTTCTTTCGCCTCATTGAATTAAGGGATGAAATCTTTTTGTCGCCTTCTAAATTGTGAACTTCCTGAGAAACTGAATGTTTTTTCTTAGGTGTATAGCCTACACAATCTGCATGTTGCCATGCATCACAAACATCACACTGTACCCAAAGTCCTTTATATTTGGAGCTTTCAGTCGCAGCCCCACAAATACATTCTACACGATCCCGTTTTGGTCTTTTCAGCTGACTGACTGAATCCTGGGAGCCATTACTGGAAGGAATTATGCCACCTTTCAATGATGGCATTTGATGGGCAAAGATACAAGCTAGTAATTCAACGGTTTTCCCCAGACCCATCTCATCTTTGATTGGTCAGTTACATAAAAACAGAAATTGAACAAGTCATTACACAGTTAGAGTGACCAACTAATTCAAATAAGAAACCAAAAGGCAAGTAACATACCAGCTAGAATCCCACCAGAAATACAAGACTTAGATAATTCAGGATTTAATGAAACATTGCCACTGAAAAGGAAAACAAACTATAGTCAGAAACTAAAGATAAAGGAACAACTTGGACAGAGACATGCATATCTAATTTTCATTGATAAAACTCCTTAAGGTACTTCACAGGAACTTAAGGTACAGAAAATTGAAAGAAAGGAATTAAATAGAAGTAACAAAAAAAACAAAAAAAAAACAAAAAAAAAACAGCATGAATGAGATCCAGATGCATAATGTCTCCACATTGGAAGCACCCCACTCCAGTCTAATTGCAATTCCATAAAAAAAGCACTCCCTAATACACATGAGGAAAAATTCACATCTATACTAGCCGTACAACAAGTTTTTGAGTTCTAAAACCAAGTTATGACTCAAGATTTTTGTCATTAATCCTGTACCACAAATGCACCAGGATTGACTAGCCATCAAGTGTTTTCCTTTTTAATTTATTTTAGATATCTACCATTGTGCGTCAAATTCAAAGTCTTGGAGAAGCTCTGACAAAAGATGTGGTTGAGAGAAGCAATTTACAATCCAAGAACATCAAGAAGAATTTCAATTGTAACAAACTTACTTGAAAGGATTATAAAACATTCTGGAATGCCTTTCAAGGAAAACAACCGGCACTGAAAATGGAGCAAACAACTCATTCTCGCCTGAAGTTTCAGAAGCTCTCTTCTCTTGCTGAAGCATCCAATAAGCAGCACGTAGCTGATATGGTCTAAGTTGTGGAAGCAAATCAGGAAGTCTATCTTCTAACACTGGTTCCTCTCTATGAGGAAGACCACAAGAAAAAGCAAACAAGAATATCAGTTATGAAACAGAAGATTTATTAACCGTAATTGCATACATAAATCATCATATCAAAGTACTTTCCAAATCAAATTTTTCAATCAAATATGACTGTTTTGACTGATATTTCAGCATTATAACCAGACTCAATCTTCAATAAACAGACAGACCTCAGCCACTAAAACATTTTATTGCCTAATAGATTTTCCAAATCAATGATTGTTGAGACAAGAAAATAAAGAGGCAGGCATTACTCACTTTGAAGGCTTGATGGCTTCATAAAATACAGCAGCATCAAACCCAGAATTGTTCTTTGAACTATCATCAGTTGTTTCTACATCAATGTGGGCTTGTTCCTCCTTGGATAATGTAATTCCATATATAGCCTCCGAGGTTGTGACTTCAGGGCGCAACCAAGACATGACATTTATCATGCTCTTCCTCCATGGCTGTCTCACAGTCTCCAAGAGGGATTCACAAGCATCAAAAGCACTTCTCAGTATCTCAACCCTGACCCTAAAAACATCCACCAATTTTCCAACTTCTGAAACAAGCCTTAGTGTCAAAAACTTCTGACTAACCAAGTGAACTAGTCCAGAAACACCCTCATCTGGACCATCAAAAACACCAGATAAAAGCACCTTTGACTTACTACCACCCACCAGGGCTGAATTATCTAAAACAACACACTCGAGAAAGATACTATCAGCTGATAAAACAGGCCAATGACCCAACCTAAAGCTAGATTCATGGACACCATGCAATTTGAACTGAAGAGAAAAATCAAGATCTATTTTCTCCTCCTCAGACAATCTATTGTCCAACACTCCTTCACTGAACCTTACATCATTCAGAATAATTTCAGCAATGTCAAAATGCTCATCAAGATCCCGATGGCTTCTGTTAATATCAATATAAAATGGTTGCTCTGATTCCAAACTTTTCACGCTGTCATTTTCATTCACTGCTTCCAATCGGCCGTCATTTTTCAATTTCCCATCCAAATTAGTACTATCTGGGATAACAACTTCAGATAATATACCTCCCGATCTAACTGGTCGGGATTTTGCTCTACCCATAGCGTCAGGAAGGAATTGTACTAGAAAAAAACTGCTTCCAAGCTAGCATATTAAAGCACCAAATGCTGCAAACTCACAAGAAGGGAAAGACTGAATTATTTGTGTAGTTAAAGACAAACCAACAAAAAATAAAAGGGTCAATAAATACATGAAATCATAACTTTTTAAAAACAAGGATCAAGAAGGCCATTACTTCATCATCTCTAACAGTGTATCCAAATAAAAACAAAAATTTATAGGAGAAATACATTCAGATACACAATTGGTCCTTCAGATGTTTCAATGGGTTACAAATAAATAAATTAACAAATAAAAATGCAATTTTTATTAGATATACAAGCCAGGAAAACAAAAGTGAGAACAATAAAAGAAAATTGCAAATAATGACCAGCAATTAATCCGTTAGCCGGACAGACATCCTTTTCCAAAAGGGGAACTCACTGGTCCCAGTGAAACCTGTAGCAGGATATCCCTATAATTCCCAAGAAATATCTAATTTCATAATAACATGATCGTTTAACAAGGTTTGAAGCAGAGACCAAGAAACCAATTATACAATGTGAATAAATACAAGGAAATTGGATCCAGAACAGTTGCTAAGTGCCAATAAATCAAATCTATAAACCCTAAAATCGATCAGAAGGACGCTACACGCGAACAATCTACAATTTGCAGAAGTACAACACAGAGGATCGAAGAGAATACCCATAAATTCCTCTCCAGCGAAGGAATTCAAGAAGATTAGAATTCACCAGCAGCTTGAGATCAAGAACAAGGGTTTTCGATTTTTTTTTTAAATTATTAAAATCTAGAAAGAAGGGATTATTATGACGACTGTAAAAGGGTATTTTGGTCAATTTACAGCAACTCAAGTGGGCTGCTGCGGCTGCATAGCGTGACGGATATTTGTCACCAGGCTATGTGATAAGTAATCTGAACCGTTGCATTGACAAACGTGGCAACAATCTAACCGTATATTTTAGAGTCTTCAGGTTCTCCGTCTAATCTCTTCGGAATCATCGATGATGATGAGATTATGATCTTATAATCTTTATTTCTAAACTAAAATGAAAACAGAAAATCTATTTTTTAAAATAAACCTCAATTTTAAAACAAAATTAAATCATAAAACTAGTTTTTTTAACCCTACTGTTTATATAATCTCTTATTTTTTATGATTTTTCTGTTATAATTCTAAATAAAAGTTAAAATATCATTTTTGTGGGATTACCACCATTCAGAGCAAGTTAAAATGAAAGATATAACAGCTTATCATTAGTTGAATTTATTAAAAATACCAATTTTTAAAAAAAGATAAATTAACCTTTTTTTTCAAAAAAATTTATAAAATGAGTTTATATCTTATTACAAGGCGGAAAGCTAGCATTTTAAATGCAGGTTTAGTACTGAGATTTTTAAAAAATAATAAAATAAATAAGATGAAGTCAACTTTCCAAATACCGACTTTATATTTCCAAGTGAATATGAAGTTGGTATTTGAAAAGTCAGTTTCGTACTAAGAAAGGTTTTATATAAATTTTAAAGAAATACTAATTCTATCCAAATAACTAATTTTTATATTTTTTAAACATAAATTGTAATTAATTCTAAATTTTTTAATCAAATATTAATTTTAGATAAGAACATAATATATATTTTTTATTTTTAAAATTCAAGATGATGAATTAGTTATAAAACTTTTAATTCTATTTAATTTTTTTAATAAGAATCTAAGATTTTTAAATTTATTTTATAATACTTTTAACAAAACTCTACATTAATTTTTAGGGGAAATTGGTTATATACCCCTCAAAAGTTTCATAATTGCATATTTACCCCTGAAAAAATCATAATTGCTTGTATACCTCTGAAAAACAGATTGAATTGCGGATATACCCCTACTGTTATGATCCGTTGACCAAAGTTAACCAAGTAATCTTAACCATGGTTACAACTTAGGTTAAGAGTTGGAAAATGTCCAAAATACCCCTTTTTATATATTTTTTAACTATTTTAAAATTTAGATTTTTAAAGGGGTATTTTTAAATTTACAGTCAAACAAATTTTTTAGGGGTATATATGTTAAGGGTATGATGGTCACTTTGCATGTCTACCGTTTGTTAACTTGACGGTTTTTCATTTGATTTTAACTCCATGGGTATATACGCAATTATACCTATTATTCAAGATGATGAATTAGTTATAAAACTTTTAATTCTATTTAATTTGTTTAATATGTAATTTCAAAATTATTCAATGGTACACCTGCAAAAAGCCCTAATTTTTAATATAAGAATCTAATTTTTAAATTGTTAAACAAATAAAATAAGTATAGATATCTCTTTTTTAAAAATATGTAAATAAAAACCTTTTTAGTATGAAGTAGATGTTTCAAATTCAAATGCCATATTCGTTTTTGAATTAAAAAAAAGGGGCAAATTTCCTATTAGTCTCTCGCGCTATTTGACATTGTTCTCCACCTAAAACACACACTCAAAATACTATTACACTGACCTATATGCAATTTGGGCACTATTCAAAAGATAAGGATGAATAGTTAATTATTACAAAAAAACAACAAAAACAAAAATAAGATCATTTTGCCAAGATTACTTTATTATAAAATATTTAATAAGTTGCTTATAAAGTACATTTATTTATATTATATCATATTTATGCATGTAAAAATGAAAATGCAACACTGTTCGCTTTAATGTGTTAACTTTGCTGTGTGATGTAAAATTAAAGAATAACCACATGTGGTTATATCAACTAGTTTATTATAATACAAAGTTATCTGAAAAGTGAAAACTATGTACTATACAGTCTATACTACAGAGCATCTTAGAACTCTAAGGAAGATTCACACTTCAACCTGTGCAATCTCTTGTACAACATAGAGAAATCTTAGAAGTGTAAACAACCTAAGAGCCTGGGCAGCTCAAGAAGATAAAGGAAAAAAGCTTGGTGTAATAGGAAACCACATTCATCAATCAGATAAAACATTATGAATCCAGATATAGACAAGATTTTGATTGAAAGATAGATTCCTCTTCAAAGTTCATCACATAAGAGACAACAGGAAAATTAAGGATAGACCAAGAACTCTTGATTTTCTTTACAAGATGAGAGATCAGACTGCCATCACAGTAGGCCTCTTGTGTCCCTGAAGAACCTGCCGAAGCTGCTTATACCCATCTCTGTAATGCTCCAGGGAGAAACATAGCTGTCGTATTGCCTCTCTCTTACCCTCGGCACCATCTAAGATAGCAAGCTTCTGCTTATCTACTTCCTCCTCAAGCTCCTTCACCCTGCCTCTTAGCTCCAAACAGGACCTTTGTGCGTCTTCGGTCTCTTTGATCAATTTAACATGCTCCAAGTGTAAGTCATGAAGGTGCTTATTAAGTTCAACAATCTGTTTGTCACGGCATTTCACATCATTGCTGAGAACAAGTACCTTTGCTTCCAGATTGTCTTTCTCGGATTTCAGTATTTTGATCTTCGAGTTAAGTTCATAGATGGAATTGTTTAAGCTTTCAATCTGTTTCTTACTTTCAATGGATGCTTCTGTCTTCTCGGCCTTGAGAAGGTTTGTTTCACCAGCTAAAGCCTCAAGTTTTGCCTCAAGGGAAGATTGCAACTCTGAGAGATGAAGAATTTCCACTTGAAGTGCAGAGTTTTCTTGGGTGAATCTATCGGCAGCACTAGCTGCCGTGGCTTTCAGTTCCTTGATTGCGTTCTCTTGTTCTGCAACACTAGCTTCAAGCACTGATTTCTCTTGTGAAATCTTGTTGAGCTCTGCTCCCAGGTTGCCAATGGTACCATTAAGTTTAGTAACATCAGCCTCGAGATGAGATTTTTCTTGCAAGAATCTTTTGGATGCATCAGCAAGCTCCACTTTGTAACCCTCAATTACATGATCTCGGTTGGCTAATTCAGCTTCAAATTTCTTATTGGCTGCAGCAATCACACCATTAAGTTTCTCGATCACATTCTTATGATCTGTTATGTCAGCTTCCAACACAGCAATTCGTTCTTCCATTTCCGAGATCTGCTCCTTTTCCTGATTGAGCTCCACATGTTCAGCTTCTAAAGATGCATTCCCCTCTGCAAGTTTCTGTTTTAGGGTAACAATCAGTGCTTCTGAAATACGAAGCCTCTTACTTGCAACAGCTAGCTCATCTTCCAATGCTGAAATCCTGGAAATATATTCACCATTCTCCACATGTTCACATTTCCCATTAAAACCTTTCTCTTCGTACTCTTGGAGTTTCTCCTTAACATCATGGAGCTCGTTCTCCAGCTCCACTATCCTCTGATTTAAACTTTCAGTAAGATCATGTCCATTGACTTCTTTGCCATCTTCAGAATCAGACTCAGAATCTGAAGAATCTGATGACGAGGACCCATCACTTCCTTTCCTGGAAACATCAGAGCTGCCTCCAGAGCCAAGGAAGAAGTCAAAACCTGGAGCTCTCCTCGGGCTTGGCTTGGGCCGAGTAGGCTTGCTTTCAGGAGTAAGCTCAGGAGAGAGTAAGGATGGTGATGGTGGCTCAGAACTCATATCAGATCCACTACCAGAGCCCTGAGAATGGAGTGCCGATGGTATATTCTTGCGCAACTCACCAGTAACATGATCATAGCGCTCAGCAAGTGCTCGGTACATCCGGTAGAAGTCTTCCACATGGGTGATCAGCTCAGGACGCTTCTGATAGTACATCTCAGCCTTCTTTGCAAATGAGTCACCCTCTTCCTCAATCAATTTCAGCATACTTTTGACACGCCTGTCCATCTCTGCATATATGAGGTTTGCGCAATTCTCAGATCATATCTCAGAAATTTGAAAATGCAACCACAAAACAATCAATCAATGGTGCATAAAGATGATTAGACATAACACTTCCAATTATTACATTTAAGCATCAGTGTATTATACAAACAGACAGTTTTACCTTCAAGATTTTCAGCCAGCCATTTAGAGTTTTTAGGACTAATATGACTGTCCCACCACCAAGAATGGGATTTCTTTGACATCATTCGCTTCATCTTTACAAGGAAAGGTCAACCCACTTGGCCCACAATAAACTGCAAAAACAGATCTTATTATAAAGGAATAAGAAGATAGAATGAATGCAAACATAAGAAGACAGAAACCACAGAAAAGACTAAGTTTTTTCCTCCACAAGTGGCACATCTCTACAATCAAAATCGTTGAAAAAAAAATATGGGGCATTTGGTTTCATCCAGCCAAATGCTTGCAAACAAAATTTCCAGATGCTTCAATCTTTGTGGTATAAGAGTTCAAAGTATACAAAACAACCAAACAAAAGAGCATGAATGGAAATAATCAAGGTGGCAGAACTGTCTTATAGAAACCTCATTGACATAACATCATTTAGATTGAGACAGATACAATGGGCAATGATAGGAACAATACCAAGTAGGAAGATTAATTGTATGGTAGTAAACTGAGAGAAAACAATAGGAGATGAAGACCAAGTATACACACGTACATACCAAAACAAAATTATGGATAAGGATTGGCAAGTATTCACAATCTTTGGCAATACCAATGCAAGAAACTATCTTAGTGGTACAAGAAACAATTCAGATAATATCTTTTCAAGGGACATTTCAAAAGAGTCATCGTGAATATTCCAAGTCTTTCATAGATCTCAAGACATGAAAGCTAAGAAACTACAAATGCCAGAAATGAAACAGCAAAATAACAAAATAAACTGTAAAATTGTTCTTCCATATGGATGAAGCATGAAGTGGAATGTTCACCAACTAGAATCATGCGAGTTCATGCATATAGTCAAATGAAAGGCAACATGAACTCCCTATTAATTTTGCTGGAGAAAACGGGTTTTCAAGTTTTTACATATATCATGCTATTGGAGACACCAAAGAAAAACTCAAGATGGCAAGAAAAATGAGGTCCAGAAGTTATACTGAAAAGGTTGCTGTCAAATAAACCAAGGCATGGGCAATACTGAAAGAAAAGGTTTGAACCATAAAGTGATGCTGCTTCTTTTTTGAGCCTTTGTATTCACGGACTAGAGCACTAAATCAGAAGCATGCACCAGCGAGGCAAACAGAGACAGAACACAGAAACCCATAACATTCAAAACTTCAGAGAGGACCCACATACATACTAAAGGGTGCTATTATCCAATAAGTGATACCCCTAGGGATGGAACGAACAAAAAATAAAAGGTACACAAAGCAAGGACACAAGATCCAATTCACATCTATCAAACATTTTAAACACCACTCAAATCTCCAGCCTTTTGATCAAAATCACATCATTGTCAAACTCTGATGCATAAGTCCACCTTTTCATCCTCCTACTACAACCACACTAATTATTAATTTGGCTTTAAACTCATTCTCAATAAAAATTTCCAACACAAAGCCCCATAGTTGGAAAATGTCCAATGATCAAAAGACATGAATCCATATGGTGTTGTCTAATCTGACAGCAAACTATTAGCTTAACAAATAACAGTAAAGGGACAAATTGCAAAAATAAGCTAACTATTTCAACCAACATATCATGCCAGCCCCCACATGGGTGAACATCTTATTAAATTTGAAAACAAGTAATCTACATCAAATAAACCAATAAAAATTAATAGAAAAATGACAATCATAAAGACAAGCCAATAGAGAGAAGGTGGTCCTATCTCAATCAACAAAAGTCATCAACAGTGGTAAGAATCAATACTCTCCACCGGACCACCATTGTTTCAAGCCATCACCACACAAAAAGACTCACTGAATGTGAATATAGAAATTCACAAGGGCCTATTCGCACAATATCCATTAAATAAACTAGGTCAAAGTCAATTGCAACCAAAATAAAAGAATAGGGCCCGCATAACCTCACTCCAATCAGCCAAATGAAAATAATTAATAAATTTGAAATTAAATAAACAAAACCCATTCTCTGAATCCCTGAAAATCTCAATCTCAGTTCCATCGGATATGAATCCACGGAAGTGGACAAGTACACCAAACCTATTTAAGAGGTGAGAGGTTTCTTTTAACCCCCTTACTTTTGAAAAATTAATCCGGCAATAATAAAAAATTAATCGCAGGTCCTTAACTCTTGGTTGATATGATGTGAACCCTATACCCTAAATTCCAGATGCAGGAACTTGACTTACCGGAAATCGCGGATTCCATCAAACATAAATGATTCAATTTTTCAAGGAAAAAATCTCAAAGAAAAAAAAACTTATGGACCTATTCACTCATTTCGTAAAATATCTTCAATCTTAACCAGAAAATTTATTGCAGTTCCTTGACTTTCAGATGGCCTATCAATGATCGTGATGTGATGTGCAACGGAGTGAGTGCAAAACGGGGACCAGAGTTCCATAGTTAGGAACTCGACTTACCGGAAACGGGGGATTATAGAGTGTAACTATATAGTAGACAACTGGCCCTCATCGCTAACTTACCAAACTTGGGAAACCGAGTTACAGCTAATTCCAGGAGATTTCACACCCAAATGCCAGCAAATCTTCAGGTAAAACAACTACATGGACCAAATAGACCAAAATCTCGAAATCAAACAGCAAACAATTTCAGCATGCGATCAAAGACCAATAATTCCTCCACTACTGAAATTTTCCACCCATTTTCTTGAAGTTTTGTTACGATCTCGTCCCTGCTTTCTGAACAAAACCTAAATAAAACCTTTTTTTTCTTAAAAACATAATCAACCCCAACACGAAAAGATCTACAAAACTCATCGGAGACATCAGAAAGAAACATCATCTGAGTTCACAACGAGGATGAAATCATTACCGGAAGTGAGATTTTCAGGGAAGTGGAGCTCCAGAGAGGCGCCGAGAATCGAGCGGAAAACACGAGTTCCCAGATAGGAAAGCGGTGGATGAGCGTTGAGAGAAAACCCACTCAAATCCCCCACTTTTTTTCTCTCTCAAACCTGCAAGGTCTTTGCTGGGCCTTTTATATCAACCCACGACATGAAATGACCAAAATGCCCCTTTGTATTACTTTCCTTTTTAAGTGATACACTGATTATTAAATTTTAGATATTTGATTATAACCCCTTAAAAAACTTGAAATTAATACCCCCAGAGTTCCTGCCAAGTTTCTGAATATTTTAAAATCTAATATCATGCCATTACATAGACTAAGGTCGGCATGAGAATGTACAGCTCTAATAGGCTGTCAATTAAATGATTGTTTATATAGGAATTAATTAAAAAAATAAAAAGAAAGCCAACAAGGAATTTTTAATCTTTCCAGGGACTTGCAGATAAAACTCCACAGTTACAATCACCCAGCACGGGAATATACGGCGGATGCGGCTCCACACGCCCGTACTGGCGTTCCCTACCGTCAGATACAACAGCTGGACACACCGTTGCATCCACTCCACGTGCAACAGCTGAAGGGTATTTTCGGTGATTCACCCGGCGCCTCGTGCGTCACGCGGCTGCCACGTGGGGCCCACCATGTATGGGTGGCCGGTGGCCCCCGCGTTCAAGAGACAGGAAGCGCGGGAGCGCGTTCGAAATTTAAAAAACGAATGCGGTTAATTATATGCTCGAAGTCACATGGTCTCGAGCCTGACGTCATACGCTGTGGACAGGTGGCAGACGATTACAGCTCACGTGGTGTAAAGAGAGAGGACTGTGGGGACGCGTGGGCCGTTGATAGGTGAACGGTCTTAAGAGGTTGGTGAGCTGGACCAAACTCACTTCAATGTTTGTTTTTTGTTAAAAAAACATTTTCTTCGGTTGTTTCATGTGAAACATGCAAAACTATGTATATCCTTTTAAAAATTATATTAAAGTTATTTAATTAGTGAGATTAGAGAAAAATGATATTAAAATAATGTTGACTTTTTGAATGAGGGATATGTTTGTAATTATGCCAATTAAATAGCTTTTGTTTTGAAAATTATAATTCATATTTACATTTAAAGTTATTTATGTGATCTTGAACTATAATCAAAGAAATAATGATCAGTGAATGCAGATAGAGATATGTTCGAATCTCAATAAGAACTCATTTTTCATAAGTTTTACAAAGTTGAGTTGTCTGGACCATGAAGTCTACCAAAAAAAAAAAAAAAAAGTGGTTGTCTAAACTTTAAATCATGTCAGAGAAAAAGATAATTTAAGATTGTGATGTATCAAAACTTCTTTAAAAGGGCAATAAAAGGGAGTCATTGGCCACCATGTGAAGGGAGATTTTGCATATATGCTCATAAATAATATAATTATTTTTATAAAAAAAATATATTAAAATATATTTATTATCGAATTATCCGTGTTAATCTAATTTCAATGAATATATATTTTAGAACTTTTCATATACCAAAAAACATGGAGGGGTGAGTAGTGTTTAGTTAGTAGGATGGTTTGTATGATTTTTAATTGTATAAAATGAAATAAAATTACAAACGTGCGAGTCAATGTTAATTTTTAAAATCATAGCACTCGGCGACCATTAATTGATGAACAATTAAAAATTATTAATAGTTCATTAATGTATCATTATGAATAATCAAACTAAATGCATGGTCATGCATTACATTACATTGTTAAGGCATGTATTTTTTTTTTCTTAATACAAGTGGATCAGCTACTTTATTAAACAATAAAATAATACATGATGCCCTTTGGGATTTGAACAAATTCAGATCAAATGATGAGAGAAATCAGTGGTTTGGAGTGAAAGATTGTGGATGACTCCTCATATTAACTCCTTGATGATAGGATAGTCTTTTTCTCCGGAGGTTGGACCTCCAAGGACCACTTCTTGTTGAAAAATGGATCCATAGAGAAAAGGGGGTCAGGTGTTCATTCCCCAGGATAACCTTCAATGCTTAAGTCAGAGAGGCTCCAAATGTAGGGGAGAGTAGGGAGGAGAATGGGGGAGAGTGAAAGAGAGTGGAGAAGATCCTAAGTGAGTGATACATAAGTGGGTGATCAGCCTTAGTAAAATCAGAGTAGCGTACTATGTCAAAATACTAAATCTTAGCTACTGAATTCCAGATGTCCACAAGGTGAATTGTGTTAGAAAAACTTCACTGAAATAGCATGCAAAGTCAAGAAAAAAACATCAACAAATACTGCAGGAAATCAACAAACAAGGGAATAATGTTCAATAATGATTTGGCCTGGGATTGGCGTGCTAGGCACTGCCTTAACATAGATTTAGCCTCCCTCGTGCGAGATGGATGGCTTCACTCCCTGTGCTAAGGTACACAAACCACGGCAACTAGATCTTGTCTCCCCGCCTTGCACATTCGGCGACGAGATCATTTAAGTATCACCCAAGGTTAAGAGAAAGAAATGCAAGCAAGGAGTGAGATTATAATGGCTGAAATTTGCTTGAAACTCAAAGAAAGCAATAGCTGTAAGCTTTGGAGGAAGAAAGAGTGTAGGTGGTAATGCTCAATGCTCACTGTTGGTGGCTACTAGGGTTTCCCAAGACTTGATGTATATAATGAACTCTACACCAGATGGAAATCCAACCGTTGATATAATCCAATGGTCAGATTTTAATGTAATAGAAACAAGGGATATAATGAAAATAAGGCTTTGTTGTTTGGGGTTATTGAAATGAAGTGGGTTGGGCCAAGATCCACCCACTTTATTTCCAACAAATTGAAGTCCTCCTTATATATATAGTGCTGAGGTTGTTGGCCAACTATGAGCTAGTTGGTTGTTAGTTCAGAGACAATAAGACGTCAACTCAGATATGGTTGGGCGACATACTGAAGGTAAGTTATGTGCCAACTTCAGAACCTTATGAGGTCTTCTAGAGAGCTAATCTCCATTGTCGGATGATCATGCGGTTAAATGATAGTTAAGTCTTCATTCGGGCTCTTATAATCATATTATGTGTTCTTAGATATTTTCACCCCATAATACATGACATTCAATCTTATTTAATTGCTTAATAATCCATACACTCACAAGCTTTTTGAGATATGTTAGCAAATATATAATTAAGCTTATAAAATTATTAATCTTCATCCCATTATTATACTTTACGAGGAAACATGGCAATATTGAAGTGCTAAAAATAGAAAAAAGAATAATTTAGTTTTCTCCATTGTTCATTTGAGTACACATTATATGTGAACATCAGATGCCCTTACGCTTCTACAACAACGAGGAGGAGACCACTGGACACCTCTGCAGTAACGGGGAGGAGACCACTGGACACCTCATCCTCAAATGCCCTTACGCCTCTACCATTTGGTCCCATTATAGAGGACTCCTAGGAAACGACCGCCAACCCAACACAATACAAGACTTGTGGGGTAGCTCACCGGTTTCTAAACATATGTCGAAAGAACTCAAAAAGGGATGGAATCTACTAGTGATGGCTGTCACATGGACCCTGTGGCTGGAAAGGAATAAAAAATGTTTCCACGATAAACAACGTGTTTACACGAAGCTAATCCGACAAATAGACTTCCTCTTCCTAGCATGATGCGACGCAATACACCCCACCAAAAAGCAGCAACTCCTCGAGATGCATGCTCTGGTCCAACGCAGCCTGTTACTCACTAGAGTTGATCAGGTGTCGAGACCCCTTGGAGCAGACTTCAACGATGAGGAGACTCCAGACTAATCGAACAGGGAAGACACCTAGATGGAAGACTAGAAACTAACTATTGTAATGAAAAGTTCACCCCCACGAGCTTCTCCCAATCACCTTCTTTTTCATCAATAAATGAATGTGGTTTATCCACTTTTATATATATATATATATATATATATATATATATATATATATATATATATGCGTGTGTGTGTGTGTGTGTGTGTGAACATCAACAATGACTGAAACAACACCATTCCAACATTCAATAATAATTAAAATCAGCAATGCATTTATCATCTGCATAAATTTTCAACTTTGGATAATGACCAAGAAATGAAATAGTTATAAGACAATGCTGTTTATATGTCACTCTCTCAATTACATCACTCCTTATTCAAAGTCATACCAAAAACTCTGAGAAC
The DNA here is from genome assembly GCA_026586065.1 of Dioscorea zingiberensis. NCBI lineage: Eukaryota > Viridiplantae > Streptophyta > Magnoliopsida > Dioscoreales > Dioscoreaceae > Dioscorea > Dioscorea zingiberensis. The sequence continues at coordinate 64,596,018 of CM048820.1, read as the reverse complement.
AGGGAACCCTCAAACTTATCACAAAGAACAATATATGAATTACTGCTTATTTAGTGATTTTATGCTACTTGTGCGCCTTTATCTTCTTATACATATATGTATATATATACACACACACTAAAATTACTAGTTATTGTCTTCATTATATACATGAATAGTCCTATTGATATTAAGATCTATCATTCTTGAAGATCTAGATGGATCACAATCAATGGATGATATAGGATGTGATTAAAGAGAAAGTCAGTGGACTGGGCACCATATGAAGGATTTTTGAATCTCATGTGTCGTTACCTCTCCTCCCTTTTATGTAGTCAGGGGAGCAGCTACTTGCCTATCGTGTGTTTGCTAAGATGCTTTTTAGGGTGGGTGATGTTTCGACTGTTACCACAATGTTCTCCTGAGATGACAAGCAGTGACTCTGGCTATTACTGTAATGCCTATATATAGCGCCCACAATCACGTAACGCCCATGAGTCTATGAAGGCTTGAGATCAGGCCAATTGTTTGATGATTTCACCTTGTAACAAGTCCCATAATAAGATTTTAGGTTGTATAAAAAACCCACATCTAAATAGTGTTTTTTTGATTTTAAAAACATTTGTTATTAAAGTGTGCAAGTAACATATTCTCCCTTTTTAGGACTATTCCCTTTATCTTAAAAGAATATAAGCAATTTTTTTTTTTCATTAGACCATTAATTTAGAATCCAATTATACAACAACCCCACTTGCTTAAAGATCAAATAACTTCTTTTAATTAGATTTATCAAGTACTTACTTAATGGACTTAAAGTCAAAATTGAATTCAAATTCAACCAGTTTTAATAATTTTAAAAAATCACTCACAACCAAACAAATAATATATATATTTTTCACTAAAATGATTTATAAAAAAGAAAAAGTTCTCCGATCTATTATGACCACAAATACCTAGTGAGCATATTCTCATCATCCATATTCCCTGCTAATAATGGGAATAATAATATTCCCTTTCTCTTAAAAGAACAATAAAAGTAATTTTTCAATAATCAATCTATCAATTTAGAATACAACTTAAATAGAATTAAATAAAATTTTAACTCAAACTGAGTTTATTAAGGGAATTAATAATCCAAAACATACTCATACTAATCAACAAAGAAAATAATTCACAATAATATAAGTAAAAACAAAAAGAAAAAGCTAAATAATTTGTGGTGTTCCAGCGAATAAAATAATTGGGCGAAAGTGCCCTGTTGGATAAACCACAAGGCAAGTTGGCAACCGAGAGAACGCAGAGGACACGGAAGGTTATTTTCGTCATTTCATCAAACCCAATCAGAATAGGCTTCGAAGTTCGGAGCACCATCCGATTTTGACCCGCGTAATGACCCATGTGTCTAAATAACAACCTATCCGCCAGTAATATCAAGCCACCTGTCCCCTTCATGAACCCGTGGATCGAAATCGAGAGTGGAGAGTTTGGTATAAATAGCGCGCGGCGGAGATCTGATTGGAAGAGAACCGTCGAGAGATCGTCAGGTTAGCAGCGCGCCGCTCTCTCCGTGCAAGGTGAGCCCTTGTGATCTCCTGGGGTTTGGATCTCTTGTTTCGAATCGCTTGCTTGAATTGGTGAATTTGTTTCCTTGCGGGATTTGTTTTAGTTCGCTGATTTAGGTTTTGTTGGTACGTTGTTTGATGGGATTATGTTTTTGGAGAGTGATTTCGGGGTTTTTGTAGATCTGATTGTTTTTTTTTGGAATTTGATCTGATTTATTGCGGGCGGGAGGTAGCTTGTTAATTTTTGATGTTTTTAACCCCTTGGAATTCGATTTATTCTGGCTGGGGTGTGTAATATGAAGGATTTAGGATAAAGATTTGTTAGGAGGTGATGAATGGGAGAGAGAAAGAAAAGTTTTGGGGAATCTTGATTATGTAATCTGAGAAATTGTGGAGCAAGGTGTTGGTAAGAGGATGGGCGTGTAGTATAGTTCGTAAGAAGAATTATATGTAAGGGGCTTGGTTATATATAAATATGTGGAAAATTATATGTTTTTTTTGTTTTTTTTTTTTTTTTGGGAGTAGATGGAAGGATATATTGTGGTTTTATCAGTAGCTGAGAGGAAATCAGGTTGCTTGAGATGTGTGGGAAATTTGGATTCTTGATGCTCATTGATTACATGATTTGGTTTGTTTGATTGTCTCTTGTTTGGATATAAGATCACATCACTATCTTTGGATGTTGTGAAGTTAACACAAAGGGGGAAGGGACTCAGGGAGTGAGTGGACTGTGAACATAACCTTCTCAAACTCTTTTTTTTCTTACCATGTCTGCACCTTGATGTTCAAGATATATTCTTTGGTTATATTTATCATTGTGCCTTTTGGCTTTGGAGAGTGATACATGTGTCAACTTTTTGTGTCTAGGTCTATCTGTTAATAAGCTATTGAATTTGACTGAGTTCTTTCTCATCACAAATTTTATCTACCTGAACCGCTTCATTGGTTATACCTAATAATTGCACTAGCGCCTGTTCTGCTGAGAAGCTAATGCAGTGTGAAATTCTGATGTTGACATTTCTGATCATGACATAAACAAGGTTCTCAGTGCTCATATTTGACATAGCTAGTGTTTATTGGCCCTTAAGAAAGTTGTTGATACTGAACTGTTTTACTTTTGATTCGATGCCTGGCACAGCAAAGGAAACTCTGCATGTTTAAGCATTGCAATATCTTGAACATATAATTTTCCTGTGATATGGAAGGCATTATAGCAAATTTCTTTCTGAATTTTTGAGAGATAAGGGTATTTTTTTAGTTTTTGTTTACTCCTTTGGCTTGCACTTAGTATGGTTGGTGGCAAGCTTCTGTTTATTTATTTGGTTGTGTTTCTTCTTCCATTATTTTGTTAATGTATGACTTTCCTCCTTAAAACAATTTGATAATGAGCAAAATCGGTATTTTCTGTTCTTTTGGGACTCTGTCATTGTTTTTTCTATTTCACATAGTTTATACATATTTCATTGCGTATAATTTCGAACTTTAAACCCTTTTTTGAGTAATGATATCATTTCTTTTATTAAGAACATGTAATTGCTTGTTCTTGTTTGGGTACTTGTCCTATTTCTTAACCCACCCTTTTTCCATGGGTGATGCTTCGGTGCTTATCCCATGTTTTAACCAACCCTTTTTTCCATGTGTGACATTTGTACATTTTTTTAATTTTTAAAAACTGAAATTCTTCTTATTCTTGTTAGTTCATCTTTTCTTTCACTTTACAATAGGTTTATTTTGTTGGAAGTATTTTTATTATTGTAATTCTATGTTGGATTCCTTTTAATGCTTGGGTTTAATAATTATTAAGGTGTAGAGAAGTCTGACTACATTTTACTCTATAGCATTTATGTCTTCTATGTGCTGCTGATTATGCATAACTATCTTCAAGCACTTGGACTCTCTTGATCTTCCATTGTGTTGTCACTAATCATTTCGTGACCTATTCTGACAGCTCAAAGGCAATTTGTTCTTCATGAGTTCAAGAAGCTCTGTGGCAACATCTGTTTCCTGTACATCGGGAAACAAGGCCAACTTGTGGATTTTTTCTTCCTTACTTCCAGGATTCCTGGGAACTCCAATAGTCTACGTAAACTTCCAGTTGTTCAAGGCCATTGTCAGGATTCCTTCTTCATCAGTTATTGTCTCAGAGATTTGTGGAGGGAGCCTACCTTAGTGAGAATTGTAACATACAATTTTCATTCGGCACCTGCTTTAATTTTTGAGAGATGGTTTCCTCTCAGATCTCCAGTTTCTCCAGAAGTAATGTTAAGAAGTCCGTCAACAAGCTACTTCTTCCCGTTGGCCTTCCTGATGTTCTTCCCTCTAAACATGAGGAGTTCGAATTTGCTGATGTTTTTGGTCCCATCCCAGTGCAGGCCTCAATTGAAGAAAATGTAGTAGCATCTGAGAATTCTCTACCAGCTTCTGGTTCAAGAGAAAAGGTTTTTGATGACCCTGTTATTGTTTTGAACCGATCGCATTCACTGGTAGGGCCTACAACTCGTGTTACTCAGACCTTGACTCTCAGCAAGCTAACGTTGCATGAGACTGAGAGCTCATTGGATCTCATAGAGTGTGCTTGTGATGAGGCGGAAGTTAAACAGAGAGAACTAGCTGTCTGCACTGCAGAAGAGCTTGTTGTCAAGTCTCACCATGGTGAGGGTGTTGTGGGACTTGATGACTTTGAAATTTTGAAACTTGTTGGACAAGGTGCCTTTGGAAAGGTGTTTCAGGTGAGGATGAAAGGCACATTAGAAATCTATGCCATGAAAGTAATGAGAAAGGACAAAATTATGGAAAAAAACCATGCTGAATACATGAAAGCTGAGAGGGATATATTGACAAAAATTGATCATCCATTTATCGTGCAGCTTAGATACTCGTTTCAGGTATATAATATTTCTTTAACATTTCTATCATATTCTTGTGTCTTTCTGTTGTTTTCACTTGGCATTCCTCTGGAACATGCAACAGTTACATAGATAATAATTCTTTAACATTTCTACTATATTCTTATGTCTTTCTATTGTTTTCACTTGAAATTCTTCTGGAACATGCAATAGTTACCGTTTTACTTCCAACAGAATATAACATTTATAGATGCTTTTTACACTTCCATTGCAAACCTGTCAGATAATATTGTTTACGGAGTTTTGGATGTGTAACCTTAGTAAAGTGCATTTGTTTCCTGTCTTCTCGTTGACCACCTACTGTTTGGTCTGATAGACACATTCTATGCCCTTTTTCGTTTCTGTTATCTTTATTAGAAGGGATGCTGCAATTGGATATATCCATCAAGTATTTATCTTCATTATGACTTCCTTCTGTTGTCATTACAATTTGCATGCATTCCTTCCATTACACTATGATATCATGCCCATCTAATTAGCAAGAAATTTAGGCATTTCAGCTGTTATCTTGCATCATAGAATATACCGCAAGTGTCCTAGCTGTCTCTAGAGCAACATGGGGCTACATGCTGTCTTGGGAACCTTTAAGTTTAACCAGCATTAATCATTGTAAACATTTTGCAATATGCTCAAAGAATAGGTAGAAAGTGGTCGTTTATAGGTTTGCTGCAAATTTTGTAACACAGCTTATTGAGTTTATATGACGTGCAGACAAAATATCGGTTGTACCTTGTGCTGGATTTTGTTAATGGGGGCCACCTATTTTTTCAGCTTTTTCATCAGGGTTTATTCAGGTAACATATCCTTATCTGTTTTTAATGGTCATGCTTCCATATGCCCTAATGTTAATATGAACTACTTGTACAGAGAGGATCTGGCACGGGTCTATACAGCTGAAATTGTATCTGCTGTGTCCCACCTTCATGCAAATGGTATAATGCATCGGGACCTGAAACCAGAGAACATCCTTCTGGATGCTGATGGCCATGTGAGAACCTGCTAATATCTTGTTTGAGCACACACTTTTTCTTGACTTTACTACGATGACTGTTGTGAATTTTGTGAAAGCTCTGCATAGTTATTAGAGATTCATTATAAATCTAAACTTTTTTCATGTTGTGTGTAGGCTATGTTAACAGATTTTGGCCTTGCAAAGGAATTTGAAGAAAACACTAGATCAAACTCCATGTGTGGGACAATTGAATATATGGCACCTGAAATTCTTCTTGGGAAAGGCCATGACAAGGCTGCTGACTGGTGGAGTGTCGGAATTCTTCTCTTTGAAATGCTTACTGGGAAGGTTGGTTTTCTTTGTTTTCATGACACCCTCTTGTTTTTTCTTTTGCATTTCCCTTTTCTTTGGCATGTGAGCAATCTTCCCTATGCCCTTCTGTGGACAAGTTCCTGTGCTCTTTTATCAATTCAAACTTAATTTGGATTTTGTGTCATTGTGGCCTTTTTTCATGTTATACTATATTAGATCATAAATTAGATTAAAAAGCGAAGCAACTTCTTACACTAGGCATATCATTTTAGCATTTTTTACTTACTGTTCCCTTGCAAATTATGCATGTTTTCCATATGCAGCCCCCTTTTGTTGGAGGCAACAGAGCTAAGGTTCAAGGGAAGATAATGAAGGACAAAATAAAACTCCCGCCATTTTTATCAAGTGAAGCCCATTCCCTGCTTAAAGATGTAAACTCTTCTACACAACTATTCTGTCATTGTTGTTATGGAAGAGTGCAAAGAAATCTGACACAATTTTGTTCTTCAATCAGTTGCTGCAGAAAGAATCAAGCAAGCGCCTCGGCAGTGGACCACGTGGCAGCAACGAGATAAAGAACCACAAGTGGTTCAAACCGATCAACTGGAGAAAACTAGATGCCCGGGAAATCCAACCAAGCTTCCGTCCCAATGTTGCTGGCAAGAACTGTGTTGCCAACTTTGAGGAACACTGGACAAACATGTCATTGTTGGATTCTCCGGTCTCCAGCCCTGTCTCCGGAGACAGTAATTTCATGGGATTCACTTATGTCAGGCCTTCACCTTTCCTGCAGAAGCCGCCCAGTTCTCTCGGCGGAAAATAATAGTAGCAGTAACCTATGAGCTCTGTCTGGCAGCAAAGGTTTATTAGCTTCTAATTTCTCTGCAATGCTGTGGTTGTGTTTGGCTGTTTCTTAAGTTATTACTATTTGCTGTGTTTTATGCCATGAACGTTAAACTGTGCTCTTTATGATATACCTTTCACACGTTATCATTATCAGCTCAAGTATGTTTATGGAAAGGTGTGTGTGTGTGAGTATTTTTTTTTTTTATTAAAATGGATAAATCATAATTTTTTATTCAATGTTTAAAATAAGTTAGTATATTGGCACTCCAAATTGAGCTCCTCCAATGGTTCCCATGTCGGGGGTTTCCCAAGTTCCCTAGTTACATAGTTCTAGTGGTGGTGATCCCCTCCTGTAAAGTCTGCTACAGTAGCTCATCTTTGAAGTTGTCCCCATTGGTCGGCGCTAGAGGCGGGGTTGCTTGAGTGGAGGCCAGTGAGCTTCGGGCGACGACCGTGAGCGGGCCTAGCTTCCGCTTCATGTCGGCCTTGGCACCATCAATCCAAGACAATAAGAGGAAAGAGATACTACGGATGATCCCAGAGCAAACGCGTTATTTATTTTGAAAGCATCTTTGATTCTTTTTCAGCCAAATACTCCATGTTGCGGCCATTATCATAAGATTCCACCCCATACACGCTTCCTTGGGTAAATTTTTTCCCAGGCTTTGACGTCCCCAGAGCTTTTGAGTTGATCGCGGGTGGGTAAATAGGTTGAACAGCTGGCAGAAGTGTGCCCATATATGTGTTGTAACAGGGCAACTCATGAGGAGATGTTGTACTGTTTCATTTTGTTTATTGCATAAGTAGCACTGAGTCCGGTTCCCTTTCCATTGGCGCTTCATAAGATTGTCCAAGGTGAGTATTTTGTTATCCGCAACCAGCCATGTGAATAGTTGAATCTTCTTTGGACACAGGAGCCTCCAAAGGTTGTTGAGGAATTGGCTCCGTACTCCTCCATTCACCGCGAAGTTGTAGAAGGATCTGACCGAGATTGCACCGTTTCTCTCTAGGCTCCAAGTTCTGGTATCATGTCGATCCTCTTGTGTCGTGGTAATTGCCTCCAATAGTGCGTCCAACTCCTGCGTGCCCTCTCTAGTTAGCGGATCTTGTATCAGTATTGGTTTGGTATGAGCTAGTTCGTTCCTTGCCCTCTTTAGTGAGAGGTGTGTGTGAGTTTTCATTCTAGTAGAATTGACTCTGAATGAATGTACAGCGAGTAGGCCCCCACGCCCCCAATCAAGGAGGAATATGGATTAGGCCCAGCAGCTGGCTATTTGGTATCGTCAATCAAATCGATCTCATTACCCAAAGAAATATAAAATATTCCTGTTCTGTTAGTGTTCCTGGCTGGACCCCTACCCAGCACAGCCACACGCATTCCTAAACAAATGCAACCATTAATTTTAAACTTTTTTCATAAAAACTACTGATATATAATAATAATAATCATAATAATATAATTTTTAATTATTATATAAAAATATATGTATAACTCATCTCTGAACCTTTGAATTTGAGCATTGGAAATCAGTACAAAAGAAACTGTGAAAGTTGCCGAGAAGAACATGGATTGAAAGAGTACTGGTTAATTTCTCTTTGATCCCCATTGATGGTTTTTAGTCATTCTGCTTGTACTTAATATATACTTGAGGCTCCACACTGTTTAATTTGCTGTGTGATGAGCTTAGCTCGGGAACAAGATCATGCTTGTAATCAAGCCCAAAGAAAATTAAGTTTGGAGGAGTGGCCCTGAGATGATGCACTGATAATAACAGTACTCCAAAGAGAATGGTTTTCAGAGCTGGAGATTCCTTAATTTGAGTGTGTTTTAGAACATTAGGACACTCAATACTTTCAGTCATTTCCAGTGATATGCTGGCTGCCACTGTTTCTTTTATTTCACTCTCAATCAGTTTCCGGTGATCATCAATCAAAAATCTAAAATTTTTTAAGAGAAAATTACCATACAGTCCCTCTGAGTCTGAGCAGTGGTGCTTGATTTCGGGTACTGTTGGCCCACACATTGGTGTTCATCAGAAGGTAGGTTTTGAGATACCTCTATGACTTGATCACCTTCGACTGATAACGTGTGGGGTTGCGCACTATTAGCACTTGGATGACGTTGGGTGTAAGTCATGCTGTGCTTAGTACGACGACACCCAATTGTCATCGGAAGTTGGTGCCCATATTTCATATAATGGCATCTCACCATGTTTTTTTTTCCCCTTCTTTTCATAGTAGATAAACTCCTTTATCCAGGGATGTCAAGGGGCGTGATTTTAGGTGACAAAAACCCTTGACCCCTCACCATATGTATGCATATGTGGTGATTCAAATCTTTGAGTTTTATGCTCATCAAATAAATTAACCAAACCACTCTCTCTATTTACGGGGGTGAGGACTCAAATCTGAGAGCATGCTCAATAAATGAATTATCCAATATATGGGACCTAAGATACCGCTAGACCAATGGTTCTTTGGTAGCATCTCACCATGTTAAAAAACAAAAAAAAAATGATCTTATTCCCTTTTTTTGTTTTTTTGTTTTTATTTTTATTTTTTTTACAAAAGCGACAAACGCCCCCACGAGAGAAGTTAAGGATCGGCCCAGACGTGGAGTCACCTCAACGCGCCTAAGCCCTACTTCACAAGAGGGGGATTCGATCCAGGTTCATCAGAGAGAATCCAATCTCTTAGCAAGAGAACCTGGTACCAATAGATTCTTTTTTTTTTTTATATCATAGAAAAGTCAACTGCCATTCCTTCTCAGTTTTTTTTTTATGTGCATATACCTCTGTAAGTTCTTGCTTATTTGTCGGAAACTCTGTCTTTTCATAATTAGAGATATATAGCTCCTTCCATTAGATGAAGCTTTCCATCTTATGGTTAAACATGGGTCACTTCTAACTAAATGATAATTTGCTCTTAAAAAATTCAAATGAGATGAAAACAGGGGTTGAGGGAGAAAAAACAACTTTTTAAAGTAAAAGCTTTGATCGTGAAAGCTTAAAGCTCTGTATCTCTAATGTGTTTCAATAATTTTTAAGTAAAAAAGGTATTTTTGAAAATAAAAATAAAAATTTATACAGTTAGAAGAATATTTTTGAAATATTTCATATTTATAAAGAAACTTCTTGATCTAGGGAAGTGTTTGCATACAATAGAGATATGTAATTATTAAAAAAAAAAAAGAGTTTCGTATATATTTAACCCGAATGTATATAGTTTGGTTTTTCCCCTTCTTTTTCAGTGTATGGTCTGGTATAACTGTGTATGCTTGGTGAAAATCACCATAATTGTTAGCAGCTGTGTGTTATGATGCCGATAACAACGTACCATAACTCCTATTGGCAAATGAGAGAGAAAGGACGTGACAAGTAACCAGCTTTGCATGCATGCATCCTTGGACGTATTTTCATCACTGTACTCCAACCTTCTTGTTTGTATAACTTTAGTCTTTAGATTAATTGTTAAGATATACAAGGAGAAAGGAAAGGAGATAGATTAAGCAATAAGCAAATATTAAAAAATCCAAGTTATTTTAAATATATTTTTTATTAGATTAAATGAGGCACCTATTATTTATTTATTTTCACATTGATTGATAGATCGTTTAAGTACAAATTTATTAGAAAAACATTTATCGACCCTAGTGCATATGTGGTAGCATAGTTAGATACATCAGTACTCTCTAGTTCTACATCCCTTGAAACTTGCTATGTTTCTTCTCTAGTAAAATCCAAGTTTTTTTAAATTTTATTTTTGATAAATGAATAAATCACTAGAAGCACGTAATAAACAAGATTCAAACCTTTAATTCCTTGATGTGAGAAAAGAATGAGTTATCAATTTTTTTTTTATGAAAATGACCATAATAACTAAATTCTATCCCACCCAAAGGTTTTTGATAACGTAGATGAGTAGAGACAAGACTGGAGATGTTTCTATAATATGAAAATAAAGGTCACAAAACCAACGACATGAGGGGTCAAGTGGTATGGGGTCCTTTACATAAAAGATGTTGTTAGAAAGTGATCTATTTTCTAGAATCTTCAAGGAACTCCCACATCAACTAGAATCTTCACCATCAAAGTAGAAGCTTGGAGGAGCTTAAATATACCTTAGAATATTCTCTATAATGTAAAAATAGAATGTACTAGAATGTGGAATGTTCTAGAATATGGAATGTCCTAGAATATAGTCTAGAAGGTTCTAAAGGTCCCTATATAAGGGGATGAGATGTAACTCTTTTGTAACAAAGTCAAAAAAAAAAAGCTTCAAAGTGTAATACAAAGTTCTTCTACAAACTACTCCTCTTCCACTATTCTCTAGTCATCTACACTCTTAATCCTAACACTAGCCTCTCAAATCCTTGTCCCTCAATACTAACAAGTGGTATCAAAGCCCGGTTTGGTTGGTAGAGGGCGTTTGTCCTAACCTTCCACTATTCACTATCCTCCAAAAACCATGTCCAGTTCTACCTCATTTGGTATTCCAATTCCCATTTTTGATGGGAACAACTATGATTATTGGAGTCTGAAGATGACCACGTTCCTGATGGCCCAAGGTTTATGGGACATTGTTGAGAACGGGTATGTGACTTCAAAAGAAGAAGCAAGCAGCTCCTCAGATCAACTACAAAAGGATGCAAGGGCCCTCTGTATTATTCAACAAGCTTTGTCGGAGGATATATTTTCAAGGATTATTGGGGCAAAAACATCAAAGGAGGCTTGGAAGATTCTGCAAGAGGAGTTCCAAGGCACTGAGCAGGTACGAGCCATTAGACTACAATCACTGAATAAAGAATTTGAAAATATAAAAATGAAAGAAAATAAAACTATTCAACAATATTGTGGTAGGATAAAACAACTAGTAAATCAAATGAGAGCCTATGGAGATGATATTACTATAGTACAAAAAATATTAATAACACTCACTAAAAAATATAACTCTGTAGTTACTGCTATAGAGCAATCTAAAGATAAAAAATCTTTATCAGTAAGTGAATTAATTGGTTCACTGGAAGCACATGAAAAAAGATTAATAGTGCAAGATGAAGAAAATTTAGAAAGTGCCTTCAAAACAAAGATGAATTTCAAACCTCAAAAATTTAAAAATGACAGGAATTTTGGAAAAAATATAAAAGGAGGAGGAAAATATCCACCTTGCAAATTTTGCAAAAAGAACAATCACCTAGAAAAAGATTGCTGGTTTCGTAATAACAAACAATGCAACTTTTGTAAAAAATATGGACATATAGAAAAAGATTGTCGCTTTAAAATAAACAATCAAGCTAATTATGCAGAAAAAGGGAAAGTACACAAAATACATTTTATGCTAATCAAGAAACAACTAAAGAGAATAGTGATATTTGGTACATAGATAGTGGATGTAGTAATCATATGACTTCTAATGAGTCTATATTCACAGATATTGACACTTCAGTAAAATCTAAAGTAAGAATGGGAAATGGTGCATTAGTTGAAACAAAAGGAAAAGGAACTATAATACTGGAAACTAAAGAAGGCTCAAAACAAATTAAAGATGTATATCTAGTTCCTAGTCTGGCTCAAAATCTGCTCAGTGTGGGACAAATGATAGAGAATGAATATTCTCTATATTTTGAAGGAGATACTTGCACCATTTATGACAAAAAGAAAGTTCTTGCCTCTATCAAGATGGAAAATAGAAATTTTCCAATTCAATGGAGATACACCAGAGACATAGCTATGAAGACTCAAGTTGATGAGTCATGGCTATGGCACAGGAGATTTGGCCATCTTAATTTTGCAGCATTAAGGCTACTTCATCATAAAAACATGATGAGGAACCTTCCATACATCTTAGAAACTTCAGAGATATGTGAAGGTTGTCTACTTGGAAAACAACAAAGACAATCCTTCCCATCTGGTAAAGCATGGAGAGCCAAGAAGCCACTGGAGCTGGTGCATACAGATGTCTGCGGCCCAATGAAGACTCCTACACCCAGTCATAACAGGTACTTCATCTTATTCATTGATGACTATACAAGAATGACATGGGTATACTTTCTTCGAGAAAGATCAGAAGTTTTCTCTATATTCAAGAAATTCAAGAATCATGTGGAGAAACAAAGTGGCCGTAGTATCAAAGTTCTCAGAAGTGACAGAGGCACAGAGTACAACTCTAATGAGTTCAAGAAATTTTGTGAAGATGAGGGCATTCATCATCAACAAACAGTTGGCTATGCACCTGAGCAAAATGGAGTAGCAGAAAGAAAGAATAGAACTGTCATGGAGATGGCAAGATCAATGCTAAAGGAGAAAGGAATTCCAAACCCTTTCTGGGCAGAAGCAGTTTACACAACAGTCTATCTACTAAACAGATGTCCAACCAAGGCAGTGCAAAACAAGACGCCTATTAAAGCCTGGAGTGGAATGAAGCCTTCTGCAAAACACCTCAAAGTATTTGGCTGCATATGCTACATTCACATTCCAAATCAAAAAAGGAGCAAGCTTGATGAGAAGACATAGAAAGGAATTTTCTTGGGCTACAGTGATCAGTCCAAAGGTTATCGGATCTACAATATAAAGACTAAGAAAGTGATAATCAATCGAGACATGGAGTTTGACGAAGATGCAGCATGGAATTGGGAAGAAGAAAAGATAGAAAAAAGGTATGTCACACTAACAAATATTCAGGAGGAGCAAGCAATACATGAAGAAAGAGAGGCATCCAGCTCTACATCATCTCCACCCAGGGGATCACAAGAAGAATCAACTTCAGAATCTCCTATTAGAAGGGTAAAATCTCTTAGAGAAATTTATGAAGCTTGCAATTTCACAACTTTAGAACCAGAAAATTATGAAGAAGCAGCTCAAGAAGAAGTCTGGAGGAAAGCTATGCAAGAAGAGATCAAGATGATCGAGAAGAATGAAACTTGGGAGTTGGTTGATTGTCCTAAGGACAAAGACATTATTGGAGTCAAGTGGGTCTACAAAACAAAGCTGAATGCAGATGGATCAATTCAAAAGCATAAGGCGCGGCTGGTGGCAAAAGGTTACTCTCAACAACCAGGTATTGACTATACTGAAACTTTTGCTCCTGTTGCTCGCCTAGACACAATTCGTGCTATTATTGCTTTAGCTGCACAAAAGCAATGGAAGAATGGAAGATATATCAACTAGATGTCAAGTCTGCATTCTTAAATGGATATCTACAAGAAGAGATCTATATAGAGCAGCCACAAGGCTTCTTTGTCAAAGGCAAAGAAGACAAAGTCTTAAAGCTCAAGAAGGCTCTATATGGATTAAAGTAAGCACCACGAGCATGGTACAACAGAATAGATGAATACTTTATGAAGCAAGACTTCAGGAGGAGCATGAATGAACCAACACTCTACATCAAATCCCAAGGTAACTCTGATCTTCTTATTGTTTCTCTGTATGTAGATGATCTTATATATACAGGGAACAATAAGAAGATGATTCAAGAACTTAAAGAAGATCTGATGAAGACATTTGAGATGACAAACTTGGGCTTGATGCACTACTTTCTTGGCATAGAAGTCAATCAAAAGGAAGAAGGAATTTTCATCTCACAGAAGAAATATGCAGAGAGCCTCCTGAAGAAGTTTAAGATGAATTACTGCAAAGCTGTACCAACGCCGCTCGTGACGAATGAAAAAACTACAAAAGGAAGATGGAGCAGAAAAAACTGATGCTTCTCTCTACAGAAGTCTCATTGGAAGCCTCTTATATCTCACGGCTACACGGCCAGATATAATGTATGCTACAAGTCTGCTATCATGCTTCATGCAAAGTCCAAGCCAGATACACTATGGAGCTGTTAAAAGGGTTCTTCGGTACTTACGGGGAACAACAGACTATGGAATATGGTATCGGCCCAATGAAACAAGAAGACTACTTGGATATACCGATAGTGATTGGGTAGGCTCCACTGATGACAGGAAAAGCACATCTGGATATGCTTTCACACTCGGCTCTGGAATTTTTTCATGGGCATCTAAAAAGCAGGAGTCAGTAGCACAATCCACTACAGAGGCAGAGTATATTGCAGCAGCTATCACAGCAAGTCAAGCTATATGGCTCCGCAGAATACTAGAAGATATTGGAGAAGTACAGGTAGAACCAACGCCAATATTATGCGACAACAAATCGACTATTGCTATCTCAAAAAATCCAGTTTACCATGGAAGAACAAAGCACATATCTACAAAATATCACTTTGTACGAGAATTACAAAGTGATAGACAGATTGAGCTGCAGTATTGCAAAACTGAAGACCAAATAGCAGATATATTCACAAAAGCTCTACCACAAAGTAAGTTTATAACACTTCGCAGCATGCTTGGCATATCGAAAATGGATCAAGGAGGAGAATGTTAGAAAGTGATCCATTTTCTAGAATCTTTAAGGAACTCCCACATCAACTAGAATCTTCACCATCAAAGTAGAAGCTTGGAGGAGCTTGAATATACCTTAGAATATTCTCTATAATGTAAAAATAGAATGTACTAGAACGTGGAATGTTCTAGAATATGGAATGTCCTAGAATATAGTCTAGAAGGTTCTAAAGGTCCCTATATAAGGGGATGAGATGTAACTCTTTTGTAACAAGTCAAAAAGCTTCAAAGTGTAATACAAAGTTCTTCTACAAACTACTCCTCTTCCACTATTCTCTAGTCATCTACACTCTTAATCCTAACACTAGCCTCTCAAATCCTTGTCCCCCAATACTAACAGATGTTCACCCGGAAGGTCCTATGTTCGAATCTTCCTCTATATAAGGTGAGGACATAGTGCGCGCATAAACCTGTGGGTGTTCTGCTCACTGCACGTGAGCCTTTGAGTGTTCCATGCAACTGGATTCGTCCTTTGAGAGGGTAGCTTGTTGACTTTAATAAAAAAAATAAAAAAAAAATAAAAGTCACAAAAGTGTCCTCGTATAAGGCTTGCGGCCTGGTACGTAGAGCAAGAGTAGATGTTTCACAGACACATCATCGATATCACAGAGGAAGCATATTGTTTTTCTCCACCTCCATGTTCACCCTAAAACATTGGGGTGTATGTAAGTTTCCATCTTGTTTTTTCAACATCTCCATTATTTCGCTCTCTTAACAGGGGTGGCCGACCGCAGCAGGGGAATCCTTTGTTGGACGTTATGTGGGCCAAATGAGGGAACTTATAAAGAATAACTCCAAGGGACCATTCTGCTGACTTTTTTTACTCATGTGTTCCAACTTTATAATTTTCTTCAGATATGTTCCCACATTTCTATCATTAAAACATTATTCCATTCAAATCATATATAATCAACCTCACATCTCCAATTCTCTTCTGACAGTCGATAATATCCAATTTTAAAGTAACTTCCATGCTTCGTAGTTTCTTCATCACAATCTCCACCAAATCTATACTTCACTTTAATCCTTATTCAATTTACAGACAAACACATCATTTTTCATTACCAACACACACACACACATGTATATATATATATGTATTAATTAAACTCTATATATTGATTCATCAGAGTTCAGCATTGTAGAGAAACATGTCTGCAGTGTTTCTCTTCCTGCAACCCCAGTGGCATCTCCAAGAACACCTGGAATTGAAGCTCTGAAGCCTCCTGGACTGAAGAGAAACAATGTCACAAGTGCTGGGAGACTTGGTTAAAACCACAGCATAACCATCATCCATGTAATCAGTGCCATCTGGAAATAGCTGCCATATAAGTGAACCTCCTCCACTGCCTCCTTTCCTGGTGGAATTCAGCAATGTCTTGTACACTGTATCAATGAACTCATCTCTGAATGTCTGGTTGAACTTCTCATCCTTTGATGACACTCCAAACTCTCCGAACACCACCGGCATTCCGAGGACCTTCTCTGCATCTTCCATGTGGCTCTCCATCCATGACTTCACAAACCCGAGGTAAGAATCCGATATTACATTCGATAGCCTGCCGATATTTGTTTACTTAATTAGACAATGTAAGACTATTAAAACTGTAATTACTGTTATATATATGTATGTATGTATACTGACCAAGCGTCGGGATATACATGAACCGAAGCGAAATCAATGCCTAGTGCTTGGTGATTTCTGATGAAGTCTGTCCCGACTTGTCCGGCAAAGTTATTCGGGTTCTCTTGTAGTCTCTCTTGGGTTGACGGACCATAGAATCCTTCGACTCCGATCTCTAATAGATGTTTTCTATCTATGGACTTCACATGATATGCCATTTCTTCTATCCATTCCTGCATGAATTACAAAGTAGTCCTTCATTTTATTGGTGATTAAATTGATCTAATTAATTTAACAGCTTGATTTTCACTTTATGGTGGGTGAACTTGTCCTTGATTTTTACCTCTCGATCGCGACACAAAGAAAAGGAAATCTATGAAAGCTTCACTTGACTGGTTTGTCAAACTATGATGATCAAATTAGAGTGCCCAAAAATGTTATCAAGATGTAAACCTCTAACCAAACCAGCAAATAAAATTAGCATGAAAATTTACCTGCAGTCTATCACCAGAGGGATCGGCGAGACACCGTGGTTCGTTCATTAATTCCCAAGCGAAGATCGTCGGATCATCCTTGTAAGTCACATTGTTGAATGTGTTTACTCTTGTGAGCATATTCTACACCCCAATCAAACCAAATCAAGAAAATCAAATGACTAATTAACAACCTTATGAATCCATATATATATTCAGTGTCTAAACATCAAGTTAATTAGTGAACTAATTACTTTGACATGAGCTTTGTAGTATCCTTTAATTGTGGAATCAGAGAAGAAATCATCATCTGAAGTGAGATTCAATCCAGCTTGTTTCCCCCATTGAACATACTGTGATTTTCCTCCATATGCTTCCCAATTGTTCACCAGTGAGAGTACTAGTCTGATCTTATACTTCCTTGCTTCATTAACTACAAAATCCAATCCCTACAATGATATCAACAACAAGATATCATCAATATTCATCTTCAAGCTTCATCAATGGTGCAGAAAACAATTTGTGAATATTGTGTATACATACATATACATATATACCTTGAAGACTTGTTCATCATAAACAGAAGGAGACTTCTGAAGAGCTCTCCATCCTCCATCACTGAAGGCCCATGTCCGGCAGACGGTGAGACCAACCGATGAGGCTTGCTGGAAGACATCACTGACCTTCTGCCGCGTCGAAGGATCGACGGCGAAGATCATCAGCCAGTATGTATTGAACCCATTAACATAGAATGGCTGGTCTCCTACCATGAACTGGTTCCCCTTCTTCTCCACCATCTCCCACTGATCCTCATCCCTAATGTCAGTAACCCTGAAGATCATTAAAATGAGACCATGAATAAACAGTACTATTTTTTATATGTTCAAAAGGATGAACTAAACTACTGCACTGCTGAACCTTTGAATTTGAGCATTGGAAATCACTACAAATGAAACTATGAAGGTTGCCAACAAGAACAAGGTTTGGAAGAATGGTTTCTCTTTGATGGCCATTGATTTTTTGTGTTCGTTCTGCTAAGTTTCTCCTCAAGTATGGCTATATATATATATATCTATACTTGAAGCTCTACAATATGTTGTGCAGTGTGATATGAGATTAGCTTGGAAGCAAGATGATGCTTGTAAGCTCTCTCTATCTATCTTAAAAGGCATGAAAGAACAGAAAGATAGCTAAGAAAACTAAGTATATATGGTGCACTGATTAAAACTCCTAAGAGACCAATTCATTGCTTGAGATTCCTTTGAGTGAGTTTTAGAACATAAGACCATGACTCATATTGCCAATCATTTTCAGTGTCATATGTCAAACATTTGAAACGTATCGACCTCTAAATAAATAAAAAAAAGGAATTCATTGTTTCTTTCCTTTTACTTCTATCATTTTCTCATGGCCAACCAAAGTAAGAAAAATGAATTAATCCCTCTTCTAGTTACTCTTGTTCCATCTTTTCTGTAACTTATAATCATTTCCAGTGAGAAATTAATATATTGAGCATAAGATCATGTCTAGATAGATAACAAAGAGTTCCTAACATAACAAGCAAAGGGCGCCATTCATTAATTAATATATTAGATAGTACCCAATAACAGTGTTATTCTACCAAAGATCATTTTCCTTCAACAACCAACATTCTAGAGTTCATTAGGAGCTCCACTTTCCCTTGCTAGCTTTCTACTTGGATTGAGTGAATTGGAAAAGTAATTAAATTAAGTTCTTATTTTCAATTTTTTCCTTCAAATCTTTTCAGTCAAAAGTTGAGTGTGTACTCACAGAACTTGGTTACCTTGAACCATATTGGATCAGATTGCATAACCACTTGAAAAGATCCAGAAAACAAGCCCTGTAATGCAAATTAACACTTGGAATCAGAGATCAAACAATTTAAGTCTACCAAAACATAACAAGATATATAAAAAGGGAAACATATATATATCATGTGGAGATTGATCTACATAAGTGGGAGCTCTCTCTAACTAAGTGATGGTGATATCCATTGGTGTCTATGGAGTTCCTCTGGTTTCATAAGAAGAAGAGAATTGGGTTGTATGAGATGATATGGATGCCAGAATAACAACAACTCATGCATGATACGTGTTGGCTGGAGAGAAAGAAAGAGATACGTGCCAAGTAAGTAGCTTTGCATGCATGCATGCATCGTTGGACGTGTATTCTCATCGCTGTCCAACTTCTTCTTTGCTTGCCACGTATACCGACCTTTGTGGGACCCAACAATGAGTAGGATTGGTTTGTGGCCCAATAGGGCCTTGTCTATATATGTATCAAGCCCACCTGAGCCCAAGGCGCAGAGTGTATTTATATTTAGACTTTGGATTAATAACAGATCGATGGGAAAAAATAAATTAGATAAATAGTATAAAAAAACCAAAAGTTCAGGTTATTTTAGTTGTATTTTTAATTTTTCATAAATAAATCAAATTTGTTCCTTTTGTCAAATTTAACCTTGTTTGGTAGTAATCAAGTGAACCATTGATATTTGGTAAACAAATTGAACTCAAACTAAAATTGATTCAAAGGATTACATTTTATTTTATTACTTTATGATATTTCATTTAACCATAGTTTTAGAATATTAATTTCTATGATACAAGTGTTAGGAATCCAAGAGACAAAAGAAAAAACTAAAACAAGTAAAAAAAAAACATAGAGATTTACGTGGTTCACCCCAAAATAAGGTTACGTCCACGGCTACTAACTGTTTCACTATTTTTCTCAGAATAATAAAATTTTACAATGATGAACAATATATAGGGAAATCAGAAACCTTAATATAGTGAAAATACCCAAAATACCCAAAAGCGTGGTTGAGTGTCCAATATGATCAGGCTCCACACACCTCAGCAACAAGTATTTTTAGAGAGATAACGTTTAAAATATTTTGATGGAGAGTCTTGACGTAACAGTAAAGTTGTTGTCATATGACATGAAGATTATAGGTTCGAGTCGTGGAAACAAACCCAAGTGATCTGATTTTCCCTCGACTCCACATACATAGTGAGAGTTTTGTAGCATCCAACTGTCCTTTAACTTTTAAAACATTTTGATTACTTTATTAAAAATAAGAGCAGAAAAATTAAAAATCAATATAGTCCTTAATGGGCCAAGCTAAATATCCAATTAAGTTTGAGTGGTTTATTTTAATACCAACTAAGTTCTTTAACATGGGATGCAATTCAAGCCTTGCCATTGTGCATTTATGGCATTTATGTCAGACTTTTCTTTATTACATTAGTAGTATGAATAAAAAATTTAAGTATTTCTAAATAAATAATAAGAAAAATTGCTTGCATGCCTCTACAAAAGTACATGCAAGAAAAAAAAAATTTATTTGCATATCCGTGTAAAAATATGTCTAAATTACTTTTAGTTTTTTCAAAAAAAAAGTAATTTATAAGAAATCTGAAAGAAGTTATAATTAAATTATGATTTTATTAATGGGACAAATGTATTTATGTTTAATTTATAAACAAAAAAAATATAAGATTGCCATATATTTTTCTAATTTAACTTTTAATGACATATATTAAAAATAATTATTTATAAGATATTCAAAGTAAAATGTTGATACCCAGATCTGCTCCACATTGGGATCAGAACAGATATAAATCAATGGACAAATGAGATTATACTTTCAGAGGATCTTGTCTCGTAAGGAGAAGGATTTGCAGAGAGAAGAGGGCCTGACACTCATGTCTCAGGGTAGCCTTTGATGCTCAAGTTAAAGAGGCTCCAAATGGTGGGGAGAGTAAGGAGGAGAATGAGAGAGAGTGGAAGAGAGGGAAGAGAATTCAAAGTGAGAGTGATGCACAAGTAAATGACCAATCTTAACAGAATTAGAGTGTCGTACTAGATTCTCTCATTGTTGCCAAGGTCTTCCTTATATAGTCCTGAGGTTGTTCGCTAGCTAAGAGTCAATTGACTACCGGCTCAAAAATAGCAGGGCGACAACTTAGATATAGTTGGGCGCCAAACTGAAGGCAGTTAAGTGCCAACTTTCAAAACCTTCTCGGTTCTTTTGTAAAGCTGATCTCTTCTATCGTCGGATGACCAAGTGGTTAAGCCGACAGTTGAGTCCTGAGCACTTTGCTATCATGCCATGTATATTTTGATATTTTCACCCTATAACATAAAATAAAATATTTAGATTCTTAGTAAAATAAAATATAAACTACATCATAAATTATCATAAATTAAAATTGAGTATATAATAAACAGTTGGTTTGAGTTGCTAAATTTTATTTGAGAATATGAAGAAAAAATTTAATTGAGAAGAATATGATATATAAAAATGTTAAAATAGTCATTATATATATATTTATAATAAAAGGTTTTACAATTCACTCATGTTGGAACATAAAAGTTTATTCTAAAGATAATATAAAATAAAAATAAAATATAGATGTAATTATCTATTAGTCCCTCACACTATTTATCACTATTTCAATTTTACACACTACACACTCAACCCACTATTTACATTTAGCCCCCACAACTCCCTACCCAAGTACCTATAGGTAAATATTTCACTATTCAAGAGATAAATAGTAAATTAACTATAAAATATAAGATTATAAGATATAATTGAAAATTGAGATAGTGATAACTGTACGTTATTTTTGAATGAGTGACAAGTAAATATTAAAAAAAAGATTATTTATAAAAATATGAAAGTAAATATTATTTTTAGAAAAAATTATCTATAGATCTCTAACATTACTTTTAGAGATTTTAAAGTTAAATACACATACAACACTAAATAATAAACACGAATACCCCAATTCTCAAGCATTTCAAGGCAAATAGAGTATTATTTTAGGGACTAATATTAAATTATCTATTATTTTTATAGGTGTTTTTAAGTAATTCTACGCTTTAATTTATAAGTCCTAATTAAAAATACAAGTTGGTCGAACCAGACCGCGCCGGCTAGAAGAACATCATGGATGCGTTCAAACCCACCTAACGAGACGTTGAAAAAGCTCCCATTGGGCCCATTCAATCGACGGCTATCACAAACTTTCTACTCGATCCGACGGCTTATATTTAGCCATGTGGCATATTCCCGTTTTTCGTGCCGGCAAGTGCACATGTGAAGCGCTGGAGCTTGTGATGCTCTCGATGTCAGAACTCAAGCCAGCAAGGCATTGCAATACAAGCACCTCCACTAACGCGTTTCTTCTTTCTTGTGGGTCTATCTCTGGAACACCATAAAAACGAACCCAAAAACAGACCAACACTCTCTTTACTTGATTTTATCAGATTATCCATTAATTGCAACTAGTTGGATTGAATTTCTAAAGTGGGAGTTTCACGTATTGGATTGATTGCTCAATAAGACAAATGGTATTTAAAGCCAACTTAAGTGAATTATGGTAAGAATGATGATCAAGTTACAAATTTAACCATATCTAAATAATTTCTTTTATTGTTTTAGATACTTCGCACTGATTTATAATAGGTTAAATTAACAATAGATTCTTTTTCTCTTTCAATTTTATTAGTGATTAAAAAATTAAAAATTAATTTTACTAACAAAGGGAGGAACCAACTTCCAACCCATTCAAACCTTGTTTTTTTTTACAAAATAAAAAATAAAAAAATTATTGTTGGAAAAAATTATCCTATTGAAGTCGGGAAACGAGTCCTTTTCCTGGGTGACCACGCAGAGACATCCAACTCCTTTTTTATTCATAGCAAGCATTGCAGCTCCTTCTGCTCCTTCTCCCACTACTACCACCTCTCTCTCTCTTACCCGATCCCGCGGCTTCCGCTCACCTGATCTCCACCTCAAAACCCTAATCCCCAAATCGAACTCCATGAGTTGAATCCCCCTCTCTCTCATGGAGATCTCCACCTCCTCTTCTGCCATTCTCGTCGCTCTCCTCCTCACCATCTCCCTCACTTCCACCTCCATCTCCGCCCAGAACTCCACCGCCGTTGATGGCCCCTACGACCCCCGCGATCTCATCCTCCTCAACTGTGGCGCCTCCGGCGCCGACAATGACTCCGATGGCCGGCAATGGTTCGGTGACTCTGGCTCCAAGTACGCCCCCTCCCTAACCTCTCCCGGCGCCGTCCCCTCCTCTCAAGACTCCTCCGTTCCCCGCGTCCCCTTCCTCACCGCCCGCCTCTTCTCCTCCCCCTTCACCTACTCCTTTCCTCTCGGCGCCGGCCGCAAGTTTCTCCGCCTCTACTTCTACCCTGCCAACTACTCCGCCACCGCTTCCGCCAGCGCCGGCGTCTTCACCGTCACCGCCGGTCCCTCCACCACCCTCCTCTCCAACTTCTCCGCCTCTCAGACCGCCGACGCCATCAATTTCGCCTACATCGTCCGCGAGTTCTCCGTCAACGTGTCCTCCTCCGGCCTCAACCTCACCTTCACCCCCTCCCCCTCCGTCCACAACTCCTACGCCTTCATCAACGGCATCGAGATCGTCTCCTCCCCCGATCTGTTCTCCACCTCCAACCCCCTCCTCGTGGCAGGTGGTACTCCAGTCACCTACCCCATCGATCAGGACTGGGCTCTCCAGACTATGTACCGCCTCAACGTCGGTGGCCAGTCCATCTCCCCTGTCACCGACTCCGGCCTCTACCGCTCCTGGGACGACGACTCCCCCTACATCTACGGCGCAGGCTTCGGCGTCACCTATTCCGCCGACCCCAACGTCACGATCCAATACTCCGCCTCTCTCCCGGAGTACATCGCCCCCGAAGACGTCTACTCCACGGCGAGATCTATGGTGCCGGATCCCTTCGTCAACCTCCAGAGCAACCTCTCATGGATCCTCACCGTCGACGCCGGCTTCTACTACTTGCTGAGATTCCACTTCTGCGAGATCCAGTATCCGTTCACCAAGATCAACATGCGAACCTTCAACATCTATGTCAACAACCAGACGGCGCAGGAAGGCGCCGACGTCATCGCGTGGACCCGCGGCATCGGCAAGCCGATCTATGAGGACTACGTCGCCATTGCCCAAGGGACCGGTCAGAGCGATCTCTGGGTCGAGCTCCACCCGGACACCACCACCAAGCCGCAGTACTACAACGCGATCTTGAACGGGCTCGAGGTGTTCAAGATCCAGCTCATCAATGGCAGCCTCGCGGGGGCCAACCCCATACCCCGCCCGGAGCCCGACGTAGATCTCAGCAAGGTCCTCATCCCAGCGAAATCCCGGTCGAAGACCAAAGCCCCCGCCATCGCCGGCGGGATCATCGGCGGTCTCGCGGTTCTGCTCCTCGGTTGCTTCTTGATCTTCTGCGTGTGCTGCCGGCGCCGCCGACAGCCGCCCAAGGACGGTAAGCACTCTGGCGCCAGCGACGGCCCCTCCGGCTGGCTCCCCCTCTCTCTCTACGGCAACTCTCACTCAGCCGGCTCCGCCAAGACGGCGACGACCGGGAGCTACGCCCCTTCTCTCCCTTCCAACCTCTGCCGCCACTTCTCCTTCGCCGAGATCGAAGCTGCCAGCAACGGCTTCGACGAGGCCCTCCTCCTTGGTGTCGGCGGCTTCGGCAAGGTCTACCGCGGCGAGATCGATGGCGGCACCACCAAAGTCGCCATCAAGCGCGGCAACCCTCTCTCCGAGCAAGGCATCCATGAATTCCAGACCGAGATCGAGATGCTCTCCAAGCTCCGTCACCGTCACCTCGTCTCCCTCATCGGCTACTGTGAAGAGAACTGCGAGATGATCCTCATCTACGATTATATGGCCCATGGCACCCTCCGTGAGCACCTCTACAAGACCCAGAAGCAACCTCTCCCATGGAAACAGCGCCTGGAGATCTGCATTGGCGCTGCTCGTGGCCTCCATTACCTCCACACCGGCGCCAAGCACACCATCATCCACCGTGATGTCAAGACCACCAACATCCTCCTCGACGAGAAATGGGTCGCCAAAGTCTCTGATTTCGGCCTCTCCAAGACTGGCCCAACTCTAGACAACACTCATGTGAGCACCGTCGTCAAGGGCAGCTTCGGCTACCTTGACCCGGAATACTTCCGACGCCAGCAGCTCACAGACAAATCGGACGTCTACTCTTTCGGTGTCGTGCTGTTCGAAGTCCTCTGCGCCCGGCCTGCTCTCAATCCAACTCTGCCTAAAGAGCAGGTGAGCTTGGCCGAATGGGCCTTGCATTGCCAGAAGAAGGGCATTCTTGATCAAATCATTGATCCACACCTCAAGGGGAAGATTGCACCCCAATGCTTCAAGAAATTTGCAGAGACTGCAGAGAAGTGTGTCTCCGATCAGGGCATTGAGCGCCCATCCATGGGCGATGTGCTTTGGAACCTCGAGTTTGCTCTGCAGTTGCAGGAGAGCGCGGAGGAGAGCGGGAAGGTCTCTGATGGTGAAGGCACGCCGATGATGATGCCCGGGAAGAAAGACCCCGATGATCCATCAATGGATTCAAGGAGCATTGAGACCAGCACCACCACCACCTCAACGATGAGCATTGGTGGCCGGAGCATCGCCAGTGAGGACTCTGAAGGGCTTACTCCCAGTGCTGTGTTCTCCCAGATAATGAACCCCAAAGGAAGGTGAAACTTTACCATGCACCTTTGCATTGATAATGTTCATCTCTTAAACACAAAAACCACGTTCTTGCTGTTCTTTCATTATATTTATTATGCATTATATATTTGCTGAGTTTGTGTTCAGAAGATAAAACTTTCAAAACAATGGTTGCTGAGTTTGGTTGTAAGAATACTACTTTTGGTGGTTGTATTATGCTATTATGGTTGTAGTTCTTCACTTGCCAATTTGAGAAGCTCGAGCTACTAGCTGCTAATTATGTAACCATTCTTTGTTACCTACTCTACTAAATCAACACTTTTTGTGCAGTATTTTGGATAAATTTGTGTTGCAATTATGCACCCTTATTAATATTTAATATTAGTTTGCTTCGGTAGTATAAGATTGTTTATATCATAAAAATAATAACATATTCCCAATAGAATTTGAAATCCTAATAAATTTAATATCATAATCCTAATCATATCTCAAAATAGCTTGAAGTTATGAATCCCAAGATAAACCCAAAGTATTCCACGGGCACATATCCCAAGGCAAATCTAAGACCATCCAAGGAAACAAACCTAAGATAATCTATGGGAACAAATCCCGAGGCATAGAACATATGATAAACACTAAAAAAAAAATCAGATTATTAAAGTATATATATAGATATATACATTAAAACTAAAATTAAAGGTTAACCTGATTTTATTAATTGTTTGGGATTAAAATATGCAGTCAAATTTTCTCATAAATGATGCCAAGAAATAATGATTTAAAACAAGATAAGATTAAAAATTACTTTTGATCTTATCATGATTGAGATTAAATTCAAGACAAAAAAAGATAAGGGGTTTTTTTTAGTATAAAAAAGGGTAGCAACCCTAGAAAGAGGGGACTTTTTCTGGAGAGAGAAAACAGAACTTTTTTTAGAGAGAGAAAAGGAGGAGAAGAAGAGAAGAGAGAGAGGTATTCCTTTGATCTCTTTCATGTAACCTAAAAACACCAAAGAAAGCCACCGTCGATCAATTTCGGCTCCCTTGTGGAGGCCGCCGCCGCCTGCAGTCGATCAACTCCGGCTCCCTTGTGGAGGCCACCGCCGCCGCCCGTCGATCAACTTCGGCTCCCTTGTGGAGGCCGCCGCCGCCGCCGCCGTCCGTTGGTCAATCCCGGCTCCCTCGCGGAGGCCACCGCCGCCCACCACTCAAGTTCTTGGCTCCCTTGAGGAGGCCATCACCACTTGATGAAGCTTATGGCTCCCTTGTGGAGGCCATTGTCACCCGCCATTGATGAAGCTTATGGCTCCCTTGTGGAGGCCATTACCACTCACCATCAAAGTTCTTGGCTCCCTTGTGGAGGCCATTGTCACTCGCCATTGATGAAGCCTATGGCTCCCTTGTGGAGGCCATTACCACTCACCATCAAAGTTCTTGGGTCCCTTGTGGAGGCCATTGTCACTCGCCATTGATGAAGCTTATGGCTCCCTTGTGGAGGCCATTACCACCCACCATCAAAGTTCTTGGCTCCCTTGTGGAGACCATTGTCACTCACCATTGAAGTTCTTGGCTCCCTTGTGGAGGCCATCACTACTCAAGTCCTTGGCTCCCTTGTGGAGGCCATTGTCGTCACCCTCATCATCACCGACAAAAGAAGCATGCACCATATAAAGAAGCATAAACTAGAAACCCATCATAAACTCAGAATTTCAATTAAATCAAATCAAAGCAAACAAATGAAAGCATTTAGCAGAGCTCGTCAAGAGAATCAAGGATCCGACCAACGAGTACCAATAATAAATCAAGATCACACAGTAAATTAGCACAGCATAAGCTAGAAACCTCTCTCATAACTTGAAGGAATTCGATCAAGAAAACAAAAAAAAAAAAACCTAAATCAGCCTCAATTGAATCAAAACAAAGCCAGCCAATGGAAGCACTCAAGAAAGCTCCTCAAGAGAATCAATAACAACATTCCATCAGGATCAATGCCCTAAAAAAAAAAATAATAAACAAAAAAAAAAAAAAAAGAAGAACCAAACCTTTGCGGACGCTGAGAGAGGAGGTCTCCGGCCGCCATGATCGCGAGGTTGATCTTCTTGAGCGCCTTCTCTTTTCTCGGCCTCACCGACAGCGCTCCGCAGAAACTCAGACTCTAAACCCGATCCCGTTTCTTATAGACAATTGATATTCACCCACGACCCCCTGAAAATAATTTTATTTATCTATAGCTTCCTGACCTTTTTACATTTTACTTCTCATAAACTTCTTTTTCAGTTAACTAAATAAATGGGCATTGGATTCATGAGCAGAAGATGACTCTAAGAGGTCAATACCAATCATAATTCCCGGCATTGAATGATCCTCATAAAGGAAGCGGAGAGCTTTCCGCTCTTATCCATCCATGTTACAAATATTCTCATGTGCTTGCCTCGGGATCGCCAACGAGATGCTGATCATCCATCAACAAGGATCAACGGTTGCTATCACGTCGGGATTCGCGTCACATCAATACATCCCTGTGCTCCGCACATGCGCTTCACCAGTCCACGATTTTAAATTTTTTCGGTCCCGAGATACTTTTTCAAGGATATAAAAAAGGAAAAAATGTTGATGTCTTCAAGGTTTTGGTTATGGTTTACCAGATCAGCGAAAACCAAAATAAATAAATGAATAAAATAAAAATAAAATTATACATCACAAGCCTGTTATGATACTATCTATGGGACCCTTGTTTCCTTTGAGGAATTACCATGAGGCTATAAGAACTACTTTCTGAAAAAATAAAATTTTAAGTTTTGAAGAAAGTGAGCCAATATGGGAAATTTAATCATATATGCAAAGTCAAAGGGAGCTGATTTAATTAAAAGGGCATTTTATGAATCATTAATAAAATGAGTATTTATGGCTAAAATGCAATCAAGAAGAGAAGTTTGAACTCATATGCACACGTCTCGAGGCAATGGTATGTACGCATCTCGAGGCAATGGTAAAATACCTATCTCGAGGCGAATGATGAAGCACTAATCTCAAAATGACACACATCTCGAGGTGACACTCAATATGCATCTTGAGGCGGTCAATGAAATACAAAATGGTGAAGCGGCACAAGTCTTGAAGCGGCAAATGAGCACGCATCTTGAGGCGGCTAATAAATACAAATTTCAAAGCGACATACATCTTGGGACAGCGATAAAACATTCATCTCGAGGTGGTCAATATAAACTTAAATTCCGAAGTGGCGGTAAAAAAAAAATTACACTGGGGCGGTCATTAAAATTGCAAATGGTGCAAAATCTCAAGGCGGCGGCGAAATCGGCCTCTCGAAGCAACCAAAAAAAAAAACAACACAAATCCAAAATGGCAAAGCACATGTTCCAAGGCGGAAGACGGCGCCATTTATATAAATAAATAAAAATATATATATGTTCATATGTACATGATAAATAAATATTTATGTGTGATAAATTACTATGAGCTGCAATGAATAAATTTTTTTTTTTTTATTATTTCCTTTGCACACTTTTTGCCTTAATCTAGGTTCCCAAGAAGCTGTCATGAGTGTAATAATGAATTTATTGTGAATTAAGAACTAATAAAATACGATATTTCAAGGCTTCGATATATCATGCAGTCATATAATCTGAGTAGTATTTTCGATCCCACAAAGATCTTTAATCACATTTGGTTTCTATTCCTGGATTAAATGGTTCTATTATTTTCATATTTCCTATTTATGCACTACTTATAAATTTATAATGTCTGGAATGTTAGAAGCTTGATTTTGAAGTGTTAATGGATTTATTTATTTATTTATTTATTTATTTGATAAATGTAAATAAATTACTGAAAGCATGCTGCAGGTTGGTCAAACCTCACCTACTTTTCTGAAACGCATTCATGAGTCTAAAAACCAGAAAGTATGCATAGTGTGAATCTTTAGCCCCTTCTCTTTCTTACCACTGAAACCGACCAACCGAAGCAAAAGTGATTGCATGTTTATTTTCTTTTATTTATCTGGGCAACAAGCGCCCTCCAAATATCGGTTTTTAATCAAAGATTATGTACAGTAGCATGGAACATCCGAAGGTTCACATATCTGCACAAAACACTTGAAGACTAATGTGCTGTATGAGACATCTATTGGTTTCACACACTTTGTACCCTCATTTTGTGCAGTAGAGATTCAAACACGGGGTTCTCCGGTTCGGATCCTTTTATGCAGGAGATCTTTATGTCGCTGGACTAAGAGGTCTTCGTCCATGTTTCTAACTTTTCTATCGTGGACATTCGATACCATGGAACTGATGCTCCCCAAGTGGAATGAATGGATTGCACTGAAAGATAGAATAAAAAAAAACATGAAGTAGAAGTATTGGCCAGGCGGCTAGCTAGTGGACCATTTCACATCGTGTTGTGCCTGATTAAGACCAGTTGAATTTTACAGCAATTCAAACCTTCTGTCTTGGATCCACCGGTATCTTATCTACTATGTTTATTTATTTATCGATTTCCTCTAACGTGCTGCCTCTGGAGTCTTCTGTTGAATACTAAATTGTTGTACTCAATAATCATTGGGCAATTTGTCATTTTATTTAATTTTTAATTTTTTATTATTTTTTTAACCCCAGGGCCAAAGTATTTGTCAAAATGGCCCTGGGGTTGTACAGTCAGCGCAGTTGAGACTGCTGACTAGGACAAAAAATTAATAAAAAAATATTTTATGATTCGTCCTCCACAACGCGTTAGCTTATGAACCGATCTTCCGATTTCTCTCCGGCCCGTCGGCGGCGGCATTTAAGTCTTGATTGAAGCAGCCGATGCACGCACCCTCCAACGCCATCGACCAACCCTTCCCCTCTTCCAAGATCTCTGTCTCCCTCCAAGCTCACCCTCCTCCCTCGCTCGGCCAGCGCTCGCTTTCTCTCCCCGCTTTCCCTCCCCATCTTCCCTGCCGGCTCCATCTCCTCCACCCCTGGCCAACCTCAATCTCTCGCCCAAGATCGCCCCTCCACCCCTCACAGGTCCTCCTCGCCTCCCTTTGTCCAAATATCCTCACTTTTAGGGTTTTAGCCTCCGCTGTTGTGAGAAATGCTTTTAATGGAAAGATTCCTTGGTGAGAAAAATTTTAACCTGACCTTCAAGTGGGTATGCATAATTTTGCTTGCAATCTTGTTGACCTAATTGGCACTCAATTGATCACTTTTTCATGTTTTTGACTTTTTGATTCATAAAGTTGGAACTTTGGATCTCTTGATTCCAACATTCCTTGTGGTTAATGGAATGTGGAGCGAGTGGTCTTTGTGAGGTCAGTTATTTTTCATTTGATCCCATTGTTGTAGATTGTCATTCCCGTATGTAACTATGAAAATTAAGAATTGGAAGGTTATTTTTGAGAGCAAAGTGTTGATTCAAAGAAGTCACTACAATGTTTGAAAATCTTTGAGCATGGCCAGATCTAGAATCCATCTGCTCAACCTTTACTTGGCCGTTGTGGAGGGTCGTGCATCCGCCGCCAGACACTACCTGCGCCATCGCCGCGATGGCGTAGAGATCTAAGCTAGTTCATAAGCGCCGCCAACGCCGGAGGACTTAATCATAAAATATTTTTTTATTAATTTTTTGTCCTAGTCGTGATCTCGAATCATTTGTAAACCTGTGGCTATTTTGACAAATACTTTGGCCCTGGGGTTAAAAAAATAATAAAATATAAAAAATTAAATAAAATGACAAATTGCCCATAACCATTTAGATCCATCCAACCATTGATCTTGAAATCAATGGTTATAATTGATACAATATAAAGTTTTGGGTGTTATATATATATATATATATATATATATATATATATATATATCATGCCTCTATATGAGGAATGATGTGATGCATTTGGATCCGTGTTGATAGGCCATCTCTACCTGCCTTTTGAGGCGTATTTGAAGGATTTCAACCGTATTGCAAAAATCATCGAAAAATAATCTAATATATCTATTTTCATACAATTTGATAACCGTTTGGTCCTCCCACTTAATGCTAAGATTTTTATAAAATAAGAACCGTCCAGTCATCAAATCGTATGAAAATGAACATACTAACTTATTTTTCGATGATCTTCCCATCCGTACGGTTAAAAATCCTTCAAATATGCTCTGCTGAAATGAGAGGCTAGCTTTGATCCTATGATGATAAGGATACTGACCATATCACACCCCCCCCCCCCCTCTATCTATATATATAATATAATATGATAGGGATGAAAGTAGTAAGATACGTGGCATTCATCCAAGCAAGTTGCATGTCAAGGTAACAAGGCAAAATCCCTTATTACTAGCACAATGGGCCGATCCGATATAGTCCACTCATTTAGATCAGGTCGACACAGAACGATGAGTCTTACCGATCCGATATGCAAAACCGATATACTTGGATTATTGAGAAACTCATCGGGATCGGAAAGACCTTCCTCGCAGCCTACGTCCCGAAGGTATTCCGTAACCGAAATCGCTCAAATCAACTCCAACCTTCTGAAGAAATACGTACCGCAAATAGCCCGCCTTCTAGAAGAGTTCTGATTAGAGCAAAATTTCGCACTTAAATTTGGCCGGCGAACACGGTGGCGCTTACTGGATAGACAACGAACCAAACTAAATTGAGGGGCATGCTCGGCCGCGGCCATCTATAAAAGGCAAGGATCGAACTCATTCGCATTAACGAGAATCTTAGCAAATGACTCTGTCCACCATCCGGAATCGGGATCTACTCTTCTTCCGCTTTATTTGGATTTCGTAGATCTCAGTCTTCTCGATGATTTATAAATGTAGATCTTTTCTCTCCCGTATTTTTTCCCTACTGATTAGGGGTTTTAAACGTGAATCCTATTTCTATAACCTGCTGCTTTGGATTCTTATTCAATTTCTCACTAGGATAGCCACCCAACCAATATAAATTCAATTGTTAGGTTGAAATTGGGCATGCAATCCAATTTTAGTTCGAACATAATATAATATAATTTAAAAATAAAACCATAGAATTTTTTGCGATTAAAGCTATGTACAATATAAGATTATACATATACTTTAGAAAGAACATAAAGGGGTGGATTGAGATTACTTAATAAACATCTAATAAAATAGGAGCATGAAAAGAAAGTTGATTAACACATTCTCGTTCATAAGGAGATGGCATGTTTCTGATGGTTTGTTGATATTTAAGACAGTTTCGTGCTACAATACTCCTGCTATTTGTCCATATTTAACTAAAATAAAAATAAAAATAAAAATAAAATAGGATCCTGTGAGCAACAAACATCTCAATAAAAACCAAACACCTTCTACCAGGAAACAAACCACTTACGAGAGAGCAGAAGAAAGTTTTATTCTCCTTTGTTACCTACGGAAGCGCCTTGCTCTGGTTCTATTGCTATTTCTTGCCAGTTCAAACATATATATCAAATATTCTATAGTATGAATCATCGTCCTATTGAAAACAACTCATTTGTTGCTTATTAAGCTTTCAACTTTCAATGTTTGTTTGTGTTGATTGTTTATATTAATGAAAAGGCCACCTCCACGACGTGGATGGATGAAATACATCAATCAAAATGTACAAGGAGATATTTGACCCTGAAATTGACATTAGTATTGTATAAGATGATAATTAGGTGCTAAGATATAACGTTTAAAACCGAAAGCATTGATTAGATTGCAGTTGTTGAATGCCATGGAAATGCTTTAAAGTTGAAATTCTTGATGATGATATGAACTTGATAACTATACATTCTCATACATAACATGAGATTTTTGTTTTCAGGTCATTAATTAATCTATTAACATTCTAGGCATGCATCAAAACTAGGGTAAAAAAGTAGTATTAAAGCTAACAAAGAATTAACAAAGAAATAATAGGTATATATGAACAAAGAAAATTCAGCATTCTTCTGTTTCCTAGCCTCTATCTAATTCGAATGCTTCTTTTTTCTCTTTTCCTATTTGCTTTTTTGTTCCTTTACTACTAATCTACGAGTAACAAAGCTCAAATTGTTGTAGTTTTAGTGGTAAAACTAGGATTTTTTTTTGGAAAGTTGCGTACCTATTCTAAAGAGGCACCACCAATATTTGTGACTTTTCATGTTTTATCTCAAAATCAAGCAACAAAACTCTTCACAAAGGTTGTGTCTTTTTTTTGAAGTGTCTATATATAGAGGTTTGCAAAAGAATACAAAACATAAAAAACAAATTTCAGTTTCATAGAAGTTCATTTTAGAGTCTTTGAGAGAAAACATTTAGTAGATCGCCGGACTTTGAGAAACGAGCCAACTCAAGATAGATAATAGATTGTATTGACTGGTCTATCGAAACCACAAGCACACACGAAAGTGGGGGACTAATTTACTTAAGGGACATTGCATATGGCCTGTCTACATCAAGTTAGTATTTGCTTTCATATTTATTTTAATTTCAGTTTTTGTGATTATTCTTGTATCCTTGTAAGTTGTAATACATTCAAGTTATTCAATAAAGAAGTTGTTTCTATTCATCTTTGATTGATTTTCGACAACACAAATAAGGCTGCACAAAGGGAATACAACTAACCCACCTCAGTCCAAAATATAAATGGTGTTGAAAAGGAGAAGTTTCTGTTTGGAATAGCCTTCAAACAAGAACTGGTCTATTAGAAAACTGAACCAAATGGCAAATATAGATAACAGACTTGAGAGAGTGTTGCAATCACCTTTAACTCATCAATTTTGTTGTCAAGAAAACAAGAGAAGGACACCTGCCTGAAATCTTAGCATAATCCTTTATGGTCCACATAAAGTTACCCAAAAGTTTGGCACAATCCCTTTGGAAACTATAAATGAAAACAAGAATAACAAGTCAGAAGAATAGTGAATTCTGAGGAGAAAGAAAGCACCTGATTTTGTAGAGGTAATTGCAAAATATTGGCATTGAAGAAGAACAAATGGTGATGACCATGTTACTGGAAGCCTGTTGCCATTGAGAACTGGGGTATTGTGGTTGATAAGTAGAGGAAGCAATTCACAGTTCTAATCCATTAAATGATCACCTGAAATAAATAGCTTGAAGTAAAGGCTAAGGTTACTTCAAATTTTACAAAACCAACAATAACAACAAGTACTAGAAACTAGGCATAAGAAGAGAAGAGAAAAATTCTATACGGAGATCAAGAACATGAAAACCATCTAATTCACATCGGTTATAGGTACCATTCATCCCGTGAAGCAAATGGTTCACATTGAACACATCCTTATACGCTTGGCTTCGTGTTGCAAGTTCATTAGCAATCTACTCTTCACAGTAAAAAAATCGGTAAAACATGAGAAGTTCAGTAAAGAAGCTGATTCCTGATCAACCATCTTCCCCCATTTCCTGCTTGAACTGATCATTATCAATGACATCAGATTCAAGTTTCATTTGATTCAGCAAAAGGCTCAACATCCTTATATGCTGGCTTCATGTTGTAAGTTCAATAGCAACCTACTCTTCACAGAAAAAAAAAAAAGAAGAGAAATTTGAGAAGTTCAGTATAGAAGCTGATACCCATTCAACCATTTTCCCCCATTTTCTGCATGAACTGTTCATTATCAATGACATCAGATTCAAGTTTCATTTGATTCAGCAAAAGGCTCAACATAGAATATATCTCAGTTGTTTGATGATGCAACTTGTCATGAGCAATGAATCTATGAAGATTCCCGTCCACCTCTAGGGCACTGTAACCTGGAGTCTTCCGAACACCTCTTCTCTCCATGAACTCTCTCATTGACTTGGCATCGTCCCATCGCTTCGCAGCAGCATAGATGCTTGAAAGACCAATGTATCTTCCATCATGGTTGGGATCTAATTCAATCAGCATTCGCCCTACAAGCTCACCAAGATGTCCCCGGCCATGAGTTTGACAGGCAGTGAGAAGAGCTCCGAGAACAGATGCACTCGGCTGCATTGGCATACTCCTCACAATCTCATAAGCCTCCTCTACATGGCCTGAACGTCCAAGAACATCAACCATGCAAGCATAATGCTCGACATGAGGAGCCATGCCTCGTGCTTTAAGTGAGTTAAAGAAACGCCATGCATCCTCTACTAAGCCTCCATGGGTGCAAGCACTCAACAAACACAAGTAGGTGATCTCATCTGGTTGCACACCTATTGCCTGCATCTCCTCAAACAATGCAAGTGACTCCTTGCTCCGTCCATGCATTGCAAGGCCTCCGATGACAGCATTCCATATCAAAACATCAGTCTCCTCTGCTGGTACCTCACGGAACGCAGCCAAAGCTTCAGCTATGGATCCACATTTGGCATACATGTCCACCAGAGAAGTGGACAACTGGAGGTTAAGGTGCAGGCCATTGTCCTTCAAGTAACAATGCATTCTCCTCCCCTTGTCAAGAGCTCCCAAGCGCGAGCAAGCGCACAACACACTCACCATCGTCACGGCATTAGCCTTTGTTCCATCAACGCACATTCTAGCGAACACTGCAAGTGCCTCACCAAACTCACCACCCTTGACATACCCATCAATCAGAGCACTCCAAGACACCACATCCCTCACCGGCATTGCGTCAAACACATCCCGTGCAGCGACCAAATCACCGCACTTGGCATAACCATCCACCATCGCATTCCACGACACCAAATTCGGCGCAAGAATTCCATCAAACATTTCACGGGCGGACGCTATATCACGACAGGACGCATACATATGAACCAACGAGTTCTGCACGAAGAGATCAGAAGCGAAACCATTCTTGACGACGTCACAATGAAGAGCATTTCCGAGAGGAAGCGAAGCGAGGCGTGCGCAGGCTTTGGCGAGGAAAGGGAAGGTGAGGTGGTCCGGTGAGACGCCGGCGCGGAGCATCCGGTTGTAGAGGGAAACGGCGTGGCTGGGGTTCTTGGAGTTGGAGAAGGCTCTGATGATGGTGCTGAAGAGGAAGGCGCTGGGGCTGGGGACGCTGGAGAAGAGTTTGAAAGAGTAGTCGGTGGATCGAGGACCGCACGTGGCGGAGAACAAGAGGAGCTTGGAGATGACGTAGTTGTTAGAGGAGTACCCGGAGATGGTTATTTGGGCGTGGATTTGTTTTAGGTCTTTGATAGACTTGCATTGGCTGAGAAGACTTGTGAGCGCGGGGAACTGGATGAGCATGCTTCTTAGTAAAACCAGTAGGAGCTAACGGAACTTATTAACTTGTCTTCACAACATTGGAATGATTCAGTTCAAATCAATGTTATTAAACCGTTTAAAGTTACAGATTATTGGTTCAATCATCGGATCAATTGAGTCAATGTCAGATTAATATAAATATTAATAATAAAAAATTTATAAAAAAATTATAAAAATTATTATAAACAATTTATAAAAAACTATTATAAAAAACTATTTTAAATAAAATAAAATAAAATAATATTATTTTAAATAATTTAATATTTGAAAAATAAAAAAATTAACCGGTTCAACCACCGATTTAATGACCGGTTCATCCTGGTTCAATTGCTTGTATGGGTTAATTATAGAATCAGACCGGTTTCATGGCCGATTCACTAATTCACCCGGTCGGTTCTGATAACATTGGTTCAAATGAGTTAAAAAAATAAAACATATGTTTTCAAATT
Source organism: Dioscorea zingiberensis (assembly GCA_026586065.1). Lineage (NCBI taxonomy): Eukaryota > Viridiplantae > Streptophyta > Magnoliopsida > Dioscoreales > Dioscoreaceae > Dioscorea > Dioscorea zingiberensis. The sequence continues at coordinate 64,558,776 of CM048820.1, read as the reverse complement.
AAAATGACAGAATAGGTGTCAGGTCAACAATGACGAATTTTTTTTTTTTTTTTTTTTTTTTTTTTTGACAGGATGAGCTACAAGTAGCTATAAACAATGACGAAAATTGAACATACTAAATGAAGACTAGGTGAGAATGCTGAGAAATAGTATGCATGCATAGTCAACAAGAACTTAAATTAACTTTGTCTTTACAACATTGGAACATCAACTAAAAATTGTAATGCATGCATGGTCCAAATGAACCCACTTAATGAAGACTGGGTGAGAAGGCTGAGAAATAGTATCATAGCTTCAGCGAGCAGCATGTTTCTGGGTCCAGGCACGAGCTGTCTTCTGATACTCAGCTCTGTCACTAACATACATTTGAGCCATCTCAGGGGCAACGCAGCACTCCAGGTTTGGTTCAGCCAACAAAGCGGAGATGGAACGCAAGACCTGCAGCAAAGAAGTAAATCAATCCAATATCAGATCTAACTATAGATTTTAGCACTCATCCTGGGATGATACTGATCAGAGGAACCCAAGGTCACAGGGCAAGAGAATATGCGATTAAAAAAAACCCAAGAAATCAATGAGAACAATTACATTCAAAAGGAAAGTTTCTCTCTCTCTTTTTATTTATTTATTTTATTGCTGTTGTTGTTGTTGTTGTTCTAAGGGAAAAAGCAGATTCAAGCTTATGAATTTCTATTATTTTAACAGCACAGAGATCTTCAGATTAAATAGGAATGAAAAAATATTAACAGTGAGCAATAAATTTCCACAAAAAGCATTAACCAAGGTTTAATGATAAGCATATAACAAAAAATGGCACACCAAAGATTGATGATCACAAGTATAATGCCCTATTTCTTGTAACAATCTATCTCATGCACAATTGAACAAAACAAATTCATTAAGCCATTTTCAGGATTCTAAAAGGTTCATCTTTTTTAAGATTTTTGCACTCGTTTTCCAGATTTTAATGAAGTAGTTCTACTGTATCACAATGCACCAAACAGCCAAGAAATTCACGAGCAAATACATAAATGAAGGTTCAAACCTTGGATATGGTCAAATCAGGGGTCCATTGTTCGCCAAGTATATCAAGGGCTATGTTCCCGTTGCTGTTGATGTTGAGATGGAACACTTCAGTCTTGAAAGAAATCTGAAATATGACAGATTTGGATCACGAAGCATGATATAAGACACAAGCAGGAACGAATACAAAATAAGCAATTACCTTACTTGAAGAATATAAGAACCACTGATTACCATAGTGAGTTTTGATGATATAACAAGCAAAAAAGAGAGAAAAATTACTCATTTCCTTCTATATAACAAAAATAAGTATGGAAAGGAAAGAAATTTTTGCAGGGGCCATCCGACTACCAAGCAGAACTCTATAGAGAATATGTTTCTGCAACTTTCACATGGATGAAAGCAAGAATAAACAAGCAATTATTTCAAGTGGAACACTGTAAATGCTTAACAATTGATTGTCGATATAAACAAAGTGTAATAATGTTTGGAAAGCCCAACATTCCAAAGGTAAAGATAGAGCAATCGGGTTTGCAGAGTAATTTTTGTTAGCATAGAGCAAATAAACAGAGAGATATCTAAAAGAAAAAACTCAATAGAAGAAAGTAGCACAATAATATAGCACTCATTACTGGAAACCTCGAAGCTAGGTTTTGCCTTTCCCTCCTTTACTAAATAACATGGGTTTAGCTAGATGGGATATAGCATCCTTATGACAACATGTCAATAAAAAGGCTCCTCAACAATCATCATGCATGTTAGGTATTGGACATATTGCAAAAGGTTCCATTATATAAACACAAAATGACAAGCAATATTGGCGTGGTCTACTCTAGAAGCAGCATTTGCAACATACACACCTTCGGAGGCTTGGCAGGAAAATCTTGTGGGAAGTGAATGTTAAGGTAAAATAGTCCTCCAGTATATGGAGTATTTGAGGGGCCAAGGATTGCTGCTGTCCAGTGAGACAGATCATCCCCTAAAGGACCTAAAAAAACATTTAAGAAAAAAAAATGTGATCTCTTCTTGTAACAAAAGATAAGTAGAGGAACAGAAAACAAGAAGGCATAACTTAGCATTAAACTACTTTGACAGGTGGACCAAAAGACTAGAATGTCAATAAAAATCAAACAATGATTTTTCATATAAATCTGCAGTAGATAGAGTTTTCTTCATTCAAATTCAAGAAAGGGCGTTAGCATGTTACAGGTCTCATTACAATTAAAAGATTGACCTTATTGCTGCCCAAGAGAATAAGTAATAAATAATTTCATAAAATAATTGACCTATAGGGAGAATCTTGACCAAAGAAATACACAAAACATCTTGAAAATAAAAAGGCAGTTCTTTATAAAGCTCTCGCGTTATGCAGTCAGCATGATCGGACCACTTAAATTACATTATGCGCGCCTTCTTTACTCTACTTTTTAAAGCGAGGTTTTATTTCCACGACTCGAACACGTGACCTCCAGGTCACAAGACGACAATTTCACCGTTGCGCCAAGGCTCCCCTTCACAAAACATCTTGAAAATGCAAAAAATAAAACAAAAAACAAATATTGCAGAAGTTAATAAACTATCAAAGTCACAAAAGGTCAAATATGAGTACCAACGATGTGTGATGTATACGGATCATTCTCCAAAATATGCAGTTCCTTCAAAATTCTCTCAGTGTTCGACGCCATCAGAAGCTTCTGCGACATTGTAGTAAATTAGAAGGTTTCAAATTACTTGAATCCAGTGCAAAGTACAGATATTCTCCATCTCTATCATAAACAATCCAGAACATAATCCCCTAACAACTATAGCGTACAAACATTCCTCTGATCGCAGAGAAACAAAGATCATGCGCCATGATTATTTTCCTAGGTCAAATTTTAACCAAAAGAATAAGCAGAGAATCAAGATCGCCTCTGAAATAGGTAATCAGCACAAGAATATAACAAACCTTACAACTCCATTTCAATTGCACCTGAATTTTGAGACAAGAAACAAAAAAGGCAAAAAAAGAAAAATTCATAGAACAAATACATTTAGTAAATGCACAAATCTTGGCTACCAAAGAACCTGAACAGCACCTCCTGCTAGTGATTCAAAAGAAACCCCAAGTAACCCCTCAAGATGAAGAAAAGCATCGTAAATTTGCAGCCGGATCAAGAAAATGGAAATTTCAAATCGAAATGAAAAGAAGGAAACCCTAGACTAGGAGCAATAAAATAGGGCAGAAGAGTACGATCGATCTAATAGTTAGCGCCGAGGATGAGTTCTCTGAAAGAGAGATTGGCCACCAACCCAGCGCCGGAGAAAACGATGGTTGCCACGCTCAAGTGAAGCGGGCTTTATATAGGCCTCAGCCAGCATGGTGACAACTCATCATCCTAATGACCTGGCAAACGGCAGTGATATTTGATAGAGCGGTTCCTTTAATTATTTAAAAAAAATTTCCAAAACAATATGGTTTCACAGATTTATAAATTTGGGATAGAGCTTAAAAACCTTGTGGTTTTTTCAGCTAACAAAAACCATTAAAAACCATAACAGAAAAATGGGAAAACCGTTAAAAACCATTTAAACCGTTTTTAACTGTTTGTTTGCTGAAGAAACTACAAGGTTTAACGGGTTTTTGTTTTTTTTTGTTAGCTGAAGAAACCACGAGGCTTTTAACGAAAAAAATTGTGTCCTTATTTTATAAATCTGTGAAATCATATGATTTTTTTTATATAATTTTTTTTCTAAAATTAATAACATAAACAAACCATGTTTCATTGGATAAAATAGTACATAGTGCAACATAAAATCGTGGTAGGGTGTAATGAATTGGTAAGTATGCCTCGGCATGTATAACACTGTACTCGACCACCCACTACTATCATCTACTCCTACATTCTTTCTGTGAGTTCTGTCGAGGTGGTTTCGTCTTGTACTTTCCGGTGGGGGTGTTGTGTGGTTACAAGGATAATAATCACTCAAGAATCAAGTATACACACACAACAAACACAACAAACAAGAAGAGAGAAGGGACACACAATGTTTGATAACCCAATTCGGCTTCCAAGCCTACGTCTGGGGGGCCAAGCCCATAGATAAAAAAAATTCCACTAAAAAAGGGTAAAAAAACATGAATACAATCAAGTGTCACTCACTCACTCACAACAACATCAACACCCTCTTCCTCAAATTGCCGATCACCACTTTAACCTCTCCTTCAAGGTTTTCTCCCGTGGTCTCCCGTCAATCTTCCCGAGTCGGGTCTTCTGTAGATGCTCTACAAGCCTAAGATGTCGTCTTCCTCTTTTAGCATCTCCAAAATCTCTGCTACTACTAAATTGAACACCTTCCAAATTTAGGTGTTGCAACTCCTGTTGCAACCAAGCTAGCAACGTGGCTCAACTGCTGACTGACTAAGGCTACAGCTTTGCGTTGCACTACAACCTCAAGACCCTCCACCCCCCCCGGTTGTGTCTAAGTCGACTATTGTCGAATTCTCCCGATCTCAACCTCCGTCAACTAGCTGGACGCCTCTTCGTCACGTCCGCAATTCTCCTTCAAGATTTCACCCCCACCAAGGTGCATAAGTCATCTCCCAACTCTGATTTCCATCAATCCAGATTTTGGGTCTTCATCCACTCCATCAGAGTAATCTATACCATATTTAGCCCCACGTAAATAGGGCCTTCAATCAACTCTTATTCAATCAAATATTCAACCATTAACTAAATCTGGGAATGCGCTATATGTTGATTAATATAGCCTTCAATCAATCCCTTTGAACATGTAGCCACTTTCCTAACTTGTATTCCAAATCAACATCAACAGGGCTTCAATTCCATCTCCCATTTTTGAGCTTCTTGCCATGCTTGACTTGTCAACTTTTCTTTGACCTCTTATGCCACGTCAATATTGTGTCAAAGGATGCCAACAAGGTGTTTTAGCACTAATACTCTCTTTGTTGGTAGTTGTGTGTGTCGATTCTTCCCTTGTGAAAGTCAGACTTCTCTTGACCAGGTTCTCTGTAGCTTTCAACTTGGCTCTCTTGGGCTCATTAACTACATCAAATCAGGATAAGATAATAAAATCAATATTTCGAAGAAGTTTAGTGTAAACAAATCGTTTTTTTTTTCAACTATGGGGGTATGGACTTGATCTTCAAAAATATGACATTTTAAGTATTCTTGTGCAAATGTTGGTTCCCACAGAGTATTCTCCACCACCATTTTCCCTGGAGTGTTGCATTGAATTGTCTCATATTTATAATATCACAACTTTCTTGCTCCTTTGGTTGGCAGAGTCTCTCCTATTTCACTACTCTAAAGGCATGTGATTCTTGGTTTAATCTCCTGCAAAGAAAATCATTGCACATGACCAGGGGCAGAGCCAGAATATGCAATGAGGGGGGTGAGCTACAAGTTTTAAAAAAAAAATTCATGAATAACAACATTTTTATAAATTAAAAATTCAAAATCATACATTAACAATAATATTTTAAAATACAAAATAAAATTACCACTAATGATTGCGAGGGGGGAGCTGAATCCTTCGATTTTGCATGTTTTGAAAACATTGCAATATTATTTCTTCATCAATTTTAGCAAATATTTCTCGCTCAATATAGCATATCATCATGTTGTTCAACCATTCATCGCCTATTTTGTTTCGCAAATCTGTTTTAATGATATTCATTGCTGAGAACGCTCTTTCAACTGTTGTTGTTGCCACCGGTAAGATTAACGCCAATTCGATAAGACGATAAACCAATGAAAAAGTCAAATGTTTATCAGTTTGAACCATTTTCACTGCCAGACTTGCAAGGTCATGACAACTTGAAAAATCAGAATTTCTTCTCATATCATGAATATATATGCGAAGTTGCTCTTTCAAGATAAGATGATCGGATGCGGAGAAATCACCAGAGTAAATCTGAGCAAGTCGAACAAGCATACCATGATCGAATCTGGAAAAAGAGTTTCTTGGATCAAGACAAGCAATGCATCTTAATAACTCTGTAGAAGTTTCACTAAACCGGTTATTCATCTCAGCAATAAGTAAATCAATCACAGCAATAAAGATCTTTGCATGATAATGATGGTAATAAGTAACCAATTGCCCTCCACGTCTTGAACGACCTCGAACTGGTATACTATCTTCCATATTGGGCACTGAAACTGACATTGCAACACAGAAGCTCCTGACTTATTGTAAAAATGTAGCCCATCCATTTTCTCTCAAGTCTTGCATAAGTTCTTTCACAGTTACAATCAACCCCATTGCATTAACAATATTTTGATCTTTCTGCTGTAAGGCATTTGATAAGTCATTAGTTAATCCCAATACTTTGATCATCAGATGTAAGATAAGTATAAATTCAAAACTCTCCATCCTTTGTATCAAACCCGATGCTTTCGCCTCTTTGTTACGCAACATTCCCATCATTACACACATTATCTAACACTTCTAATCGATTCCCACATAGTAAATAGGCGGATTAAAGTTGTATAATGTGAGCCCCAATCGAGTATCACCGGTCTTGCAAGATTAGTCTCTTGATGTTGACCTCTTCACGAAAGATCTCACCTTTGTCCAATTTCTCCACAATCTTATCATGATGCTTTTGAAGCAACGCATCTCTTCTTTTGCAAGAAGCACCCACAATGTTCACAATCATAGTGACATAGCTGAAAAAATCACTAATAGCCAAAATGCTCTTAGCAACAGAAACGACAACCAACTGCAATTGATGGGCAAAGCAATGGACATAAAAAGCAAATGGGTTTTCATTCAAAATTAATGCCTTCAACCCATTAAATTGCCCTTTCATATTTGAGGCTCCATCATATCCCTGCCCTCTCAATCTAGAAATAGATAAACCACAACGAGCAAAAAATCCATCCAAAGCTGTCTTTAGTGAAGTGGCTGAAGTATCAACAACATGTTCAACAGCAAGAAATCTTTCAATTACTTGTCCTTGCTTATTCACAAACCTCGCAATTACAGCCATTTGCTCTTTTATTGATTTGTCACGAGACTCATCAAGAAGTATAGAGAAATGACTATCTCCAATCTCATCAATAATGGCCCGCATGGTCTCTTCTGCACAACCCTCACTAACTCTTTCTGTATTTGTGGAGAAGTCATTTGATTATTTCCGTGGAGCATTTTCATTAATCACACGGCCAACACTTTCAACTTCCGTCCCATACCAATTCAGCATCTCTAGAAAGTTGCCCCTATTTGTAGAACTAGAAGATTCATCATGTTCACGAAAAGCAAGACCTTGCAACAGAAGAAATCTAACAACACGTAAAACATCAGTAACACGAGCTCTGTATGCAATCTCCATCTCTTTGCTATGAGAAGAGAATATATGCGCCACGCTTTGCCTCTGATTTTTGAAATCCTCACAATGTCGCCTTGCATTGTTGTGGTTGCTATTAACTCCGCCAACATGCTCAGTAAAAACTTCAATTGCCTTCTTCCAATTATTAAACCTTATCTTAGTGAAGGCATCAATCCTAGGTTTTTCACTCCTTGGCTGCTTAAAAAGATAACAATAGAAACAATATTCCATCTTTCTCCGCACTATATTCCAACCAATCAAGTTTCTGAAACCACACTTCTTTAAAGCTTCTCAAGTCTTTTCCTTGTTGTTTTCTAGGAAAATTGTGGCCAATTGGTTGACATGGACCCATTAATAAATACTCTCTCCTTACTTGATCTCTTATTCCTATATCATATTCCTCAATTGGTTTTCGAAGCCCTGGGTCAGCAATAATATCACTCAGATCAAACTCAACACGACTTTTCTTTTGTGCAACGGTACTTGCATCAGACGATGAACTTGTTCTTGCTTCGATATTCTTTGGTATAGATTTAAAAAACCTCTCCATATCTATGAAATTGATCAAATTAAATATATAAATGAATTGAACTAAATCATAAATTAATAAATTGTCCAATCAAATATGTGTAACACTAAATTAGATACTTTATCCTAAATTAATCCTAATCATATTGAACTAGGTTTACACCTTAACTCATAATAGAAATTTTGTGTGTGTGTGTATATATGTTTTAAAATAATTTTTCTGAATTTATTTCAATAATTTTTAAAATTGTAATTTGTATTAATTTTTTAAATTTAAGATCTTATAGATGAAGTTTTATTTGAAGTGATAACTTATATATAATTTTTTTTTACAAATAAACTTTTTTTAATTTTAATCTTAGTAAATCACAAATTTTAATTTTAATACTACTCAAATCTCTAAATTAAATTAATAATATCAATTTACATGCCACATCTGACATCTCTAAATCAAATAATCAATTACATATTGATATCAATCCACTTATGACTTATCCACATACCACATTAATTAATCTTAAATTCTCAATTCACAAATATTTCAACAAATTTCCTCAAACAACATCCAAAAAAAATATTTCATAAATGACAAAAAAATAAGTAAGCAAAGAAGTTTTTTTTAAAAAAAAGCTTCACCTGAATCACCTCCCCAGGCTGCAGGCTCCCCTCCTTAAAAAGATCGGAGCTTTTTCGGAGGGTCGAAGACTCGGAGTCCCGAAGAGATCAGAAAAGTCGGTGTTCTTGAATCTTGAATCACCGGAGAGAAAATGGGTAAGACCGTAAGACTTACAACTTACAAGTTACAAGGATAAGATTGCAACTTGAAAATAATATTTACCAAAAAAAAAAAAATCAATTTCTCTATCTTTGAATTTGTAGCCTGTAGCCTGTAGGAGAAAGGGAAACTGAGAAAGAGATGAGGGAAAGTGGAAACTGAGAAAGAGATGAGGGTATAACCGTATAACTATTATATTATATATTATATAAAGTTCAGTATAAATGCCTCATCTCTTTGACTCTTTCTAAATATATTATATATTATATATATTAATATTATATTAATATTTAATGTATTATATTATATTATTTATATGATATATTAGGCCGAAGGCTTGGAGGAAGGGAGGGGGCGGATGACAGGAGACAGGGGCGGCGATAGAGTGAAACTCGAAAATGTGGCAACGAACCAGAAACAAAAACAACAAAATCAAAAATACGCCCAAAAGAAGGCGATGGCCATAATAAGGCGATGACACTGATCAAAGAATGAACAAAAGAACCAAGAGATCAATACCAAGAAAAGTAAACAAAATGAATCATAAATGGCAAGAAGAACCAAATCAAAGTCCCACTGTTAAAGAAATCATTCAAGAACCAAGTCAACATAGAACTAAATTTCACCAAAATAACAAAACAGGGATGAAAGCAGAGAGATGACTCACAAAGCGGCTCTGCCCGTTGAGAAGAGATGGATTCTCCTCGAGCTTGCTCCTAACACCATCGAGATCATCTGCCTCCACCAGTTCATGGATCGTCGCCATTGGCCGCCGCTTCTCCTGAGCCCCTGATATCATTCGTTGCGAGCGAGAAGCCGAACACTACGGAGTAGAGAAAGAAAGTGGAAAAGAAGCCTCCCAACGAGAAGAATCCAGTATTTATTTATATAAAATATAAAATATTGTTTTTGGGAATTCTCTTACAAAGATGGAGCGAAAGAATCTAGACCGTTGAAAACGGGTCGAGGAGGTCGTGGCCGTAGGATTTGGGCGACCATCAACCTGGAGCGGATGCTCGTTGGAAGGGTTTTTTTTTGGTATAATACCCCAAATCAGGGGCGGAGGGACAGGGGGAGCAGGGGGGCGGCCGTCAAGGAGGAAGGGGGCGGAGGGGAGACTGGGTCCACTGACCTGCGGGCGGCGGCCGCCCGCCTCGCCCCTCCGCGTATATAAGGGTGAGGGGTACATTGAAAAGACACAAAGAGAGAAGAATGTGACCCATTATAGACACAACTCATCAAAAGGGGTGTTACCCATTGGAAAGGACATGACTCTTTTTCTTGATGGGTTGTGTCCCATCCCAAGAGGTACACCACTGGCTATAAATAACTTATGGGTATTCCAAAGAAAAAACAACAATTCACAAGAAATCCTCTCCCAAGAATTCACTCTTCCTCTCTACACTTCTCTTTCTTTTTTGTTTTATGGTTTCCCATGATTTCATAATGTATGTTATGATTTACTTTTTTGTTTGTTTTCACTTTTATTCAGATGGTATAGTTTTCCATGGTTTTTTTATGGTTTAAAAACTACTATTTTTTTATAGATTTTTCAAACCACCGATTTGGTGTTTTCCCATCGTTCTAAATTTTTTCTACCGTAAATATCTCTAATAATTTTTGTAAATATCAAGTTTACTTCAATCCCCTCTTTTCTCCACCAATCAAATAATATAGTCATAATCTCCACCCAACAAAAGTCATAATTTCCCAAAATATCTCTAATATTTTGTGTGTAATAAATTTATTATAATTTATCAATTTTAAATTAATATGTAACAATTTGATGTATATTTTATAATATTTTAATAAAAAAAATTTAAACTTTAATTGAATTTAATTTTTGGATCTCAAATCATTAATTTTTAAGTGAATTTAATTTGATGCTCCGTATAAAACATCAAAATTCCGATTCACATTCTTGTTTTTCCACTTTTCAAATGTTTTACCTTCGTCAGTACAAGGGGCAGGAGAAAGGAAGAAGTTCCATTATATCCTAAAGAAAATTAGCCAGTAATCCATTGTACTATAAAATTAAAGCAAGATTATAACATGTCTCAAAACTTCATCTCTACTAAATTCATCTTTCACCGGTACATCTTTTCAACAAAATTAACTTTAGAGTAGATAAATAGTGTTATGATCCATTGGATCCATTTTTAATCAAATCCCTGGGCTTACAACACTTCTAAGAGGAAGTTCTAATCTACTATAATCAATTTTGATTAGTGCTCTGTTTTGGATGACTGCCTCGGATTATTTTTATCTACCATGACAAGACCAAAAACATCTCAACTGTCACAAATGCCTCTTGTAGCAGCTTCAAGATTGCTTTCTTTGAAATTTTGTTGGTTTATGATCCAAATTTTCCTATTAAGAAAAGTATATCTATATTATTATGCAGGTGTATTTTTAATTTTAAAAGATATCTATCCATCTATATATTTATGAGAGTCTATTGAGTACATATAATTTTAATTTTTAAAAAATTTTAAAAAAACTAGATTAAGATTTTGAAATTTTCTGAAAATTTAAGATTTTTTTAATTTTAAAAAGTCTATATTATATAACTAAGCGAAAATATTTTTAATTTTTAAAAATATCTATGCTAAGCGGGACTAGTTTTTTTTATTATAAAAAAGATAAATTACATTCTTTTATTGAGTAACGGCGGAGTAGTTTTAAATACTGCCCAATGTGAAGGGCCATTTACTTGTATTAACTATTATATTCATAATATAAAATCTTTAATTTGGTAAGTGTGTAAATAAAAAATAAAGAACACATTTAACTTATTCTTATCAATTATTAAATAATAATATATAGTTGCTTTGACACGATGAATCTCATCTCCCAAATATATAACCCTAAAAACAAGCTATAAAATGTCAGATCTGAAGACCGTTCGTTATATTATATTTTGATGTCCATAAATAATAAGCCTTCGCGTTCGTTTCGTGTCTGTAAGTCGAGTTACAGACTTACAGTTACATTTCCACAGTCGGCGAAAACCGTGCCGCAGCCTCTACTCCTACCCTCTCTGTTACTTGGCGTTAGATCCGAGCATCGCTCTTCGAGCTCCGCGTTCTAGGGTTTGATCTCGTCCTCCACATGGAATCAATCCATTGAATCTTTGATAACGCTCTCTGTTGTTTCTGAAATTTCACATATTTGGCAGGTCTAAATCAAGGAGGCAGGAGAATTGATCTGTTGGTACGCATGCTCTATGATGGATCTTTTGTTTGCTCTATTTCATTTTTGGGTATATTTTCTTTGTATTTGATTGTGTTTTTGCCGATCCTAATAATTCTGAAGGGTCCGGGAAGTTTAATCGGTTTCATGCCCTAATTTTTCGTGTGTTTTTGTGATTTTATATTTCATATTTTAGCTTAAGTAATTTGATGTTATAGTCCTGATTTTGTTACAAGAAAATAATATTTTTGTGATTGGCTGCTCATGAATGCAAGAAACTATGTGCTATGGCAGGTGATTTGAGTTACTGAATTGAAGTTGGGGTTTTGAAGTGAGAGACTGAAAAATGGATGGGAAGAAGAAAAAGGGCAAGAAGAAGAAGGGCAATCAGAATAAATCTGCGGAAGATTCTGTGCCCAATGCTGAAGAAGTGGTGGTGCAGGAGCAGAATCATGATACTGGGCTGGAGCAGAATCATAAGCATTTGCAGGTTTCGAGCAGTAATTTTGATGCACAAAGCATTGCGGTGTCGGAGTCTGATGCAGAGATGGAGAGGCATAAGAATTATGAGGCAAAGTTTGTAAGTAGCTGACATGGTCACCTGACTAGCTGATTCTATATGTACTGTTTAGATGTTCCTGTTGTTTCTTGAGTTTCTGTTGGTTAGAAGCAGTGCACAGTTAGACTTGCTTTCTAATGGTTTGTTAATGTCCAAGCTATGACATTCACTTAGTTGATTCTCCTGATGTCTTGTGCTGAGCAAATGTAGTTAGACTGAGTGAGTTTATCCATGGGTATGCAGCATGAAAGATCTTATGAGTTAATAATATGAGAGCTAAGGATAGTTTTGTAGCATTTCTATTTAGTCTTGTAATAATCTGGAAATATTACAATATTAGTTTCACATATTTAATTGGGGATTCAGGAAGCTTAAACTTTCAACAAAATGGATTTAGGATAAGTATTGAGGTATATTAAAATGAAAGTGTGTTCCTGGAAGATGCTGAAGTCTTCAGAACAATTGCAGTTGAGCTTTGTCGACACCCAATGTATAGAAGCCTTTGTTTGCTTAATATAAACATACTTAAACAGACCATCTTCTTAAAGTTTTACTCTAGCCTGATGTCTTCTTACTGTTATTTCACATTTCTAATATTTATGGTATCTCATATGATGATGGTTCTTTTACAGGTCATGTTACAGGAAGAAGTCAAACGATTAGCAGATGAGAAGAATCTATGGCTGGAAAGACAGGTTACTGGGTCATTGGCACTTTTACCATCTCTTTGTCTTTCTCTTGGGATAATAACATGGATTTCAAGCCTTTTAACAAGTTCCTTGAAAGTACATATCAAAGTCAAACCATGTCATGCATGAATATAGCTGCATTTCCTTCGTCCTGTTTCTGAACCCTTTGAACAAAGAATCTTTACTTGATTACGGGTTTGATATATTGATGACCAGAGTTACAGTAAAGGACCCTTATTAAGACTATAATTTTATATCAAATACATGTTTATGAATTTTAGCCATTTGCTTCAGAATTATATGGTGTTTGGCTTCTAGCTATAATTCTGTGATATTGTTGAATTTTGACTTGTGCAATTTGCAGATTATCTTGGAAGAGAAGATTAAACATTTACAGAATGAAGTGTACTCTTGTAAATCTAATGAGGTAACCTTCTTGTGCTGAGCTTCATTGGATAACACTGCATACGGATGATAAGTATACAAGAAATACACCCATAAAAGCTATTGAAGTTTGAATGCAGACATAATTTACTTTTCTTTTCTGTTTCTTTCTGAATGTAGGAAAAGAACTCTATTTCTTGGTAAGAACTAGCTTGCTAACCATTGGGTATACAATATACAGGCTGGCTTACAGGAGAAACTTAATGACCTGAAGAACAGAAATGATTTCTTGATGCAGAAGGAGGTAATTTCCTCGGAATGTTATTCTTGGCTCCAATTTTCGAATTCTTTTTGGTTTGTTTGGAGGGAGTGACAAATCTGATAATCAGTTAGGGCATGCGTACCTCCAGTTTTGTTAGTAATTCTGTAATTTAAAGGATCTGTCAATAGATGCATTAGTGAAAACCACTTTGATTGCACTTCTAACCTTAGTAGTATTTGGTTTGTGGTTGCGATATATAGATTGTAGAGTCTTACGAAGGATCTAATATGCAATTTTACATGCCTTTTTTGTCTTTTAAGGTTCTTAATGTTTATGAGCGGCATATGATATTTGTTATATATGTGAACAGGATATTTTAGAGGAAAAAGTTAAGCACATAGAGGACACTAGACAAGCATGGAGTTTGAAGGAGGTAATGCTTTTGGATTGTTGTGTCAGCAAGCATATCCTTTCTTAGTTCAAACTACTTAGACTATCATTATTTTGCATACATTTGCTGCCTACTTTTGGCATTTCTGAGTTTTCTTCAATATGAATACTTTGAGCGTATGCCCATATTTTTGCAACAAGGAAGAAATGGTTAACATACAACATATGGTTCAGAAAACAGTAAACTAAAGAGATGGTTTAGTCAGACGTGCTATTAAGAAAGTTAATAAATGTGATGACTTGGTGTAAGTGCGCCAACATCTTTTAAACAAGCCAAATTTACCACTCACACTCAAATTTTGAACATTGTAAACCTGTGCTTCATAGAATGATTTTCAATCAGCATCTGGTTAATACTCTGTTTAGATTAATTTGTTCTTATGGGTTCCAATTAAAACCATATTGCCTCAAGGCACTTTGAAAGTTGGAAGTAGAAAATTTAATTTTAGTATTAGCTATTCATGGAAGGGGAGCCTTGGCGTAACGGTAAAGTTGTTGTCTTGTGACCTGGAGGTCACGGGGTTGGGTCGTGGAGACAATCTTTTGTTTTAAAAAGCAGGGTAAGACTCCGTACAATAGACCCAAGTGGTCCGACCCTTCCCCGAACCCCGCACAATGCTTGAGCTTTGTAGCACCGGGCTGCTCCTTTTTTTATTAGCTGTTCAAGATCTTTGGCTATGATTCATTTATCTGGTCGCCTTTGTTATTCTCTGCAATCAGTCAGTCTCTTCAAATGTTTGTGACAGTTTATTCCTTCAGCATTATGATGACTAACCTGTTCATTTTATTCCTTTCAATCCATAGAGATCATTTGCGGTCTGACAATCTGATTTGACAGTGATTTAATCAGGAGATTCTTTGAACTTACCTATCCGGCAAAGTCTTGATTGTGGCTAAAATCTTCAGGCTAAGCACACTTTGACTTCTATGCTTGCCATGATTTACCAGCGATCATCTTGGTATCCTAGAAGACCAAATTCTAATTTGTCTTGTTAATATTCGAAAAACAATGGAATATCATCCAGCTCTTGACCATTGTGATCATTCCTCCTCTCTTTGAAGGAATGATTGTTCCTCCTTGCACCACAATTGGTGAATAAGATATTCTAGCTCTAGTTACTTTTTCACTCTACCTCAGTCCCTTCTCCTTTTGGTTGTCTGAGTTCACTACAATGTTGGTTGTAGCTAAAAATAGAAACCAAGTAATGTGTTGAAGGAAGAAAAAGGTACCAAACTTCGACTTAGGTGCAATGGTGAAAAGTATGGAAGATCCTTTGGAAGCTTAATCTTTTTTAGTGCTATCAGGTAGAACGCATGTCAATCTAATTAGTCCAAAATAGCTATTTCATACCACTATCCTAGACTTTCAATTGGTAGCTAATCGTTGAAAAGAACAAGATATTATGGGTCTGTTTTTATTGATTTACTTGAAAAAATTTGAAATAAAGCATTCTGGAAATAATATACCTTTCTTGATTTGCAGAACATTTCTAATTTAAAGAACTTGATTTCTTTGTTATCTATCTCATTACTAATTATTTTCTTTACCCATTTAAGCATGTATGCTCGAGACCTATGTTACAAATAACTGCTACCAATTTATTATATATTTTGCTTATGTTAGTTTTTAATAGTTCATTGTTATATGAATGTAATTTGTTCCCTTTGTTTTATAAATTTCCATATAAGCATAGTATCCATGATTTTTCTTTCTAACCAGATTTATATCTGTTTTTGGTCATGTTCAATCAGACTTCAATCATGGAAATGATTGCTCAATTGGAAGAAGTTAACACAGGGTTGCAAGCACAAGTAAATACTTCCTCCAATTCCTATGTTTTGTAGAGCTATTTACTTATACATGTAAATATGTTGTGCAAATCAACTGAATGAAAAAACTGCATGACCCTTTCAAAAGTCGCATAGAAGGAATGCAGGAGAACAAAATGCAAGTCATAGTTACCAATGCATTTAGGGGGTCAATGTTATAAACACAGGAGTTGCCCTTTCTGGCTGGAGAAGTTATCTTGAAGCCAACAACACACAAAGGCTCCAGTTTGAGGCCTACAAACAAATGAATATAGATCTGTATGTGGTCTCTGCACTGGAAGACAAACAAAACCAACTTTATTGATATCGCCTTGAATTTCCTATAATATAGATTTCCCTGCTGTTTCACCCACATGAATGTGCGGAAAAAAGATACCTTGTGGATAACTAGCACTAGTGGGTTTGAGATAAGCCGCATTATATATATAAAAATATAAAAATAATAAAAGTTCTTTTTAGTGGAGGCACCAGATAATGCTATTGCCTTTTGGGACTGATTAGGTTTCAGAGGTACAACCTGCTGATTGTAGGGTAAGGTACATGTTTTTTCCTAGACATGCATTCATCACTTTCATGTTCCAAGGGTTGTCCGAGCATTGCTATATTTCTACTGCTAACATATGATCTGCACCTGCTTTGTTGCCTATGTTTCTGATATGACTATAAAAATAACGAAGCTTGGCAGGTAAAAGAGTTGGAAGAATCTAAAATCACTACTGCTCAAGAGAATCAAACACTGATGGAAAGCATATCAAGTCTTGAAATACGGATGCATCACTTTGAGGAGGCAGCTCATGACAACTCAAGAGGGGAGCCAACAAAGGTACCACATGTCCTTGTACTTTTTCAATTTCAAGCATTTATTGAATTACTTTGCTACATAAATGCATGTGATATAATAGTTGACCTCTGGAAGGGCAAGTTCAACCTTGGGAAATTTATGGGACTACTGAGCTGTCATTTGTTCTTAAATTTTGAACCTGCACTTCCTTCAAACACACTATTCCATTTTTTATTGGCATAAATAGTTGGATGGATATCTAGTATTGTTAGATGGTGGTGCCAATCATCATCTTGAAGTGAATTCCTTGAAGGATATGGAGTGATGAATTTGTTATATTGACATGTTCAAGCCTGTCAAACAAAGGGAGAAGCTCTTGGGTTCACATTATTCTCTTGTTTAAGATCTTAATAGAAACCTTATGCAGCCCTTAAGCATGTTGTGACACAATCCTTCTGGTTGAGTTTAATAATGCAAAACTTGGTTATTTATATACCTGTAAATGCATAACTTTCTTAAGTTCATAGTGTTTTGTGTTTGAAGCTTCCAAATGGGTAGCAAGTGCTTTATATCATGCATGATTTTGTTAATATCACCAAACAGCTTGTGGAAGAAAATGATATGTATCAGACACAAGCAGCTCTGGCACCAGTGGAGAACCTGGAAACTGAAAACAATTATCTCGATATCAAGGTAATGAGAGCATGATCCTACTTCTCCCTCTTATCATTATTTTAGATGTATATGTTCCTCATCCCATTTTATTATGATGAAATATTTCTGCAATTTTTTCAAGCTTGCAAGACAGCCTTCCATATTTCTCCTCTCAAAAAGCAATTAATTCTTTTTGGCATACATGATTTTAAGATTTACCACTCATGCATGAAGACAGATTTTCCATTCAAGGCCTGTTTTTATTTATTTATTTATTTTATTCTCAGGTCAATGAGCTACAATCTGTGCCAGATAGACATCCTGATGTTATGGGGGTTTCAATTCCTGAACAAGATCGTTCGCCTGTTAAAAGTGCCACACCTGGTCGTCATGTCACAGAATACAATGAAAAGATGTTTGAATCTACTAGCTCTGACCAATCAGTAGCGAGAAATCATGAAATTTACAACCTTCAGGACTTTGGTGCTGTTGCTCGAGTATCACCAGGACAGGCTTTGGATTTAGAAGAATCAAGGAGAAGTGAAGAAATCGTTCAAATACCATTAGATGACACACCAGTTCATCGTGTAGAGTCTCAACCAGTGATCAATGATGAGAATGCAGCAATCCCGCTTTCAGATGCCCCATTGATCGGGGCTCCATTCCGATTGATTTCTTTTATGGCTAAATATGTCAGTGGTGCGGATTTGGTCGAGAAAAACAGTACTAAAGGAGGACAGTGAGTTATGTCAGATAGAGCATCCAGTAAGAATTTTTCTCACAGAAATTTATGGACTAACTTCTCTAATGTACTATATTACTCAATTGTTTGTTCTTAGAGGATCAAAAGGACTAGTATCCATTCAAGAAGGTTGAAGATTTTGCAAAAGATGTAAAAGATTTCTGGTGTATGAATCATGTATTATTTCTTCAGAATCTTCAAACAATATGTTATTACAGAATAAATAAATTTATTGCTCTTTCCATTAACCAAACAATAAATTAGACATATCAAATAGATATCTTGTGTCACACTATTGTTCCTTGCCTTTAGCTTATTAACAAACTGAAAGTCTGAAAGCCATCACTGATATCTACTCAGATTGTAGAAAGAGAACTGAGTGCAATTCAATTGAGAAAACAATGAATCACAGAGCATGCACATTCAACAAATTTTCATTGGGAACTTGCCAGTTTACACATTGATAATGAGAAATGAATACAATGATAATAAAACATCAATAAAATTAAGAACAATTGCAGAGCACACCAATTATGCAAACATGGTGAGGAGCTCCCGATAAATTACCAGGAAGGAAGAAACTTCAGAGAACTAAGACTTCTCCTAAGAGGATGGCTGAGGATCAGAGCCTGACTGGCGGATTTCTTCGATCATCCTGACAACTTCCTGAATCGCCGGTCGTTGATCTGGAGCTTTTGCAATGCATGCCATTGCTATCTGAAGCATCTGAACCATCTCTTCCTCAATGTTTTCATACCTCATAAGTTCAACATCAAAGACTTCAGCGGTCCATTCTTCTCGCACAACTGATTGCACCCATCTTGGTAAATCAACAACATCGTCTCGCCCTGGAGATTGGATGGGAGCCTTCCCTGTGAGCATCTCCAGGAGTAGGACCCCGAAGCTATAGACATCAGATTTCTGTGTGTATTTTCGTGTCTCAATGGCTTCAGGTGCACGATATCCTACTATTATACGAGAGGGTGTGGCAGGATTGTTCATGAGGGGAGCAAGGCCTAAGTCGGAGACACAAGCCTCCATGTCTTGAGTTAGGAGGACATTGGAGGCTTTGATGTTGCCGTGAACGAATCTTCCTCCGCCTTCAGAGTGAATGTGGGCTATGCCACGACTTGCACTAAGTGCAATCTTCACTCTGGTGTCCCAGTCCAATGCATTTCTTTCAGCAGTTCTATTCCCTGTACAACATATTTGAACGTCAACAAACCATGTCTGAGTAGAATTTCTGACAATATTTTCATTGGTTTCCATCAAAATGATTCTGTTTATGATCCTTGACACATATCTGAGGAAAAATATAAAAAATTACTTCCCACATGTTGATTAATAATTAATGGTATGCCTTGATTACAATTTTGATCAAGAGGTTAAATAACTTAACCAATATTGTCTGGTAGCTAAACTTGATCATAAAGAAGTTCCAAATTAATTATCATTTTGATTTAATTGTACCATAATACACTTCAAGATCACAAATAATTCAAGTATTTGATGATGATCTTAAAGTTCCAAAATAATTATCATTTTTGATGACATCACTCCATAGTGCACTCCAAGATCACAAAGAATTCAAGTATTTGATAATTTCAAGTTGCAGGCATCCACATTCTGTATCTGTTTATCTAAATTTATGTTCAACATGCACTTGTTCTGACTCATGCTGTTAGCTTTCATCAATAAAATGAAAAATAATGCAAGTGGCTTAGAGAAGCATACCATGCAAGACTAACGAAAAGCTGCCGGTAGGAACATAGTCATAAACGAGAAGCTTCTCATCTTTGGAGTAGTAAAAAGCACGCAGCGGCATTACATTCGGGTGTGGCCTGACCTTTCCTATGATCTCCATCTGCTGTTCAAACTCTCTCTTTCCAACAAGCACCTCCTTCAACCTCTTCACCACAACTATGGTGCCATCCTCTAGCACAGCCTTGTATGCTGTGCCATGACTCCCCTTACCAAGAACTTCTGCGGATGCTCTAAGCAGATCCTCCAAGTCAAAATTGTAAGAACAACCCTCGAAGAAAAACAACTTATTCTTCTCAGCCTCCTGAACTCCACTGCTAAACTCCTCCACTGGCTTTTCGGTCCTTCCACCAATGACACCTTTCACCTTCGACGCT
The DNA here is from genome assembly GCA_026586065.1 of Dioscorea zingiberensis. NCBI lineage: Eukaryota > Viridiplantae > Streptophyta > Magnoliopsida > Dioscoreales > Dioscoreaceae > Dioscorea > Dioscorea zingiberensis. The sequence continues at coordinate 64,538,435 of CM048820.1, read as the reverse complement.
CCACCGCCTTCTCTAGCTCTGCTCCTCAGGATGCATACCAAGATGATGAACGCAGCTATGAACAATAAACCTGCGCCCCCAACAGCGATTGCAATAATTGCTTTTGTGCTTAATCTCTTCCAAAAGCTCTTCTTGTGTTGCTCAGGTAGTGTTGGCGGGGGTGATAGAGGAGGAACTGGAGATGGTGCTGGTGAGGGGAGAACTGCAGAGCATTGAGAAAGTGGGGGGCCACACAAGTGTGAGTTCCCCATGAAAGAATCATTAGGGAACTTTTGGAGGGAAAATGGGATGGAACCATTAAGATTGTTGAAGCTCACATTCAGATTCTTCAGACTAGGGAGTTGGAGATCAGGGATGGGTCCAGAGAGAGTATTATTCTGGAGGTTCAGTGTGTTAAGTTGGGTTAGATTTCGAATAGACTCGGGAATTTCTCCGGTGAAAGAATTATAGGCAAGGTCAAGGATGTTGAGACTTGGAGAAAGGGAAGTAGGCACATCTCCAGTTAAGCTGTTGTTCTGAAGGTAGAGAGAGTGCAATGAAGGAAGTGATGAAACATCAGGAGGAAGGCCTCCCAAAAGTCGGTTGGATCGAAGGCTTAAAACTTGGAGAGCATCAAGCTTGCCAATGGTGTTTGCGGGGATTGAGCCAATGAGCCCCACCCCCGGCAATCTAACAGCAATCACTCGAGAACCATTTACCGAGCAAGTGATGCCAATCCAAGACATACAAACTGGGGTGTCATTCCTCCAGTTCAGTTTCTTGCTGTGATGAATTGCATCAGCAAAAGCAAGGAGGCTTTGCTTATCAGAGTACAGGTCAGCAGTGGCCGAAGAAAGGTAGCAAAGCAGAGTGCAAAAAACAGGCAGATATGCAAGAGAAAAACATCTGAGATTTAACTGATTCATGACTTGATCTTTGGAAATGAATAGATGGGAAAGAAGTAGGATTTTCAAGTCTAGGGCTGTCAAAAGGTCTTGTTCTTACTCCCCTGTTGCAGATCAGAGGACAAGAGTTAATGGATGATATGAGAATTTACAATAAAAACAAGGAGAAAAGAAGCAAATCGAGAAGCTTAAGATTGGGTTTCTTCATCCCCAGCAGTAAAAAGAAAGCAAAAGGTCAACATGCCCCACCTTTAATGCTTGTACTTATGATGAGAATATGGAATTATAACATCCAAGCATTCTGAGCAGTCTGCTAAACCAAATTCCTAAACCAAAATCCAAACACTAAAATCCAAACAAAAGACTAAACACTACCTCCAAAAACAAGATTGGAGGATTGGAATGTATTTGCTTGGCAAGAGAACATTTAGATATATCAATAGTGCTTCCCTCTTCCCCACTGTGATAAATTGCTTAGCAGGAGGAGGAGGTCCACACTCCACACCATCATCTATCACCTACCAAATAGCAACTTAGCATTTAAGACATGACTCTCTCTGCAAAAGTATCCTTTCTCCCGTCCATCCTCCCTCTAAATTGCATACTAAAATCTTGCAAAAACCATAAAATAAAATAAAATCATGTGAGACCCATTTGTGCACTTGGGGCACCCCATTGTTGGTACCATATCTTTATGGCGCTAAAATCTTGTCCCCCTACTTGCATTGCTCTGGTAAATACACTATTCAGATCTCACATAGAAAGTAACCTTTTTTCTCATTAACAAATGGAGAGTGGTTGAGACAAGGATAAACATTCCTTTTTTATATATTGAAAACACAGTTGAACTGTTGAACAGTCCCCAAAGTCATCAAAATATAAAAAGAAAGAATGAAAAAGACCCAAACCCATGTTTGATAGGGGGATATCCCCAAGTGGGATATTCCCAACACATTCCCCAATAAAAATTTTTTCCGTCAAAAACTTTAATTTAAGTTTAAGAATATAATAATAACTCACCCACCAATGCATGGAAGCCACATAACTATCTTATCATTAATACTTTTATTTTAAAATTTTCCTCCAAAAAATTCAAAACTTTTCAAAAGTTATTCCTAATCCCAAGGGGGATATTCTCCTATCAAACACAAGCAAAGTTCACAAGTTTTAACCCTGGGATGTTGAAGATTAGAAGACTAAACTAAACAGAGTGGTAAATATAGAAAGCCACTGCATAGTGAAAAGTGAAGTCAAAAGATCATGCTATACCTGACCAAAGACAACTAAAACTTCTTTTCTCATGAAGTAGTAACTGTGGCAACATTCCCCATCAAATTAGTACTTCAAAACTAAAATTAATCAAACTACAAACGAAAACCAGTGAAAAGAAGCCATAGTCCGTAGTTTTCTCAGGAATCTGGAAGACAAAATTCGACTTTTTGATGGAGTTTGCTAAAAGAGGACTGACTCTTCTTGAATAACAATGAGTGGAAACTAACATTTGAGGAACTCTTACCTCAAGAGCTTCTGAGGTTTATATGTCCCCAAAACCACAAAATCCTGACTTCATTCCAAGAAAGCGAACCGCTTGCTCACGGATCCACCATGAAAGCTAAACCCAGAGCTCAAATCACTGAAAGGAAGCTCCAAAACATCATTTAACCCTTCAATTAAGCTGCATTCCAGCAAAGGTCGGAGATTCAGAGATCTCCCCCAAACTCGACCCAGAAGCTTCAGAAACTACAATTGGAGCTGAAACCGAGAAGCATTATACTAAAGAAGTGAAAGAGAGAGCTCGAGATCCGCCATTGGAGCTGAAGTCAATGGTTCAGAAGAGGGATGGATCCCATGAAACTTCTCGCGGGAACTCGATGGCAATGGCTCCCTCCCTCCCTCGAAACCCACGAGGCGATGAGCACGATACGCGGGCCTTAAATCGCCGATCCATTCAGTAGTCAAAGAAAGGGTTTTTCGAAATAAATAGAGTTTTAGGGTGTTGTATGAAAATTAGTTCTCATTCTCAAGTTTTTCTTTAGAATTCCGGAATTGCCCTTCGGCTGAAGGGTAGTCACGTGCGTCGTCGCTCATTTGATGTAATCTGAACCGTTGATTAGGTGACGCTTTTTGTCATTTACACCCCTGTGGTTTAACTAATTGCGTAGAAATCCTTTGTGACTAATAGACCTCTTTTATGACTTATAATCCTTAAATAATGAAAAGTAAAAAACAATTCATCATACCAGGAGCATATACTTTAAAAAATATATATATTATAAAAGATAAAAGATCTAATATCCAATTTAATTAGTTCATCTATTATACCGAACCGGTCTTTTTAGTCCCTCTATTATAAATTGAGCATTTTTTATTTTTATATTTTCACGATCGAGAAATGTCAATCCCTCCCACAGGTCTTTTTGGTATGTCTTTCAAGCTTTTTTGTTCCCTATACATGTCTTTAGGGACTGAATTTTTACAATCGTGAAAGTAGAGGGACTAGAAATGCTCAATTTATAATGGAGGGACTAAAAAGACTGATTCGGTATAATAGATGGACTAAATTGGGTATTAGACCAAGATAAAAATAATATTTCTTAAATTTTTAGGTAATATTTATAGATTTGAAATTAATTAAAGCAAAAAGAGTGATAATCCGAATTACAACAAATATGCTCATATATTTAATAGTACACAATTAAAAAAAATCTTTTAAAGTATGGTTTATGTTACAGGGTAAAACTGTCAACCTTTAGGATGCTAACACGTGGCCCTAAGGAAGCTAAAACAAACACTCTTCTTCATGCTAAGAGGAAGCTTTTGGGTACTTAGACAAGGAAAATAGTTCACACAACCCAAAACCTGACCTAAAGGAAGGCACGAGACCCAAAAAGCACATGGGAACTCTTTGACTCCACGAAAAGAGAGAACATAAAACGAGGAGAAAAGCAAAAAGATAGGGGGGATCCGCTAAAAAAAGGGCTCCAAGCATCCTCCAAGCGACCAAGGTGGCCAGATCTCACCAAGGCCACCAAGCCATCAACATGGCCGGATCTCATCAAGGTCACCAAGTGGAGTTCCAAGTATGAAAGAGATGAAGGTCCAAGCAAGCTCTACGGCCAACTCCTTCAAGCTCTCTTCAAGGCTCATGGCATCCCACTCTAATTAGTGGATCTCCTTCGAGGCCCATGCTAATGAATGACTTCACAGGAGATTATCACCGAATGTTATACTATTCTCATGATTGTACTCCTATCTGGAGACATATACTCACTCCTATATGATGGATTGCCCCAACTACCGGGCTCATGGTTTTCCCCTTGATTCATGGGGTTTTCCATGTATATCATGTGTTTGCTTTCGTTTACACTTGGATGTCTTGTTTTCTACTAATGATCTAATCCCTAAGACCGGTACTACCGATCCATAGGCGACACCAAGTTTACAGACTAACAGTTTATAATGCAATAAAAATTGATATTTACCATGCAATGCAAGACTTTTTTTCACGTAATATATCAATGTAAAAAAAAAAGAGTAAAGGCTATCCTTAATCCCAAATTATGAGTCAAATACTTTAAAAAATATTTTAATCTAGGACTGGTTTATGAAAAAAGTTTTTTTTTTCCTAGTTTGATAGGACTTTTGAAAAATTGGTTTTTTAAAGTAAGTTAAGGGTTTCTGTATATTTTGTATTTTGATATATTAATTCATAAGTATTTTATAGTTGGGCAGTTTTGACAACTGTATGATCATAAGAGTATTTCAATAATTGTATGGTTCGTCGACCTAAAGCCTTATTTGTCCTTATTTTTATAAGGGTATTTTGATAATTGTATGATATCTTCTGAAAAATGACTTTTTCCATAAGCTTCAAACCACTAGCTTATCAAAAAAGTTATTTTTCATTTATTTTTTTTTACAGCTTCTACTTTTTCGAAAAAACCAATACAAACGGTTTTTTTCCGCTCTGCTTAAATGGGGTCCTAAATATATTAGCTTAATCTCTTGTTTTTGGTTTGATGAAAAGATGAAACAATTTATCACTAACTTAAAGCAAAGAACAAAGATTTAATTATGGTGTTAATAAACATATCAAAGAGATGGTCTATCTCTACTCTTAAACACACTCACCAAACTCAAACATTGAAGTAATTAATAGAATTATGCTTCAAGGGAGGATATATATCCCATAATTTATTATTCATCACAAACAAAAGAGGAGTAATATATGCTTGTTCAACTTTTGTGTTACTTTATGGATTGGATATCATTGTAGTGATAGAGCATGATAATTTAGGTAACAGATGAACATAATTAGGTATGGCATAAAGGTAAACAATGCATGGTACCTTAAATGAGGCATGTAAAGTAAAAGGACCCATTTATCTTGCCTTTTAAGACTATTGTTTGACATTATAGCATTCCTACACTAGTGTGTTTTCAAGTTTTTTTATAAAAAAAATCATAATATTTCCCATAAAAATAAAATTAAATTAGGAGACGATAATGATATACAAACAACCGATCATCACGTTTTTTTTAAGTGAAAGTAAGACTTATTATCGTTATTGTTTATTTTATCTAACGCAAAATATTTGACTTTGCATGAGACTAGTTTATGAGAAGATGGTCGATTTCTAAAATTAGTTTCTCTCATAAAAAAATATCTTATTATGAAAACTCTTGATTTAATTTTAAATTTGATTTTTGGCACAAATGGATTTAGTTTATTATGGGTAAACTTATTGACTTGCTTTATTCCAAGTATATATCATGTAATATTATATCTTCAATGTTGATTAAATTATTGTGATTGCATCATGCAATACCATTTTATCTTAATTTTTAGGATTGATCCATGCATTTGTGGTGGTTGCTCTGTCTCTATTCATGCTTAATTAAATAACCAAACAAACATTAGTTAACATTTAATTAACCAAATATCAAAAGAGCCAAATTAGCTATCCTAACTTTTCAAAGTTTTTAAAATCTATAAAAATTTAAAAATATATATTTCTTTTGAAAGTTTTCTAACATTATTCCATACTTAACTTCACCATCTTCAAAAATAAATAGATTCTAACCGAAACTCTTTAAAAAGATTTAACATGAACAATGAAATTTTTTATCGTTTTTAAACTTTGGATTAGTCGGTAACCCGCTTGTTTAAGCACTAATCCTCTGTGATCATGCATTCTTTTAGTTATACTTCTGGCTTTGGCTACTTGGAAGAAACTTCTTATAATCTAAACAATTAATCTTAATCCCATCTTTAATATATGTTTGTCCCTTTAGCACACATCCTTGTAATATTAGTTGGAGGATTCTTCTATTCAATTCCCTCATGAAGGTTTCCGAGAATAAAACAATGTTTTGGTGTTGTAATGGAGAGAAGGTGGTTGATTTTGTTTTCATGGGCTTATTAAAAAATAAAATAAAAGCTCTAATAACTTATCATCTACTTGCACTTAACAAAATGATAATTGTTATTGTTGTTGCCGAAAATCTACTCCTCCTAGAGATTGGAGAGGATTCGGATCAACGAATAAGATTTGATCGGGGTGCTAGCTTATGCCGTTTTTTGGGTGGGAAAAGAGATCAGTTGACGGTGACAACTTCGGCATTGAGAACATCTCTTGAGGATGAGGGACCAGCTCTAGCGTTGGTATGCAAGAAAGGTTCAGGAACTATCTCTGGATTCTCTAACGTCAAGTTAGTGAACAAGATCAAGGTAAAGGAGAGAGAGATCGAAAATCTCTCTTTAAAGGTTTGAGAGAAAAAAGAGATTAATGAAGAAGTGGGAGAATAGACAAGAAGAGAGAGAGAGAGAGATATCTCTTTGGGTTAGAGTTTATAGAATTGATTGAAGTCCCATGCTCTCTCTCTTTTTGTCCCCTTTTATATCTTCTGGGAGGCTGTTGAGCAGTTAAAATTGACTTAGACACCAGTTAAGCACCAGCTCAAATGAAGCCTTCTAGCGTCTCATAATAGCTTGTTAAGGACCCTCCACATATTCAAGAAGTTTTTCCAACCGTTGTTCAAGAAGTTTTAGGCCATGTTTAGGGTCAAATTTTTCCCATAACATGTTATTTATCTCTCTTGTATTTTCACTCTTCACTTTTCATTTAAAAACACACTTTTAATTTCTCTATTCTTTAGAGTAAATTTTATTAATAATAATAATAATAAGTGTATTTTTTATCAATTAATTATATCGCTAAATTGATCTTAGTTTCGAAAACCGAAAAAGGGTCATTTTAGTTTACATTTTTTTATGAGTCAAAATAAAATATTTTTTTGAATTAAGGGTTAAAATAAAACTAGAGACATACTTCAGGATAGGATCAAAAGTATAGTTAAAAATTAAGAGAAGAAAATTAATTAAATAAAATAAACAAATTTGTTTCATAGCATAATAAAATATTTTTTTTTCAAGAAAAATGAGATATTTGGTTGAGGCTTTGGGCCGAATTTATGTTTTTATTTGGGCCGGATCTAAAACTAGTGGGTTTCGGATCCTAAATGAAACGGATCGTAACTCGGCGAGTTTCGGATCCACGATAAAATGAACCGAAACCCATTTCCGAACCGCTATCGCATCCGCAATCGATGGCTCTCCCGTTGTCTTCTCCCGCGCCGTGCTTCGCCCCCTCGCCGTCTCCTCCCAAGACTCCGCCCCGGAACTCCTTCTTAATTACCATCCCTACCCCTCACCGTCGCCGTCGATGCCGCCACGGCGCTGTGAGGGCGGCGGTGGCCGTCGACTCCCCGTCGGCGGAGGGTGGTGGCCTCCGCGCTGAGACACCCAACGTGTTCCTCGAGGTCAAGGACCTCAGGGCCGTCATCAAGGACTCTGATAAGGAGATCCTCAAGGGCGTCAACCTCACCATCAATGAGGGCGAGGTATCTCCCGCACTTCTTCCCTCATTTTTTTTTTAATTTTTTTATTGACATATTTGATGGAATTTGGCAGATTCATACGATTATGGGGAGGAATGGATCCGGGAAGAGTACCTTTGCGAAGGTGAATGAATGACGGTGTTCTTTTTTGTTATTGTTTCTTGTTCAGAAGATTGAAATTTAAAAAACTCTTATGGATAAATTTGTTGTTTAATCCATAATTAAATATGTTTTAGTTTTCTATTGAAACTTATGTGTGAGTATAGGAACTAGAATTACTTCCATTACACCGTAGAGAATATGATCAGAATATCAAGGTCCCTGTGGCACTGCTTTATAAATTAGTTCATCATTTGGGAGCAAATTTAATGTAGATTTAATTTCGGATTTTTTTTTATGAAATTGATCTTGGAGCATTTAAAATGTTGAAGGAAAATCTTTTTAATGCTAATGAGTCAAAGTAAGCTTGTGTTGGGATTGGACCATGATCACTTTCTGGGTACAGATTTATCATAGCCTACTCGTGCAAACCTTGTTGCATTGCATGGAAGTAATCAAATGGTGAAGGTGTGCACATGTTATTAGAGATTAGAGTATTGTTGGTTTAGGAATCCTTTAAATGTTATAGTAGAAGTTACAGTGCTTAGTCATAACTTGTTTTGGATTTTGAGCTTGCTCTTGTGTAATGATTTTGATATAGTGATCCAGATAAAGTCATTAGGATGCTTTGCTGGGGATTAGTTATTCACTTATGCATACTGCACTTGTAAGGTTTCGCCCATTGAATTATTAACCAAAGATTGTGGATTTTGAATCTGAATCTTGTTCATGCCGTGAATTATTTTTTTTATTAAGAGTGAGTACTATAAGTCATTGATGGATAAAAGCTCTCCCACAGGTGCTTGTTATTTTTCGGTTGGTTACTTTGATGTAGGCTTTGAACTTTTTAAAATTTCAAAGTTTCTGCATGGTTTTTATATGGTTATTTACACTTTGATAGTTAAAATCTAAGGATCTTGATTTGCGCTGATTATAAAATCACAAGTTCTTTTAGTTCTTGAAGCAGGTTGAGAAGGCAATCTTGTTCCATTTTTTTCCCTTATACTTCTTGGAGCTTTATTTATTACAGGTTCTTGTTGGTCATCCAGATTATGAGGTAACTAAGGGTAGTGTTGTCTTTAAAGGAGAGAATTTGCTTGACATGGATCCAGAGGAAAGATCTCATGCTGGCCTCTTTATGAGTTTCCAATCTCCAGTTGAGATACCAGGTGTAAGCAACATGGATTTTCTACGCATGGCATATAGTGCTAAAAAAAAAACTGAAATCTCTCCTATCGAGGTATGCATTCTTTACAAGCTTTAGTTTATGTTGGTTATAGCAACTTATTTTTGGGAACTTCCTACTGCATAACATTATTGAAACCATGTGTCACCTGAGATATTCTACTTATCTGTAGAGCCATTAATTGAGTTTATACAATTCATCAAATTGTATCATGCCTGCTGATACAATAATTATTCAGATATATTAAAAGCATGTATCTGTCTAACTGTACTCACAAATGCAAGGTTTTTTCCCCTTTTTCTCTTTTGCAGTTCTTTCATTATTTACTTCCCAAGCTTGAAGCTGTGAAGATGGATACGAGATTCTTGGATAGGAATGTAAATGAGGGATTTAGCGGGGGTGAAAAGAAAAGAAATGAAATTTTGCAACTTGCGGTATAACTTATGATATATTTTGCTTATGATGTTTGTAGATGAATCATGGGTTTGTGCTCATCTTTAACTTCTATAATATGAATATCTACTGCATCTTTGCTTTCTTATAGATTCTCATTTTTTTTAACATTAAATTGGTCTGTTTATATTAAGCATGGTGTGCATCCCTAATGCTAGTTTGGGCCATCAAATTGCATTGCCTATTAAACAATTTGGTCCTTGGTTATTCTGCAGATAGCTGGGTATGGAATTGTTTTATATTGATCAATCATCTGTTATCTTATCTATAGGCAACATTTCAATTTGTCGTGAAGCTTATCTCACTTGTAATTTTCTCTCTCACCCCTGTTTGGGGTCTGTATTTTTCTGCATCTAGTGCAGATATACATATCAAATATTTGGGCATCACCATTTGGTGCAGGAAATAATTCTACATCTAAGATTCAGAAACCAAAAATTGACTGATCAAGCTAACCTTAGTGGCAAAGGTTGAATTGACTTAGGGGATGATGTGAAAAAAAAAACAAGTGATAGGAAGGATGCGCTTAGGGGACATTCTAGTTCTCTGTTATGCATGTTGTCATGTGCCAATCTTTTTTTAATCTGCCTGGGCAAAATGGCCTATGTTTAATATTTACAGGTCATAGATGTAGTGTGGATTTTCCCTATACTTGTGGTCCACTATTATTAAAAAATAAAAATCTGCTTAAGAAAATGGAACAGAAAATGAACACATGTTCAATCAGTCATTTTGATCTACCTTTCGGCAAATTCAAGTCTTGTCATTAATATAAATTTGGTCATATAATTTTTGTGAAATCATGAATCACTTTGAATTTTGTTCTCTTCCCATCAATTGTCTTGTTGTTTTCAAGAGCTGCAATATACTTTCTATTTTCTCACAAGAAACATGAGTTTCACCATTCTGACCTGGTGATCCACTTTAGTGTTACGCTCCAAACTTTAGATTGTCTGTCGTAATTTATTTATTTTTATCTATTTTAGTTCTGATATGTAAAGCTCCAATACTATGTGGGACCCTGAGATAAGTTGATTGAAACCATACTTAATAAAGCTTTGCCAAATTGATGCATATAACCTGGTATCTTACTGGGACAACTTGGGTTGGGTATTTTTTTTTACACGTGTATCTCCATATTTCCTACTCCAATTATGCGTTGATGCTGTTTGGTGTTATATCTTGTCATTTTCATTTCAGGTTCTGGAGGCTGATTTGGCTATCTTAGATGAAATTGATTCTGGGTTAGATGTTGATGCTCTTCAAGATGTAGCAAAAGCACTTGTTGGGCTCATGACCCCTAAGAATTCTATTTTGATGATTACTCATTATCCAAACCTTTTGGACCTCATCAGCAAGCGCTGTTTTGTTCATATCATGGTATGCGCTTTTAAACAGCATTCAATGACTCTGCTGCTTTTCGACCGACCATTTTTTTTCCTAGGAAATCAATAATAGTTTTCTCTTCCCAATTCACATAGAGCTTTTAACGCTGAGCCAAAAAGCTGCAGTGTGTTTTCATTTTCTTTTTTGCCTGTTGGAAATTTATTTTTTTCCAGAAAGGAAGAAATGTCGTCCTGAAGTGTTTCTGTACAATTCGAAATTGAGAAGATCCTAGAACGACCATGTTCTTTGTTACTATTTAAGTCTGCATTAACCATCTTTAAGAATTATTTTCTAAAGAATTCTGGATGCGATCAACTATGCATCATGCATCAGAGTTGCATCTTATAAACCAGTCTACCAGTTGTTAAGCAGGGAGATTTGCACCCGTGGTTCTGTGACTTCTGTCATTAGCCTCATGATATATCATAACAACTCTTAAGTTTTCAAACCACATTCTAGATATTATGTACCAAAAAAGAAAAAAAATACTATAGTCTACATACAAAAGTGCACTCATTTTAGAGACGAATATAAAAAAAATACTGTAGTCCACATACAAAAGTGCATGTATTTTAGAGACATTATTAGCTTAGTCATAAATTTAATGTTGTCCATGGTGTTGTATTTTTCACCCACTCCTATGACTTGGTCTATGCCGCATGTAGGATTTGAACCTGCTATTCTCCTGAAGTTTGCTCTATCATTGGAATAACAAGTTGGATATGACATAGTAAATTGTTGGATTTGAGATAAGAACCCAGTAATAGCTGAATGTTGTGGTTTTCGAGGCTTGAATGGTAAAACATTTTCAGCGGTTGAATACTTGTATAGTGCAAGCAAAACAATTGAAGTATCTCCACATTATTTCATTGTGTTAGTTCGAAAGATTTATTTTTTTTATTTTATTTTATTTTTTTAATATGAAGGGTCATTGATTACATAATCATGCACAGTACTTTGACTTAATATCCCATCCTTCCTATTTTGCTTAGTTGATTAATGTTTGAATTTTTCTTTTTGAAATGGAATAACTAATTCATAACAGGAATATGATTATTGAAAATTTGGAACTACTGATATTCGTTGGCATTCGTCCATCACTCATCTAGTTTACTAGAGTTTTGACCAGCTTATTCCTCATTTTATGTGATAGCTTATATTATTTTTTGTCTCAAATATGTTCAGGAAGATGGGGTCATTAAAAAGACAGGCGACCGCTCACTAGCAAAACTAGTTGAGAAGGAGGGTTATAGAGAGATTTCTGCTGCATAATTCTACAGTTGATAGGTAAGTGAATAACTACTCTTTTCCAAGCTCACTTTCTCATAATTCTTCTATTCTGTGTTAACCATTTACCAAACTACCATTTGAATTCCTTATATAGTTTGTTTATTTTGGTATTCAGTTTCATATTATCAAGAGTTGCATATTAAGAATTGTTGCAGAAATTTGAGGTCAAGTTTTCCTGTTTTAAAGTATGAGCTCCAAAGCCCAACATTAGAACATTTCAGACAAGGGAGTTCATGACTTACGCCTTCTTGCAAGCTGATCAACTCCACGAAATGTATTGAGAGGTGTGCTCTTATTTATAACGACATTCCTCTTATAATAAACTTGCACAGTTTTTGTCTCCATGTGCATCATTTAGGGCTTGCTGATACACTGCTTGAACATTCCTTTTCTTGCTTTTAGAACACTGTAAAAAATCTCTTGATTGTAATATTCAAATTAACATCATGGTTTCAATAAGCCAGTGAAGTTTAAGTTTACAGAAGGTCTTAATATCCTATGAGGGTTTGAAAGGCAACCTACTGATGGTTTAAATGAGTTCATTCATTGTTTGGGATGGTTTGGCCATACTATTGCCTGCATTATGGCAGAAATAATGCTTACTGTTTTTTGAAGGATCTTTTGTGCTTCTTATTCATATATATGGTTAAATTTTCATAAATGACTAGTAGAAAATTAAATGGAACTTATAGATTCTGGGAAAGAAATACGGGGATGATGCTTCTGATTGCAATATGCTATTGGATGACCTTCCTGCTTCATTAAATGACCGAATGTTATTGCACTAAGATGTCTAATACTTGCCAGGGCATTGGCTAATTATGGATTACATTAACTTTAAAAAGCAGTGGTTAGCATGTAAAAATTTATAGAAAAAAAGGACTTCTAAGAGGATCTATTGCAAGCCTACCAACTTTCCGATATCAGTGAAGTAGTGTAGAGTTTGGAGGTCCCAACTCTCAAGTTATGCTTTTGAGCAGCAAATTGTACCTCTTTTGGCATGGAATCAGCTAGTGAGGACCATGTTCAATGTGAACCATCTAACCAAACTGTCTAGACCATGAACTGAACCAACTTCCAAGTTTTGAGGTCCATGTGTTAGGGAACTCGAGGTCACTATCTTGACATTCTCAGCTTATGTCCGATTTGGGTTAAGTCTTTATGTTATTTTATAGTCCTATAAAGTAATTGAAGTTATATCCAGATTTGAAAATCCGGTTTAATTGGATGCAATTGGTGTTACTTGCAACTTGACTTATGCCCAACTTGGCTAAGTTTAGATGATGTATAATTGTAAGTCGCATCTGGATTTGAGAATCAAGAGTGTTAGAATTGAATTGGAATTTGGATTATATGATTATTTTTGCTCTAGTTTATTGTATAAACGTGATAATATCTTTTGAGTTAAGTTGGAAACCCTACTCTCCTAAATTGTAATTGAGAGACTTTATTTTTGAGTTATTAGATCATCCTCCAATTTGCAGTTTTTTCATTTTACTGTTTGTTTGTGTGAAAGTGTGAACTGCATAGATGGATGTGATTGGAGTTACCCTCAACTCTTGTCAACCAAAGGCAGCCATAGATATGATGCATAGATGGATGTGTGACTAGAAAACTAGATCTCTTTTGGCAAAGAATCAACAGTTGAGGACCAATGTACAGTGTGGAGTGTGGACCATTTATCTAAGCTGGCTAAACCATGAGTATAGTGAGATGAAGAGCCTTTTTAGTTTTTTTTGGGGGGGTTGGAATCAAGTGAGGACCATGTTCAATGTGGACCATCTATTATCTAAGTTGGCTGATCAATGAACTGACACTTACTGGATGGTCCAGTTCAATTTATTTGAGTTGCAGATGGATTCAAATAGGATTGAAATGGTGCCCAATGAGAAGTGATGAGAATTCATAAAGAGGATCATTTTCCCTATCCTGGTGTAAAAGAAAACAAAAGACAGCATTCATAAAGAGGATCATTATCCCTATTCTTAAAAAATCAAAAAAGGAAAAGAAAAAGATAGCAAAGGAGCTGATTGAGATGTGAGATGGTTAGACTGGACCACTTTGTTTCCCTAATTCCTTGTGGTCTTACTCATCCTTCTTGTTCATTTTCCTTAGATTTTTCTGTGAAAATTTATTGCAGTTTACCTTGACAACTCCTTTACAATCAGAATAAATTATCCACTTCTTATTCAGAAAAAAAAACCATGATCACTTAAGTACAGGCATTTCTTACTCTAATACCTATGAATTTCAGATGCGCAACTCTAGGGAGAAAAAAAAATAAATAATAACCCAATATTACAAAACTCCCGCATTATAGAAAATCCGAAAAAAAGTCAAATCATTTGAGTCTATTATACGCAATCTTACCCCGCTTCTAAAGCAAAAGTCTGTTTTACTTTTAAAGCTTTAGAAAAAAATGGCAAAATTAAAAAAAAAAAGATTCCATCAACAAGTGAAATAATACTTTCACCAGTAAACTTTCAAGCAACAGATAGTAGTCTTGAAGTTGAATATCACCACTTCCACTTCCATCAATTGAAAACATTACCCAACAACATTAATAACAAATGGAAAAAATCATAACCACTAAAGTTTATATATGAGATGGGGATAATCATAAGGGGGCGAAAGGCTCTGGCAATGGCTCAAACCGGTGATCGAATTCAGGGCTCTGGTCGGATTTATCTTCGACACTATGTAGCCAATTCATGTTCTTTGAGTCTTCTTTTAGCAGAATTGCATCATACCGGTAGCTCCCATAGGGGTCTGGTTCATTAGCTCTTGTCATGAAAGATTCCCTATCTGGAGACTTGAGCATGTTGTCTCCATTCTCCGAGATGGCTCCATTGTAGCCCTCAGAGAGAACATGGCCATTTTCGTTCATATTAGCTCGGACATCAACAGTTGGGACTTTCAGATCTGCTGTCTGCACAGTTCGGCTTTTTGGACTTGAACGAATGCTGTGAGGGAAGAGTGAGGTGCCACGAATGCTTCCAATGTTTTGTCGAATATCCTAGAATACCAAGAAGGACAAGCTTTAACACAAGTATACATTTATAATTAGCACACATAAATCCACAGAATCTTAAAAATAAATGATGAACATCTCCAATTCTATAAGTGTCTTGAGTTCTAGCAAAAACCTTCCATTTCATTATAGAAAGTTTGCAGTCATTGGTTTTGCATATAATTTTATAGAGTTGATCAAATATTTCTGCTAATACTGAAGTCAGTATTGCAAATTGTAAGCCAAAAGAACCAAATAAAATTACTGAGTATCACTTGAGAAAAAACCTTACCATGTGCCTGAGAGCCATGTCAAGAGATGACTTCGAGATGGTCCTCCCAAATCCACTACTCTCTGGCGTTGAAGCTGGCTTGGCAGTTCTCCGAGATGCAGCCTCTAAGGCTGTAGATTTTTGGGCATGGGCAACAGCAGGTGTGCCCTCATTCCCATTGCTATGCAGCCTACCCTTCGGTGAGTTCTCTGGGAACCTACCTTTTGTGACAATGGGTAAAGAGCTCCTACGGTTTGAACTCACAGGAGCTGGGTCAGTATTTGTGGTTGCTCGGACTGTTAATGCCATTCCTGGGCGTGTCCTACCAGCTGAAGCTGGCCGCTCTGGCAGTTTAGTCCTAAGGTTTGGAGGGACATCAAGTGGGAAATCAGGAAGGTTGATTGGATGAACTGGAGCTCGGGCTCGTGGTGCTGGAGAACTGGGACGTGATGGAGGTCTGCTTGTTGTCATTGAGGGCCGGACCATGGAGGGGGATGCAGGTCTATTCACAGCTGCAGCTCTGCCAGCAGAGGGAGAACGTGCTGTAGTTGTGGCTGCAGGGACACGACGAGTAGGGGTTGATGATCGGGAAATTGGACTGGGTATGGAAGAATTTGAGTTTGAATTGCTAGAAATCTGAGGCCGGGCAGTTGGAGTTGAAGGTCTGGAACTGTGTGTTGGCTTCGGTTTATCTCCTGAAGAACTTGGTGCCGGTCGTGTTCGTGTTGGAGTTGATGGCCGCGTTCGTGCTGGAGTAGATGAACGTGATGGCACCGTACGAGAGGTTGGAGTTGATGTTCTTGCAGAAGATATGGTGGTCGAGCTGGAGCGGTTGCCAGGGGTTGAAGGCCTGGAGGTCACTGAAGCTGAGCTTGTGTTAAGTATTGATGTTCTATTGTTATTAGAGAAATTACTTGAAGAGTGTGTTGTAGAGATGGAAGGGCGCATTGCTGAAATGCTTCTGGCTGGTCTTGAAGAGTGTGTTGTAGAGATGGAATGACCATTCTCTGTTTGAGACACAGAAAGCTGCAAAAAAATCAAAGATGACGAATTTTCTTCTCAATTATGACTTTGCAAGCAGGAATTTTTTTTTTTTTTTTTTTTATTAAACAGAACTAATGGATGCCAGAACAATTACAATTTTAAAACCTTAAATTAGATATTACGATAGGTAAGAGATGAATCTAACGGTGAAAATAAGAGTGTAATGTCCTGATGGGTATGCGCAGAGTAACACCTTGTGACAATTATGATATAACATAACTGCAATGAAATTATGGGTCATTTAGTCTACTGAGACATGCTCTTGAAATACCAGTAGGTGATGAAACCATACCCTTGAAGCTTTTGTGGTCGACACTGATCTAACATTGGATTTGTTCTTTGGAGCTGTTGTTGTTGTTACTTGGGGCTCACTAGCATCCAAAGAAGAGAAGAGTGGAGTCCCAGGTGGAGTCAGAAGCCTGCACAAATAGGACAGAGAAGAAATTGTCTCAGCTTTTCACAGATTCTAACATGTCAGAGCAATTTGCTTGGATTTACACCGAAAACCTCCAGATCCCACAAAATCAAAATAAAATAATAAAAATAAAATAATAAAAATTAAATAATCTCTTCTAAACATGATTTGTAGATCTTTATATTGTGGATATTACCATTTGTTGGATGATAGAACATATAACCAAATATATGGAAAGTAAATGTCTTTTTTGGAACATAATCAACCTACAAGACATTTATCATCCTGATCTGCAAGTAGATGACTTCATCAACACCCCGTAAAAACTTGTGCTACAATCACAAGATAAAGCACACGCAAAATTAAATCATCTCTGGAGCAATACAAGCATTTCCTTTTTCACATGGGTTTAGGAAGTCCAATCATTTTCATGCTGACTGAGTTGAGGATGTTACAAATGTTGAACACCAATAATTCTTTCTTGCTCGCTCTATAGCTTCCATTTGAAGCATAAGTGACTATCTTTCCTACTAAAAGGAATTGAGTATTTAGGGTAGAAACTGACATTTCGGTCCAGTCTCCACATACTACCTTATTTAGCTCATAACCTAGAATCAAATTAGCGTCTAGGTTAAGTAGTGTTAATTAGTATTGTCCAAGTAATTGAATGAAACTGAAACCAGGATCAGAGCTCAAGATATTAAAATGTTGGCTAGAATTGGAAAGGAAATTCCACTCCAATTCTGACTAAATTGTTAAACCTCAGAAAGAAATACATCCACATAGAGCCAGATGAGCAATTATAGGAACTAGTCAAGTGTAATCGTTCATTATTGCAAATAGAAATTACCGCAGATCTGAAAATCTTTGTATTTGATTCAAATAAATCAAATTACTTGAAAGACTAATTCATTTTTTATCTAAACAAGGGGAAATAGTCAACATAGAAGCCAAAAACAAGCTCTTTTCCCCATTAAGACATAGATTTCATCCCATTTCAACCAAAAACCATAGCTTTCAGTGTGCTAAATGAGAAAACAAAGAAACTAAAGATAAAAATTAATTAAAAAATCCATTATATATATATATATATATATATATATATATATATACATATCAAAAAGTCGAATATGATAAATACCAATCATAATCATGCTTCCCGAGTTCAGAAGACAAGAGATCGTCCAACCCACTCCTCAACTTCCCCGATCCCACCGTTATGCTCTCCAACTTCGCCGTCTCTGCAAATCAATCACCAATGAAGATCATCAAACACCTACCATCGATCCCAACGAACATAAAAACCATAAAAACAGCCAGAAATCGAAGCAAAAATTCTCCCTAATTCCACCAAAAAATCAAACAAACATCTCAAAAAGAAAGTGCTGGATTCAGACCACTATGGCCGTTGGGTTCAGCGGGGGAGGAGACCAACAGGGTGCGTCGTCTCCTCGAGAAGAGATCCAGGTTCTCATCCACCTCCATGGGGCTGACGGAGACCTTGTGGCGAGTTCCGGCGGGTGTGTGCCCCCCGCCGAAGAGAGATTCCCTCGGGATCCGGCTCATGGCCCTCCTACGCCGCCATCATCGCGATCCAAGGTCCAGGTCCAGGTCCCGACCTCCATTGGAGTATCGGAGTTCGCGAAGAGTCTCAGATCCCCCAGAGAGAGAGAGAGAAACAGAGGCAGAGAGCGAGCACGAGGGATGAGGTGTATGCTTTCAGAGACCATCCTTTTTACTACTACTTTGGGGAAACGCGAATTAACCCCAAAGATGATACGTTTCCGGAGGGGAGGGAAGCTATATATATATATATATATATATATATATATATATATATATAACATAATAAATTTAATTTATTATTACCTAATATCCACGGTAACATAGTACAGCAAGAGTATACAAAAAGTCTTTGTTTTCTTTTTGATAAAATTAATACTCAGAAAAGTTATTTAGATTTCTTAGAAATTTTAAATAATTAGGATTTATGTGTGTTTTTTTAATAATTATTAAGGTTTTTTTTAAAATAATAAATGAATGAATTGTAATTTGCATAGAAAGTATGCATAAAAGTATATTTTTGAGTAACAGATATTTAAATAAAAAATTAAAAAAAAAACTAAATTGAATAGACGTGTCTGTCTAAAGTTTGAACAAAATTTAGCAGTAAAAGTAAAGATAAAGAGGAGACCAACTTATTAAGATTCCATCCTGACTTGGAATTGGGCAGAGTATTTGATATATTATCAATGGACAAAGTCTAGTTTTTTTTTCCCAATATATACATTAATTAATTAGGAAATATTAGAAATGATGTGACAACTGAGCACCAACTTTAAGTTACTGTTATTTATTTATTTATTATGAATATAATATATGCTTCTTATCTGATCAAATTCGATTTATTAAATCATAGGGAAACGGATATGATCGAATGAAACGCGTTTCACTCCAAAATCATTTTATCACTGACTTTTGAGTCGTTGGTGATCTGGTGATCCGGCGGATTTAATTGGATATTTAAGCTGATCATGCGGCTACGTGGCGAAACACTGGATCAAGGCTTGGATGGACGGTCAGGATTAAAGTCCAAGTCAAAAAAAGGGGCTCGAGTTGTTAGGTGGCGGAGTCGGTGGGGATGGAGTGCGACGTGGCAGCCATCCGAAACATCGTGATCGTGACTCACACGTGATCGTCTCGCTACGTTTTGAGCGTGTTTTTACATTTAAGTCCAATACATGAGCATTATTTTCATGTGGATGTATATAGGCCTCAAAAGTTGAGCCATCTTGTTCAACATCTCAAGTGTTTTGACTCATTATGATGAATTCTTGAAGATTGGTGGGTTGATTTTTAAGTGATTATTACTCATTACTCCTCCACCTTGGAAAAGTTTTCAATTTGTTCCAAATTGTACAGTCTACCAATTGCATGTAATTTTGAGTATTTCCAGGGTTTTTTTAGTAAATAGAAATAATTAATTTTAGTAAAAAAGAATTGATTAAGGAGATGCCAAGTGGTTTTGATTAAAATGTTGAGTCAGAGGATGGGAATTAGATTTACTGATTTAGTTTAATTTAGTGAATAATTTAGAATATTGTTGAAAGGTCAAGTTTTCTCTTGGGTCACTGACAAGACAATTCATGAGCATTGAAGATGAGAAGAAAAAGATGGATCATTTAAAAAGACTCTATAATAATAAAATTAAATATTTAATTATTAGTTTTTGACATTATTTTCTTTTTATCTTAGGGTCCTTAAAAAATATTATAGTGGTATAATATAATAGTATTTTGGATGATTGTTTTTTAATAAAAAATAATGCCAAATAATATCAAAAACTAATAAATAATTTTCTCTCATATATATATATATATATATATATATATATATATATATATATGGTTGATTTGAAAAGAGACCAAAAAAGTTATATTGTAACTTATGTTGGTGCTATTGAGGGAAGATGTAACTGAAGATTTCTATGCACATACGCATGTACATCACTCCAAGAAACTTCAACTTTCTCCAAATAATAAGAATAAATAACAAATAAAATAATTTCTCTATTAAACTTTTTTATTTTTAATTTATACATGTGTAGTAAAATTATAAATTAATATATATTTTAAAAATATGGACAAACCACTTGAACCAGAATTTCTCTCTTTGTTGAGAGAAATGAATTACCAATTTACTTATGAAGATTGATAAATTAATATATATTTCTATAAGAAAATTCTGTTATCAATATATGAGATTAGTGATAAGAGAATTATTATTATTATTATTATTATTATTATTATTATTATTATTATTATTATTTTGGCATAGACACATACAAAGTTATATATGCATGTAAAAGTATCTAGCACAAACCCATGTAAAGAGAGGAATCTTGGTTTCAGAGAAGGGTTAGTTTTATATATATATATGCAAAAAGAAAGATAAAAAACACTTAATTAATAATAACTTTTATAAGAAAAGTTAACTAATCCACTCCAGGAAGAAATCTAACGAGAAGTTGAGGGTTTAGTGACTTGTCCATATAATAAAAGAAAAACACCCAATTAATAAATGATTTTGAGGCTTTTTTAAGGTAAGAGATAAATGAAAATCAATCATTTTCATGGTTTGGTTCAGTGTTTGGGGGAGAGAAGGCAATGGTCCAAAGGTGTGACAAACACCAAAATTGGGTCCCATTGCCAGTGAAACAACGGGCACCAACCACACAATAAATATTACCATGCATGGCGTGTTATGAAACCTGCAACCTACTTTGTCACTTGAAAGCCAGCATAATTCTATTCCTTTTTCAAGGTCACCAAACTTGGGATCATATTCAAATGCATTGCATGATCATGCTGCATTTCAATCACAATGCTTTGAGATTGATACCTTGTGTGATTGCTTGAATGAAGAAAATGAGATGAATGAGCAAAAGAAAGATAAAGGTCATTTCCTTTGATGATCAAATATTGAAATACAAGCCAATGATCCAATGGTCTATTGGTCACCTCGGTCGCCGTAAGAGTTCCGCGTCAGTGTATCATGGATTCGATTCACAACTGAGAGCATTTTTCTAGGAGTTTGAACAATATTTGTGTACGGGGTGTACCCCACATATGAGCGGGCCCCACCACTCATGTCTCCTCTGCCGAGGACTGTGCATGCCCATGACTTCTTAGCAGCTTGCCGCTCATATTACCAATATATATATATATATATATATATATATATATATATATATTGAAAGACAAGCAGAAAAAATAGCATAATGAGAGGATGTGATCCATACCTTTCAAGGGTAGCCACTGAGCCACACATTTCAAGTTTCTGCAAAAGCTAAGATCTTAGCAGACATGATTCATGAACTATCATCAAGAAGAGCATTGAAAAGTAGGTCTTACCACACATGGAGAGAAAGAGCCATTACCCTCATGGTAGGGCAAAGTAGAATAAGACCATAAATAAAATGTTTGTACCTTCATGACAAGAGGGGTAAGTGTAGGGTCACAAGGAAATTGAAATGGTATAATGTGACTTCATTAGGGGAAATAGATGAAAGGAAAAAAGAAAACAAGGACACACTTCCCTCAAATCCAAGCAAATCCTATAATAATAATGGTTCAATGGAACAGGGCACTTCAGGACATGGAGAGTTAGTTTGAATGACAAGACTGTACTGCAATACTCTCTGTTCATTGAATGCAAAGATGAGGGCTATCTATGGGTCCGTGCATATATGAAGGAATATATGATTCCACATGTGTTAATCATAAGTAGGGGTATAGTTAACTGATAACAGCAATCTATAACAACTTCAAACTCATGGCTACCATAAGGTTTCAGCTCTTTCTCAAATCATTTATGTCCACTGTCTAAATTCAAACAAGATAGAGTCTAACATAAATAAAATGGGAGGAAATAAACCATGAAATGTTATGGTGAAATTACATGACTTATGTGTTGAACGGTACCAAGTAACCTAAAAGTCTTCATGGACGTGGATCTCTCACTTGTAGAAATCAAAATCTGTATCAGGTTTCTTCACGTTTGTCCGGTAACCTTTCTCAAAGTCCTTGGGAAGAATCACATACCGATTCTTACGAACAGCGTGCATCCCTGCTTCCTGACAGATCGCTGCAATCTGTAGAGTGAAGAAAAATTGCAATATGTCAAAGTGGTCCTAACTGTGAAAGATGAGATGTGATTAGAAGGCACACAAGGCACTGCGTTAATGACTAACAAGTGAATTTGGATGCTCCCCCATCCATGCTCAAGATGCAAAACTTTACACCACAAACTCTTTGCTATACTTTTTCTAGTCTCTTAACTCGTCCTATATTTAAGTGAACTAAACTGTGAAAGAGATTAAAAAAAAATGACTGGAAGTTGAATACATAAGAGGTTGGTAAGCACAATCTTTAAAGGCCCAATTAGTTCCCTAAATAAAAACGAAGCCCCTACAAGTTAGCAACCTAATATTGCTCTCGATTCAATGACCACATACATTAGGCCCTGAGATGGTGTTGGTTGGGGTGGGGGTTAAGTTAGGCTTGGGGCTAACTTTTTAAATTTGGTTTGAAAGGAAAATTTTAACATGAATTGATCAAAGTTTGACTAAATTAATACTAATTAACATAAATAATTAAATTAAATTAAACTTGTGTAACAAATAATTAATAATTATTATTTATGTTATTTTAACAAATATAATTAACAATTATATTAATTAAATTAATTAAAATTCTAAAGAATATCAAAACCTAACTCAAGAGAAAAAGAGAATGGGAACTATCCCCATTCCAAGCAGACTCTGAGTGACTAAACAGGCACCCCTAATGTTGGCCTTGGCTTTTACCCCAGATTGTATTAATGTCTCCAATAATTTGCAATATTCAATTTAGAAACGTTAAACTGATTCAACTTAGTAACCATCTGCATTGATGTCTCTAATAATATAGTTCCTACTTATAGCAACTATATTGTGAATACTGAATTATTCTGCAGCAGAAGTAATAAAATTAACTGGAACATGAAGCCTACTTCTCTTTATTCCTGACCAATCTTAATGTCTGGTCTCTATCTTAGGAAGCATTTTTGGTTATCTATGCCAAAGATGGCAAGGAATAAAAGATTCTGAAGATATGGCAGTAAGCCATGGTATGACTCCACCACATTCCTTGGTTGTCAAAACCTTGTTCAATTGCACACAGGAATTTCAACTTGAAAAATGAAGAAATATATTTTGGACCTCAGGCTTAAAGACACTTAAACCAGACAGGGACAAATACCACAGATAAACATCACCAAAATAATTTTTAATAAATTAACTTTAACGAGATTCACATACAACATACAAATGTTAAAAACACAACTAACCTCAGCAGCACTAATCTTATCTGGACGAGAAACGTAATCCTCCAAGTCAACCTCGTCACTGAGATTCATTTTGGCAGTGCAGACCTGTAGACGACAAGAACAGAGAAAATAAGATGCATTCAAAAAAGATGCTCATATCTACAACAGGGAAATTAGGATTTTCAAAATGCCAATGCACTTCACAAAATGGAAAACTGACAAAATTTGTTTCCTTGGTTCACATTATAAACCTTAAAATCTTATTCTAGACTAATTTGCCTGAGAAAGGAGCAGAAAAAAAATATCCCAAATGTTAATGATCATTGAATGAGAATTAAAGCAATAACAACCCGGAGGGTAGACTTTGGAGCACCATTACAACCTAGTTACATGTAACACCTTTTATCACTACTGAATTGCCATGAGATAGTGCACATAAAAAACACATTATCATGTTTAATATCATATTGTCTTCTCTTTCACTAGTTATGGACAAAGAAATCAACTCATTCTCGTTGATTTGAAAATAAATCACATAAAGCACTGAAAGAAAAGTACCTGAAATACAAGCCTCTTTTGCCTTCTATCAGGCAAGGGAAATTCAATTTTCCTATCAAGTCTACCAGGACGTAACAGAGCAGGATCTAGAGTGTCAGCTCTGTTTGTTGCCATTATAACCTTCACATTCACTGTTTGGTCGAACCCATCCATCTGGAAATGCATTCATATTAGGTATAGAATATTTGAAGGATGAAATTGAGAAAGACATAGGCACACACTTTCCAGAGGAAAATTCATGGTTTATAAGTAGAGATATCTCAGCTTGTAAGACCAAAAATTAATCACTTCCAAATTACCAAGGGAAGAACATAATGTACCCATGTCAGTGAAGCTACTGGGTCCACGAGGCTATAACTTGCCATGAAATAGGTTATCAAAATTCTACATGGGAAAGAATGTTCTCATGTTTTGTAAAATACAGACCAGTGAGTGGTCCAAGAAATATAAAAAATCTTATTCTCTTTATGATTAAAATGATGTAGACTTGATGACTAAAGAGTGAATTTTCCAACAAACAGTTACAGCTTAAAAAGCTGTTACATCCATTGCACATTGCTCCACTCACTTGTTGTCTTAAGAAGCATTATTAATAGAATTACATCTCTAAACTCCTACCTGATTTAAGAGCTCCATAAGAATACGCTGAACTTCTCTGTCAGCACCAGTTTGTGCATCAAAACGTGCAGTGGCAATGGCATCAACCTCATCAATAAAAATAATCGCAGGTGCATTCTCTTTGGCAAGGCGAAAAACATCCCGAACCATCCTGGGACCCTAATAACAATCATAAAGAAGTGCAAACAGATAAGTTAATAAATGACAACAAACAATGATAGCAGTGCACATATTTGCTAGGTAAGCTGGAAAAAAAAAAAAAACACCAGCAGTCCCATCCCAACAGCATACTTACTTGGAACCTAACCATCCATTCAAATAAAAATAAGAAGTCTTACACGGCTAGCATATGCAAACATGAAAGTTCAGAAAGCATAATAAAGTGATGAAGCCAAGAAGTTGCCAATTGTTTGCTAAATGCTAGCAACACAAATAAAAGGATGTCTGGGTCAAATTCTTAGTAAGATAATGAAGGAAAAAAAAACAAAATATTTATGTTTCAGTAGAATTACTTCAAAAAAAATTATTGCCACATCAGTGGCTTAAACAAGAGGACAAAAAGGTACATAAAGGAACATCAAAGAACATCAACGAATGATATCAAATGTGAGTGAGATGTGTTTTAGCCATACCTCACCCAAATACTTCTGAACAAACTCTGAACCAACCACTCGTATAAATGCAGCAGTTGTATGATTAGCTACTGCCTTGGCAAGCATAGTTTTACCGGTGCCAGGTGGACCATAGAGAAGGACACCCCTAGGAGGGTCTATACCTATCTGCTTGTATAATTCATGATGTGTCAATGGCAATTCAACAGCTTCACGTATTTCCTGCTTCTGAATATCACACCCTCCAATATCCTGATTACAACAAACAACTGGAAGTCAAACACTCGTGATAGAATATGGTCATACAACTAGAAAAAGAAGAAATTTATCCTGTAGAGGAACCAGCAAGCACATAATTGATGATCAAATCTCCATAAGTTCAACATAAAAAAGAATAAAGTAAAAAAACTAGCAAAAAGAATTCACCAGCAATATTTAATATCCAGGCAGGTATTAATTCATAAAAAAGGTATAAGAAATAGTTCCCCTATTAGACAAAACTTGCCCATCTTCTATTACATAGACCAGAAAATGTGAGGATCACGTTCTTTCCATCAGTTCTTTATCCATATTTTTAGTGGGTGTCCAGATTAGTGATGTAAAAGTCCAACAGATAGCAGGGTATGATGGCTACCAAATAACAACAAGTCATAGAAAGATTCCAAACTTAGAAGTCAGACCTTTATTCTTAGCAAAAATAGTTACACTTGTTAGAGAGTTAGAATAGCAGTCTAGGCTATATAATTTGAAAGACTTCAACAGCATTTTGATATTGGGCTTTAGGGATTTTGGAAAGGCCACAAAAAGAAAATTCTCATCAACCATCAAGTTCTCTTAGTGGTCTTCCTCAAGTACTCACCTACTGTATAAACCAAATCCTTATTTCAGTCTATTTGCAAAGAAAGATATGTAAAAAGGTTTTTTTCTCCACCTAAAGCAGCCGCTTCATAATGAATTAGTCCATGGACCTCTCTCATGAATAAGTAACTCCTTGCAGCATCCACAATAGAAAACAAAGGAAAAAGAACATATGGAATGTCCTTCAAATGAGGATATGGTTCTCAATTAAATCAATCAATCCCATTTAACAACGTTCACAGATAGCTTGTTGCTACCAAAATTTATTTAGCTGGTTCTACTGCATAAATGAGGCACACATTCAGTCCATAAGAAAATATCTCTAGGGTCTCCAGCCAGGAATACAACGAGTTTTTTGAAATAAATTTAGAACCTATAAGAAATGCTCACCAAGGAGAATATTAATTCTACCTTCCTAATCAAAAACATTGAATTTCCCAAATATATTGATGTCACCTTGAGATAAATTGAATTTGAAGCTCTAATCTTCATCATTTTCATAAGAGAGAAACAAACCTACAACCTGACAACTTGCAACCCAAAGGATTTAGGGCCACAAACATCTTAATATGCAAGGTGCGGCTGCACCAGAGTATTTAAAAAGGTACAAAATGCTCTAAATACTGTCATCTGAATAACTCTGATAGAAAAATATTGAAGATAAATCATTTTTAAGATTTGTAGAAGTATGAGGCGCTTGTAGCCTTTGTCACAAAAAAAAAAAAAAATATATATATATATATATATATATATATATATATATATATATATATATATATATATATATGTAGAAGTATTTTCAAATGATAGGGAAGGGTGGAAAACATGTCTTGCGCTCTCCAACATCCAGACTAAACTGCACTACATATGTAAGTTTTTGTCGATTGATTTTTGTGAATGGCTCGGATGTAATGACGCATCAAAACGCAAGAGTAATGGCACCAACTAGTAGATCCATTAAGAGAAGAAGCAACTATAATCCTATCTGCATAAAAAGCAGAGCTTTAAACCAATCCAGATTAAAATATAAGTCTCTATAGATAAACCTTCTGCATTGCGAGACACTAGCCTAGCCACATAAGAAAACCCTAATCTTCCCAAAAAACCAAAAGAGAAGCAACCTCCACCAAAACCTAGTTTACAATCATAAACAGTACAAATGTCACAACTTCAAACAAATCCAGTTTAATTCCCCAAGTTCTAAATCCTCCAACATGTTAGCTAACACTAGATATCCATTCAAAAAACCAAAATCCTAATTCCCACTACATAATCAATAACATCCTATTCTCATAAGTCTCTCATATAGATCAAATGGGCAAACAAATCAATCAAACACCAAGAAACCCTAATTCACAGCTGGACACAGAAACAGCCAAAAATGAAATCTTTAAACAACCAAAATCAAGCAACAAAAAATAACAGATCAAACTCACGTTGTAAGTAACATCCGGCTTCTCTGATTGACTCAAAAGCGAAATACTCGAATCGGCTTCCGGAGGCAGCACATCAACCAAGGCATTCGAATGCCGGTGCAATGCCACCGACGCCGAGGGCTTCAACAACTCGCGATTGATCGTGCTCAAGATCCGCACATAATAATTGGACCCCGTCGTGGATCCGACGATCCCGTTGTTCTGGTCGACCATTTCCATGAACTGGCCGATGACAAGGGGCACGGACTGGATACGCTTGACCTCCTCCTGCGCGCGGAGAAGTTCTCTTTTGAGGTTCTTCTGCTCGTCCTTGACGTACTCCTCCTGGATGTCGATGAACTCGAGTTGGCGCTGCAGGGACTTGAGGCGGCCGTATAGGTCGTCATCGTCCTCACCACCGGGAGAGAGGGACACGGAGGGGATGGCCGCGAAGCTTGGTGGAGGCTCCGAGGGAGAGGGCTTGGGATCGACCACCATCG
Organism: Dioscorea zingiberensis; assembly: GCA_026586065.1. Classification (NCBI taxonomy): domain Eukaryota; kingdom Viridiplantae; phylum Streptophyta; class Magnoliopsida; order Dioscoreales; family Dioscoreaceae; genus Dioscorea; species Dioscorea zingiberensis. The sequence continues at coordinate 64,510,070 of CM048820.1, read as the reverse complement.
CCGATGCCGCCATCGAAGGAGATCGAGATTGCTTCGAAGCGAGGAGTTGTTTGAGGGAACAAAGCCCAATCGGAATCGGGTTCTATTTCGCAAATTGATCCGATATCCGATAACGGACAACAAATCTACAAGACCATAAAGGAATCCGAATCCGAAACAGAATATCGGATTCGGGTCTGTAGTGGATTCGGATTTAGTCACTGTAACGGGTCGGTTGGGAAGTGACATCTCATTAGATTTTTAATGGATTCGGGTGCAACATGCTCACTTACCACCATTCATAGTGGAACAAATAAAAACAAAGGATATTGTCAAGCTCTTAAATCAAAAAATAGAAAATTATATCAATAATTTTTTTTATATTTTTTCTTTTTCAACAAAGGTGACAAGCACCCCCAAAAGAAGTCAGAGATGGGCATCAGATGCGGAATCCGTTCAACGTAACTGCGCCCACACCTTACAAGAGGAGGGGCCCAATCCCAGACAAGTCCATGAAAATTGAGGCGCACCACTTAACAAAATAACCTAATACGAATAGGCCATCATGGTTTGATATTAAATTAAATTTATAAAAAAAAAATAGAGATTTCTTGGAATTCATTGGATGGAGACATAAGAACAATACCACTCAAAGGGCATTAGTAAGACTTCTTGGATTCCCTTGCCACTTTTAGTGAGCATGTTTAGTGGTGCTATTGGTGGACATCTTTATCATTGTTTTGATAAAAAGAAAAGAAAAAGGAGAAAATATTCATAGCCATGAACCAAAAAAGGGTGACATAATTTCTATTGGATGATTCATGAATATGAATTATGAGTTTTTGTTTTCACTCGAGCACAAAATCGTGCAATTTATTCTCTGATACGAACTTTATGATCTTTTTGGTTTATATGTGAAATATGAGTAGATTTTCTTATTCCAATTTTATAGTTTCAAGGTTTATGAGTCATTTTCCGAGTAGATCTTCTTTTTCAATTTTATAGTTTCAAGGTTTTGTTATTTCACAAAGCATCCAATTCAAACACTTCTTTATGAAAATTATGAATTTAAAATTAAGAGGGAATCTCTAATTGATAAGTTAGGAATTAGTGCCCCAATTGTTTATCTTATTGTTTAGCTTTAAATTAACAAGGTCAAAGAAATTGATACCGATGGCCAACAACCTTGTGGTCATATATGTTTAAATTAAGTTTATCCACTACTTAATGTTGCGAGTCAAATGGTCTTAATTAGTTATTTTCAAACTCAAACCATATCATCCACAAAAACATTATTAAACTATAAGGTCTAATTACCACTATTGGTGCATCATCAAAATTTATCCTCAATCAAGTGAAATATTAAATTATGCTCCACAAAGCACACATTTGATTTGAACGCATACAACAACTCTATTTTTTCATGTGGGAGGTGACATAGGTCTGCCGTAAATATAATGAGTAGAGCTAGTAACAAATCGGGCCAAATCAGGTCGGATTAGGTCATGTTGGATCAATATAAAGTACAAAATGTTACTATAAGTATATCCAACCAAATAGGTGTTCTAATTTGAAAATTACATTAATAAACAAAACCAAAATATCACTTATACAAATAAATAAAAAAGATGACTATCAACCTAACCTCTCATCTTTAAGCATTGAATATCTATGATTCAATTCTTAATAAAAATTTAATTTAATTGTTAATTCGACGTAACTAAAATTTGATACTCGGATTACTCCGTCAACAAGCCCGATTGTCCTGATAAGGCCCGGCCCTGTCCGGACCAAACCATTAATTTTATTGATAATGATTTAGTTAATGTGAATTAGGACAATCCAATAAAATGGGGTAGGGACATAGATTAGTGGAGCCACGTGTCAACCATTTGGGTTGGGAGGATGGTGCACCAAAATCCACTCAAATATGCAAAGAAGACCCCCTTTTAACCTTTTTCCCTCCAACTTGTATTTAAAAATCCCTATTTCAATGCTTCCCTCTTTCTCTCTCCAACTTCATCCTATAAATTCCCACCAAGTCTCAAAGTTCAATCAAGTTCACATTAGTACCAAGAAGGAGTTCTCTTGATCCACAAATTATCAACTTTGTACTTGTGTGTGGTTGGTTGCCTTCTTTTTATTCAAGGTATTCATTGCTCTTTCATACACATTAAAAAAAAAAATTCTCAATTTTTTTAAATTTATTATCGGGTTATTTTCTACGAAGCAAAACAACATTTTTTTTAAAAAAAATTGTTCTTGTTCTTTATTTATTTTACCGATCGATAATATCATTAATATATACCTTTTCTAGTTATAAATTGGGGCAAATAAGTTTCATTGGATAGTATGTAAAGGAAGGAAACATTGGATAAAAAAGTGGAGGAATCTAAAATTAGTTGTTATAGTTCTACCCCAATGAGAATACAAGATGTGTTGAAGATTCTATTAAAAAAAAAAAAGAAAGAAAAAAACACCTACTTTTTTAGGGCTGATATGGCTTCCCACTTTAGATAATCAAGTCAATTTGGGCACCTATTTGATTTGAGTGGATTGCAAATCAATTTGCAAGATGATGTGTTTTCCACTCCTACATGCAATGCTACATGCTCATTATAACCTTTTTTTTTCCCCTTTTACAATTAAGCTCATTTTTTAATTGAGAAAATAATTATCATATATTCATATGCATATTTTTATATAAAAATTTGACATATTTTCTCATTATATATATATATATATATGTGTGTGTGTATCTGTTTTTTTTAAATATTTTTTTCCCATATTATTATATTTAATTCAATATGATCTTTTTTGTTTTGACTCGAAGCAATTTACGTGGTGGTCATTCATAAACATGCAAAAACTTCTCAAATCCATTTTCAAAGAAAGATGCATTCCGACAAACAAAAGTGCTTTTCAACCCAACATAGGAAAATATTAAGACTTTGGAAATTTGGCCTAAAAGTCAAAATGTTCAACTAGAAGGCAATACTATGTAGTTGGACACTGTGTGGGAACCTTCATGTAATTTTATTTATTTATTTTTATTTTTTTGGTGTTATACATATAAAAGAGAAATATATTCCGACAAACAAAAGTGCTTTTCAACCAAATATAGGAAAAGATTAAAACTTTGGAAATTTGGAATGACTAAAAGTCGGAATGTTCAAGAATGTCAAAATACAAGGCAATACTATATTTAGTTATACACCGGAACTTTCATGTCAATTTTTTTTTTAAATGTTATATATGATAAGCTTCGGTATCAAAATCAACATGTCAATATTCATACCACGGTGTATTGGTAAAAGAACTTGTTTTTTAAAATATATAGCCAATTACAATATTTATAAGAATACATACATAATTACAAGGTTTTTCAGGGGTATATATGAAAATCAATTAGTCTAAACAATACCATGCTACCGTGAAGGCATGACTGCCGTGACACACTCAGCATCCAAAAAAATATAAACCAACATTTTGTATCTCTGTCCCCCTGAGAATTCCAATGACCAAGAGATATCGGATTCAATTCACGGGTGATTGCACTTTTATGAGATTATGAACAGTGGTTGTGAGTGGGAATATATTGCCTGTGCACACCCTTTAACTTAGCACTAGCCGCTCACCACTTGACTAGGGGCTTTTCATGTCTTATTCCTACACTGGCGAGCACCCAACGGTATGCTACAGTGGTTTAAAAGCCATGTAGCATAGAATTTATCTACATGCATGACTGATTATTTGAGATAAAAATTTGTGTTTTTACAGGTATATAACTCTTATGGTATATATATATATATATATATATATATATATAATTATCATAAGCATCACCGAAAGTTGGGAGTGTTTTATATGATTCATGAATATTTAAATTAAAAGAAGATTCTCTTTTTTTCTCCATAAAGATAAGTTCTTTGAAACACTAAACTATGAAAATATTCACATTCCAACCTATTTTTTATTAAAAATATAAAGCTCTGTATGTAATTATAAACTGTTGTATGGGTATGCATGTAAATTTCCTAGAAAAGTTTTTCAAAGTGAAAGCCATACAAACACAACACTTACACTACTACTTATATAAAGCAAAGTCTGAGAGAACAAATCATGCTTAATTGTTGTTAGGGAGTTAGAAGAGTACTACTACCATTCCATTCCATGCTTTCATTCATGGAGTCCCTATGGAGAGTGCTGCTGCTTCTGGTTCTGGTTGCTAGCATGATCTCCATGGCCACTGGAGTTAAGCACAACCTCAGCTCAAGTATGGCAACCACGCGGTTCGGCATCGATACCGGGTTCTGTCTCAGCTGGAGGCTCGCCGTTGAGGCCAACAACATGCAGCCATGGCCGACTGTTCCCCCCGAATGTTTGTTCTACGTCGAGAGCTACATGCTCGGCGGGCAATACGACCGAGATGTTGAGATGGTCGTCGGTCAGATATACGAGTTCTTGAGCTCAGTAGTTCCCGGAGATGATGGCAAAGATGCTTGGATCCTTGATGTTGATGAAACCTGCATTTCAAACATCATTTACTACCAAGGAAAACGGTTCGGGTGATTCATCGGTCCTCTGTGGCATTTCATCGAACACTTGATTATTCCTCAATTATTATTATTGTTTTTTTTTATTTTTCTTTTTGTTGGTTTTAGGTGTGATCCATTTGATCCAAAAGGGTTTAAGAGCTGGGCAATAAGAGGGGCTTGTCCTGCAATTCCTCAAATACTTGGAGTGTATAAGAAGATGATAGAGAGTGGCTTCAAGGTGTTTCTGATCACCGGAAGAGATGAGTTGTTACTGGGGCCATCAACAGCAATGAATTTGTACATGCAGGGATTTGTGGGGCATGAGAAGCTGATGATGAGGTGATGATAAATAGTGCTTTAGATTCAATTTCCAATTATATATACCTATACTTTTGTCAAATATACCCCTATGGTAAAGTTAACCTAATGGTATCAAACAAATAGAAAACGAGGCTAATATACCCTCTAAATGGGTTTTTTACTTATATACCCCTTTAAAAATTCAGAAATTTTCCCACTAAAAACTTAAGGTAGTTTAGACATTATTTACTTATGGTTAAAACTGAAAATTCTAACAGAAATTGACGATAGGGGTATATACACAATAAAACATGATTTTTAGGATATGCAAATAAATACTGGTGTTACAGTCAGGCCGGCCGCAAGTGTGGCCAGCCCGACTTTTATGAGACAACGGCTCGGGTCAGGCTAGGGGCCGCCCGAGGCCCTGCCTGATGTTGCAGTCACAAGTCGGGTCAGCCGCAAGTGCGGCCGGCCTGATTGTAACACGCCTTTGCAAATAAATATAATTTTCGCAAGGGAATTTAAATAAATACATACTTTTGTAGAGACATGCAAACAATTTTTCTTATATGTAAATATCTTTGTTTTAGCAAGAGAATATGAGCAATGATATACTTACCGACAAGTATCCCGGAAAAAACAGTTCCCAAAACCATGGATGGAGCATCGTGATACACACATCTCGAGGCACCATCAATGGTTTTGGGAGCTGTTTTTAGGATACTTCGTCGGTAAGCATATCTTTTCCCAGAGAATATATCTATTTCATTCAGAAAAAATAAAAGCAGAGGAAGCAACATTCTGATGGGCTCATGGGAGTACAAAGAAAAGAAACACAAACTACATGAAAATATCATATACAGTGAGATAACTCTAGAGAAAAAAACATAATTCCTGGAAGGAAAATATGATCATTTGGTTCATTGCATTATTATCCACCATAGTCTCATTTGCTTGTAGGTAGTAATGACATTTTACAAGTTTTGATACAACAGATCAAGGTAAGACAGAAGTAAAAATAACTCACTTTGCGGTAGAAATTCAGAATCCCAACACCTCCAAAAACTAGGCAACCTCAAATTCTCATAAAAATGGAATACCTTATGCACCACATTTTGACAAATTGCATGTTTGAGAATTGAATTGATGAGACAGGATAATAACTTGGAAACTTTTATGCTGGCAGAAACTCATCACACAAGGGGCAAAGTGCAACAATATTCAAATCAGCTCTTCGGAAACAATTGGTGGAAGAAGGATACAGAATTCATGGGAATGTTGGAGACCAGTGGAGTGACCTAAAAGGAGAATGTACAGGCGCACGCACCTTTAAACTGCCAAATCCCATGTATTTCGTCCCTTAGAAACTAGGGCATCCATTTCTCCTAGTTAATAATGCAAACAAGATGATAGTCGATACCATTATAAAATTCAGTATGAGATGAATCAAGGGGTGCTAATCAAAGGAAATAACATGCTCGTTCTACATATGTTTTGAGTGTTCGTGCAAGGTACAGAGTTTAAAGCATGATTTTATGGGTTGTCCTGAAAATTGAAATAAGCGAAAAAAAATTTGAGAAAGCAAGTGAACAGTAAGATTGGCAACTTGCTGCTTTTCCCTCTTTTGGGTCACCCATAATTTTAAGAATCTTCCTTGTTGACTTTGCAAGCTCTCTGTCTTAATGGAATACCAGATATGGCCCGCAAGCAAGAAAAAATGCAGAATCGAGAAAGTACCATGGTAAAGTCAGCTATGCAAACCATCAAAAGCATTTAGAGATTAATCATTTCATTCAGTTATGAAAGTACCTAATAAACATATCATGGCCACAAAAACGCAGAAGGAAGAGCATGAGCTCTCCTTATAATTATCCAATATTCTATGGTTACAATTAAGTAATATATCTTATATCAAGTCAAACATGATAATAAAAAGGGAAGACCTTGAAATTGTTAATTTCCAAGTATGAACGTAACTGGATTTATTCAGTTTCATAAACCTCACGAGCAGTGAAAGCAAAAAACATGAACCCAAAGACAGGGAATCAAATAAAATTGTCAAAATCATATCACACAAATTTATTTGTGTTTTGATGTGAAAAATGCTTCTTGAAGGAAGCATATTACTCCTGTTCATCATAAAAATCACAGGAAAAGAGATTGCAATGACCTCAAATTTCTATCTATGAAGTACCTTTCTCAAGGTTTTCAAGCTCTCGTTGCTTCCTTTCAGCTTCCTCAACTCTCCTCTCCTCCTCCTCCTGCTTTCTTTCTGCCTCCGCAAGTTCTCTTGCTTCATCTTCTTCCTCCTCCTTTTCATCAAGATCTTCAAACTCCTTTTCTGCAGCCATTGCTTTTACTATGGGATCCCTCAGTTCAGATATCAATCCTCCACCAATTCTGTACTCTTCCTCATTTCCAATTAGGAATAACCGCTGATCAGGCCCGCTTGCCATTGGTATATCAACTGCCAGAAGCTTCATGTCATACTGCATTGTGAAAGGTATAAAATTTAGGTCGGCTATTTATTATGTTATGCCATCATATCATTGTAATATGGACAGCTAAAGGAAAAACAGGGACCAGCCCCAAAGTTGCAAGCATTCTTGCAATGAAATATTCCTTCATGGATAGCCAAAGTGATGGGGGGAGAGGAACAATTTAACCCACCACCCAAAATAAATCTTCCAACTTCAATAAACTGAATCCCCTCAACCACCACTGCATCAAACTATCTTCTAAGAACCAATAGAAGAAAGATATATGATAGTATATTTGTGAAAACTGTGTGCCTATTAGCTACAAAGTCTATATGTCATGATTTCATGTGAAGAATGTTAGGTGACCTTCCGCTGAAATTGCTGTACGAAGATTGTAGGTAAATGGATAACTAACTTTTCATTACCAAGTCAAACCCGAAACCAGAGGAAAACATGCAGACTGTCTTATGTTTTAAACAAAAACAAGTAATTTGAAATAAAATAAAAATAGTACAGGCCTTAAACATAGCACATGATTGCTGTTAGAGAGAAGGTCCAAAATCCAAATAAAGGTATTAGCAACATAGTTGTTCAAATTAACCAAAGTCAACAGGATTAGAAAATATCAAGCTGCATTCTGAATGTATTTCTAAAAATAAAGGTTCAATGACATATGGAGGAAAACAATTGTACTCATCTTTAAATTCTTAAACAGATGCATGCTGCCTTGTTAGAAATTCAAATAATTCAAATGCTAACCTGGCCCTTTTTCTTCTTGACCTCAACGCTTACAAGGCCCTTCCTCTCAGATCCTCTAATGGGGAAAATCAGGAAACACCTTTTGCCACCAAACCGCATCTTAAACTTCTTCAGCTTAGGCCCACCTCCAGACATAACATATGCTCTCACTTCCGTCCCAGTCAGAGGAGGACCCATGACCTCAAGAATCCCAGCATTTGTATTTAACTTCCTCATTGCTATTCTATAAACCTTATCAGGATTGATAGTGAATCTGGATCGAAGATACATGCCCTAAGAAGTAAGAACAAAAAGTAACTTAATCCGATTTTCAATAATTGAAGTAAACTGAAAAACAAGAACTACAGGACTAACATTTTTAGCTAGAGAAGTAAATGAACTTCAATCAGTTTTGACAAGAGCAATATTTTAGAGTAGCAAATCAAGTTTATTCACAAAGAAATGATTAGAACACAACATATAGATCATATCATATAATTTGCAGGCTTCATATGCAATTTAGTGCTCAGCCTGGGCTCATGAAATAGTTTTGCGGCTTTTCTGATGCCACAAAACATGAGCAGGAGCCAGTAACGTTGAAGCCCAAAGCCTGTGTAACGCACAAACCCCAGCACGAAGCCAGCCAGCCTGTATGGGGCCCTAGCGCGAAGCCAACCAGCCCCCACACAAGTGGCAGGTAGAACTACCCCAAAAGACTGGCCTAGTAGGGAAGGATGCCCACTACTTATACGCACATGGACTCTCTCTCAAGTAGCCAATGTGGGACTAACTTATGGGCATAACAGCCTGTCAGAAGTAATTTATATAAAGAGCAGATAGAACCTCAATCTTCAGACACACACACAATGACACAATCACACACATTCTTGCCATAAATCTATACAAGTGCTTGCTAATCCTTTGAGAGCATGATGTTATAAAGAACAAGTGTTCTTCCATCAATCATCATCCATTCTAATTCTGAAAGAGTACATTATTCCATTCTCCAGTATGTCCTCACTACAAATTAAGCAAAATAAAAATTCCAAGCTCCCTTAACAAATCCCCTGTAAATCACTCCATGGTCTTCATTTCACTGAACATATCTACAGTAAAAATAATCAAGAAAAGAGAGTTCCTAATGAAGTCCATTCAACATAAACGAAAAAGAGATACATTAGTGTTCTCTGCTAAACAAACTATGAAAGTAAACATCAAGGAGCAATCGTTCTAGGTTGTTACACATGTAAAACTAACACAACAATTCTATGAAAACAATCCAAACACTTATAACACCAACCACCGATTAGCATCGAAAAACTCACAGCAAAAGCCACCATGGCAGTGGCGAGAGCCAAAAATCCATACTTCGCCATCCCTTCCGAGAGACCAACGAAGGTGCTGGCCACCCCAAACATGATCCTCCAGAGCGCAATGCAAAGCGCCACAGCCCCAGCACCAACCAGAACCAAATAGTTCCTACTCCAAAACGCCTCCATTTGCAACCCCACCACCTCCCGGTACTTCGAGATCACCTCCTTCACCGCCGACAAGGGCTTCTGAACAAGATTCCTCTTAACACTCACATCAAACTTAGCAGAGCCAAAGCTCTTAACAGAGAAGGACCTCGACGGCAAAGGCGGCAACTTGAAGGATGTCCCGGAAGTGAAATGCCTCGAATTGGAGGGATTCCGGGTGAGGATTCGGGAAAGGAGGGCATTTGGAGATGATGGCCTGAAGAGGAGCTCATTTAGATGGGAATCAAATGGGAGTTTGGGAAAAGGAGGACAGTTTGGGGATGGATTAGTGCCGAGATTTCGGCAGATGGGGGTTGAAGGATTGGATCTCGAGAGGGATTGCTGAGAATATAGGCGGCGGAGTCCGGAGAGGAAGTGGTTTGGAGGAGGCTTCGCCATGAGAGAGAGAGAGAGAGAGAGAGAGAGCGCACCGGAAGACGTTTGAGCTGACGTTTTGGGCCACCGGAATACGTATGAGCTGACGTTTTGGGCCGATGATTTCAAAGACTAAGACTTTTGGGCCGTTGAAAGCCCAAGCAAAGTCAAATATTATGGCCTATATTGAAGTTAGGGTTCGTGCACTATAAATATTGGGACCCCTCTGCCAGGGTTGTCGCGGCGGCCTTTTTCCAGGTTGATCTTCTCGTTGCCATGGGGAGAAGTAAGCGTCTCTATGCGTTTCTCATACTTTATTTATCTAGATCTCGAATTCTCAATCGCATTGTTAGTTCCTTGATCGCGATCTTATGATTGGTATTAGTCTTTTTGTTGATTTTGATATCTTTCGTGTTGGTGTTCTTATGTTTTGTTATTTTGAGATTGGGATTAGCTCTAGGGTTTTTCTTTGGCTCTGGATGTTGAATTTATGTGTAATTTTGGTGGATTTGATGGTAATCGTTGTTCCAAATGGGATTTAGACAATGAATTATACGCCAGACTGAAATTTCAATATATATAATAAGAGGTGATGGATCTATTTAAGGTTTCCATCTTTGTAAGCATTGAAAAATTGAGACCTTGGAGCCTCTGATTTGCTATTTTGTTTGGCGACATGTTATAGTGTTAGTATGCAAACATTTAGCAATTATTTTGCCACATGCATGATTTTTGTTCTTGTTCTTTTGGAGTTTTTTTTCTTAATGGGAATCTTCAGCCTGGTGGCAATTCAGTGAGAAATTCTGAATTCTACTGAAGAAAGTCTTATTTATGGTATCTGCCTGCCCTTTCGAAAATGGGAAAGAATGAAACTTTCATGATAAAGATTGTTTGCTGTCTATTTGTGATTCAAATGTTACCACTATAGTGTTTGATTTCTTGGAAGTTATGAGTTTGACTCCAATTAGTTCAATGCTAATGCCCAAAATGGCAATTTGTGTTGATTTGATTGGCTTGATTTCATTAAGTGCCTTTGTATTTGTTCTTGGTTATCCTTGGTGGGAGGCCCGGATCACAGTGATGAGTTTCTTTATGGGCAAGTTTATGGATAATGTGGCATCAAGCTCTGATCCACTGAAATGCAGAATAACTTTTATTTGTGTCTTAGAAAGAAAATAGTGTTTTGCTTAATTAGCTTGGACAATTTTCATATTCAGGACCTGCTCGTTGCTATCGTCAAATCAAGAACAAGCCATACCCAAAATCCCGGTTCTGCCGTGGTGTTCCAGATCCGAAGATTCGGATCTATGATGTTGGGATGAAGAAGAAGGGAGTTGATGAGTTTCCGTTCTGTGTTCATCTGGTGAGTTGGGAAAAGGAGAATGTCTCCAGTGAGGCTCTTGAGGCTGCTCGGATTGCATGCAACAAGTACATGACAAAGTATGCTGGGAAGGATGCCTTCCATCTGAGAGTGAGAGTGCATCCTTTCCATGTTCTGCGCATCAACAAAATGCTTTCATGTGCTGGAGCTGATAGGCTGCAAACTGGAATGAGAGGTGCTTTTGGAAAGCCTCAAGGAACTTGTGCCAGGGTGAGCATTGGTCAGGTCCTTCTTTCTGTTCGTTGCAAGGATAGTAACAGCCATAATGCACAAGAAGCCTTGCGCCGTGCTAAATTCAAGTTCCCAGGTCGTCAAAAGATCATTGTCAGCCGAAAGTGGTATGTGTATTTCTGTTTGTTGAGCACCTACTTGTTTATATACAATCTACTTTCTTTTGTTATATCTAATATGCACCCTTGGTGCAAGTCTCCAGGTCATTTGACCTGGAGGTCATGGGTAAGAGTCGTGAAAACAACCTCTTACAAAAAAGCAAGGTAAAGTTGCATAGTGAGAGATTTGTAGCACTATAGGCTGCCCTCACGCTTGTCCCTTTAGTGTATGTATAAGCACATTTTCATGGCCACCCTCTGTGTTGGTATCTTTAGGAACCGTTGAGTTTTAGTCCCTCATTATATACACTGTAGAACCTAATCAACATATCCAATCTTATTTTCAGGGGCTTTACCAAATTCAACCGTACTGACTATCTGAGGTGGAAGAGTGAGAACCGAATCCTCCCTGATGGTGTAAATGCAAAGGTTTGTTCTCTTAAGATCTTGTTATCAACTTGGTCGAGTTTACCGTCTCATTGCTCTTCTATGTTTTCTTTATATTTTTTGTACTGTTTTTATTTCATGTATAAATGTCCAACCAAATATTTGGTGAGAGCCATTATTTGTTTTGTGTGTCAATTTAACTTAACCAATCTGAAGTCAATTGCTCCGTGGGGGTACTTTAATTTTCTGATCATATGTTGATGATGAATTGTTTTTATTCATAATAATGATTAGTGGTATAATCTGCAAGCCTTCAATATGCATCACCAAGATAACCCACAGAGTCACAATGAATAAAGTCTAAATTCGTTTAACTGCTTTCTGATGAGTCTCATCAGTGTGAAAACTAGTGTTGCTTTTGTATGCCTGAGCATTTTATCTGAAACCATTCTTTGTTTTATGCTCTACATGATCTATCTAGCCATATCAGTGTTCACTATGATATTTTCAGCATAGGTATCTAAATGTTGTATATATGCTCTTATTGCATTTTGACCTTCTCCTTAAATAGATAGGATAGCTGATCAGTTGTTCTATTGATACAGCTTCTTGGATGCCATGGGCCTCTTGCTAACCGCCAGCCTGGTCGTGCATTCTTGTCTGAGACTATTGCCGAGAGCTGAATCAGATAGATATAATAGAGAATTTTGATGTTAGAAACTCATCACTTCCATTGTGGTGTTGAAATATGTACTCAGATGAATTTTGAATTGTGGTCAAAATGTTGGATTCTGTTATTTGGATCTTTTGATTTGAACTTGTGTCCCTCTTATATTTACCATGGATACTTTTGGTTCAGCTGCGAATTTTGTTTATTATCTTTATTTATTGTGTTTTTTTTTTTGACAAGATTATTTATTGTGTTTTGATCTGTATTGTTTGTTACTGGATCTCTCCATTGTATGATTCACTGTGTATAGAGTTGGAGTTCTGGCCCGCAAATTTGCTGCATCTTTTGTGTACAGAGTTAGGGGGTTTAGCTCCAATTGTGGTTTACATACACATAATCACATACATTTTTCAAAACTCCAGACTATCATCCATTCAGGTAGTGTTGGCAATTAGGATCTTTGAATTTCCTCATTCTTTTGATGTGGATGGAAAGAATAACCAGGAATGCTTGGTTTGAGCTAAGGGTGGGTATACACTTTAGTAGTTGCATGCCTGACCCATGTTCTGCTTCAATTGGTAATTGCTAAATATCTACTTTTTAATTATTTGTACTTGACATTAGCTTTTATTAATGAATCTGCATCATTACCTACTCTCTCTTGAAGTTAGGGCAGCTCGGTGTTAAACCTTCCGTATGTGTGGGGTCTGAAAAGATCAGATCACTTGGGTCTATTATATATAATTTTATTTTATTTATATATATATATAGGATGTTGATAGCATCCGGTCGGCAACAACACTATATAGTTGCGGTCGGCCTCCCATTTGGCCCCTTAGAACATGTTTGAAAGATTTCTAACGATATGGATGGGAAGATCATCGAAAAATAAATAAAATAGTCTGTCAATTTTCATATAATTTGATAACCATTTGGGTGTTAAGTGGGAGAACCAAACGGTTACCAAATTGTATGAAAATTGACATGCTAGTTTATTTTTTGATGATCTTCTCATCCATATGGTTGAAAATCCTTCAAATATGATGTGACCGTAGATGCACAATAAAATGGCGGGCCGTACCTTATCAAGTCCATATATATATATATATATATATATATATATTTTTGGCAAGAGACTGTGCTAGATGCATTGATAGGTTTTGTTTGATATCCATTCTACTTGGTTAGCAAGTTATTATATAAATAAGTTAAGAGCATCCATCTTATGAAACCCGATCATCCCAGCTTTGTTTCATTAATTATATTAGTTTTTTTTCCGACAATGAGATTACTTTCAAATTAGGGTTCTCTAGAGGAAGTTTCAGACATTAATGGAGATATATTTTTTCCCCTTTTAATTTGGTTACAAATTCATATAAATTAGTATTGGTGTTTTAATTTAATTTAATTTAATTTACACCCTATTATTGTAGAGATTTGTTTTTATATAAAAAAGGAAATTAAAAATATATCAAGGGCTTAAATGAAAAACTGTAAACTTTTGTCCTAATAATCCCCCTTCTCCACCAACCCTCTTCTTCCATTTCCCTTCTCTCTTTTCTCACTTCATTGGAGAGGAGACAGAAAGACAAAGCCGTGTTAATATAACACGACCTCCAGTGCGTATTCTCGTCGTCCTCGTCTCTATCTCCCGCTTCTCCTCCGGATTAGGGTTTGCAATCCATCTTTCTCTTCTCGAGAGGATCTCCCTTGAATTCTTGATCCCCATCTTGCGGTTATTGGGGTTGGGGGAGGTTTGCAGCGTTTCAGGAGATGGAGTCGTCTGGCGGGAACTCGGAGCCTTACCGGGCTCCGGCCGGCAACGCCGGTTCCAGTGGTTCCCGACGCTACGGTGTCCAGTTCTCGGCGTCTAATTTCATCCAGTCTCCGGTGTCAGCGTTCTTGGAGTACGCTGGGATCATTCGGACGAGATCGGGTCACTCTGAATCCGAGAACTTGATCGGCGGGGGTGGTGTTGTTCCTGGCCGGCTGGATGATTCCGAGGGCACGAATGCTGCGGATGGAGAGGTGTCGATACGGATTATTGGCGCCGGAGATCAAGAAAATGGTAGGTTTGGAATGGCGGTTGGTGGGGGGAGGGAGGGAATTGCTAGGGATGATATTGGTGAGGGTCTTGTCGCGGAGCAGGTTGTGATGCCGTCGGAACGGGGGGTGGGGGGTGGGGGGAGTGATCTTGGGGTTAACGACGCCCTGAATTCCTCATCTAATGCTATGCCGTCGGTGTCGGGGGTTGGTAATGGTCAGAGCTCAGACGGGGAGGCGAGCTCCACAGGTGGGAGTGGTAGGGATTCCTCATATCAGAGATACGACATGCAGCAGGTAGCCAGGTGGATTGAGCAGGTACTGCCCTTCTCGTTGCTCTTGTTGGTGGTGTTCATCCGGCAACATTTGCAAGGTGTGTTGCACTTATCTCTGTTATTTCCTTGTTTTTATATCTATATGGAAATTCTTTGTGGAAATTATAATTAATCCAACATATTTGTGATTATTTATTGGCCTTAAAGTTCTTAGTCTTGCAACTTCATTTGCTAATACTAATGGTTTCTTTGTGATTACTCTGTTTGCTAATTGTTTTCCTTCCTGATTATGGTGTTGTTTACTGAAAGAAGTGCCTCTGGTGTCATGACTCAGTGTTTTACTTGACTATATAAGTTTTGTTGTCTTTTAGGAAGAAAAACTACATCTTAACTATTTAGTTTTGGTTGCTTGGACTTGGAAGATCTTATGAGACCAATTACTGTGTTGTACTTGTCTTAATAACTGCTATTGAGTGGTCTATGGCCTTGATGGTCATAGACATGAATTCTCGTGAAAAGACAAATGCCCAATATTTCACAAATTGTATCATCATCGAAAGTTAACGTGGATTTCTCCTTTATGCTTTTTTGGTGGATCTTGAATTATGTGGAAGATCTCCTTACATGCTGTAGGATTTCATTGAATACGGTTGAGTCCTACTTTTTTATTATGGTATTCTTAAATCTAAAAGGCGACAGGTATTTTGGGAATCAATTGAGTTCCTAGTTCAAATATGTATCCTATTTATCATCTTCTGTTACACAACTTGAATTTTTGAATTGAGATGCTTGTAAGAATTAATCAAGCTGTTTGGCTAATTGATTTTTAGTTTGAAGTGGAGTGGATAATTCGCCTAAATTTATTTTCTTACGCAAAAAGCCGTATCCTGACAATCCCATGCAATGATACTCAGGTTTCGTATATGTTTAGATATCTCCTTGTTATGACCTACATTTTTTTTTGTTGACACAATTTTTAACTATAGAATTAATATGTTTTAACATTTTATCCTCAGTATCAGTTGAATTTGGTTGTTTGGAACCGGTATAATCAAACCATATTATGAAAGATAGTTTTCTAGCTTCCATTTTTTTATCTATCCCCAGATGCAATTCTCATTTTTAAATAGCTGCCTGCCATTATGATAACGTAAATTTGTACTTGTGATCAACTAAACATTCTGTAGTTGTGAACCTGTTAGTTGATATATGCATGACTTCTCTTTTTCCCTGTCTTTTTAGTACATTCATATCATTAATTCTTTCTTTTTTTTTAAGGGCTGGCAGGATTCTTTGGCACAATCTGGATTGCTGCTGTGATGTTCAAGTCAAATGATATTTTGCGTAAGCAGACTGCTTTGAAGGTTTGACATTTCTGTCTGTATATCTGTATATTTGTATTTACATATTTGATGCAGACTTTGTCCATTTGCGACCTTTTTGTCTTTCACGGCTGCACATTCCAATGAGGAATATGTCATTTTCTTTCTGATTTTGAGCTTAAGGATTCTTGTTTTCTTTTTCTCAAATTGGCACAACCTTGTCAGAATTCCATGGATAGAGATTTCCACCTTTTGGTCACTAATTACATTTCAGATGGAAATGTGAAGCAGTCAATTCTATGTTATTTGTGTTTTTTGTTGTTATGCTGATTGTGCTGGCATACTAAGAAAATTCTGTTGTTAATAGATCCTTATGTGATATCGATTATTTCTCTTTGCAGGGGGAAAGAAAAATTTCCGTGCTTATTGGGATCACCCTACTTTTTATGATTCACGTGTTTTCAGTCTACTGGTGGTACAGGAATGATGATGTTCTTTACCCATTAGCCTTGCTCCCTCCGAAAGAGATACCCCCATTTTGGCATGCCATGTTTGTAATTATGGTTAACGGTACTGACTTAACTTTATGCACTTGATTTGTCCTTTTGTATTTTTTGAAACTTTCTTGTTTTATATTTTAATAGCAGTAGATTATGTGAAAAACATTTATAATTCAAACCATTACATCTATAATTTGCTCTATGCTTTGAAATATTGTTTTTGTTAGTATTTGTCTTTTGCTTCAAGGGAATACCCCCATATACTACATCCTTGTGCTGGTTTGTTGTCCGTCAATTTTAGATCTTTCCACAAAGGATCTTAGTGTTATGCATAAGTTCTTTTCTGTGACTGCTGTAAATTTCTTTTTTTATTTACACCTCCTGGCATAATTAGAATTTGTTTTTACATGTTTGAATTCTCTTTTGTTTCCAAGGTTACCTTTGTTATGGCCTATCATTGGCCTTAGATAAATTATCTGCCCATACTATTCCTCTTTATTTCTGGTATTCTCTGGGGTATAAATTCCACTGAAGACTTGCATCAGACACTCAGTATCTTACTTTTGTTCATGGGTTCTTAGTGAACATGGAAGCATCTTGTTGCTTTAGTCACTCAGGACTTTTGGTCCATGCCATGTTGACTATGAATTTGTGCTGTATCCAGTTTCACTAAGTAAAAGATTTTATTAACATATATTCATTTTTTTTTAAATTTGGAATATTGTTTTAACTTTGGCTTATATTCTGCATGGAAAATTTTAAATGTTGTTTTGTTGTTTGCTTGTCTGAAGATATTATGAAACCATTTTGTGGGTTCAGGATTTCCGTTTCCTATTTCATATTTACAACTGACTTAGTGCATTTGAGAAGTTCCTAATTGGTTATGTTTGTCCAGATACAATGGTACGCCAGGGTGCTATGATTGTCAAGTGTGTGTTACTGATATACTATAAGAATAGCAGGGGCCGAAACTACCGAAAACAGGTACCAAGTTTTCTATTCCTTGTTGCTATGTAATATAGTTTGCGTATAATTCTGTGAAATCTATTGTATCTGCAAACAGCTTGCTTCTTGACTTTTTTCGTAATTGCTTATAATTGTATGAAATCTTCACCCTATGGGTACCTCCCTTGGTTAAGATTTTTGTGTTATAAAATATTCTGGAATATGCTAATATTGTTGGTTTAATTTTTTTTCTTCTTCTGTGAATATTATTTTGATTTAAATTAATAACCTTGCTTTCAACTCTAAGCTTCCTCCTTAGATGAAAATCCCTCTTTTTGTTCCTTTTCTTCAATAAAACTTGAAAGCTCTTCACCTTAGATGAAAGCATCATCTCTTTGATTTTTCTTAAAATTTAAGTTTTTTCCTTCACTTCTCCCTTTGGTGGTGTTTGGTTCAAGGGATTATAGGTCATTCCCAACCTCCAATCAAACATCAAAATGAGTTTGAGGTTGAATTTCTAACCAGATTTAATTAATAAATAAAAAAATAATTGGTTATTATTAAATAATTATTATTAGTAATAAATATCAATACAACAACAACAACAACAACAACAACTAAGCCTTAATCCCATACTAGGGTGTATTATATGGATTCTGCTTTTATATCAGCTCAAATATGAAATGAAAAAAAAATAAAATGAAATGAAATAAACTAAAATAAAATGAAATAAAATGAAAAATAAAAATACATAAATAAATAATAATAACAACAAATAATTCTACGAGAGATTGGATGTTAGAAGCAAAACAGTATCCCTACAAACAAAGCTAATGAAGGCTTAAAACCTTTAAATTTAATTTATCGGTAATCCTGTATTAGGCGGGGTCGGCTATATGAATTCTTTGTCTCCATGTCGCTCTGTCAAAAGCAAGATTCGGCTCAATATCTAACATACGTAGATCCTTAGACACCACCTCTCTCCACGTAATCCTAGGCCTACCTCTACCCTTCTTCTTACCATCTACAACTAAACTATTGCATTTTCAAACCGTAGCACCTGGGGGTCTCCGGTGTATGTGTCCAAACTATCTTAAACACCCTTCTCGTATTTTATCTTCAATTGGTACAACATGCACTTTCTGTCGGATGTGATCATTTCTAATCTTGTCAAATCTTGTATGACCACTCATCCATCTTAACATCCTCATTTCGGCCATATTCATCTTATGCATATGTTGAACTATAGTTACCAAACACTCGCTCCCGTATAGCATGGCCGGTCTAACTGTCGTCCTATAAAATTTTCCCTTTATTTTGTTAGGCATCTTTTTATCACATAACACCCCGTGGCACTTATCCATTTCAACCATCCAGCTTTGATTCTATAAATTACATCTTTATCTATTATCCCATTATCCTGGAAAATGGGACTTAAATACCTAAAATGTTAACCTTAGGCACTACCACCCCCCTAGTTTTACTTTTCCTTCATCTCTCCTACTTAGACTAAAATTATAGTGCATATATTCTGTCTTACTTCTACTTAATCTAAAGCCTTTATTTTCTAAAGTGTTTCTTCATAATTCTAGCTTTTGATTTACTCCATATCTAGTCTTATCCACTAGGACAACATCATCTGCAAACAACATACACCATGGGATGCCATCTTAGATATAACTAGTTAATTCATCCATTATTAGGGTAAACAAGTATGGGCTCAAGGCCGACCCTGATGTAGACCCACTGTTATAGAAAACTCCTCCTCAGACGCTTCCTACCGTTCTCACACTTCAGAATCCGCTCCCTCATACATATCCTTAATAATATTTATATATTTTACATGAATGTTTTTCCTCTCCAATACCGACCAAAGGACTTGTCTTGGTACCCTATCATATGCTTTCTCTAGGTCAATAAAAACCATATGGAGATCCTTCTTCTTTTCTCTATAGATCTCCATCAAGTTTCTTAATAGAAAAATGGCTTTTGTCGTGGATCTACCTGATATAAAACCAAATTGGTTCTCTGACACCTTCGTGATATACCTGAGTCGATGCTCTATTACCCTCTCCCAGAGTTTCATCGTATGACTCATTAACTTAATATTACGATAGTTGGTGCAATTTTGAATATCTCCCTTGTTTTTATAAATAGGAACCAAAATGCTCTTTCTCTAGTCATCTGGCATTTTCCCCCCTTTTAGGATAGAGTTGAAGAGTTTGATTAACCACTCTACCCCTACTTCTCCAAGGCACTTCCAAACTTCAATCGGGATACCATTTGGGCCACAAGCTTTTCTAGCCTTCATTTTTCCCAGTGCCTCGACTTCGCTAGACCTGGTCTTACGTGTATAGCTAAAGTTCCTTTCTATCGTTGATGCATAAAAATCCGTAAAGTTATCCTCATGACTTGCATTGAACAAGTGATCAAAGTAGTTTCTCCATCTCTCCTTGATTTCCTTATCTCTTGTCAAGACCTGTTGAGACTCTCCTTAATGTACTTGATTTGGTTCAAGTCTTTCCCTTTTTTATCTCTTAGCTTTGCTATTTTGTATACTTCCTTTTCCCCTTTTCGTGTCCCTAACTTTTGGTATAAATCAGCTAAGAATTTACCTCGGGCCTCGCTAACCGTTTTTTTGGCCTCCTTTTTTGCCTTTTTATACTTCTCAAAGACTTCTCTATCCTCATTATCAATCATTAATTAAAAAATAAATTTAGTAACATTTGTTTATTTTAATTAGTATTGATTAATTCAAAATTTGGTCAACTTAGTATGAAAGTTTTTCTCCAAAATAAATTTAAACACCAAGATCCCAGATCCAACTTAACTCCATTTATTCGCCCCCACTTCAACCAAACACAAAATTTCAAGTTTTTTTACTCCATTTTGTTTCTGGCTAATATTGATTTTTCACATTTCTAATCAAAGCTAAATTATGATTAAGTATGTGTTGGGCGTTCTAATTGATGGTAAGGATTATTTGCAATGATGACTTAGTTTTTAGGGATTTGCGATTACGAAGAATAGTTTCTTGCAGTTACAAAAGATTTCAGGAAATTATATGCGAAAAACCTACTCTTAAAAAAATTAACTTCCATCTTGTCGTGCTTCTGTGATTTCCTTCTGTCACCAGAATTTGAGTGGGAATGTATTATTTGTTGCTATTTCTTGATTAAAATGGCCTTTTTTTTGTACTATAAAAGAGCCTTGCACCATGAGGAGTTTATCTTATGCATTGCCACATTAAATGTAATATTTAACACTTGGTTACTATTGTTCTTATTTGAATGTATCCTCATTAACGTTTTATATTTTTAGGCACACACCTGTCTGCTTGTCATATTTCAAAATTTAAAACTTCGATCCAATTTATATCCAGGGGCAAATGCTGACACTTGTGGAATATTTTCTTCTCCTATACCGTGCATTATTACCAACACCTGTTTGGTACCGATTCTTCCTCAACAAGGAATATGGGAGTCTCTTTTCCTCTCTGACTACTGGATTGTACCTAACCTTTAAACTTACATCAGTTGTCGAAAAGGTTAATATTTTTGTTGATGTCTTTAACTTCATGCTTGCTTTAGTGTCAATACTGATTATTAGGAACATGATGAAGATTCTTTTCTGTCAAAGTGAAATCTAGTAAATATATTGTTTGGACTTTTTTCCTGAATATGTATTACAGGTTCAATCATTTATCACCGCATTGAAGGCATTGTCACGTAAAGATGTGCACTATGGATCTTATGCAACCACAGAGCAGGTAAAGTCAATATATGCTTGAAAAGTGCTATCACACATGCATAGATAATTTCTTTAGTGGTGTTTGGTTGTAGGTGGGATAAGTTGGGATAAGGTGGGTTTGGGGTCTGAGGATTGAATTTTTTGAATTCTTTTTGTAAAGAACCAATTTGGTCCAATTTTGACTTAATTAATGCTATTAGAGTGAATAATTTAATTTAATTTTTATTATTGCAATTAATGTGATTTTTATTGATATTATATAATATTTCTAAAATATTAATTAATAATTTTATTTATTTATTTAATTAAATCATGTAGAAAGTAATTACTCATATTCCCACTTTTTACTAGTCGGTGTTACACATCCAATGTTAAGGCCTCAAACAAGACAACTTTCCCCAACTAATTTGCGGACATCTGACTCTGATATTCTTCTGTATCTTGCTCTATGTTTGAACTCCTTTATATCTTGTCTTTGTGAATGTGAGGAATTGCCATTGGTTTGCATGCAACAAGATAGCATTATCATCTGATTACCTTTTTTTGTTCCCCTAAACAATTTTCTTGTACTAAATGAACTTGAAGATACAAAACAAGCAGAATGATTATGTGATAGAAGCCCATAAACTTAGATGTGAACTTTGAGGAACAAAGCTGGCAATAGACAGCATATTTAATTTGCAGGTAGAGTGCATATATGTGAGTTAATGTTCTTAACTTGATTTTTTTGGTGGTGGGTTGGGATGATAGAGGTATAATGTACTTCAAGGTTTCCATCTTATGCCAGTGCGCTCAGTGTATAGTAGTCTCTTTAACAGCGTGCTGGTGTCTTTCAGAGGCAAAACTTACCAGGGGATGAGTACCAGTCAATTTTGCAAGGCTGCTATTAACACTTCATAACTATCGTTTGTGATGTAACTGTTCTAGCCTCATCCAATTCACAATAGAAATGAATTTAAGGAGAATAAATGATATACATTGCTATAACATAATAAGTTTCATATATGTTCCTCATCTCTGCTTTTACATCAGAGACTGTCACGCACTCAGTGCCATTGGATCTGACGCAGGTTCTTGCAGCTGGAGATCTGTGTGCAATCTGTCAAGAGAAAATGCATGCTCCAATTCTTCTTCGTTGCAAGCATATATTCTGTGAAGACTGTGTTTCTGAATGGTACTGCATCTTATATTCAATTCTCTTTTGTTCTGGCTGCTTTATCTTGACCACACTTTCCACAATACATAGTACTGGCAAAATGACCTATAGTAATACACTCGGCTACTTACTTTTCACAGCTCATGTTTTAGAGACACGCAAATGTATTTTTATTTGTTTGACAAACAGATATAACGATGCCACACATTTCTTCTTCTTCATCAGGTTTGAGAGGGAGCGCACCTGCCCGCTATGCCGTGCATTGGTGAAACCTGCAGACCTTAGATCATTTGGTGATGGCTCAACAAGTCTGTTTTTCCAGTTGTTCTAAATCACAGTATCTAACCGAACACTGTGATGGATAATTTCCCGTGATGATGTTCATGCTGCTGATGTCATTTCATGGACATATCTCATGGATTTCCTCCCCCACTGGTATTTCATATTTATTGGTGGTTTTCTTTCTTCATCTGAAGGCTTGGGGATCAGATGCTGGCTACTCATATTTCAGTCCTAGTGGAAATTTTCAAAGAAGAGGTGGAAGGGAAGCTGTTATTGGTGATATACATATTATAGAAGGAAAAAGAATATATAAATTCACGCCAAGTTGTTTGGTGAATTGAGAAATGTATAGATTTGTTTTGTCATTCTGTTTCTCAACGAGAGATCTTCAACGTGCAATTTATATATGTGCATTCTTGGCCAATTTTTATTTTATTTTATTTTCATTCTAGGAAGAAAAATCATCAATCCCATCATCTCTCCACTCCACAGGAACTACAAGATCACCCCCAAGGACCCCCTTGGTACCCAGAGGTTGATCACATGATGTTCTGATGGCTAAATTCATCTTTGGCAAAATATAATCCCAATCCAAAACCGAATAATTCAGTATGTTCAAGATTAATAGGAGTTTTTTTATGTTTTTACTTCATGAATATGATATTTTCTGGGCATTTCTAATAATATCATTTTTAGTTTTTGGAGTTTTCACCTTAATGGAGAAGCGGGAGGTATTATTGTGAGTCAATTAATTGGGGAACCAGTGATTCAACTAACATAAAGAATTTTTCATACCGGTGGAGTATTTACATAAGGTATTGCTGACAAATCTGAAACATGAGAAAAACAATCATTGGCTCATCAAATTATCTATTAAATCTTGAAAAGATTCAACGAAAGAAAGAAGCCCGGTTCGCCAATTGATTGACTTGAGCCTTGCGAGCTACCAAACTGCTCTACCCCGCGCTAAAGAACTGGGGGGAGCTGTTGTCTCAGTCCCAATGTGGCTTATCATCCTCTAGGACCAATTGCCTTGAATCAAACACCTACTTCCTTACCCATCAAATAAAAGGCCTCTTCGGGAAGACTGTCTAATTCTCCGAAAAGTGTAATTGTTCTATTTTAGTCAGACAAATCAGTTGGTAAGAGACACCCGTTTAACTGATTGTTCTTGATCAATGAAATGGAATAGGATGTCTATATTTTTATTGGGAGTACATGTTATGAAAGAAGGAACGGAGAAGGAGGTATTAGAACAATTAAATCCACTATGGAGAGAAATAGAATTCCGAAATTTGAAATCTTTATTTTTAATATTAAATTAAAATTAAATAAATTAAGTGCCCTAAAAACACACTCTCCCTCCCTCCATGTAGGATACGGAGGAGCAGGCAATTGGGAATTGGGAAGACTTAAAAGAGATAAAAAGAGAAAAAGGACATTACACAAGAATCACATTTATTTAATTGTTCTTCTGTATCTAATTGTGTTAATCCTGTTAAAAGATTGAAAATTTTATGGCATAATCAGGTGGACTTGCCTGTTAATACTTAATAGAGTTGGATTTGATAAATTTAGATGACCTACTTATTGCTAAAGTATATAATAATTTATAAATAACTTATTATAATACTACTATTTTAACATTTCATGACCCACCAACCCCTAATTATCTTGTCCAAGGGATGAGATTTCTCTTAATCTAAACATTGAAAACAAAGAGGATCAGCCCACTCGCAGACATGGGAAAGAACCAGTAGAGGGCCCAAAGCTTCAAGGCCCACATGAAGACCCACGGGACATTGATATTATTGATGTTAACAGTTAACCGGATTGTAGATAGGCCGGTTTCTGGGCCTAATTCCAACAAACTTCATGGACCCAACCAGGGCCCATATGAGGATCAACATGTTATTAACCGGACTGAGGATGGGCCGGTTTCAGAGCCCAATTTCAATGAACCGGGTAACTAACCACCCTTGAACACAACCCCATCAAATCCCAATCCAATTGGTAACTTACAAAATCTGAATCCTCAAGCCCTACACATCTTGGATTTAATCAACCATGGAATTATAGACCCAAACGACATAGTTCCAAAGCACATGAACGAGGGATGGAATTTGATCTCGGAATACCACATGGAACAACACACCAAGCGGTCCAAGCTTACTAGGGAAGGAACCATATATGGAGAAAGGGGAGGCAGGCCAAAAATCCATGGAAGAGCCCACATCAACAAAGCTCGGGAAGAAGAAAAGCGAGGGAGCGCCAAGCAAGCCTAGAGGTCGGCCCAAAAGATCATACCCACCAAGGACCCGGAGGAGGCTACAATACCCACCACCACAAAGAAGAGAAAGGACCACATCGACTCTCAAGATAAACACCCATCCCTATCTTCTGCTACTCTAACATTACCTGAGTGGTCTGATAGAGAATTTATCTCGAATGCTCTCAAAATGGGAGTTGAACTAGACCAATCTGATGACACTGAGATCTATTTACACCATATGCGGTTAAGGGAATCTACAAGGGAGACAGAGCCTAGGGAGGCATCTAAGCTACCCGTAGGGTTTTTAACCAGGGTATCCAAGGTTTGCTCATGAAGTTAATCTCATGGAATGTCAGGGGCTTGGGGAAACAAAAAAAGCGTTTCCTTGTGAGGGATTTTATGGGAACATACAAACCAGATCTCTTTTGTCTACAAGAGACAAAATTGGCCGACATGGATAACCGCATATGGAGAACCTTGGGAGGGAATGCTTACGACACCAGACTAGCCCTCCTGGCAACAAATACAAGGGGGCTATTGTATGGGTCGGAGCAGCAACCATTTCAACATTGTCAATAGCTATATTGACATCTTGAGTATAACGACTATCCTGGAAGACCGCTCAAACAAAAAGTGTTGGATGTGTACCATAGCTTACGGTCCATGTGAGCGCAACCATAAACAAGCTTTTTGGGAAGAATTAAGATTAATCCGATCCCATTGGAGGGGTTTATGGATTATTGGCGGAGATTTCAATGCCACCCTATTTGATGAAGACAGTAATAGAGCATCTCACAACACACAAAGCAAAAGGGATTTCGAGGAGTTGATAGATGATCTACAACTTTGGGATCCTCCGCTGTTGGGGCAAGAATACACCTGGTTCGACGGTCGCAACAATCCACTACTCATCAAGCTCGACCGTTTCCTTCTGTCAGACACCTGGTCATCGGAGTTCCCACAGGTTTGGCAAACTGCGCTACCAAGGATTAGGTCTGACCACACCCTGATCATGCTTGCATTGATTGCGGTGCACATATACCATATCCTGTTTCTCTTCATCAGAACGTGGACATCAACTGAAGGCTTCTGGGGTATGATCAAGGAATGGTGGGAAGGCGTGGATTTCCAGTGGAGCGGTGACTACACCATTACTAAAAAACTAACCCTGGTACGAAAAAGACTCAGAAGATGGAGTGCACAAAAAAAGAAAGAGGATGCCACATGGAAGAGAGAGACACTCAACACAATATAACAGGTGGATATAAAGGAGAAAACAACTACCCTCAGCCCTGAGGAAGAGAGGATCAAGCTGGTATGTAAAAAAGAGTATGATGATCTCATTAGAGCCGAGGAGGTACTTTGGAGGCAACGCTCCCGTATCAGTTGGCTGACAGAGGGGGACCAGAACACGAAATTCTTCCATGCGGTGGCAAATGAAAGAAGGAACCGAAACTTGATACACAAAATACAAGTAGGCGACAATATAGTGGAAGGGCATGAGGTTGTGGCAGCTGCTATTAATACACACTTTACCCAGGTATTCGGCATCAAAAGACAAAGGAGATTGTCTACCAACTGGGATAGGTTGTTCGCTCACAAAGAACACCCCAACCTCCAACAACTGGATAACTCCTTTACAAAGGAGGAAATCTGGGCAACTGTCAAGGAAATCAACCCGGATAAGGCCCCAGGACTTGATGGTTTCCCAATGACTATCTATCAACAGGGGTGGAGCATCATGAAAGATGAGGTCCTAACGCTGTTCAACAATTTCTACCAAGGGAATGCTTCCATGGAGAGAATAAACTGGGCCTACATCACCCTCATACCTAAAAAGAACTCCCACACTACCATATCGGACTACAAACCGATCAACTTGTTAAATTGCTCGATGAAGATCACTACGAAGGTGCTGGCTAACAGACTCAAGAGTGTGATAGATGAATTGGTCGACCATACGCAAACAACCTTCATCAAGGGAAGATGCATTCAAAATTATATTGTGGCGGCGGAGGAACTTATCCACATGATGAAACAAGGAAGGTCAAATTAACGGGACACTACTAAAAGTGGATTTTGAAAAAGTATTCAATATGGTCGACTGAGAATTCCTCTTGGATGTCCTCCAAGCTTGAGGTTTCGGCCCGTGATGGATCACTTTGATTAAAACATCCAAGGCCAAACTCCTTCTGCAAACTTCCATGCCCGATCAAAGTTAAAGCTTTCTTTTGGCTAGCGTTGGATAACAAAATCCTTACCTTAGACAACCTAAGGAAACATGGTTGGAGTGGTCCGCAGATAACTTGTTACTTGTGTGAAGAAAGTGATGAGACAATAGAGCACCTTCTCCTGCAATGCACATATTCAAAAAGAATATGGCAACACTTCACACAACTGGACGCAACTCCCTCTAGGGTACAGGATCTGTGGGGAAGAACCGCAATTGCTCACTCCTTGAACAGAGACGCCCGTATGGGATAGAATATCTTGATCATGGCCACTACGTGGACTGTGTGGTTGGAACACAACAAGAGATGTTTTCATGATAAACGATGCATTTTTACAAAAATTATCCATGATATTGACTTCCTGACACTATCTTGGTCGCGATAGAGTCCATCGTCAAGCGGAGCCTCGCATTTACAAGAGAGGAGAACCAACAAGACTCGCTAGGGAGGGACTTTGAAGATACCCAGGCTGATTAGAGGGCATTTTGAGGTACTTGAGGTACTTGAGGGACCTTGGGTACTTTAGGCATTTCTGGACCCATCTACGGGGCAGAAGGGAATGTTCTTGTGAGGGGTAATGAACCTCTATTTGTATCGGCCCACCAAAGGGATCACCTATGTAATAGTTATCTATCATAAATAAAAGAATGTGGTTCATCCACTTTTATAACAAAATAAAAAGAAAAGAATAATGTGCCTAATTTTAGGCTGCTTTGGAAGAAATCATGTCCTCAGTGATCAGTACTACACTGACTTTTCATTATTCAAAATATAACATGTTCCATTATTTTATCAAAAAATGTATATATGAATGATGAGGGTAAAAACTGAGGAGCCTTACACCTGACACGTGGATCGATCCTATCCTTTGATCCATGCCAGTAACCCCCTCGGGTCCCCACTCAGAGTTACCCTCCTCGGGAAATAGAAGGAAGACCACCGCCTCGGTTCTCTTAAGACAAACCTCCTCGGGAAGATTGGCTTACATCTTCGATTTTCAGAGGCCGCGCTCCCTGACCTGAAGAAGGCACCACAAACCCCGAGTTCACAAGCCACGCCACGAACCGAAGGACTTAGCACCCTTCTAGAAAGAATTACAGTTGAGACCGTTGAGATCTAATTGAATGACAGCCTGGCGATCTGGAAGCATCTAAAAGAAAAGGCCGTTAAGATCTAACCGAATATCAGCCTGGCAATCTAGAAACATCTAGAAGAAAGATGAGCTGTCAACCTAACTAACTCCAGCTGGCACCCACATGGCCTATTAAGGGCTAACCCACTAGCCTACACGTGGTCTATTGAATGTAACTTGCCCCCCAAGCAGCTCCCACTCCCTGAAGCCTATAAATAGAGGAGCTCACCAAGTCATCTTCAACCTCTGGATGATCGGCGAAACCCTGCCTCTCCAGAAAATCAAATTCCACCAACAATTTTGTAATCTCATCAATTTGATAGTGATTTCATCTCCGATCATGGAGATCTTCCGTGGTTTTCACCCCGATTTGGGGTTTCCACGTAAATCTTGTGTTCATTTCTCCCTTCTTTGAGTTTCACTCTCTCGATCCTCCTCAATCTCATCCAAATCTATCCCCAATCAAATTACAAATTCAATTGTTTGGCTAAATCGAGAATTCTCTTTGATTTTCCCATCAACATATATATATATATATATATATATATATATATATAACATGTTCCATTTTAGTTGAACTCTCACTAAGATCAAATGATAATATAGTGTTAAAGTGAAGATAAATTTAAGTTATATATCTCAATTCACTCAAGAAAAAAAGACACATTTCTGTTGTCCTTTTAGAAACTTCAGATATACATGAAATATAAATTTAGGTATAGATGAGGACAGAGATGCATGCAAGAAGAGTGTGAGATATGTTGTCCACCCATAACAACCTGTTTACAGTGAAGACACCTGCTCACACTGTGCATGCATTCTAACTGGCTGAGAAGCACACTTGGCACTCTGCAGTATACTACTCATTCTCTTAACAGAACTCATGATATACATGAAACCAGGCCAGCTGGTCAATGCATCAATAGAGATTGCCACCTTTAGAGGGAGATATATAGATGATAAACATTAGAGAAAAAGACATCAAGTCTGACACTTTCATTCTATTGATCAACAGTTAAATATTTGTTTTCTCAATGTGGAAATCTCTAATTAGATTGCCATTTTATGTCATTTTTTTTTAACAAGTGTTGTTAAGAGTAAGTAAACAGTACCAACTTTCACAAAAAAATTAACTAGCTCATTTTCTCTCACAAAGAGAGATTGAGGGTATCAGATCACGTTAGTGGTGTGTTTCAAATGGTTTGTCCACATTTATCAAAAGAAAAATAAATAAATAATAAATTGCTAGATGTTTCCAGATAAGTACAACTTTATTTTGGTGTGACGTCAAGTCGGTGAAAACCACTCAATATAAATTAAGAAGGGAGTAGTGTGCTTATCCTTTCCTCTATCCCTAGCTCCCAGTGGACTGCCCTAATTCCCCTTGAGAGTTTTGTTAGCTCAACTATTTTCTTTTTTGTGAGGCATTCACCATGACTGTCTTTGTGTGAGAAATATAAAAATTAGTTTCTCTACTACCTAAAATTCAGGTGAATTTCTCTCCTTCCTTATCAATGGTGTTTATTTTATTTATTTAATTTATGATTTGTATTTTTAAGCAGGTATTTCTCCATCAAACGTGTCGAAAAGCTTCTTGAGATGAGTTTGGTTCTTTTTTTTTTTTTATAGTTTTCCTCCAAATTAAAGTTGCCGATTGATTGAGTTGTTTGCCAGTGGCACAAGCTCAATTGATAATTAAACAGTACAAGATGTTAGATCGGTTATTTGATATATAAAATTGAGGTATATACGAGCTATTGGCTTGATATATTTCACCTCAATTTTTATTTCGAGTTAAACCGAGCCAAAATCGAGCTTTCAGAATTAGAATTGAGTCCAATTTTAGTGAATATCGAGTTTCTTTTTTATTTTTACTCCCAAAAATCAATCCATACGTATACTTTTCCACAAGACGCCGCTTTAATCGTTTTGTTTTCTTACTTATAAGCAGTTCTAAAAATATGTAGTCCAATTGTCAAGATCCCTTTCTTTAGAAAACTTTAGAATCGATTTATTTATTTATTTATTTATTATCAAGGTTTCTTTTCCTTATGATGGATAATATGACCGACGATTCTTACCAAAACCTGCATCTTAAATCCACACTTTTTTGTTCATAATATAGGTACTTGTTTCGGTATAAAATGTTGATTAGCTTATCTACCTTAATCTTATCAAGCATCTTAAATGTCATACTTGTTGCAATATTGGTATAGTCATAATACAATAGTTTTCAAACATTATCATTTTTTAATTTTAAAATTAAGGTTTAATTAAACATATGTTAAATTTTCTTCTAGTCCTGTTAATTAGACTAGCCTATCTTCTCCAAATAACATGTCTCTATTATTGATCACAAAGTTCTTGATAAAATTATATGTATTATATAAAGTCCAATTCTACTGTTTAGTTAGATAAGGATGGGCATAAAACCAAGTTTGCAAAACATTCTAATAAATCTAATCTAAGTCCAATGGCCTGGCTTATGGGGCTATATTAACACAGTGTTAGGCAGCATAGCTAGTGCAATCAACTCTCACATCTTTCACAAGAAAAAGAAATGGTATGCAATTTTTTAACATGCCCCATTCATTCTTGTCTGCTGATCAAATAATGCATAGCTTGAGGTATCTTCTCAATCAAATGGCTCCTTCTTCTTCTTCTTCTTCTTCTATTGGTGCCATGTGACCCTTGTTCTAACTCCTATGAAGAAGAATCACTCATTTTGAGTCTTTGATCCTCACAAAACAAGAACATCAACTTCTCTTGCATAGATGTTGTCTCCATGAGGTTTTGATTTCATCTCTCTTGTGGTGTTTTGGTTTCCATGTCTTTCTTTTTGAGTTTCCTCCATATTTTGTTCATGAGATCACACTTCCTTCTTGTCCCCCTTCTGAGGTTGGCATGTTGACTTAGATGAAGCATATGATTTGAGTTCCATCTTTTCCCTTTTCATATGGATGAATATGAGGGGTTTCTTCTTCTTCTTCTTCTTCTTCTTCTTCTTCTTCTTCTTCTTTTTATAGATCATGGTGAGAAATAGGAAGTTGAGATTTATGCAACATCAACATGATATAGATCAGGAAGGTAAGACTCTTTCTTTTTTGGTTTCGATATTGTACTTTTATCGATTTTGCCTTATATATATAAATTTATCTTCATAAAAGCATATGGTAATACCTTCTATGGATCCTTTCTTTCTTTGAATCACTAGATCATATTCATATTCCAAGGGGTCTTGAGGCTTCATTTTTTATATGGTATGAAGATGAAAAAGATACTTCTTATGTTTTATGTTCCATGATTTCTTGATTTGATGATAGCTTCTTTTGTGAGATGATGAATGGAAATGATTTATTTTGATCAAAAAATTTAAAATCTTTTCTATGTATATATATCAGTGGTGTTGATTGTCTTTACACTTGACAGTAATTGACCACATTGGACTATATATAATTCCCATAATGCTCTTTCTTTCTCTATTTTTGGCATCCTTTAAACAAGAATCTAACACTTCAATGCTTCTACTTAAATTTCTTTTTTTGATAAATATGGACAAGCCACTAGAGGCACGCTGTAGGCGTGGTTTGAACCCTCAACCTCTCTTTGTGAGAGAAAATGAGTTACCATCTTTCCTTGTGAAGGTTGGTTGCTTCTACTTAATTTTTTGACGACCTGTTTATGTTCCTCTTTTCTCTTGTTAAGCATTAGGGTTAAGGTGAATAATAGTGAGTGATATTCATGGAATGCTTGGATAACTACTATGGATTGATAAATAACTTTGAATCATGTTTTTTCTCTAGTTTTATGGATTAAACACTTCAAGAGTACTTCACTTAAAATTTCATGCACACAATTAAGAACAAACTTCAATGAATCAAAGATTTTCATTTGTATAGTAGAATCAAAGAAAATTAAACTTGATGGATTTGGAGATATTGTTTGAGTGAAATGGATGGAGTGAGTGAGCCTGCTTCAGTCCACTCATGGATAGTTTTGGGGTTTGAATTGGCTGCCGACTCATTCATTCAAACACTCAGTGGCCATTGGAGAGATCATTCAACAAGCTCAGGCTCTAGTCTCATTCATGGAGGAACAGAAGGTCAAAGACTTGTGAAAGCCACTGTGTGAATGAAAGAATGATGCGGGAGATGATTCATTCCTCTTCTTTTCATGCTTGGACTGAAGGGGGCTCCCTCTTTCCCTCCTTAATTACTTAAATGTTTCCCATTTTCCATAACTCTTATTTCCATTAATGTTTCTCTCATGTTCTCATGTTTTCACTTCTTAAATATAAGGTAATTAAACATATATACTTATGAAGCTAGCTTATGATATTACTCACAATACTGTTGTATTTGTTCATGCTTTCACTTCGCCAAAGGTTATAAACAGATGTAAGTATATCACGAATCTTATGATACTATTCACAATAGTAGTGTTGTATTTGTTCTTGTTTTCACTTTATAAAAGGTAAAACTATGCAGTAATGAAGCTTATGATACTACTTAAACATAATGAAGCTTACCATACTAATATTTTTCCATGTCTTTCACTTCTTAAAAGAAAACATATATATACTTGTGATCAAGCTTATGATACTCCTCTCATTACTGTTATACTTGTTCATCTTTTCATTCTTTGAAAATTAAGCATATCTACCACTGAAGCTTATGATACTGCTACCATTAGTACATGTATGTTCACCTTTTCACTTCTTAAAAGGAAAACAGACTAATAATAAGCATAGGATATAGATGTACTCTCATTAGTGTTATATATGTCTATGTTTTCACTTCTTAAAAGAAAAAAACAAACATACTAATAAAGCTTATGGTTCTACTTTATACTGTTATATATATATATGGCAATAAAGTTTATGATCTGATTAGTGTTATCTATGTTCATGATTCATTTTTTGAAAGTGAAACACACACACACACACACACACACACACACACACACACACACACACACTATATTGAAGCTTAGGAGATATATATATGTTCATTTTTCCAATCTTAAAATGTAAATTAATATACTAATGAAGCTAGCTTATCATGATACTAGGTAGTAGAATAAAACTTGTTCTCTTTAATTTCTAGTTGATAGTGATCATGACTTTGGAGCGCAGTTAATGTTGAAGATTAGTGTGTCATGTTAGAATTCCGTACTCCATTAACTTAGTTAATTAGTTTGATTGAGAAGGGATATATATGGGGGTCTTGGAACTTGTAGTTTGTTTAAAGTAACTCATAGGATACATGATATACAGCGTATTGACCTAATTAGCTTAGAGAGCTAGCCTTTCCACATAGCTTACTTTGTTGGGAAACTTAACCCTCCTCCATTCTCAGTGGAATCTATAATTTAACTTTTGTCCCAGTTGACATTAAACTATTCACATATAGACACTATCTCCCACTACTTCTTCTTGTTGCCTTCTGCTTCAAAGTAATTGAAACATGTGTACGTCTCTCTACACGTGTGTGAGAGACAACTAGCTAGCTTTTAGGGTTTAGGGTTTAGTGTGTGTGTGTGTGTGTGTGTGTGTGTGTGTGAGAGAGAGAGAGAGAGAGAGAGAGAGAGAGAGAGAGAGAGAGAGCGCTTTCTTAATGCAGTAACCTAGAGAGGGTGAAAGAGAGCTAAAGGAGAGTTAGATCTAGTTAAAACACTTACTAAGAGCTTTTCATTTTTCTTATACTTTAAAAGATCTGGAAATCTTCAAAAAAGAAAAAAAGTTAAGCAGTTTGAGTTGATCCAGAATGAATTAAAGTACACTTGTTTAGACAAAACGAAAAAAAATAAAGTACATTACTGTCAGATTTTTATTGCTTGTGCTGAGTTGTGTTTGCAGTACTGCAGTGTGCAGAGGTTAATTTCTCTCCTAGATCTCTTCATCACTAAGTACACCATTCCTTATTATTTTAACTCTATGCTGATGTGCAGTGGGAGCATTAGTGTTGGGAAATGCATGGCTGCTTTGGCACCATATATGCCATGCATGTTCAACAGTGCCATGATTTTATATATATACCAGTTGCAAATAAACTTAAACATGCATGTGTTTAATTAATTTCTTGGACTGATCATCTCTAGGGTTAATTGAAAGTGAGTGTGGAATTTAATTACCAAAAATTTATGCTTCCCACTTATAGAAGGGATGCATATATACATATATCTTGTTATATATATATATATATGGCTTGTAATTAGAATGTTGTTTGAATATTAATTATGATGGTACTATTAGTTAGGGTTTAGGGTTTTCGATTGATTTTCTCTTTACTTCCATTAAATTTTCTTTTCAACCTATTAGACTTCACTTGGAAGTATGAAAAGAAATACCTAAAGTTTTTTTTAGGGGTACCTATATATTGTTCTTGTTTATAAATTAATATACCTTACTTTAGTAATAATTAAGTTGCACTGTTGATAATGGAAGTATAACTAGTTTCAATACATCTTCTCTATGATCATGAGGTTGTTGCTTCCTCATTGCACTCTGTAATTCATCAAAGTAAATGGTTAATTACCTTCAAATGAATATTAATCAGTATCATGTAGTAATAAATATTCATAAATATTTGTTAGTAATATGATGATCAGTTTTTATCAGTATCATTAATTTCCTGCCAAAGATGAACATTCTGGCAATATTGTTTTCTTCTTCATGCACACACCCACACACACACAAGCATGTGCACAATATTATGAATGGAAATCTAATCAACATCATCCAAGTTTGTGAATCAAGCATTTTGCATATCTTTGCATATATATGAATGAACAACTTGCAGTGCAACTATATATATTAATGGATGTTCACAAAAGTTTCTCTTTAAAACAAATTTCTATTTAGAATTATTCTTCAGAAAATACAAGAAGAAAAAGCAGCTCTCTCTCTCTCTCTCTCTCTCTCTCTCTCTCTCTCTCTCTCTCTCTCTCAAGAGGAAGGAGGAGGAGGAGATCAATGGCAAGAACAACAAAGGGAATAAGAAGTGCTTAAGCTTCTCAATTGTTCCTTGAATATTGTGATGTAAATTAACAAAGGAAACATTAATTCAGAAAATGCATGGAGATCAACCAATAGAATTAACCACCTTGAAACACCAAGTTCTACATTGACACTCACAAATCACAAGGTTATAAGGAACAATGATGTCTGTTGTTTTAAAAGGAGAGCTCATGACCATAGTTTTTATCCCAAAAAAAGAATAAAAAATGGTGGATTGTGAAGGTCATGCATGGAGAATATTGAAGAACCAACCATTTCAAAAGGTGTGTTTCTCATTTCATGGCATGGGTTCAACTGTTAAAACCTTAATTTCTGCGAGGAAGCAGACACACTCACTGAGGAGAACATTTCTTAGGGTTTTGTCACTCATTTTGTGCACGTAAATGGGCTACGCATGCAAGTTTTTTATTTTTTATTTGGTTTTTTTAATGTCTTTTAAGTGGAAACTAAAAGAAAGATTGTTGAAATGCTTCTTTTATATATATATATATATATATATATATATATATATATATATATAGGGTCATGTTAGTATAGGGCCGGCCTTAACACTATTCATTTAAGGTTGCCTCCCATTTGACCACTACAAATAAGCTGTTTTAAGGATTTCATATGGATGGAAAGAACATCAAAAATAAATTTAGCGTGTTAATTTTCATACAATTTGGGAACTTGTAGGTCTTCATCTTAACGGTGAAAATTTATGTAAATCCTACCGTAATTTCACGTTAAGATGAAGACCCTACAAGTTCCCAAAAATTGACACGCTAGCTTATTTTTCACTCTTCCATCCATATTTGGATTTGGAAAAAATACTCTCCAAGTGCCTCAAAATGATATATATATATATATATATATATATATATATATATATATATATATATAAGTGGATAAATCATATTATTTTATTTAATTCATCTCAAGAGGAGGCAGGTTCTTGAGTGGACCTGATTCATTAGATCATGTGAAAACCCTTTGAGGTGGAGTGGTATGTCAACCTTGAGTGTCTTCAAAGTCACTTCCTGTGGAATGCTGATCAGGTGCCTCCTCTCTAGTGAACGCTAGGCTTTTTTTGATAATGAACTCCATAGCGATCAATTTCGTCCTTTTGACGCATGAGCTGCATCAAATCAAGAGTGTTCGAAAGTCAATATCACGATTTGTTTTCATGTAAACGCGTTGTTTGTCATAAAAACATATCCGATTACGCTCCAACCACACATTCCAGGTTATGGCCATTGTTAGGGGGTGCCACCCTTTGAGGGCATCCCTAGGAAGTAGGTCGTTGAATGCCATCCTCCCCCATAGATCTTGTATCCTTTGGGGGGGTGGAATTCAGCTGATATAGTTGTGCAAAGTGTCTCGATATGTTTGCTGAGTAGCAATATACCAGGAGTAGGTGCTCCATTGTTTCTTCCACTCTTCACGTAAGTAACACATTGTTTTGTTCCACTCCAGCTACCACGCTTCCTTAGATTGTCTAAGATAAGAATTTTGTTGTTTAGCACAAGCCAGACGAAAGTTTTGATTTTGAATGGGCAGATTTGCTTCTAGAAATCCCTTCCTAACAATTAATTAACCATTTTATCCTATGTTTGAACAAGGAAACAAGTATCTTCTACTTTTAACTTTGGTTTGCTATTATCTTCTAAACTTTACAATTGTGTTAATTTTTATTTTATTTATTTTTATAAAAGTGAATGAATCACATTCAGTTTGAAAGTAAGTTACATGTTACACGGTAAATACGCTCAGCATAGAACTTGTGCAACAAAAGGGAAAAATTTTGTTAAGTGAACTAGGATTTTTCAATTTGCCATTAGAACTTTTGTCAGTTTATTTTTAATTTTTGGCTAAATTTCTTACTTTTCAAATTATCCCTAAAATAAATTAAATTTATTAATGAAAGAAATAATTAATAATTATTTTGACTTCATATAATAGCATGCCAACTCGGCATGACCGCAAGAAACAATTGAACTAATTTCTAGTGGGAGGTAATCAGTATTGTGCTCATAATGTAATTTACTGAAGGTTTTATTTCTAGAACAAGTCAAATGTTCATAATGTAATTGTGTTCAAACCTAAGTATAATACTATTCATTTATGAAATTATTTTTGCACAACAGTGAGTTAAAATAATATTTGATAAAGGGAGGACATCATACAAAATTGAAGATATTTCTCTTGCAAAATAATATTTGATAGGAATATATATGTATCACTCTCTGAAATATCTGTTTTTTTTTTATTCTTTTGTTTGTAGATAAAAGAATATTTTTATAGAATGTTATTGCTTGCAATATCATTGTCATTTAAATGAACAAAAATCATAATCCAATATAAATAAATTCAAAAACCCTTCTTATCATTCATGGAATTCAGCTCCATATATATACCTTTGTTTGATGTTGGTTTGTACCATATGGGCACA
The DNA here is from genome assembly GCA_026586065.1 of Dioscorea zingiberensis. Classification (NCBI taxonomy): domain Eukaryota; kingdom Viridiplantae; phylum Streptophyta; class Magnoliopsida; order Dioscoreales; family Dioscoreaceae; genus Dioscorea; species Dioscorea zingiberensis. The sequence goes on along the minus strand of CM048820.1, from coordinate 64,472,013 downwards.
AATCTCTATGATAGAATTTCAAACTTTCAGTGAGTTAGCAAGTAAATCTCATTTTGACCTGAATACAGTCTTGCTATCACACACACACACACACACACACACACACACACACACACACACACACACACACAATTCAAACATACAAATGATAGCAATTTCAAACTTAAGTGAGTTAGCAAGTAAATGAATGATATATATCAATTTCAAACTTTAAGTGAATTAGCAGGAAAATCTCATTTTGACCTGGAAACAGTCTTAATTGCTAACACACACACACACACAATCATACAAATGAAAAAAAAAAACATGAAATTAGAAAAATGGCAGCATTGCTACCTTATCATCATAAATCTCTTAATTGAATTATTGTTATTTAATCCACTAGAATAGAAGGACGATGATAGGTTTCATTAACACAATTGCCACTTATTCATGTTTTTAGGGATCAGAGCTTTGACCTTGCTACAGAAGATTTCTGAATGACAATCATAACTTTTCCAATAGCTTTCCTTTCTTTAATTGTCGCAAAAGCAAGATTAGCCTGTTAAGATGATAAAAAATATATATATATATATATAAAAAGATTACTGCAGGAGTAGACATTAATGCATCAAATTAGACATACACTGCACAAATCATTTTTTGGATTCATTTCTTATGGCTACAGGGAATGATCACATAAAACAAGACATAAGAGGCATAAAACAAGTAGCAATTCATGAGCTCATTAATTTTCTTCTTGAGATGATCTATGTTAATAAGAGTCATGACATGCCATCTCCAACAAGAGTTTCTAAGGGGAAGGCATGATCCATTTAAATAGTAACAATATGCGTGGAAATAGAACCTTAATGATCAAGGGGGTTAAGGCTGAGAAAGTGCTTAGAAATGCGACTAATTTTTGGAAGCATACAAAAGGATGCAAGTATTTGCATGCTTTATATGAAAAACTTGACTTGATGATGTTTAATACGAGCTAATTAATGAATAAATGTAACGAGAACTTTAGTGAACTTCTGTGGAAGCAGCCCATCTACCATGAATTTGATATTGCTATGAGTTACTGACCTCTTGAAGACTGTAGCTGTGAGATATATGGACTTTGATCAAGCCTTTTGATATCCAAGAGAGCAGTTCTTTAAGAGAATTATCCAGAAAATGAGTCCGATAGATTTTGTGACTACCCCAATACTGTCCATGGACGGTCCAATTCTGAAATACGTTTCAACAAATTAGAGGATGTTAATACAGTTCCACCTATAAATAAGTATGCAACAAATGCAACACAAAGTAGAATTTGTACAAAATACATCTCACCAAATAAAGGAAATCCAGAAAGCCTGAGGAACAGATGCAACTGAGGTTGGGTTTTGTTCAATAGGGATAACAATGATGCTTTGCCACCGAAGGACAATTGGTCTAGCGGTATCTAGGGTCCCGTGTGTTGGGTAATTCGCTTGATTGAGTATGCTCTTAGGTTCGAGTCTTCGCTCCCATAAATGGAGGGAGCAGTTTGGGTAATTCACTTGGTGAGCACAAAACTCACAGGTTTGAGTCCCCACATCTGTACGCGCACGGTGAGGGGTCAAGGATACCCGTCACCTAAAGTTACGACCCTTGACACGCCCTTTGGGGAGGTCTTTATGGCCTATGTAAAAAAAAAAAACCAATGATGCTTTGCCTCTCTGTTGACCAAAAGCTAGAATACACGCACTCAAGCCCCCGCACGCAAGTGTACGTGGTCGCAAGTAATAAATTCCGGTGAGTACCGGGTCGAATTCACAGGGAAAGCTTACTAGGTTTAGATGAACACTAACCTATTAAGTTGCTTGGTAAAGTCAATCGATTGATTAAGTGGAAGGATACTAAACTAAACTATTCCTAGATAGAAGTGAGAGATAACGAAGGGTGCGGGGGAATTTTCTCTATGATATGCTTTTAGGGTTGTATGACTCTAATGACTTGTTATGATTTTCTCTTTGGCTTACTAAGTTATCAAGGTTGTGGATATGGGTGTTTCAATGATAAAGATTGCACTTATGTGCACTCCAGGTGCATCATACAAGACCTTATTTCTAAAGATCATGCCTCTAAAGTCTATATTTCTATCGGTACATTAGAAGCATTATAGGGCAAATCTCTATCAATACCATGGAATTGCCTCTACTTATTTCTAAGTGAGAGGACAAATCGGTGTCACTCCGTCCACCCTAATCCTCACTCTACTTACAAGCCCATATTTCTATTAGTGCTTGAAGTTTAAGATACTTGTTGTCTCTCGACCAACAAGGATTAAAGAGAGAGATTCATAGGCACATCAACATTCATAATAACAAAGCAAAGCCAAAGATAATATAAATTAATATCAAATCAAAGAGTTCATACAACCCTAGCATAGATATTTAAGCCACCATTAAAAATGAAAGATCCATAATGATGCAAATAGGAAGGTAAACATCCATGATTCTGTACAAAGAAGAGATAAATCCAATGTAAAATAATAAGAGATAGGTTCCCCCTTTGTTTTGAGCTTCTCCCCACTAGATTTGGCCTTGAAACCCTCCGGATCGCCTCTTTGGAGCCCTAGCCGTCACCCCCAAATGAGAGATGATCCAACCCTAGCAAATCAGCCAGTTTTTATATCCAGCGCCCTCGACATCGCGATGTCAAAAAGTGAGTGACATCGCAATGTTAATTTATTTCCTGTGGAGCATTCTCAGACTTTAATTAACATCGTGATGTATACAGTCTGCATCACGATGTCTTCATCAACTCAACGATCGGTGACCATTTCAACTCGGATTGAGCTGAAATTTTAACTGAGTATTCCTGACTTATTGATCTTTAATCTGAACGGTGGAGATTGGATTTGGAGTCCTGTAGCTCTTCCAGTAAATTCCTGATCTCAGCTTCTCTCTTAGGCTGCTCACAATCCTTTCTCCTTTTACTCCTTATGCTCCTTTGTCATAGAACACTAATCCATTTGCTCCAAGATCATCCATATCTCACTCCAATGGACTCATCATCTATCAATATTAAAAACACTTGCATTAATGCATAAACTAATCCATTTAGTATAGAAATTCACTAAAACAAATGTATATGCTAGTTGAGGTAGAGTTTATACAAAATAACCCAAATTGGCTCTAGAATTGTAACGCCCCGAACGCTCCACTCTCACTGAAGCTTCACCCATCAACCGAAAATGAACTCGCTCTCGAAAGCACACTCACCGGCCAAAGACACAGACCATGTATCCACGGCCAAGTGTCGCCCACCGCGAAAGGTCCAACGAAAGCCACAAGCAATAAAAATACTCTATCTCTAGCTCTCAAACCATGCACATACAAAAGAAGGAAAACAAACAACTTGCGTGTACGTGCATGCATCCAATAATGTAAGCTTAAAAGAAATGCTAAAATAAATAGCAATAACAACAACAAGGAAAACCCAAGGACGTAAGGTGAATCGAGGTAGGTAACTTACCTCTAAAATCACGTAGTCCGTGTCCCACCTAATATCCCTCCCGACGCATCCACGCCGCCGATATCCGCAAAACACAAGTCCACTCTCAAGACATACTCGTGTGGTTCGTATTGACTATTACCATAAATTAAACCTAGCTTAATCGTCCCAATTAATTAACCACTTAATTAACTAAATGCTTACCTTAATTAAGCCCATAAATTATATTTGGTTGATTACTTTATTATTATTGTTATTATCAGCCCATCGGGCTGGCCCACTAGTAAAGCCCTTAAGATGGACCCAGCCCACTTCTCAACCCATCTAGTTTGGTTTAATTTCTTAATTAAATTAGTTTTATTAAACCAATTAATCCCAAATCAAGTTGGGTTACTAAACTGACCCGATCAGACCATAAGCCACATTAGACTCGGTCGGACCTAAACCTGTTAATTCAGCCCAACCTGTTAATGTCTATATCTAATTGTTTGATCAATTAACTTTACTAAGCTTGATCAAGTTTCTAAAATCCGATTCCAATCCCACTACTTGGCTGAATCCAAACTCAGATTTTTATCAAGTCAATCCATACCCAACCAATGTGCCAGACCTAACTCTAAATCAAATTGACTTTAATTGATCTGGGCTCAAACTTGTCTACCTGACTCAACCCATTCAATATCAGTTCAGAACTCAGCTTAAATCAATTAGTTTTAATATTAACTATACCCAACCAGTCAAACCTGTTCACCTACTCAACTAGCTCCAACCCAAATCCTTTCAAAAGAATCATACTTCTGCTTCCTTTCATCCAACCAAAGAAAACAAAATACCACACGTCTTTTAGTTCTAAGTACCAAGAAAAGATAATTCTCTTCCAACCTACAGTTCGTCTACCACCCATAAACACTAGTCCAAAAGAGATTAACATCGAATATAAACTCAACAACTATCAACCTTTACAACACATACAAAACCTCATACTACTCATGCTTTATTCACAGAGTTTATCACTTCTCAATTGATCACCCACTAACACCTAGTCATTAGGTTTTATATATCTATATAGAGATTAGTCCTCAATTAGTAATTCCTGTGCGAACATATAATCTTGATCCTCTTCCACACTATCAAACTAATCAGATTGTATATATACAGGTGTGCAAGTATACGCAAGTTTAATGAAGTCCTTCGTAGACCTGCTTACCGGAGAGCCGAATCTCTGGAGCTCCGTGTTCTTACTCCTTAAGATTGTGGATTCATCACGCTACAAGTACTACCCACCACCACTCTCTTTGTATCGCGTTGTTCACTCAAGGCCCGTAGGGTTAGGATGCTCCTCCCAGATGCATCGAACCAACACTGCCCTCTCTCTCTCTCTCTCTCTCTCTAGATCTCTCACGAAGATGCGCCGCCGCTCGGGAAGGTGTTAGGTTTCAGAGATGAACCCTTCTTTTATAGAGCATCAAGGAGATTTCTAATTGATCGGATAACACTCCGAATCCATATTTAAACAGAAAAACAGAATTTGGATAAAACCCCGACCTATCTGCTTGGTTGCTTGGCGGCGGTCGCGCAGACGCCATTGTTCCCGGCGAGGTGTGTCGACGCCACAGCCAAGGACGCCGATTCCTAATCGGCGGTTGGCAAAAATGTAATGAGCATACCACGCTCACACAACATGCAATGAAGTTCTTGTCCTTTTAATAAAGAGCCCTTGTATTTGTTTCCTCAATTTATATGTAGAGAGGACGCATTTTCTTTAAGTCCTTCATCTAATCCATAATTCCTTCTTTTATCTAATCATCACCCATATAATAAAATTTTATAAGTTTAAGATATATGTTCTTATCAATAATAACTATTATTATCTAATAATTTGACTCTTAATCAAATTCTCTCATCATTACAACCAACATAATGTTTATCCATATAACTTCTTTGTAATTTGAAGATTAAGAACAACATTAACATTTTAATTAAGAAAATAACTAGAAAACTTTATTTCTGCTAAAATTCCAAAATCAACCCTTGGGAGACTCTCCCTTATTTCCTAACAAGTTTTGAAAATAATAAACTAAAATTTAATAAAAGAAAATAAAATTCCCTAAAAGTTATGGGCTTCACAAGAATACATCATTAGATGGCCATATCTAAATAGCTCTCTTTTGAGAGCTATCACTCTCAAAGATCTAAAACAAGAAAAAGGAAAGGATTTTGCAAGGACGAGATATTCTCGTCACTTGAAGGTTATTTGTATCCTAAATTGAAATGAAGAGAAACAAAGTAAAGATTTCGAAATGTAGGAAATCTAAAAAAATTAAATTGCTAATGTGCATCCAATGGGAAAAATCCATTCTACAGTACCTTGACAAGAGCAATATTTGCTGGGATTACTGGAACTTCACCACTTGCAAACCCAATGACTAGAATATTTGCTCCCCAGTTGAGAAGCTTCAGGCTTTCTTTTGTGAGCTTCCCACCAACTGGATCATACAGGACATCCACTCCTTTCAGATCTCTCATCTTCAGGAATTTCTTTACACTTTCTATTACATTCCCCTTGGTCAAATCAACAACATGATCAACTCCCAATGACTCCAGAAGTTGCACTTTCTCAGCTCCCCTGAAATTCAGAATGCAATAAAGGGATATACTCTAAATAGATTCCTCACAGCTTACAAATGAAAGCATGGAGAAAATCATGTGCATATGAGAGCTTTGGTTCTAGCTAGAAACCTAGCAACAGCGATGACTACTGCTCCACAAACTTTTCCTATCTGAACAGCTGAGAGCCCAACTCCACCTGCTGCACCAAGGACAAGCAAAACCTGCAATTTTTTTTATGATAAATACTAATCCATTAAAAGTATAGAGGTCAAGTCATGAAAAACATATGCCATATGTATGAAGAAGTTCAGAACTTTCCACAAAGACTGTAATTCATGCTTTCAAGCAGGTTGTTCCTTTTTCTTCCAAATCCTGAGCTTTATATATTAAATAACAAAATATATAAAGGAATTAAAAATTTAGAATAACAGTTATTAGGAGAAAATTGTTATAGGTAAGAAAGGCACTAGGCACACATACACTGCACAAATCATTTTTTGGTACAAGAAAATGCAATAGAAAGATAATTAGATTGATACCTGGCCAGCTTTGAGTTGTATTCTATGAAGAAGAGCAGCATGAGAAGTAACAAATGCAACAGGAAGTGCACCAGCAGAAAGCAAATCACATCCTTCAGGCACTGGATATCTTTTTCCAAGAATCAAGGAAACAAACTCAACAAGTCATGATAAAGTCACATACTAAATTCTGTTGAAATAAGTGTAGCATGTAGAACAAAATGTACACCAGATTAATTTGTCAGGATAAATCATAAATGTCTTCCACTTATACATAAAACCCAAATCACCAAAACTACAAAGAAGGTACATATATGCATCTTTGTTAATCACTTCCAATTGTGGATCATGCGACTGAATTGGTTGAGAAACCTACCAAATTTAAATAATTCCACCGGCACGTGATTGCTTGATGATTTATGTTTCATGATTTTAGGGCAGTGCCAATGCTTTAGATTATTTTATTTTCCTAACGAACATCTTATCATGTCAAAACAATGGATAGAACAAAAAACCCTCTATTGGCTGATACAACAGATAAGCTACCTAATTCTTTAACTTCAAAAGGCAAAATATCCAGCAAGTTTTGTAGTCATTGAATTCAAAACCAGATGGTGCAATCAATAGTACATCTAACCTTTTCAACAAGATCTGATGTTGCCTATGATTGTTTTTATCACTGGGAAATAATTAACATTTGAAGAGGTGTTGATGGTTTTATTTTAACTGTTGACTATTGGAGAAAAATTCATTTGGTTTTACATTGGATAGGGGCCAAAACATCATTGACATTACAAATGTACCTAACCACCTCTAAGCTCTTGATTGGGCAATGGGTTACTAGTGGTTTTGACTACATAATCATAAGCGTATGACTTATAAATCCTTTTCACAGATTTTGTATATCTGACTTTGGTAGTGTTTTATTTCTCTTAGACTGTCAGATTCCATATTCTTTGCTACATGTCCAAATAACAGGTACTAGCCATGGGCCATTGCAATCTATAGACTTCTTCATCTTCTTTCCCCAAAATTTAGATTTCTTTGTGTGTGAATGAGAGAATGAGAGAATGAGAGAATGAGAGAGTGAGAGAGGAGAATGAGTGGAATGAGCCTTGATTCACCAAAGGGGAATGCCTCTGTAGATGAATTAGTAGAGTGTGAAGCCCATACATGAGCATAAGTGTATATAGAATACATAGATCTAACCCGCCCCCGCAAACTCATGGTGGATCTTGAACCGAGAGTTTGGTTAGTAAGAATTGAAAATGGCGGACGGTATGTGCCTTCGCGAAGAAATAAACAATCTGCTCCACGGAGGCAAGATGAGGAAGAAAAAGAGCACCAACAAGATAGTGACTGCGAACAAAGTGAAGATCAATCTTGAAGTGCTTTATCCGCTCATAGAAAACCGGATTGCCAGCAATGAAAACAACACTTTGGTTGTCACCGTAGAGAAGAGTCGAACTGGTGATAGGAACACCCAAATCAGGCAATAGATGATGAATCACAGGAGTAGCAGTAGACAACAGTAGACATAGCAATGTACTCGGCCTCAGCAGTGGAAAGAGCAACCTCCTTTTACTTCTTGCTATTCCAAGAGATAAGAGAATCTCCCAGAAAAGCACAAAAACTAGCAATAGACCGCCGATTAGTGGAATAATCACTTGACCAATCTGAATCAAAGTAAGCATGAAACTCCAAGAAGGATGATACAGAGAAAAACAGTGAAGGCGTGAGAGTACCCCGAAGATAGCGAAGGACACGCAATAAAGCCATATAATGTGTAGACCGAGGAGCACTAACAAACTGACTAAGAACTAGAACAACATAAGCAATGTCAGGCCGGTTGATGGTAAGTAAACAAGCGCACTCACTATCTGTTGATACCGAGTAGACCTTGAGAGTAGCTCACCATCAGAAGAAGAAAGTTGATGATGAAGCTTAATAGGTGTGGCAACAATCTGAGTATCAGTATGGCAAGCTCGACTGATGAGATTAGAGGCGTACTTCTGCTGAGAAACTAAGTACCCTCGCTAAGCATAAACAACCTCAAGACCCAGAAAATAATGAAGATGACCCAAATCTTTCATTTGAAACTGCTGCCACAAGTGTTGCTTAAGAGAAAGAATAAAATCAACATCATTACCAAAGATCACCATATCATCCACATAGAACAGTAATAAAATAATGCCCTGAGATGTCCGACAAGTGAAAAGAGCATAATCAGAGAAACTCGCCATGAAACAAAGAAGGACAATGAGAGAAAGCAAGATCCGAAACAATAGGAAAATCAAGCCACTATAGAAAGATGAGATCCAACGACAAAGAGGAATAATAAGGAGTATCCTCAAGAAATGTCACATGACGAGAAATGCGAACACACCGAGAAGCAGGATCATAACAACGATAACCTTTGTGCTCAGGACTATAGCCAAGGAAAATATGCATAGCATAATGAGGAAAAAGCTTAGTGTGCTCAATGGAAGGAAGAAACACAAGAAAGATATAGCTGAAAGTCCGCAAGTGACCATAGGAAAGAGCACAAGAACGAAGACGCTCAAATGGGAAAATACTAGAAAGAACAATAAAAAGAGTGTGGTCAATGAGGTAGACTGAAGTCATGATAGCTTCGGCCCAGAAATGGCAAGGGACTGAAGTAGAAAGAAGAAGTAGGCGAGCAGTCTCCAAAATATGATGATGCTTCCTCTCGGTAACTCCATTCTGAGCAGGCGTTTAAGGACACAACTGCCGAGAAAGAGTGCCGTGAGAGGATAACAAATCATGGAAGATACTCGTGGGCTTCATTAGAACAAAAAACCTTAATATGTTTACCAAAATAGGTATGCACCATCTCAACAAACTAACAATAGAGAGGAAGGACATCAGAGGGAGAATGTATCAAATAAAGCCAAGTAGACGGAGAAAAATCATCAACAAAGCACATAATATGAAAAACCACCAAAAGAAGAAGAAGGGGCGGGACCTCGAATATCGGATTGTACTAGATCAAAACATGTACTAGAAACAAGCTCACTAGATAAAAAAGAAAGAGCTAGATGTTTTACCAACTTGTAACCCAGACAGTCTGATAAAGGACTCGAAGACAAAGGACCAAGTGTGCCTAAACTGGTAAGCAGTTTCAGGCAAGCACTAGAAAAATGACCTAAACGACAATGCTCAAGGGAACAACCAGCTAGAGAAGAGGAAGTAGTAGAGGAAGCAAAAGAAAACAGATAGAGGTACTCTAGATAGTAAAATCTACCAACTCTACACCCGGTCCCAATCCTCCGGCCTGTAAGATGATTATACATAGCACAAGCAGAAGAGGTAAAAGAAATTGTCAGACCATAATCTGTAAACTGGCTAACCGAAATAAGGTTTAAGTCAAGGCTAGGGACATAATTAACATCAGGTAACACAAGGGATGAAAGAGCAATAGAGATAGTGGTGAGACGACTAGACTGAGTAATGGACAGTAAAGAGCTATCGACAGTGTGGACATGAGAAGGAAGACAAACTGGTGTAAAGTCAACTAATTAGGTGGCATCATAAGTTATATGATGTGTAGCACCCGAGTCTAGAATTCATGAGGAAGAAGCTATACAAGAGCCAACATACATAGCAGAAGAAGCACCGGTCTGAAGGGCATACTGAAGAACCTGTATATACCCAGTTAGTTGGGCAACCTGGGTGGCCAAAGTAGTTGATAACTCACAACTAGAAATCTCAGCAGATACAGCATGAGGAGTAGACTAAGGAGCAGAAGCACGTTGTTGACGCCGTTGGGTACTGATCTCGAAGATGGTCACGCTTCTTGTGGTAATGGCAAAATGCCGAAGAAAAAGCGTTGACTGCAGTAGAGGAAGCAGGTGGAGATCGTGGAACAGTCATGGAACGCGGAATTGGAACAGACTAGTGAGCTACAAGAACCGCCACTGAAACTGGAGGTAAGGAAACAATTGGAGACCACATCCGAGTCTCCTTAGCAATCACCAAGGCAACAATAGTGTCAAACGACAGAGCCGGATCACGGTTCATAATCTGACTGCGAACAGGCTCAAAAACAAGTTGAAGACACACAAGAAACTCGAATATATTAAACCCCTCATAATCACAAGCCATAGCCTGACAGTTGCGACAATAATCGCCCGCAAAGGGAGAGACAGTCCTACTAATGCCAAAGAGAGTAAAAGGTAGGTAGCGAATTCATGAACCGAGTGATCACCCTACTATGCAAAAGCCAACTCTTGAGCCAGAGCGAAGCGTCGCGATGTGCTAGAATGCTCGAATGTTTCCTGAAGGTGATCCCAAATCGCCTGAGGCGTTGTAAGATGAAAGATCTCCATCTGAACATCGGGCTGGAAAAACTGAGAAAAGATGGCGCTAGCGTGATGGTCATCAAAACTCCAACAAGTTCGATCAGAGGACTAGGAAGACGACGATGAGAAGGAATCACCAGAGGCCTCACTAGAGGCTACATTAATTGTCGAAGACATGCCATCAATGTGTGAGAGAAGGTCAAAGTCGGAAAGAATCATGCGCATTGAGTCTGCCCAAATCTTATAGTTATCGTCGTTGAATTCACATCCACTATCGTGTCAGTGTGGAAACCATGAGGAGTGGTGATGACTGTAAGCCATAGCTACTAATGCTTGAGATCAAGTAAAATTAATGCAATCCTTGATCGAGATCAGGTAAAGATAGGCACAATTACCAAAGATTGAAAAATCACACAGCTTTTGTGGATGAGTCTTGTCACATATTCATAGTCATAGTCTTCGAGACCAAAGCATAAAGAAAATCATAAAGAAGCCTACTCCTTAGTTGACCAAAGCACAGAGAAAGCAACCACCTTTATGGTCACAATCTTCGAGACCAAAGCACAAGCTTACTCCATTGCCAAAGCACAGAGCAAGCAACCTTATCATTGAATGAGCACCCATATATGTACCAGTACAATGTGAAGTCCATGTATGGACATAAGTGTATATACAATATATAGATACAATACATAGATCGAACGCTTTGCAAATCTTTCAACCCTTATCATTGAATGAGCACACTACAATCCTTCCTGATTTTCTAATTACGTTACCATCTATGTATTTTCTCCATGTATTACTTTTGTTTATTAGTGTTAGCTAGTAAGTTTTGTTCTTTTTTCAGGGTTTAGGGTTTCTTAAGACTTCTTAATGATGTTTATTGGGACATTCAAAGGTTCTCCGTGAACAGAGCTTCTCCTTCACTAATCTAACAAATAACAAAATCCTGACATTTCATCCAGGATCTGGCAGAAACACTTAACTGCACCACCGTATCATTCCTAATAAAATACCTGGGAGTCCCTATCTCAGGAGGTCGCCCAAGGAAAGAGCATTGGCTCGCACTAGTTGAAAAGATCAGAGGAAGGTTGGTATCTTGGAAAGAGAAACTCTAGGAGGAAGACTCACCCTACTAAATTCAATCATCTCAACCATGCCTATCCATTGGATGTCCATTTTCAGTCTCCCGAGATTGGTCATCCACAAAACTGACACCATTAAAAAAAAACCTTCCTCTGGAAAGGGGTGGATAAAGCGGCACAAAGCAACCATCTGATTAATTGGGGCTGATTAAATGTCGATCCAAAAAGAATAGAGTATAGGGCATCTTAAATTTTTGGGAGTTTAATAGGCCCTGCTAGGAAAATGGTGGAGAGGATACTCATCGGGGGAGCTGGAATATGCCTCAAAATCTTTAAAGAAGCCTATGCACGACACTTACAGACCGGCTCAAGGGCACGCATCTCCTTCTCGAAAGGTATATGCCGAGAAGGGTCGCTGAAACATGCAAACATACTGGTCAAGCCAAGGTCTGGCATCTCAACAAACCTCTAGAGATACAATTGGTGGGAAGAGGATTCCTGGAGTAACTTCTACCCAAGACTCCATTCGCTCACTATCAAGGCGTCATTAACCATCCAAGATGCCAGAAACAGGCTTTAGAGATACAAACCGCTTCTTAAGCCAGGACCCCTAACAGTAAAGTATGCTGCGGGACTAAACACCCCGGGGTAGCTCCTCATGGTCACTATCCCCCTCTCGAGATTTAAGAGAGTGAAAACTCATGCCAACCAAGGCATTTACCGTCAAGTCATTGTACACCTTCCGAATTGACAGGGGGACTAGAAGTGACCTGAGAAAAGGCTTTTGGAAGCAACCATACCCCCCTTAAGGTCAAACTATTCAACCATACCCGATTTGCAATGAAATTTGTTCCTCGCTAATATTCGTCGCTATTTGACTGTTTTCTTGTAGTGAGAGGATGAGATTCTCACACTTGACACTCTACATAAAAGGAGGTGGCAGTGGGAACGCATAAAATGCTACATATGTGATCTAGAGGATGAATTGATGAACTACTAGCTAATATTGTGCCCCTATATAGCAAACATTTGAAGCCAATTCCGACAAATCTTTATGTTACTCTAATAGGTGCCGAAGACCCGAGAGACATATGGGGAATCAAGACCTTCCTCCTAGGATGGATAAAACCCTGTGAGGGGGCTGGGAACTCATTACAATGACAATCATTTGGACAGTATGGGGCGAGCGGAATATGCGATGTTTTCAAGATAAACAACGCATTTTCTTAAAAATTATTCACGATATTTCCTTCCTTATTCTTTCTTGGTTCGATGTAGCTCCGTTGAACAAGCGACCGAGGTTGGAGGTGGCGCAAGGGCTGGTGAAGCAAAGCCTTGCATTCACTCAGGAGGTGTCGGGGCAGGCCGATAAAGGCGACAGGCCTTCGAAGATGATGTGGCACCAGATTGAGAAGAGGACTAAGGACTCACCAACCTAGTCAGAGAAGCAACACTTATAGAACTGATCTTTGTATCACATCTCTCCCTGATTGGGCACTTTGTAATAGAATTCTAGTAATTTTAATAAATACGTGATTTATCCATCTTATATAAAAAAAATCTTGGCAAACCACGTCTATAAGTCAATTTCATCACATAAGCAGTTGGAATTGCAAGGAAAAAAAAATTCCTAAATTATCCAGTAAGCACCATCACAAATTAACTCCACCCTAACCCTTCATATATGCTATAAGATATCAAGTCGAAAAACCCTAAAAATTTAATACGAAAAATTCCACATTTATCAAATCACCTACATATAAAAATAAAATAAAAAACTACGGTAAATAAGCAATTCTTCAATCTACGGTAATAGGAAACTCACAGATCCTTCTCATCGGCAACGATAAGCTCAGCAAATGATCCGACAGCAGCGATGGAGCAGACGCGATCGCCGACCTTGAACCGCGAGACGGCGTCACCGACGGCTTCAACGACGCCGGAATAATCCGAGCCAGGTATGAAAGGAAGCGGGGGCTTCTCCTGGTACTTCCCAAGGATCTGGAGGTAGTTCGCGTAGTTCAAGCTCGTCGCATGGATTCGCACACGGACCGCGGTCGGGGAGGCGAGGGAGGGGACCGGATGCGACCTCGCGATGGTGATTGGGGACTCCGGCGAGTTGTACATCACCGCCGGATCTCCGAGCTTCTCGCAGAGGACGGCTTCCATTAAAGAGACGACTTGTTTTCCTCGAAATGGTACAAATTTCCAAAATTTTATAATTTCATCACAAACTTTCTTTATCATCCATTCATCTATGATGTTTAATTTAGAATTAATTCACTATTGATTTATGAAATAATTGTCTTGGAATTGTTGGGATGTTTATTTATTATTTAATATTATAGACATTTGACTTTAAGACTTTGAAAACAGTGGTAGAGACCTATAGTATCATTTAGTTATTATTTTTTATATTTTTTATTTCTAAAATGAATACAATACTTTGACTGGTTTTGAAATGACAAAATCTCCCAATTCATTGTCATGATTCTTTCATCCATTATTTTGAGTATTTTATTTACCCCATCAAAATGGGGAGGGAAAGCTTCCAAGCAGCCAAATTTCATTGAAGTTTGGATTAGAGGTGGAAACGAAGAAGTATGTCCTTGGTCCACAAAGGATATTATTTTGTGGAGAATTGGATGGGATTTTTCTGATTGCTCTTGGGTTGCGTTTGGATGGGGGAATGAAAAGGAGAAAGGAATATAAAGGAAATGAATGAGAAGGGGAATAATTGCCTTGTTTGAATGGGAGGTAATAGGAAGATAAGAGCAATGCTATACTTACCGAGGAAGGCACCTCGAAAAAGCTCCCGAAACCATTGATTATGCATCGGGATCCGTGCTGCATGCATCCCAATGCACAATCAATGGTTTCGGTAACCCATTTCGGGTGACTTCTTTGGTAAGTAAAGAATTACTCGGAAGATAATGTATTGCGAATGGAAAATATAATGAGAAAGAGTTGTGGCATAATCACTTTTATATCCTTAATATAAAAAAATAAATTTATTCATTTATAAAATACTTTGAATATCATACTCCAATTTAATTATTATTATTATTATTATTATTATTATTATTATTATTATTATTATAATTAAATAAATCATTTAATTAAATATAAATTATATAATTTAATCATTTTCAAATTTAATTATAAACAATTATGAATTATAGTCATAATATAGGTAAATAAAAGTATGTTTAATGGCAAGTATTTGTCTGTATAGAAGTTGAAACCAATACAAAAACAATAGTTTTGTCTCAATCCTGTTTGCAAGTATTTGTTTAATGGCAAGTATGTTTAACCACAAGGGTAGTATAGTCATTTCAATTGGGAGGAATGGCCATGGGGGAATGGCCATTCCCCTCAAGAGGGGTATCCTATTCCCCTTTGTAAAGGATTCATTACCTCCGAACGTGGGTATTCATCCTTGCGGGAATCATTCCCCTTTATAAAGGAATGAATCCCCCAATCCAAATGCAGTCTTGAAGTTTCATGGATACTTAGGGCTGAAACCTGGTTTTCTCGTGCTGGTAGATATTTCCTCCTCACCATCAAGATTCACATTTGGATTCACATTTGGTCTTCCACCATTTGAACAACTCCTTTTCTTGGTATTCTTCTTGGTTTCCAATGATTTTGTCTTGCTGCTTAGTGCATCATTCTTTTTTTTTACTAAGGCGACAAGCGCCCCCGAAGGATATCAAGAACGTGTACAGATTCGGCAGTGCGGGAGCACATAGGCTCGGCAAAGATCTGTTCACCTGACCTTCACCTTGTAAGGGAGGGTGTTCGAACCTGGGTCATCCACAAGTTTACTACCCATCACTTAACAAAGAACCCTGGTACCAATAGGCCTTTGTGGCAGTTGGTTAGTGCATCATTCTTATCCTTGTTGTTCTGCTTCATGCTGCTGGCAACTCTTGGATGCAACCTTGATTCTAAAATTTCCACACTGAAAATTGTTGTATTCTTTTCAAATCTCATTGCTTTCTTCTTATACTAGAAATACTTTTGGTGCCAGGCTTCAAATTCCTTCTCTGCATAGATCGGGTTGGTTATCGGAGATTGGAAAATCAGATCAGCCTGATCTAGAAGAGACTTTGGTTAGGATCAATAGTTTTTAGTATCATTAATTTCCTACCAAAGATGAACATTCTGGCAATGTTTTCTTCTTCATGCACACGCTCGCACACACTCACTGAGGAGAACATTTCGTAGGTTTTGTCATTCATTTTGTGCTTGTAAATGGGCCACTCATGCAAGTTTTTATGTTTTTCAAGGGGAAACTAAAAGAAAGATTGTTGAAATGGTTCAGTGATAACAATTAATTAATTAACCTTTTTTATCCTATGTTTGAACAAGAAAACAGGTATCTTCTACTTTTAGCTTTGGTTTGCTATTATCTTCTAAACTTTAAAATTTTGTTAATTAATTAATTATTTATTTATTTTTGATAAAAACAGATTAATCACATTCAGTTTGAAAGAAAGTTGCATGTTACATGGTAAATGCGCTCAGCATAGGGCTTGTGCACAGGAGGAAGCCATCTCTTCACAGGAAGTTCTTGGACCAGTTTATTGTGAATGAGTCTAATGCATTGGATGGATTGTTGAACACAGTTATGTATACTTTGTCATACCAATGTCTAATTATTATGAGTAGTTGGAATGACTTGATGATAGTTTGTCTTGTTGATATGTGAAGTATTGTAGGTAGGTTTGATATGTGAATGAATGAATGAGATGTGGTTGTTCTAGTTGTTTATTTCACCTAATGTTGTATGTGAATTGTTTTAAATGGATATAAACAGGTATTGTCATGTCATATTTGAATATCTGCTTGTATATGCTGAGATATTTTGAGTGTACATAACCTTATGTGTTGTTGGAATTGTGCAATGGTTCAGTTGATAAGAGTATTGTTGTTTGGAGGAGGGAGTGTGGTGGTGGTTTGCGAAGATTAGAGTGATATGAGGACATGAAGGGCCTGTGAAGTGCTTGCAGGCTTGAAGTCATAGTGTTGGGGGTGGCTTCATGCTTTACGGTGGGGGGCTTGAAAAGAGCTTGAGAGTTTGGTGTGTGTCAATGGAGTCCAATGTGAAGCAGAAGGAGATGGTGAGTAGTAATGCAACAGTGAAGTTGATAAAGGACAAAGGATTGGAGGAGTTTGTCATACTGAGATTGAAAGAGTTTATGGTGTTTGGAGGTTTGTTTTGCTTCTCGGTTTTAGTTATGAGAAGCATAACATTAACATGATTTATGATTTATGATTTATGATGATTGTTTTGGTTCATTGATTCTATTCATATCTCTCTAGACCTGACCGCAGTTTGGTTTGAACTTGCGAACTGAATCGGAACTATTACTGTTTGAATCGGCCCGGAAATGTAAAAACGGTTATGGTTCCAAACTGGAACCTTAAACCGGAATATTAAGGTTCTATTTTAGGTTCTTAAAAATTGGAAACTGAACCTAAACCAAACCGCTGGTTCTGGTTCCACTTTTATTTTTTAAATAAAAAATATATAATATTTTTATATTATATGATTTATCTAAATTGGAAAAAATAAAATAAAAAATTCATCCATATAAATATTGAAATGCAAAATTATTTGTTTTTTAAAAAATCATTCAAAATATTTATAAAAACCACTTTAATCATTCAATCAATCACATATATAACAATTTTTCTTTAAAAAAAAACAATTTTTTTAAACACATGATGAGTGAGGTTGGAACCACTGGTTTGGAACAGAAACCGAACCACAAAAGTTATGATTTGGTTATGGTTCTAAGTTTTACAAAACCGGAACCGCCAGATTGGAACCAAAATTGAACAACGGTCAGGTCTATCTCTCTCTATATAAATACACAGTCTCTAGAGTTTGGCTCTGGAGGACTTGAAGGACAAGTGCTGCTTTAGTTGGGGAATTGAATTTGTAATCAAATATAACATTTGCATTTATTCTTTTTCTTCATCATTGGTTGAAGAGGTCTGCCATGGAGTTTGGTGTTTAGTCCATGTGTGAGACTTTTGATCTACTGCAAAGCAACTAGGAAAGAAGCCATGTCAGTCAAACATTGTTTAGAAACCTACCAGAAATTGACAGGTCAGAGGGTTAACCTAGTAAAATCAAAGATATTCTTTCCAACCTGGTTTAATACAAGGGTTAGAAACTCCATTAAAACCATATACTAGGGTTATATCAGGGTGCATTCCTCTTCAAGTACTTGGGAACATGGATATCCCCTTTCAAAATTCCCTCTATTTGTTTCAAACCAATGATAGAAAAAGTGGATAGGAAACTTAACCATTAGAAGTCTTTGGCCCTATTTATGGCTGGGAGGATCACTTTGGTTAACTCTCTCATGATGGCAATACCACTTTATACCCTAAACACATATGTTGTGCTTGACTCTATACTGGACCAAATTTCTAAAATTGCAAGGAGCTTCATTTGGGGTAGAACATGTAGTGATAGGGGACTTCATTTCATTGGTTGGAGTACTATTACCAACCCTAAGACTGAGGGAGGCCTTGGTATCAGGGTTCTCAAGGTTATGAAGCAAACTTTCCTCACAAAGCATGCACTTGAATTAATAAATAGCTCAGATAAAAAATGGTACCATATCATGCTGAAGAAATATGGTAAAATAGAAGCCTGAAACTCACAAGAAATAGGAATATATCTTGGACATATAGGGGCATCCTTGGAGCAGTAAGGAGCATACAAAAGTATATTGTTCCAAAGTGCATTCCACATTGCCAAAGACATCTCAGTCTAGCGGCAAACTGGTCGCGTGCCTCGACACCTGCCCCGGTTCGAGTCACGCTGAGGGCTAATTGTGTGGCGAATTTCCTAGGCACGTGGTGGGTATAGAAACCAAAATACCCGTGCTCTGGGATTCGATCCCGCAACTAAGCACGCCCAGGGCAATCTTAGCGAAGTGGTGCTGACCACCTAGCTCTTATCGCCCAAAAAAAAAAAAAAAGTGCATTCCACATTCAACTTCTTTCATGCATAAACCTTGGCTCTTTGAAATACCATTGCAATGGAAACCTACATTTCTCAACACCTATATTGATCTAACTGAAGCATAGGTCCATAATATTCAACATGAAGGCATGTGGGAGAATGACCTCATTGAGGAAATCTTCCCTGCATGGCTAGCAGATACCATAAAGGATCTGGCAGTGTCATATGATGGAGGAAAAATGGAATGGAGATGGCCTCAAAGCAACACTGGGAAAAGTCAGATTGCAAAGATCTATGTTGTGCTGAGAGGAACCACACAAATCAACATATGGAAGGGGTGCAGAACTTGTAGAGAATGAGAGTGGCCCCAAAAGTAAAAGTGTTCATATGGAAACCAGTTCCTGGGAAACTGTCTACAAGAACTTATCTGTATCTTATGGGCATAGGGCCTGATGACCCTTGCCCTTTTTGCAAGTTAGAACTAGAAACTATCTCACATTTGTTTTATATGTGCAGGTGGGCAAAGAAGGTTTGGCAAGAAGTAAAGGATGAAGGTGTCTTAGAACAGTGGAATATAGAGCAGGAGAATCCTTGTGAGGGAGAGTGGCTGAATACACAGAGATTGGGAGGCTATAAGACTAGCAAGGAGGATGAAGGAATAATCACATACACCTTATGGAAGATATGGAAAAGTAGATGTGGCATCATCTCCAGGAACACAACTGTGGATCCCCAGTAGGTGGCTAGAAGGGGCACTATGGCAGCAAGAGAATTCTTCAATCAACAACCAAGTGTGGCCAAGGCTGGAGAATTGGGGACAACTGCATGGAGCAGGAGACTTAGTAGATTCCACCTAATAGTAGATGGATCATGGAGAGAGGATATCAAAGTAGTAACAGTAGGGTTTATAATTTTGATTGACAAAGGTTGTTTTATAATTACAGGGAACAGAAGAAGCATGGCATGTTCACCACTGGAGGCTGAGGCGGATGCAATCAAGAAGGGAGTAGATGTGCTGCACACAATAGGAGGGGAGGAGGTTAATTCACATACTCACAGACAGCCAGGAGGCCATAAGAATAATCCAACAGACTAGGAGCTCATCAAAGCAATCACAGAGCCAAATAGTGGAGCAATGTAAGGAATTGCTTAACAGAATGCAGCATTGGACAGTGGAGAAAATCCCAAGGGACATTAATGGAGGGGCTGACCTACTAGCCAAACAAGTGGACCAAGAGAGGACCTGGCAAGAAGAACAAAAGGCACCAAAATGGTTACAAGTATACCTAGGAGGGCTTAGAAAAGCCTGGTACTAGCTGTGCTAACAGCTCTTAGAAAAAAAAAAAAAAGTGTGAGACTTTTCCAGGTGGTTGGATTATCAATTATTACTTTTGGAAGAAAAATTAATTTATTGTGATTATCATGAGAATGGAAGGGATACAAAAAATTCCATGTATAAATCAGGAATAACATTGAATTCAACACAAGCACAAGCAGATCTTGCATCATTAAAGTCTAGTAATTAAAAATTACAACCCACTTAAAACCAATTGAAGAAACATGATAAGGTTATTGAGTTGAAGAACAAGAACTACAATGAAAAAAAAATAATTATTTTTAAAATATGAAAGAAAATCTTTACCTATTATTTAATTATTTCTAATCAATTAGAAGATAATTAAAATTAAATATATATAAATATTATATGACTTCTGACTTCCCTCACTTCATGGAAAAGAACACCCGACTAGAATGTACTCCGAAGTGATCTCACTTCCTTCAAAATGAACACAGGAAGTGGCAAACTGGGCACTTCGGTGTAAATGAACATCATAAGTTTTCACTTCCGCCCATTTTAGAGAACTAGGACTTCGACCCACTTCTGCACTTCCGGACACTTTAGGGCAAATCAACGCTCCCTATAAGTGAATTTGGATTTTTCAATTTGCCATTAGAACTTTTATCAGTATATAAATATTGTTTTCTAGCTAAATTTCTTACTTTTCAAATTATCCTTAAAATAAATTAAATTTATTAATGAAATAATAATTAATAATTATTTTGACTTCATATATAGCATGCCAACTCTTCAAAACAACAACAACAACTAAGCCTCAATCCCATATATCTCCATGTCCCTTTGTCAGGCAATATCCGACTAAGTCTACTTCTACCCTTCTTACATTCTATTATTAAACTATCACATTTTTGAACAGGTGTATCTGACATGTTCAAACCATGCCAACTTCAGAAGAAACAATTGCACTAATTTCTGGTGGGATATATAGAATTAGTCAAACATAATGTAATTGTGTTCAAACCTAAGTTTAATACTATTTGTAAAATCCAAGATTTTAGTAGTAAAATAAAGGATTTAAATTTTCCCTAAGTTATTGGTTATTTAATTAAAATTTGCAAAAGGGCATTTTAGGGATAATTAAAAAGTTCCAAGGGCGTTTTAGTAAAGTTGAGCATGAGTAAATTATTTCATAATTTACTTGGTGATTGATTTAAATAAATTTGGTAGTTATCAATTTATTTAAATATGGGAATCATTTAAATTGTCCATGATTGGATTAAAAATGGAAGAGGGAGAATAAAAATTCAAATTAAGACTTATTTAACTAATCGGGAAAGCCCCAAGTTGGTGTGATTAGAAGTTAATTAAGGAAGGAGAGGAAAAAGGAATTTAAATTGTAGATTTAAATTAATTGGACTGCCAAGGACCATTTAATAATTGTATAATTAAAAAAAAATTTGAGGACCTGACAGAAATATTATCCTCTCTTAAATTCAAAGAGACAAGGACTAAATGGTGAAACCCGAGAAATAATGGGTTTAATTACATAAATGCTCTCTTTCTCCTCAGAATTAATATGGTGCAAAATGCTAGAGAGTTGGGGGGTCTTTGTTAAAAAGGCATGAACACTCATGCACGTGAGATGAGTGGACGGTGAGGATTTGGAATCATTTTAAACAATAACTGATCTGACGGCAGAGGGATGTCTGAGGATCAGATTCGGAGTTGGAACCGCCCGCGTCACTCGTCAACGCCGCCTCCACGATCATAGTGACAGTTGGGGAAGGTGGGTGACGATCGCGCGTCCATTTCGCGATCAGAGGGATCGTGATCGCCATCAAGAGCCGGCCTGAACTTCTATAAAGCGGCTGTGCTCCTCTCCAACCCCAGCAGCCGTGTGGTACACAGAGAGAGAGAGAGAGAGAGAGAGAGAGAGAGAGAGAGAGAGAGAGAGAGACAGAGGGTTGCGAGGACGCGCACACCGCTTGGACGACGCCGGAGGTTGAAGGGAGAGAGTGCAGCACCCTCTGGTTTCCTCTGGACCACCGTGACGTCGCCGGAGAGCCTTTTGGAGCGACGCCAATCATCGGAGATCTCCCTCGTGCCACACCTTGAGAATTCGGGCTTAAGTCTCCTTCTGTTAACCTATGGAAATGCCATGCATGCATAGTTGCTTATGGGTATTTGTGGTTTAATGTCTGGGAGGAGGAGTTCAATGAGGTTTCCATCTTAGTTTACATACCTCTGACTATTTGATGAATAGGAAGGGTGGCATATGGGTGTGTGGACATGCTTGGATGCTTGTATGCATATATAGGGCCGGTTTTAGTTAAATAGATAAGATTAGTCATTTAAGGTAGAATGACATAGAAATGCGGGGGAAGGCCCACAAGTTGGACTTGGGCCCGTTAGCGCATGCATTATAGATGTCATACTCATAGTCATGTGCTTTTATTGAGGATAGTATTTCCTTTATCAGACTTTGACGTGGATGCATCGGGAAGTCCCGTGGAGCATGAGACTTTGTGACTTTAGGTAAGTACTTTGGCCTAGTACCGTTACTTTTGATGAGTATTCTTGACCTTGTTATTGCACGTTTCTTTGTAAGTACACTTGCCTTGATTCTTCTCTTCGGAGATTTCTTTGACATGTCGTTATTGTGACATATTGCCTTGTTTTCATACATGCTTCTATGATTTTGTTGATATCTATCTTTAGCATGTGTGCTTGTTTTTGGGATGTTGGAATCCCTGTGTGTTTTGTTCTTCGTCCCGGATTCAAAGGGAGCGGGGTGAGCTCCAGTGATTTCGCGAGAGCGCTAGGGACGGACACCTCGACGCTCGGCACTCCCTAGCCGCAGGGAGAGTGTTCCGGTTGTCCCCGCCAAATAAAGGTCAATCACTCACTACATGTCGACATGAGAGAGAAAGGGCGCTACCGACATTACGACACTGGGAGGGCCGAGCGACCTGATGGTCGCTTTCGCCAGGTTAGCCGATGGTACCTTGGACCGGGAGACGCTTGTGGAGCTTCCGTGGAATCCTTTAGCTAGAGTCATTATCTTGTTTATTTTTGTGATAGACTCCTAGGGCTTGCTTTGAGGGGCGTGCCCCAGGTTTGCTTTGATATTCATTTTGTTGATATCATATTTTGAACTGAGGTGTACTTAATGAGCTTTCCATTCGAAGCTCATGCATTGCTTTCTTCTTCCGCTTACGTGATCCCGAGGCGTAGGACACTAGTACGCTATGAGAGCCGAGCCGATCGCGGGTCGGGTGATTTGCAGAGGTCCGGGACCTTTGTCTTATCTTTCTGCTTTTGGAGTGAGATATTATGTTTTGTAGGTCCCTTAGGGCTTTGGTATTTGTAGGGTACTTGAACCCTTGTTATTTATTTTCTCCGCTAACTCGCTTATTTTGGAATAAATTAAGTTGTTGTTTATTTTGCATTATCTACTTACACACTTAGGCCTTGTATCCGTGGGGCTTTGTCTCTACTTCGGCCAGGCCGGCGACACGCGTCTTCGGCGTCCCTGATCGGGTCTGTAGCATTATTAATTTATGAAATTAATTTTGAACAACAGTGAGTTAAAATAATATTTGATAAAGGGATGACATCATACAAAATTGAAGGTATTTCTTTTGCAAAGTAATATTTGATAGGAATATGTTTCACTCTCTGAAATATCTATATTTTTTTATTCTTTTGTTTGTTGTTAAAAGAATATTTTTATAGAATGGTATTGATTGCAATATCATTGTCTTTTAAATGAACAAAAATCATAATCCAGTATAAATAAATAAATTCAAAAACCCTTTTCATCATTCATGGAATTCAGTTCCATATCACACATGATTCAATCATAAAAAAACAAAGATGGCTGATGCTACAAAGCTCCCTCCGAGAGGAAAGGTCGGACTATTTGGGTCTCTTTTTTTTTTTGACAAAGGTCATAAAGACCCCCATCAGGGAGGGGGCCACACGCAGGCCCCGTGCAAACGCGCAGCCCCCCATCTATTTGCAATTCGAGGGTCTCGAGCTTGCGACGTCTGCGCAAGAATCGAGGTCCGCGCCTTACAAGCGAACCCGGTTACCAATAGACCGAACGGTCGTTGGTGACCATTTGGGTCTCTTGTACAGTTTTTTTTTTAAATTTAAAAAAAACATGAAATTAGAAGAATGCCAGCATTGCTACCTCATCACCATAAATCTGTTGTTTGAATTATTGCCATTTAACTGTTTTATATTAATAATACAAGAAACCACTAGAATAGAAGGGTGATAGGTTTCATTAACACAATCGCCACTTATTCATGTTTTAGGAATCAGAGCTTTGATCTTGCTACAGAAGATTTCCCAATGACAATCATAACTTTTCCAATAGCTTTCCTTTCTTTAATCGCCGCAAAAGCAAGATTAGCCTGTTAAGATGATAAAAAATATATATAAAAAAATTAAAAAAAGAAGATTACTGCAGGAGTAGACATTAATGCATGAAATACTATTTGGTGTTTATCATTTCAAGCCTTAGCTGGATTCATCTCTTATGGCTCCAGGGAATGATCACATAAAATAAGACATCGGATGCATAAAACAAGGAGCAATTCTCATTAATTTTCTTCTTGAGATGATCTATGTTAATAAGAGTCATAACATGCCATCTCCAACAAAAGTTTCTAAGGGGAAGGCATGATCCATTTAAACAGTAACAATATACATGGAAATAGAACCTTAATGATCAAGGGGGGCAGTTAAGGCTGAGAAAGTGCTTATAAATGAGACTAATTTTTGGAAGCATACAAAAGGATGCAAGTATTTGCATGCTTTATATGAAAAACTTGACTTGGTGATGTTTAATACGAGCTAATTAATGAATAAATGTAATGAGAACTTTAGTGAACTTCTGTGGAAGCAGCCCATCTACCATGAATTTGATATTGCTATGAGTTACTGACCTCTTGAAGACTGTAGCTGTGAGATATATGGACTTTAATCAAGCCTTTTGATATCCAAGAGAGCAGTTCTTTAAGAGAATCCTCCAGAACATGGGGCAAATAGATTTTGTGACTACCCCAATACAGTCCATGGACGGTCCAATTCTGAAATACATTTTAACAAATAAGAGGAGGTTAATACAGTTCCACCTATAAATAAGTATGCAACAAATGCAACACAAAGTAGAATATGTACGAAAGGCATCTAACCAAATAAAGGAAATCCAGAAAGCCTGAGGGACTGATGCAACTGAGGCTGGGTTTTGTTAAATAGGGATAACATATTAACAATGATGCTTTGCCCCTCAAAGATCTAAAACAGGAAAAGGAAAGGATTTTGCAAGGACGAGGTATTCTTGTCACTTGAAAGGTTATTTGTATCCTAAGTTGAAATGAAGAGAAACTAAGTAAAGATTATCTAGATAAGCCAGATCAGTGCCCTAGACTCAAGAGATATAGATTTAGAAATGTAGGAAATATAAGAAAAGAGCTAATGTGCATCCAATGGGAAAAATCCATTCTCTACAGTACCTTGACAAGAGCAATATTTGCTGGGATTACTGGAACTTCACCACTTGCAAACCCAATGACTAGAATATTTGCTCCCCAGTTGAGAAGCTTCAGGCTTTCTTTTGTGAGCTTCCCACCAACTGGATCATACAGGACATCTACTCCTTTCAGATCTCTCATCTTCAGGAATTTCTTTACACTTTCTGTTACATTCCCCTTGGTCAAATCAACAACATGATCAACTCCCAATGACTCCAGAAGTTGCACTTTCTCAGCTCCCCTGAAATTCAGAATGCAATCAAGGGATATACTCTAAATAGATTCCTCACAGCTTACAAATGAAAGCATGGAGAAAATTATGCACATAATGAGAGCTTTGGTTCTAGCTAGAAACCTAGCAACAGCGATGACTACTGCTCCACAAACTTTTCCTATCTGAACAGCTGAGAGCCCAACTCCACCAGCTGCACCAAGGACAAGCAAAACCTGCAATTTTTTTTTATGTTAAATACCAATCCATTAAAAGTATAGAGGTCAAGTCATGAGAAACATATGCCATATGTATGAAGAAGTTCAGAACTTTCCACAAAAACTGTAATTCATGCTTTCAAGCAGGTTGTTCCTTTTTCTTCCAAATCCTGAGCTTTATATATTAAATAACAAAATAAAGGAATTAAAAATTTAGAATAACAGTTATTAGGAGGAAATAATTATAGGTAAGAAAGGCACTAGGCAGACATACACTGCACAAATCATTTTTTGGTACGTGAAAATGCAAAAGAAAGATAATTAGATTGATACCTGGCCAGCTTTGAGTTGTGCTCTATGAACAAGAGCTACATGAGAAGTACCAAATGCAACAGGAAGTGCACCAGCAGCAAGCAAATCACATCCTTCAGGCACTGGAAATCTTTTTCCCAGCATCAAGGAAACAAAGTCAACATAAAGTCACATACTAAATTCTGTTGAAATAAGTGTAGCATGTAGAACACAATGTACACCATATTAGTCAAGATAAACCATAAATGTCTTCCACTTATACAAAAAAACCCAAATCACCAAAACTACAAAGAAGGTAGATGTTTGCATCTTTCTTAATCACATCCACTTGTGGATGATGCAACTGAATTGGTCGAGAAATCTACCAAATTTAAATAATTCCAATGGTACTTAATTACTTGATGATTTATGTTTCATGATTTTAGGGCAGTGCCAATGCTTAGATTATTTTATTTTCCTAATGAACATCTTATCATGTTAAGAAAAAGGATAAAACAAAAAACCCTCTATAGACTGATACAACAGATAAGCTTCCTAATTCTTTAACTTCAAAAGGCAAAATATCCAGCAAGTTTTGTAATCATTGAATTCAAAACCAGATGATGCAATCAGTAGAATATGTAACCTTTTCAACAAGATCTGATGTTACCTATGATTGTTTTTATCACTGGGAAATAATTAACATTTGAAGAGGTGTTAGCAGTTTTCTTTTTAACTGTTGACTATTGGAGAAAAATGAACTTGGTTTTACAGATAGGGGCCAAAACATCAATGACATTACAAATGTACCTTACCTACCTCTAAGCTCTTGATTGGGCAATGGCTTGCTAGTGGGTTTGACTACATAATCATAAGCTTATGACTTATAAATCATTTTCACAGATTTTGAATATCTGACTTTGGTATTGTTTTATTTCTCTTAAGACTGTCAGATTCCATATTCTTTGCCACATGTCTAAACAACAGGTACTACCCATGGGCCATTGGCACTTATCAATCTATAGACTTCTCCATCTTCTTTCCCCAAAATTTAGAGTTATTTGCAAATTCTTTCAAACCTTTGCCATTTAATAAGCACACCACAATCCTTCCTGATTTTCTAAATACTTTACCATCTCTGTATGTTCTCCATGTATTAGTTTTGTTTATTAGTATTAGCTAGTAAGTTTTGTTCCTTTTTCAGGGTTTAGGGTTTCTTAAGACTTCTTAATGATGTCTATTGAGCAGGTCAAAGGTTCTGCGTGAACAGAGCTTCTCTTTCACTAATCTAACAAACAACAAAATCCTGACAAACCACATGTTTCAGTCAATTCCATCACATGAGCAGTTGGAATTGCAGGAAAAAAAAAACCTAATTTATCCTGTAAGCACCATGACCACTTAACTCCACCCTTCACATATGCTATACGATATCAAGTCAGAAAAACCCAAAATTTAATATGAAAAATTCCACATTTATCAAATCAAATACATATAAAAAAAACTACGGTAAATATGTAAATCTTCAAACTACGGTAATAGGAAACTCACAGATCCATCTCATCGGCAACGATAAGCTCAGCAAATGATCCGACAGCAGAGAAGGAGCAGACGCGATCGCCGACCTTAAACCGCGAGACGGCGTCACCGACGGCTTCAACGACGCCGGAATAATCCGAGCCAGGTATGAAGGGAAGCGGGGGCTTCTCCTGGTACTTCCCAAGGATCTGGAGGTAGTTGGCGTAATTCAAGCTCGTCGCATGGATTCGCACACGGACCGCGGTCGGGGAGGCGAGGGAGGGGACCGGATGCGACCTCGCGATGGTGATTGGTGACTCCGGCGAGTTGTGCGGCACAGTCGGATCTCCGAGCTTCTCGCAGAGGAGGGCTTCCATCAGAGAGACGAAGAAGAGCTTGAGGTTGACTTGTTTTCCCAGGAAATAAAAAGTCGATATGATACGAATTTTCCAAAAATTTATAATTTCATCACAAACTTTCCATATCATCCATTGAATGTTTAATTTTTCATTTTAATTATTATTTATTATTTTTAATTTTTTATATTTTTAAAATGAATACAATACTTTGATTGGTTTTTAAACTCCAAAATCTCCCAATTCATTGTGATGTGTCTTTCATCCAAAATTTTATTAGAGAAAATTGCTTGTATACCCTTGAAAATTATATATTTGCTTAAATATCTCTATAAAAATACTATTTACTTGTATACCCCTCTAAAACTATTTTTTTTGCTTATATACCCCTGTCATTAGTTATCGTTAGTCTGCGTTAGAATTTTTAGGTTAACCATAGTTAAAACTTAACCCTAATTAAAAAAATTACATAATTATCCTTAAATTTTTGCTTTATTCCATCCTTAACACAGTTAAGGGTCAACTTAACCAGAGGAGCATATAAGTAAAATTAGTTGATTTGCAGGGGTATGTAAGTAAATATTATTTTTATAGGAGTATTTAAGCAATTTCAAAGTTTTACAACGGTATGCAAGCAAAAGAAACCCATTTTATAATTATACATATATACGTTTGAAAGATTTCCAAGTATGTCCATTTTAAATTACTGATTTGGTGACCCAGTTTGGTACTCCACGGCACAAATAGTTGAAATTACGGCCGGATTAAAATTTTTCTAAAATAAGAACCATTAAGTGGGAGAACGAAAAGGGGTCACCAAATTGTATGAAAATGGACGTCGCTATCTTATTTTTAAGATGATCTTCTCCCATCCAGGTATGGTTGAAATCGGCCATATGAAACATGCTCAAGGGCCTAAATAGGAGCCTCTGTAAATGAGCAGTAAAGCGGTACGGTTCACTTGTTGTATACGTTCCCCCAATATATATATGTATTTATATATATATATATATATATATATATACTGGCTGATAAGATGTGCGGATTAGGATCAACAGGTAGATCATACAGAGCGTCCGAAGTTTAATTTGTGGGCGTATGTTTGAAGGATATACTTATACGCCAGGCAGGATCCGGGACCTCGAAGTACCGATCAGCAGCCGTACGTATTAAAGAAGAGATAAATTCAACTTTCAGATACAAGGCTAATATGTAATGTGATAAGCGGTCGCATGTTGTTGGGCCAATCCATGAATAAAATACTCGGCTTCGAGTTAAGAACATAGAGTCGTTAGAGGTCCGTAGGCCCTATAAGAAGTCGGTCCTATCTGGGTCCTACAACCAACTGTGATAATGCTTCACAAAGATAAGGATAAAGGAGACTCCTACTTAACCTCACGTGGTCCTCCAGGAAGTCTCTCCCTTGGGAGGAGCTCTCTCCCCTCACATACCCGAAGATACACGTAAAGAGGAAAAGAGAAAACACATGTGAAACTTTACAGAGAGAGGAAGCTACATTCGATGAAATCTTTCCTACTTGGTCATGCGATGTAAATCAATGATAGGAAAAATGGCGGAGTCCTTGGGGATCATGAAGTATCAACAATATTAAAAGGTCCTAGGAAGTCTACGCGAGCAAACAGATTAGAAGTGCGACCACGATTACGAAACCCTCAGGGGCTCTGTTGTGAGTCCTAAGAGAACTACGAGTTTACTCGGCCCGGTATGTCGGCTTTTGGATATAAATGACGACCTATTCGATTAACGTTTGACCCTCCGATCCAAAGGTCGGTGAAATTACACCTCTTCCCCTATAAGTGTTAACGCGGTCGGTGATTAATACCATGCCCGGTGACGGGTCAAGACTACTCCAGAGATTAAACTATCTGCGGGTGGGGAACATTTTCGTTAGGAAGATCGAGGGGGTCTAACCACAGACATTCCTACAAAATTGAACTTCCTAAGCTCAGTTTGAGTCCGGCATTAGAAGCATAGAACATATGAAATAGAGACACTGGCGTCTCAAGTAAACAAGCGTCATGCTTATGAGATTGAAAACAGAGATTATGAACAACATGTATGGCATAGCGATTGGCGGTGCATGTAATAAGAATGCACCTTAGCAAAGTCAGAAATCCCGTCCGCTTGGGTGGAAAGCTAGGCAAAAGCCCGAACTTACCTGATTCTAGGGAACTAGAAGTCCTTCTAGTCTTCATACTTAGTATGCCAACAACTCCCAGAGAGTTACTCGGCATGCGAGAGGTCTATTAGAATTAGTATTCCAGATAATATTTACTATGTCCCTTAGGTGTACATGCATGCCTTACACATTCTTATTGGGCTCGGGCCCAGCTAGCGGGTCCTAGGGACTTCTCTTTCCGGAGTTCACAGAAGCCCTTATTTCCGATTTACGGTGTCCCTTGGTTGACTTGTAGATTCACTTTTGGTCTAAACTAGTCAACTCTACAGTTGAAGTTAGATACATTTCAAAGGCCATTTTGCACCATTTATGTTGACCTTAGTCCCAGGTTGAAGGGCTTTTTGGTCATTCGTGGTGGTTTATGACCCTAAAAGGTCTATCTCGTTTAGGGCTTAATAGTCCTTTTTGAAGATTTGTTTAGCTTCCTTACACTAAATATTTTCCTTCACATAATAATTTATCAATTTAGAAATTAATTAATTAATTTCTATTTACCCATTCAATATTTCATAATAATTATTAACTAATTATTATGTCACATATTCATAGTTCATATAGTTGTCTAATTTTTCAACTAGTTGATTAATAGTTTTAGATACTATTAATAGAGACACAGTACTAATTTAATTTGCGAACTGAAGGTTTTAATCTCTCTCCCTATCAAAACCTTATGTTTTCTAATTAAATTATGAATAAAATTTCATAACCTAATAATCATCACAAAATCTGGGATTCCACTTTCAAAGATTTATATCCTTTGATTGATTAATTGAACATGTGTCACACTCTAAAAGTATTTCACCTTAATCAATTTCATTGTCGATTAACTTTTCATCTATGTCTCACTATAGTTTTCAAATTATTAATCATGCTAATAATTTGTCACACTCTATAGTTTCAAATTCATTACCTCTACTAGTTAATTATTATTTGTCACAACAATTTAACTAGTATCTTAGGCCAAAATAAAAAATAAATGGATTAACTACAATATTTGGTCACACTACTAACATTATATAACACAATAATTAGCAAACTATACTAGCAATTATATAAAATTATTGTCACAAATAATCTGGGTAATATCCTAGCCCAACAAAAATATATTAGCTAGCTAAATCCATTAGTTTAGCTAATATGTCACGATATGAAGTTATGATTTATCAAAATCCCTAAATTACGCCTTTTAATTAAAACATTAACATATTATATATATATATTTTTTTTACTTCACTTTCTTCTTTTCTCTTTGTAGCGTGCCAAGCGTGGCGTAAGCGCCTCTTACTTGCCCTCTTCTCCGTGCACTCAGGAAGTCTGCTTGATGCTTTCGGTCCCGATCATAGGGAGCCTCCACGACCACGATCGGCCCCATCTAATGTCACGCCCTTAGGCCTGCATACTCTGTCATTTGGGGATCTCAATGCGTGTTGATAAAGGAGTGCGACTCTCTCCAAACCCGAGCTCACACTCGATGAAAATGCATGCAACCTACTCTAATGTGGCCAGCGGCCTGAGAGAAGGACTTCACCTGCCAGGAGGGATTTGGGGGCGTTGGTTCGTAAGAGTTCTTAGTTTTATGCCTGCCACCAGCTTGCGTCACCTTCTCCGTGAGCAACTTTTTGCTAAGTGTAACTCCATACTCTCTAACCCTTGGAGCTTCTCCTCCCTCTCACATTGTTGTCGAAGTTTCCGAGGCCTTGAGTGAGCTCAAAAGCCAAGGCAGACTCTCTAGGCTTCTCTCTCTTCTCAGCTGTCACCTCAGGAGGCCCCGGAGGGGCTTCCCGGCCCAGTGAGAAGTGGCGTGAAAGCAGGTGGGGTGGTGTCCCACATACATAGCCCTAGCAAAGCAGGCGGACCGTCGTCTCCTGGGGTGCCTTCACTTGCGGCTGACGTGGCAATACCAGCGCGAAAGCGGTGTTCCGTGAGACGTGGACATTGCTGAGACCAGGCCTATGTGCAGAAGTAGCACTTGGCGGTGAGAAGGAGGTGGTGGCGTCGCTTCGTGATCAACATCGGCCGATCTCACTGGTGAAGATCGCCTGCGATGAAGTCCTGCCAAACCCGGTCTCACTGGCACATCTCCTGGATCTAAGATCAACCACTGCGATCAAAGGCCGAGGGATTTTATAGGTTTTAACGGCCAAGGTTTTATCATGCATAGGTATCTAGCAACATCAAGATGAAGCGTTTAGAGATGCTTCGCCTGATGGTAAGGTTATTCTTACTTAACCCTTTTTCTTCTTTGCCTGCGTATCGATCCTGCGATCCGGATGGAGATTCCATCTCGATGCAGCCCGCGTGGCTCGATGAGAGCCTTGCTCATTTCCTTAAAAGATCGGCCACACTTTCGAGAGATGAAAGCTTGATCTCGGCCGTTTAATCAAAACTTTGAAGGAAAATTCTCGAGGAGGAATTTCCCCATTTATTCAATTTACAAAGCAGTCCTTACGTGAGAAGGGCATACTCTCTTTAGTCCCTCTGACTTGTTTTATTTACCATAAAGTCCTCGCATTTGTAGAGAGAAGAAACACCTCTAAGGTCCTCAACCTTCGAGAAAATTATTATTCAGTCCCTGGTTGACCCCATAATAATTTAAGTTCCCATTACCAGTTTAAATAAATCATTTAATCCCACAATAACACTAATCGCGGTAAGTAAATAATTTAAATATTTTTCTCAAGGAAATAACAAAATATTTATTTCCAAAAATTCATGGATTTTACAGAAGGATTTTCAACCGTATGGATGGGAAGATCATCGAAAAATAAGCTAGCATGTCAATTTTCATATAATTTGGTGACCGTTTGGTCCTCCCACTTAACGATTCTTATTTTAGGAAAATTTTTAGCGGATTCAAAATTTGATACAGTTAAAGTGGGAAGACCAAAATGGTAGTGCATAAATTCTTCTATGAAATAGACAGACTAATTGGTGTATTCAGTAGTCGCTCATCTATCTGGAAAATCCTTCAAGCTCAGTCGGGGGCGAGAATGATAGGCTTTGATGCCTTGCTGAGGGTTATTAGGCCAACCAAGCTGCCTTAAATTATCGGGGACTATAGATATATGTATATATATATATATATATATGTATATATATATATATATATATATATATATATATGTATACATGCGAAAAGTTTATATTATTTTGAGTATTTTATTGTTTTCCTATCAAAATGGGGACTTTTATAAAATAATCAATAAAAGTGGTTTTTGTGTATAATGCCCTCATTGGTTAGCAATTAAAGAAGTAAGGAAAATGGAGAGTAGAATACTAGAATAATAATTCTAAAGATGTGAAGAATAAATATTTTTAACTATCTAATAAAGCAGAAGTTATATTTGTTATCTTATTAACCCTGAAAGACCACGTATTTTATAATTAATAAAGATAAAAATCAATAAAAATAATATTTTAAAACTAAATAAATAAATTATATAACAATATGCTAAATTAGAGCATGGGGTCCACTTAAGGCATCATAATTGTTTCCGTCTTGCAACTTCCACCTTCCATCGTGATCCAGCAGTTCAATTAGCTTTGGGCTCTCTTGGACTCCATGCAAGATGCACATATGAGCTGGTACTTTTTGAATCTCTCATCTTTTTATGGCAGAATTCATAGAATTATTAATGGATGTACCATTATTACTTTTTTTTTTGTGTGAGCTTGATGTTAGATTCGATGAGGAAATTTTGTTTTTATCAACAATTTTGTCTTATCTACTGATTTTGCCATCTGGAAGGGTTTGGATGCTTTATTGGTGATGAAAGGAATAGTTTTGATGTTTTTCTTGCCATCTATCCATTAGGGAAAGCTTCCAAGCAGCCAAATTTCATTGAAGTTTGGATTAGGGCTAGAAATGGAGAAGTATGTCCTTGTTCCACAAACCATATTATTTTGTGGAGAATTGGATGGAATTTTTCTGATTGCTCTTGAAGTCTCATGGATGGTTAGGGCTCAAACCTTGTTTTTTCATGGTTGTACTGGTAGATATTTCCTCCTTACCATCAAGATTCACACTTGGTCTTCCATCATGAAGCTTTGAACTTCTCCTTTTCTTGGTGTTCTTGGTTCCCAATGATTGTGCCCTTCTGCTTGGTGCACCATCATTATCCTTGCTGTTCTGCTTCATGCTGCTGGCAACTTTTGGACGCAACCTAGATTCTAAAATTTCCACACTGAAAATTGTTGTACTATTTTCAAATCTCACTGCCTTCTTCTTATACTGGAAATACTTTTGGTGCCAGGCTTCAAGTTCCTTCTCTACGTAGATCGGGTTGGTTCTTAGAGATCTGAAAATCAAATCAGCCTGATCTAGAAGATACTTTGCCTGCAAGAGCAAGCTTGGCCTCTCATTGTTAAGGGATTGAACAGTAAGTCTGCAAACCTTTGCATCAACAAGATGAGGAGCCCTATTTCAGTTTCATCCCACCTGTTGGATTCTAAGGCCTTTTTGAGCAAGTTGTAAACATCATTCTGCATTCATGGATTCAAGAATGATCATTCAATGTATGTCTAATTTCGGTACGAAATTATGCAATTTCAAGACGGAAGGTGACAACCAAGAGAAAAGAAAGGCGGACGAACCTTGAATTGCTCCAAGGTCGGGTACATTCCATCTTTATGCTTTTGCTTGAGGGTTGCGATGTCTCTAGGCACACTCAAGTTTTCCCCCAAATCATATGTCTGAAATAGGAAAGTTTTCTAGCACATTACGTTACTTGGAACGTGGACAATTGTGTTGCATTATGAAAGCATTGTAGGTCAACTAACCTCGAGGTTATCTAGCATTGAAAACAGTTCATGTTCGTCTTTTCCGCAACCAATATGAATCATGAATTGTCTTCAAAATATTTACACTATTTTTAGGAACTTAAAAATATTTTTTAACAATCATAATCATCTCACATTTGGCTATTTAGACATAAAATTCATCACTAAGGGCCATTGTTATGAATACATACTTACACTTCTAAGATGTCAATAATATATGTAATTAGCCTGTCAGTTGGGTTCTAAGATTTTGAAGGCCTGTATCTAGATGATTTATCAAGGGAAAAAAATCAGTTCAATCCTTTATAGCTACTAGAACCTCACACTGTCAAATATAGTGTCAGTCCATTAAATCCAATAATTAGATTAGGCCTTTGTTTTTGGGTCAAGTTTTGTTTTTTGGATTGAATCCTTCATCGTTTGCACAGAAGTTTCAGACCATACAGATTAAATTCCAAGGAGAAGCTTCATGGTATCTCTACTCCTGTAAACAAAAGATGCACAGCGTGTTTCAGGCTTTATAGATTGCATACTTGGGAGAAGCTTCATAGCCTCTCTAGCCATGTAAACAAAGATTGCACAAAATTTTTCAAACCATATGAATTACATGCTGAGGAGAGGCTGCAAACTCTCCCTAGTCATGTAAACATAGGTTGCACACAATATTTCAAACCATACAAAATTTCATGCTAAGGAGAAGCTTCATAGACTCTCTAGTCATTTAAACATATGTTGCATGCAATGATTCCAACCTTACAAATCACATGCTGAGGAGAAACTTCATAGTCTCTCTAGTCATGTAAAGATAGGTTGGGCACAATGTTTCAAACTTTACTAATCACATGTTGAGGAGAAGCTTCATACTCTCTCTAGTCAGTTAAACATGGGTTGCGCACAATGTTTCAAACCTTACAACTTACATGCTGAAGAGGAGCTTCATATTCTCTTATCATGCAAGCACAGGTCGCACACTGTTTCAAACCTGTCAAATTACATGTTTAGGAGAAGTCATAGTCTCTCTAGTCATGTAAACATATGCTGTGCATATATATTACATGCCGAGGAGAAGCTTCATAGTCTCTCTAATCATGTAACCATAGGTTGCACTGAATGTTTCAGACATTATAGATTACATACCGAGGAGAAGCTTCATAGGCTCTCTAGTCACGGAAACATAAGCTGCAGGATATACCTCAAACCTTATGAATTAGATGTTGAGGAGAAGCCTCATAGTCTCTCTAGTTAAGTAAACATAGGTTGCACACAATGTTTCAAAACTTACCCTAGTTAACTGAGATATAAACCTACCCTAGATAGGCCTCTAGTGGACCCAACAAGTCTCAAGTATCCTTGGTTGGTCCAGGTTCGCAGGTTCACCGAAGCTTGCCATGCCTGAAAACATTCCCTTTGAAGTTGATGGTCCTCTTTTTTCAAGTCTGTCACATGCCTGCTGTCCCAACGGGTTCCACTGGCCAAGTCATAGTTGCAGAATTGACGAGTTGTGGGCAGTTTGTGATGCGATTTGTTCCAGCTCAGAGCTACTGATTGTTGAAATCCTTAAACCGGCAGTAAATGAGCTTATGTTGCTTGGATATACAGCTTGATTCCCTTCACCCGAAATCAGTTGTGAATTACCTCCTGTAACACCCTCAATATTTTCCAGTGAACTTGGTGCTATGTTGGAAATGCCGCCTGCGAACATTCAAAGTTGTTTTCAAAGCTCTTGCTTATGCATTGCCATTATACCAGCTGAATCGAGTTGGCATTGCTTGGATATGCAACCTCCTTCCCTTTGCCAGTAAGTAGTTGCGAATTTCCTCCTAAAAGAGCTTCCCTTGAACTTGGTGCCGTGTTGAAAACGCTGCCCGGGAAGAACTCAGGTTGTTTCAGCTCAGAGCTTCTATTTATCTGCATCATTAAACCAGGGGCAACTGAGCTGGCATAGCTTGGGTATAGAGCTTGCATCCCTTCGCCAGAATGTAGTTGTGAAGTAACTCCAAAATAACCATCCATAGGTTGCATTCCTTTCCCGGAAAGTAGTCGTGTATCAATGCCAAAATGATCATCCAGGGTTTGGCTTGAGTTTGGTGGCATGTTGAAGATGCTAGTTTGCAAGAATTCAGGTTGTTTCAGCTCAGAGCTCATATTTTTCTGTGTCGTTGAACCAGCGGTAACAGAGCTAGCATAGCCTGGATATATGGCTTGGCTTCCTTGCCCATAAAGCAGTTGTGAATTAACTCCTAGAACACTTTCAGAAGCTCCCCCTGAACTTGTTTCCGTGTTGGAAATGCTGCTTTGTAAGAACTCGGGTGTCCCAATCTTGGTGAACAAATCAAGCAGTTCATCGGTGTGCAGTTCACAGCTTAAACCTTGAACATAATTGAAATCCTCGAAGTTTGTTCCATGTCCAAGGGAAGTAGATGATTCAAATATTGCAGCATATCTGTTGCTTTGCGGTAAGGAAGCACTGCTGGCTGGAAGGTTTGATGCTGTTGTCAGTGAAATGCTAGTTGGGTTAGCACCAAATTGGATGTTGTCGGACCAATTGCTGAATGGAGGGATTTGGGAACTCATGTCAGCATTGGTGAATGCTTGATAGTTAGATGCTTGATATGCCCGGTTTCGCTCAGCCAGTTCCTGGATTTTCTGCTCTGCCACCATCTTAGCCACAGGGCCTGCATCCTTGACAAAGTTCCTCATGCTCTCCTCATAGCTTCTTGAGTTGCTTTGCTGAAATAGAAGAGCTTGGTCAGGAACTTAAAGCGACAAATATCTTAAACACTAGTAATTAGCAAATGTGTATTCAATTAAGTATGGGCCAAATGAGTGAGCGAAGGAATTCAAAGTCTTAGATTTATCGATTTCCTGAACATTATACGAGACACTGGATACTGTTGTGTTATCTCATTGCATATAAATTGTGAATTCAATAGCCTTTATCAGTTTAATTTCCAAAAAAAAGAAAAAGAAAAAATGGTTAGTTTCATCAAACTCCAGAATTTGTCTATAGGTGCGTGTAAACACACAGGGAGAAGTAGGATACATGTCTGACCCTCTTTTGGATATAATGTGAACATAGCACTAGAAAGGGGAGCTTTTGCTAAGTGCAAAAATAGAAATTAAAAAAAAAAAATTGACTTACATAGACAAGTTCCACAGGTTGAAAGGCCATTGAAGCTATTTCATGAGATGCATTGTCCTCAGGCTTATATGTGTTCCTTCTTTGTTCTGTCGGAGAACTAGATAGTCCAGCATCTTGAGCACCTGTGAAAGATGAGAAATATCTGATCATCTAAAATCATCATCAGAACTCAGAACACTTGCAAAATTTATGTACTAGGTACTGAACATTTGGATGAGATATTGCTAACAGGAATATAAGGAGTATATGTTCTATGTAAACCAGGTAGAATGTCTTTATGAAACTTGAAACAGACTTGATAAGGATGTTTATGGGAATCAAAGATAAGAAGAACCGGAGGATCAATAATTCGACAAAGAAAGCTTGAGATAATGCTGTCATATTTTTTTCTTCAACTTGTGATTTTTATGCTGGAGGTACTCATGAATGTCATGGTTTCCTGGTAGATATTTCCTCCTTACCATCAAGATTCACACTTGGTCTTCCACCACGAGGCTTTGAACTACTCCTTTTCTTGGTTTTCTTCTTGGTTCCCAATGATTGTGGCCTTCTGCTTGGTGCACCTTCATTATCCTTGCTGCTCTGCTTCATGCTGCTGGCAACTCTTGGACGCAACCTAGATTCTAAAATTTCCACACTGAAAATTGATGTACTCTTTTCAAATCTCACTGCCTTCTTCTTATACTGGAAATACTTTTGGTGCCAGGCTTCAAGTTCCTTCTCTGCGTAGATTGGGTTGGTTCTCAGAGATCGGAAAATCAGATCAGCCTGATCTAGAAGATACTTTACTGCAAGAGCAAGCTACGGGCCTCTCATTGTTAAGGGATTGAACAGTAAGTCTGCAAACCTTTGCATCAACAAGATGAGGAGCCCTATTTCAGGTTCATCTCACCTGTTGGTAAGGGATGGAGTCTGGGCTGTTGGATTCTAAGGCCCTTTTAAGCAAGTTGTAAACATCATTCTGCATTCATGGATTCAAGAGTGATGATTCAATGTATTTCTAATTTAGGTATGAAATGATGCAATTTCAAGAAGGAAGGTGACAACCAAGAGAAAAGAAAGGCGGACGAACCTTGAATTGCTCCAAGGTCTGGTACATTCCATCTTTATGCTTTTGCCTGAGGGTTGCGAAGTCTCTAGGTACGCTCAAGTTTTCCCCCAAATCATATGTCTGAAATAGGAAAGTTTTCTAGCGCATTACATTACTTGGAATGTGGACAATTGTGTTGCATTATGAAAGCATTGTCTGTCAACAAACCTCGAGGTTATCTGGCATTGAAAACAGTTCATGTTCGTCTTTTCTGCAACCAATGTAAATCATGAGTTATCTTCAAAGTATTTACACTATTTTCAGGAACTCAAAACTATTTTTTTAACAATCACAATCGTCTCAGATTGGGCTATTTAGAAAGAAAATTCATCACTAAGGGCCATCGTTATGAATACATACTTACATTTCTAAAATGTCGATAATATACGTAATTAGCCTGTTAGTTGGGTTCTGGGATTTTGAAGACCTGTATCGAGATGATTTATCTGAGGAAAAAAATCAGTTCAGTCCTTTATAGCTACTAGAACCTCAGA
This sequence comes from Dioscorea zingiberensis, assembly GCA_026586065.1. Classification (NCBI taxonomy): domain Eukaryota; kingdom Viridiplantae; phylum Streptophyta; class Magnoliopsida; order Dioscoreales; family Dioscoreaceae; genus Dioscorea; species Dioscorea zingiberensis. The sequence goes on along the minus strand of CM048820.1, from coordinate 64,431,883 downwards.
CTGTCAAATATAGTGTCAATTTATTTAATCCAATAATCAGATTTGACCTTCGTTTTTTGGCCTAGCTTCATTTTTTGGCCTGACTCCATCTGGTGCTTCATTGCTTGGTTCAACTTCTAGTGAAGTTTTCCCTTCCTGAAACATACAGCGAAGCAATTGATTTCATTAGATGCTTTTTAGTGCTATAAGACATTGCAACCTTGAAGGTCTCCTATCAAGATCTCAGTTGTGCATTTTCATGATTGGTTGAATCCTGATTTATTTCGAGACATGTTAAAGGAAAACCTATCAAGATTAGGATCCATGCGTGCGTCACCCAATTTGAAGAAAGTTGGCCCTTAGCCTCTCCATGGCTGACATGTATGGCTAAATGTTCTAAAAGGTTAAAGTTCTATTGGACTTGATTATTGCTCATTCCGGACACATTTGGAGGCATTTTCTTGTGAAATGAAATGTTCACCGTTTGTTTTAAAAGCATTAAGCATTAAGGACATAGCAAGAGAGATCATTTTACCTTTACAAAATGTTGCCACGTGCCATTGAATAGAAAAAAAAGAAGAAAAGAAAGGAACACTTTAGACGTCCAAAAACTATCCCCACAAGACTCACCTCCACCAATGTTTGATTGTATTGCACCAACCACAAATTAGTTTGCACTTGCATGTAAGCAAACCTACTAGGTTAGCAAAATTTATGCAACTTGGTTGTGGACAAGCAGAAACTATATGAAGAAACCAGTATAGATATAAAAGCAAGGAAAACCAGGAGGGAGTCATGCACATAAAAACCATTCTTGACTATTGTATGCTATCTAATTCAATTGTGGAAGGAGGCATAGCAACAGAAGCAAATAGCAAATTGAAAAATGCGTTAGAAGACTTTGCTAAATAAATCATGATTCATGAACAACTTGTGAGTTTTTAAAAGCGCAAGTGAGAGATTCACATGTGACGGTTTAGAACCTTGCAAGCATTTTAGTGCAAAATGGATGATTAGATTAAAGTTTCACCTCGTAGACTTGACTTGTTTGATTTTCTTGTTTTTGCCACCCTTCGGCGCCGCACTTGCTTCACCTTCCGATTCAGAATCAACATCGACCGGTTCATCAAATTCTTCTTCTGTGTCAGTTTCCTTAAGATCCACAACCCTAGCTTTTTTCCCTTTCCCTTTTTCAGTCGTTGCGGCGGATTTTTTTCCCCTTCCAATGAGAAAAATGTTATAGGACAACTATTGAAATTTATGCAACAATCTTTCTTTTAAGGAAGGATAATTGCCTGAATACATATAGAAATAGTGCTAGATCTATCATGGCTCATTTCCGACTGTGAAAATATAGATATCGAGAATATTTGCAATGAAACTATTTTTGCAATTAAGTTAGTGTATATTAGCCCCCTAGAATGTTAGGGTCCAACATTTGAAAAGAATGTTACTAAACAAACGAATGAATCACGAGATCTTAGAAAAAAGGGGAATTGTTGAAGAAGATCAAACTTCTTTCCTGCAACAAGAAAAATTAAATCCAGGTTCTTCAATCTAATTCTTTTCATTTGATTCATAAAGTAAGCATTACTACTTTCCCCGTAATACAATATCTGATCTAAACCAAGCCGGAAAACAAGAAAGACGGATCAAGAGACAATCCTGATGTATAAAGCAAGGAAGTTTTCTGCAACAACATAGTCGAATCAAAAGCTATTATCAATTGTAAATGGGATAGGAAAATGCTTTAACATTTAGGATCTAGCTTATGCAAGATTAGCCCATCGGTGAGGTAAGGTACCTAAAAGATAGAGGGAGATTTAGATAAATTACAAGTAATACTTCATTAGGTGGAAGAGAGCATACCTTCGATTCTCCATTTGTTTCTTCAGAAACGGAACTTGAGGGAAATCCCTTTGTACCCGTATACCCTATGCAAAGTCTAGGTTCTTTGCATCGATAAAGTCTAGGTTATTCGCATTGCAGCTTTAACGAGGAAGTCGTGACAACGGGCAGTGCCTAGAATAGAAAGGAAACTTTGAAAATAACGCCGCAATTGCTACGTGGGAGGGTAGTGTCAGAGGTGAGGAATAGAAAGAATGAATAAATTACTAACTTAATGCAAGATGTTTTATGTAGAATATTTATGGCATTTTAATGTTTAGTCCATAAGAGTGTAATTGTGGCTCTTCAAATCAAATACCATTTCTATCAAAAAATACTCAAGAATTGTTTTCCCAATGATTAGTGAGACATCAAGTTTGATCTTTGTAGTTATAAAAATCAAAAGGCTATTATTTATATATAAAAGAGTCATATAACAATATGCTAAATCAGAGCAAGGGTCCCGGGCTCAAGTTTAAGGCCTCATTTATTCTTTTTCCATCTTGCAGCTTCCACCTTTCATCATGATCTAGCAGTTCAACCGGCTTTGGGCTCTCCTGGCCTCCATGCAAGATGCATAGATGAGCTGGTACTCCTTGGTTCTCTCATCTTTTTATGGCAGAATTCATAGAATTATCAATGGATGAACGATTATTACCTTTCTTTAAACGATTTTTATGGCAAATATTCTGTTGTTAGAATGAGTTTGAAGTTTGTTCTTTTTTAGGTTCATACATTTGTGATGCATTTGATTGGAGCTTCATAGTCTCTCTAATCATGTAACCATAGGTTGCACTGAATGTTTCAGACCTTAAAGATTACATACCGAGGAGAAGCTTCATAGGCTCTCTAGTCATGGAAACATAAGCTGCAAGATATACCTCAAACCTTATGAATTAGATGTTGAGGAGAAGCCTCATAGTCTCTCTAGTTAAGTAAACATAGGTTACACACAATGTTTCAAACCTTACCCTAGTTAACTGAGATATAAACCTACCCTAGATAGGCCTCTAGTGGACCCAGCAAGTCTCAAGTATCCTTGGTTGGTCCGGGTTCGCAGGTTCACCGAAGCTTGCCATGCCTGAAAACATTCCCTCTGAAGTTGATGGTCCTCTTTTTTCAAGTCTGTCACATGCCTGCTGTCTCAACGGGTTCCACTGGCCAAGTCATAGTTGCAGAATTGACGAGTTGTGGGCAGTTTGTGATGCAATTTGTTCCAGCTCAGAGCTACTGATTGTTGAAATCCTTAAACCGGCAGTAAATGAGCTTATGTTGCTTGGATATACAGCTTGATTCCCTTCACCCGAAATCAGTTGTGAATTACCTCCTGTAACACCCTCAATATTTTCCAGTGAACTTGGTGCGATGTTGGAAATGCTGCCCTGCGAACATTCAGGTTGTTTCAGCTCAAAGCTACTGCTTGTCTGTGCCATTATACCAGCAGTAACTGAGTTGGCATTGCTTGGATATGCAACCTCCTTCCCTTTGCCAGTAAGTAGTTGCGAATTTCCTCCTAAAAGAGCTTCCCTTGAACTTGGTGCCGTGTTGAAAACGCTGCCCGGGAAGAACTCAGGTTGTTTCAGCTCAGAGCTTCTATTTATCTGCATCATTAAACCAGGGGCAACTGAGCTGGCATAGCTTGGGTATAGAGCTTGCATCCCTTCGCTAGAATGTAGTTGTGAATCAACTCCAAAATAACCATCCAGAGGTTGCATTCCTTTCCCGGAAAGTAGTCGTGTATCAATGCCAAAATGATCATCCAGGGTTTGGCTTGAGTTTGGTGGCATGTTGAAGATGCTGGTTTGCAAGAATTCAGGTTGTTTCAGCTCAGAGCTCATATTTTTATGTGTCGTTGAACCAGCGGTAACAGAGCTAGCATAGCTTGGATATATGGCTTGGCTTCCTTGCCCATAAAGCAGTTGTGAATTAACTCCTAGAACACTTTCAGAAGCTCCCCCTGAACTTGTTTCCGCGTTGGAAATGCTGCTTTGTAAGAACTCGGGTGTCCCAATCTTGGTGAACAAATCAAGCAGTTCATCGGTGTGCAGTTCACAGCTTAAACCTTGAACATAATTGAAATCCTCGAAGTTTGTTCCATGTCCAAGGGAAGTAGATGATTCAAATATTGCAGCATATCTGTTGCTTTGCGGTAAGGAAGCACTGCTGGCTGGAAGGTTTGATGCTGTTGTCAGTGAAATGCTAGTTGGGTTAGCACCAAATTGGATGTTGTCGGACCAATTGCTGAATGGAGGGATTTGGGAACTCATGTCAGCATTGGTGAATGCTTGATAGTTAGATGCTTGATATGCCGGTTTAAGCTCGGCCAGTTCACGGATTTTCGCTTTCTGCCACCATCTTAGCCACGGGGCACGCATCCTTGACAAAGTTCCTCATGCTCTCCTCATAGCTTCTTGAGTTGCTTTGCTGAAATAGAAGAGCTTGGTCAGGAACTTAAAGCGACAAATATCTTAAACACTAGTAATTAGCAACAGGTATTCAATTAAGTATGGGCCAAATGAGTGAGCGAAGGAATTCAAAGTCTTAGATTTATCGATTTCCTGAACATTATACGAGACACTGGATACTGTTGTGTTATCTCATTGCATATAAATTGTGAATTCAATAGCCTTTATCAGTTTAATTTCCAAAAAAAAAAAAAATGGTTATTTTCATCAAACTCCAGAATTTGTCTATAGGTGCGGGTAAACACACAGGGAGAAGTAGGATACATGTCTGACCCTCTTTTGGATATAATGTGAACATAGCACTAGAAAGGGGAGCTTTTGCTAAGTGCAAAAATAGAAATTGAAAAAAAAAAAAAAAATTGACTTACATAGACAAGTTCCACAGGTTGAAAGGCCATTGAAGCTATTTCATGAGATGCATTGTCCTCAGGCTTATATGTGTTCCTTCTTTGTTCTGTCGGAGAACTAGATAGTCCAGCATCTTGAGCACCTGTGAAAGATGAGAAATATCTGATCATCTAAAATCATCATCAGAACTCAGAACACTTGCAAAATTTATGTACTAGGTACTGAACATTTGGATGAGATATTGCTAACAGGAATATAAGGAGTATATGTTCTATGTAAACCAGGTAGAATGTCTTTATGAAACTTGAAACAGACTTGATAAGGATGTTTATGGGAATCAAAGATAAGAAGAACCGGAGGATCAATAATTCGACAAAGAAAGCTCGAGATAATGCTGTCATATTTTTTTTCTTCAACTTGTGATTTTTATGCTAGTGGTACTCATGAATGTCATGGTTTCCTGGTAGATATTTCCTCCTTACCATCAAGATTCACACTTGGTCTTCCACCACGAGGCTTTGAACTACTCCTTTTCTTGGTTTTCTTCTTGGTTCCCAATGATTGTGCCCTTCTGCTTGGTGCACCTTCATTATCTTTGCTGCTCTGCTTCATGCTGCAGGCAACTCTTGGACGTAACCTAGATTCTAAAATTTCCACACTGAAGATTGCTGTACTCTTTTCAAATCTCACTGCCTTCTTCTTATACTGGAAATACTTTTGGTGCCAGGCTTCAAGTTCCTTCTCTGCGTAGATTGGGTTGGTTCTCAGAGATCGGAAAATCAGATCAGCCTGATCTAGAAGATACTTTGCCTGCAAGAGCAAGCGGTCAGTCTCTGTTGTTAAGGGATTGAACAGTAAGTCTGCAAACCTTTGCATCAACAAGATGAGGAGCCCTATTTCAGGTTCATCTCACCTGTTGGTAAGGGATGGAGTCTGGGCTGTTGGATTCTAAGGCCCTTTTAAGCAAGTTGTAAACATCATTCTGCATTCATGGATTCAAGAGTGATGATTCAATGTATTTCTAATTTAGGTATGAAATGATGCAATTTCAAGAAGGAAGGTGACAACCAAGAGAAAAGAAAGGCTACGAACCTTGAATTGCTCCAAGGTGCAGTACATTCCATCTTTATGCCTTTGCACGAGGGTTGCGAAGTCTCTAGAGTACGCTCAAGTTTTCCCCAAATCATATGTCCTAAATAGGAAAGTTTTCTAGCGCATTACATTACTTGGAATGTGGACAATTGTGTTGCATTATGAAAGCATTGTCATCACAACAAACCTCGAGGTTATCCGGCATTGAAAACAGTTCATGTTCGTCTTTTCTGCAACCAATGTAAATCATGAGTTATCTTCAAAGTATTTACACTATTTTCAGGAACTCAAAACTATTTTTTTAACAATCACAATCGTCTCAGATTGGGCTATTTAGAAAGAAAATTCATCACTAAGGGCCATCGTTATGAATACATACTTACATTTCTAAAATGTCGATAATATACGTAATTAGCCTATCAGGTTGGTTCTGGGATTTTGAAGACCTGTATCGAGATGATTTATCTGAGGAAAAAAATCAGTTCAGTCCTTTATAGCTACTAGAACCTCACACTGTCAAATATAGTGTCAATCTATTAAATCCAATAATCAGATTTGACCTTCGTTTTTTGGCCTAGCTTCGTTTTTTGGCCTGACTCCATTTGGTGCTTCATTGCTTGGTTCAACTTCTAGTGAAGTTTTCCCTTCCTGAAACATACAACGAAGCAGTTGATTTCATTAGATGCTTTTTAGTGCTATAAGACATTGCAACCTTGAAGGTCTCGGATCAAGATCTCAGTTGTGCATTTTCATGATTGGTTGAATCCTGATTTATTTCGAGACATGTTAAAGGAAAACCTATCAAGATTAGGATCCATGCGTGCGTCACCCAATTTGAAGAAAGTTGGCCCTTAGCCTCTCCATGGCTGACATGTATGGCTAAATGTTCTAAAAGGTTAAAGTTCTATTGGACTTGATTATTGCTCATTCCGGACACATTTGGAGGCATTTTCTTGTGAAATGAAATGTTCACCGTTTGTTTTAAAAGCATTAAGCATTAAGGACATAGCAAGAGAGATCATTTTACCTTTACAAAATGTTGCCACGTGCCATTGAATAGAAAAAAAAAAGAAGAAAAGAAAGGAACACTTTAGACGTCCAAAAACTATCCCCACAAGACTCACCTCCACCAATGTTTGATTGTATTGCACAAACCACAAATTAGTTTGCACTTGCATGTAAGCAAACCTACTAGGTTAGCAAAATTTATGCAATTTGGTTGTGGACAAGCAGAAACTATATGAAGAAACCAGTATAGATATAAAAGCAAGGAAAACCAGGAGGGAGTCATGCACATAAAAACCATTCTTGACTATTGTATGCTATCTAATTCAATTGTGGAAGGAGGCATAGCAACAGAAGCAAATATTGAAAAAATGCGTTAGAAGACTTTGCTAAATAAATCATGATTCATGAACAACTTGTGAGTTTTTAAAAGCGCAAGTGAGAGATTCACATGTGACGGTTTAGAACCTTGCAAGCATTTTAGTGCAAAATGGATGATTAGATTAAAGTTTCACCCCGTAGACTTGTTGGATTTTCTTGTTTTTGCCACCCTTCGGCGCCGCACTTGCTTCACCTTCCGATTCAGAATCAACATCGACCGGTTCATCAAATTCTTCTTCTGTGTCAGTTTCCTTAAGATCCACAACCCTAGCTTTTTTCCCTTTCCCTTTTGCAGTCGTTGCGGCGGATTTTTTTCCCCTTCCAATGAGAAAAATGTTATAGGACAACTATTGAAATTTATGCAACAATCTTTCTTTTAAGGAAGGATAATTGCCTGAATACATATAGAAATAGTGCTAGATCTATCATGGCTCATTTCCGACTGTGAAAATATAGATATCGAGAATATTTGCAATGAAACTATTTTTGCAATTAAGTTAGTGTATATTAGCCCCCTAGAATGTTAGGGTCCAACATTTGAAAAGAATGTTACTAAACAAAAGAATGAATCACGAGATCTTAGAAAAAAGGGGAATTGTTGAAGAAGATCAAACTTCTTTCCCCGCAACAAGAAAAATTAAATCCGTGTTCTTCAATCTAATTCTTTTCATTTGATTCATAAAGTAAGCATTACTACTTTCCCGTGAATACAATATCTGATCTAAACCAAGCCGGAAAACAAGAAAAGACGGATCAAGAGACAATCGATGTATAAAGCAAGGAAGTTTTACGCAACAACATAGTCGAATCAAAAGCTATTATCAATTGTAAATGGGATAGGAAAATGCTTTAACATTTAGGATCTAGCTTATGCAAGATTAGCCCATCGGTGAGGTAAGGTACCTAAAAAGATAGAGGAGATTTAGATAAATTACAAGTAATACTTCATTAGGTGGAAGAGAGCATACCTTCGATTCTCCATTTGTTTCTTCAGAAACGGAACTTGAGGGAAATCCCTTTGTACCCGTATACCCTATGCAAAGTCTAGGTTCTTTGCATCGATAAAGTCTAGGTTATTCGCATTGCATCTTTAACGAGGAAGTCGTGACAACGGGCAGTGCCTAGAATAGAAAGGAAGCTTTGAAAATAACGCCGCAATTGCTACGTCGGAGGGTGGTGTCAGAGGTGAGGAATAGAAAGAATGAATAAATTACTAACTTAATGCAAGATGTTTTATGTAGAATATTTATGGCATTTTAATGTTTAGTCCATAAGAGTGTAATTGTGGCTCTTCAAATCAAATACCATTTCTATCAAAAAATACTCAAGAATTGTTTTCCCAATGATTAGTGAGACATCAAGTTTGATCTTTGTAGTTATAAAAATCAAAAGGCTATTATTTATATATAAAAGAGTCATATAACAATATGCTAAATCAGAGCAAGGGTCCCGGGCTCAAGTTTAAGGCCTCATTTATTCTTTTCCATCTTGCAGCTTCCACCTTTCATCATGATCCAGCAGTTCAACCGGCTTTGGGCTCTCCTGGCCTCCATGCAAGATGCATAGATGAGCTGGTACTCCTTGGTTCTCTCATCTTTTTATGGCAGAATTCATAGAATTATCAATGGATGAACGATTATTACCTTTCTTTAAACGATTTTTATGGCAAATATTCTGTTGTTAGAATGAGTTTGAAGTTTGTTCTTTTTTAGGTTCATACATTTGTGATGCATTTGATTGGAGCTTCATAGTCTCTCTAATCATGTAACCATAGGTTGCACTGAATGTTTAAGACCTTATAGATTACATACCGAGGAGAAGCTTCATAGGCTCTCTAGTCACGGAAACATAAGTTGCAGGACATACCTCAAACCTTATGAATTAGATGTTGAGGAGAAGCTTCATAGTCTCTCTAGTTAAGTAAACATAGGTTGCACACAATGTTTCAAAACTTACCCTAGAGAACTGAGATATAAACCTACCCTAGATAGGCCTCTAGTGGACCCAGCAAGTCTCAAGTATCCTTGGTTGGTCCGGGTCTGTGTTCACGAAGCTTGCCATGCACGAAAACATTCCCTCTCAAGTTGATGGTCCTCTTTTTCAAGTCCATTTACATGCCCGCCGTCCCAATGGGTTCCACTTGCCAAGTCATAGTTGCGTAATTGACGAAGTTGTGGGCGATTTGTGATGCAATTTGTTCCAAACGAGCTACCGATTGTTGAAATCCTTAAACCGCAAAGAAATGAGCTTATGTTGCTTGGATATACAAATTTTGATTCCCTTCACGAAATCGCTTGTGAATTACCTCCTGTAACACCCTCAATATTTTCCAGTGAACTTGGTGCGATGTTGGAAATGCTGCCCTGCGAACATTCAGGTTGTTTCAGCTCAAAGCTACTGCTTGTCTGTGCCATTATACCAGCAGTAACTGAGTTGGCATTGCTTGGATATGCAACCTCCTTCCCTTTGCCAGTAAGTAGTTGCGAATTTCCTCCTAAAAGAGCTTCCCTTGAACTTGGTGCCGTGTTGAAAACGCTGCCCGGGAAGAACTCAGGTTGTTTCAGCTCAGAGCTTCTATTTATCTGCATCATTAAACCAGGGGCAACTGAGCTGGCATAGCTTGGGTATAGAGCTTGCATCCCTTCGCCAGAATGTAGTTGTGAATTAACTCCAAAATAACCATCCAGAGGTTGCATTCCTTTCCCGGAAAGTAGTCGTGTATCAATGCCAAAATGATCATCCAGGGTTTGGCTTGAGTTTGGTGGCATGTTGAAGATGCTAGTTTGCAAGAATTCAGGTTGTTTCAAATTTCAGGCTCATATTTTTACGTGTCGTTGAACCAGTATTATGAGCTAGCATAGCTTGGATATATGGCTTGGCTTCCTTGCCCATAAAGCAGTTGTGAATTAACTCCTAGAACACTTTCAGAAGCTCCCCCTGAACTTGTTTCCGTGTTGGAAATGCTGCTTTGCAAGAACTCGGGTGTCCCAATCTTGGTGAACAAATCAAGCAGTTCATCGGTGTGCAGTTCACAGCTTAAACCTTGAACAGAATTGAAATCCTCGAAGTTTGTTCCATGTCCAAGGGAAGTAGATGATTCAAATATTGCAGCATATCTGTTGCTTTGTGGTAAGGAAGCACTGCTGGCTGGAAGGTTTGATGCTGTTGTCAGTGAAATGCTAGTTGGGTTAGCACCAAATTGGATGTTGTCGGACCAGTTGCTGAATGGAGGGATTTGGGAACTCATGTCAGGATTGGTGAATGCTTGATAGTTAGATGCTTGATATGCCCGGTTTCGCTCAGCAAGTTCCTGGATTTTCTGTTGTGCCACCATCTTAGCCACAGGGCCTGCATCCTTGACAAAGTTCCTCATGCTCTCCTCATAGCTTCTTGAGTTGCTTTGCTGAAATAGAAGAGCTTGGTCAGGAACTTAAAGCGACAAATATCTTAAACACTAGTAATTAGCAACAGGTATTCAATTAAGTATGGGCCAAATGAGTGAGCGAAGGAATTCAAAGTCTTAGATTTATCGATTTCCTGAACATTATACGAGACACTGGATACTGTTGTGTTATCTCATTGCATATAAATTGTGAATTCAATAGCCTTTATCAGTTTAATTTCCAAAAAAAAGAAAAAGAAAAAATGGTTAGTTTCATCAAACTCCAGAATTTGTCTATAGGTGCGTGTAAACACACAGGGAGAAGTAGGATACATGTCTGACCCTCTTTTGGATATAATGTGAACATAGCACTAGAAAGGGGAGCTTTTGCTAAGTGCAAAAATAGAAATTGAAAAAAAAAAAAATTGACTTACATAGACAAGTTCCACAGGTTGAAAGGCCATTGAAGCTATTTCATGAGATGCATTGTCCTCAGGCTTATATGTGTTCCTTCTTTGTTCTGTCGGAGAACTAGATAGTCCAAAGCATCTTGAGCACACGTGAAAGATGAGAAATATCTCGATCATCTAAAATCATCATCGTAACTCGTAACACTTGCAAAATTTATGTACTAGGTAATCAACATTTGGATGAGATATTGCTACTGTGAATATAAGGAGTATATGTTCTATGTAAAACCGTGTAGAATGTCTTTATAAAACTTGAAACAGACTTGATAAGGATGTTTATGGGAATCAAAGATAAGAAGAACCGGAGGATCAATAATTCGACAAAGAAAGCTCGAGATAATCTTTGTCATATTTTTTCTTCAACTTGTGATTTTTATGCTAGTGGTACTCATGAATGTCATGGTTTCCTGGTAGATATTTCCTCCTTACCATCAAGATTCACACTTGGTCTTCCACCACGCAGGCTTTGAACTACTCCTTTTCTTGGTTTTCTTCTTGGTTCCCAATGATTGTGGCCTTACGCTTGGTGCACCTTCATTATCCTTGCTTTGCTTCTGCTTCATGCTTTGCTTGGCAACTCTTGGGCCTTAACCTAGATTCTAAAATTTCCACACTGAAAATTGATGTACTCTTTTCAAATCTCACTGCCTTCTTCTTATACTGGAAATACTTTTGGTGCCAGGCTTCAAGTTCCTTCTCTGCGTAGATTGGGTTGGTTCTCAGAGATCGGAAAATCAGATCAGCCTGATCTAGAAGATACTTTGCCTGCAAGAGCAAGCGGTCAGTCTCTGTTGTTAAGGGATTGAACAGTAAGTCTGCAAACCTTTGCATCAACAAGATGAGGAGCCCTATTTCAGGTTCATCTCACCTGTTGGTAAGGGATGGAGTCTGGGCTGTTGGATTCTAAGGCCCTTTTAAGCAAGTTGTAAACATCATTCTGCATTCATGGATTCAAGAGTGATGATTCAATGTATTTCTAATTTAGGTATGAAATGATGCAATTTCAAGAAGGAAGGTGACAACCAAGAGAAAAGAAAGGCGGACGAACCTTGAATTGCTCCAAGGTCTGGTACATTCCATCTTTATGCTTTTGCCTGAGGGTTGCGAAGTCTCTAGGTACGCTCAAGTTTTCCCCCAAATCATATGTCTGAAATAGGAAAGTTTTCTAGCGCATTACATTACTTGGAATGTGGACAATTGTGTTGCATTATGAAAGCATTGTCTGTCAACAAACCTCGAGGTTATCTGGCATTGAAAACAGTTCATGTTCGTCTTTTCTGCAACCAATGTAAATCATGAGTTATCTTCAAAGTATTTACACTATTTTCAGGAACTCAATAATATTTTTAACAATCACAATCGTCTCAGATTGGGCTATTTAGAAAGAAAATTCATCACTAAGGGCCATCGTTATGAATACATACTTACATTTCTAAAATGTCGATAATATACGTAATTAGCCTATCGAGGTTGGGTTCAGGATTTTGAAGACACAGACGTAGATGATTTATCCGAGGAAAAAATCAGTTCAGTCCTTTATAGCTACTAGAACCTCACACTGTCAAATATAGTGTCAATCTATTAAATCCAATAATCAGATTTGACCTTCGATTTTTGGCCTAGCTTCGTTTTTTGGCCTGACTCCATCTGGTGCTTCATTGCTTGGTTCAACTTCTAGTAAAGTTTTCCCTTCCTGAAACATACATCGAAGTAATTGATTTCATTAGATGCTTTTTAGTGCTATAAGACATTGCAACCTTGAAGGTCTCGGATCAAGATCTCAGTTGTGCATTTTCATGATTGGTTGAATCCTGATTTATTTCGAGACATGTTAAAGGAAAACCTATCAAGATTAGGATCCATGCGCGCGTCACCCAATTTGAAGAAAGTTGGCCCTTAGCCTCTCCATGGCTGACATGTATGGCTAAATGTTCTAAAAGGTTAAAGTTCTATTGGACTTGATTATTGCTCATTCCGGACACATTTGGTGGCATTTTCTTGTGAAATGAAATGTTCACCGTTTGTTTTAAAAGCATTAAGCATTAAGGACATAGCAAGAGAGATCATTTTACCTTTACAAAATGTTGCCACGTGCCATTGAATAGAAAAAAAAAAGAAGAAAAGGAAGGAACACTTTAGATGTCCAAAAACTATCCGCACAAGACTCACCTCCACCAATGTTTGATTGTATTGCACCAACCACAAATTAGTTTGCACTTGCATGTACGCAAACCTACTAGGTTAGCAAAATTTATGCAATTTGGTTGTGGACAAGCAGAAACTATATGAAGAAACCAGTATAGATATAAAAGCAAGGAAAACCAGGAGGGAGTCATGCACATAAAAACCATTCTTGACTATTGTATGCTATCTAATTCAATTGTGGAAGGAGGCATAGCAACAGAAGCAAATAGCAAATTGAAAAAATGTGTTAGAAGACTTTGCTAAATAAATCATGATTCATGAACAACTTGTGAGTTTTTAAAAGCGCAAGTGAGAGATTCACATGTGACGGTTTAGAACCTTGCAAGCATTTTAGTGCAAAATGAATGATTAGATTAAAGTTTCACCTCGTAGACTTGTTGGATTTTCTTGTTTTTGCCACTCTTCGGCTCCGCACTTGCTTCACCTTCCGATTCAGAATCAACATCGACCGGTTCATCAAATTCTTCTTCTGTGCCAGTTTCCTTAAGATCCACAACCCTAGCTTTTTTCCCTTTCCCTTTTTCAGTCGTTGCCGCGGATTTTTTTCCCCTTCCAATGAGAAAAATGTTATATAGGACAACTATTGAAATTTATGCAACAATCTTTCTTTTAAGGAAGGATAATTGTGTGAATACATAGAAATAGTGCTAGATCTATCATGGCTCATTTCCGACTGTGAAAATATAGATATCGAGAATATTTGCAATGAAACTATTTTTGCAATTAAGTTAGTGTATAGTAGCCCCCTAGAATGTTTGGGTCCAACATTTGAAAAGAATGTTACTAAACAAACAAATGAATCACGAGATCTTAGAAAAAGGGGAATTGTTGAAGAAGATCAAACTTGTTTCCTGCAACAAGAAAAATTAAATCCAGGTTCTTCAATCTAATTCTTTTCATTTGATTCATAAAGTAAGCATTACTACTTTCCCCGTAATACAATATCTATGATCTAAACCAAGCCGGAAAACAAGAAAGACGGATCAAGAGACAATCCTGATGTATAAAGCAAGGAAGTTTTCTGCAACAACATAGTCGAATCAAAAGCTATTATCAATTGTAAATGGGATAGGAAAATGCTTTAACATTTAGGATCTAGCTTATGCAAGATTAGCCCATCGGTGAGGTAAGGTACTTGAAAGATAGAGGGAGATTTAGATAAATTACAAGTAATACTTCATTAGGTGGAAGAGAGCATACCTTCGATTCTCCATTTGTTTCTTCAGAAACGGAACTTGAGGGAAATCCCTTTGTACCCGTATACCCTATGCAAAGTCTAGGTTCTTTGCATCGATAAAGTCTAGGTTATTCGCATTGCAGCTTTAACGAGGAAGTCGTGACAACGGGCAGTGCCTAGAATAGAAAGGAAGCTTTGAAAATAACGCCGCAATTGCTACGTGGGAGGGTGGTGTCAGAGGTGAGGAATAGAAAGAATGAATAAATTACTAACTTAATGCAAGATGTTTTATGTAGAATATTTATGACATTTTAATGTTTAGTCCATAAGAGTGTAATTGTGGCTCTTCAAATCAAATACCATTTCTATAAAAAAATACTCAAGAATTGTTTTCCCAATGATTAGTGAGCATCAAGTTTGATCTTTGTAGTTATAAAAATCAATAGGCTATTATTTATATATAAAAGAGTCATACAACAATATGCTAAATCAGAGCAAGGGTCCCGGGCTCAAGTTTAAGGCCTCATTTATTCTTTTTCCATCTTGCAGCTTCCGCCTTTCATCATGATCCAGCAGTTCAACTGGCTTTGGGCTCTCTTGGCCTCCATGCAAGATGTATAGATGAGCTGGTACTCCTTGGTTCTCTCATCTTTTTATGGCAGAATTCATAGAATTATCAATGGATGAACAATTATTACCTTTCTTTGAACGATTTTTATGGCATATATTCTGTTGTTAGAATGAGTTTGAAGTTTGTTCTTTTTTAGGTTCATACATTTGTGATGCATTTGATTGGAGCTTCATAGTCTCTCTAATCATGTAACCATAGGTTGCACTGAATGTTTTAGACCTTATAGATTACATACCGAGGAGAAGCTTCATAGGCTCTCTAGTCACGAAAACATAAGCTGCAGGACATACCTCAAACCTTATGAATTAGATGTTGAGGAGAAGCCTCATAGTCTCTCTAGTTAAGTAAACATAGGTTGCACACAATGTTTCAAACCTTACCCTAGTTAACTGAGATATAAACCTACCCTAGATAGGCCTCTAGTGGACCCAGCAAGTCTCAAGTATCCTTGGTTGGTCTGGGTGGACAGCTAGAGTTCGCAGGTTCACCGAAGCTTGCCATGCCTGAAAACATTCCCTCTGAAGTTGATGGTCCTCTTTTTTCAAGTCTGTCACATGCCTGCTGTCTCAACGGGTTCCACTTGCCAAGTCATAGTTGCAGAATTGACGAGTTGTGGGCAGTTTGTGATGCAATTTGTTCCAGCTCAGAGCTACTGATTGTTGAAATCCTTAAACCGGCAGTAAATGAGCTTATGTTGCTTGGATATACAAATTTTGATTCCCTTCACCAAATCGGTTGTGAATTACCTCACTGTAACACCCTCAATATTTTCCAAAGTGAACTTGGTGCGATGTTGGAAATGCTGCCCTGCGAACATTGAGTTGTTTTGACTCAAAGCTCTTGCTTTGTGCCATTATACCAGTGAATGGCGAGTTGGCATTGCTTGGATATGCAACCTCCTTCCCTTTGCCAGTAAGTAGTTGCGAATTTCCTCCTAAAAGAGCTTCCCTTGAACTTGGTGTCGTGTTGAAAACGCTGCCTTGGAAGAACTCAGGTTGTTTCAGCTCAGAGCTTCTATTTATCTGCATCATTAAACCAGGGGCAACTGAGCTGGCATAGCTTGGGTATAGAGCTTGCATCCCTTCGCCAGAATGTAGTTGTGAAGTAACTCCAAAATAACCATCCATAGGTTGCATTCCTTTCCCGGAAAGTAGTCGTGTATCAATGCCAAAATGATCATCCAGGGTTTGGCTTGAGTTTGGTGGCATGTTGAAGATGCTGGTTTGCAAGAATTCAGGTTGTTTCAGCTCAGATCTCATATTTTTCTGTGTCGTTGAACCAGCGGTAACGAAGCTAGCATAGCTTGGATATATGGCTTGGCTTCCTTGCCCATAAAGAAGTTGTGAATTAACTCCTAGAACAGTTTCAGAAGCTACCCCTGAACTTGTTTCCGTGTTGGAAATATTGCTTTGCAAGAACTCGGGTGTCCCAATCTTGGTGAACAAATCAAGCAGTTCATCGGTGTGCAGTTCACAGCTTAAACCTTGAACAGAATTGAAATCCTCGAAGTTTGTTCCATGTCCAAGGGAAGTAGATGATTCAAATATTGCAGCATATCTGTTGCTTTGTGGTAAGGAAGCACTGCTGGCTGGAAGGTTTGATGCTGTTGTCAGTGAAATGCTAGTTGGGTTAGCACCAAATTGGATGTTGTCGGACCAGTTGCTGAATGGAGGGATTTGGGAACTCATGTCAGGATTGGTGAATGCTTGATAGTTAGATGCTTGATATGCCCGGCCAGCCGTTCCCCGGATTTTCTCGCTCTGCCACCATCTTAGCCACAGGGCCTGCATCCTTGACAAAGTTCCTCATGCTCTCCTCATAGCTTCTTGAGTTGCTTTGCTGAAATAGAAGAGCTTGGTCAGGAACTTAAAGCGACAAATATCTTAAGCACTAGTAATTAGCAACATGTATTCAATTAAGTATGGGCCAAATGAGTGAGCGAAGGAATTCAAAGTCTTAGATTTATCAATTTCCTGAACATTATACGAGACACTGGATACTGTTGTGTTATCTCATTGCATATAAATTGTGAATTCAATATCCTTTATCAGTTTAATTTCCAAAAAAAAAAAAAAAAATGGTTAGTTTCATCAAACTCCAGAATTTGTCTATAGGTGCGTGTAAACACACAGGGAGAAGTAGGATACATGTCTGACCCTCTTTTGGATATAATGTGAACATAGCAATAGAAAGGGGAGCTTTTGCTAAGTGCAAAAATAGAAATTGAAAAAAAAAAAAAAATTGACTTACATAGACAAGTTCCACAGGTTGAAAGGCCATTGAAGCTATTTCATGAGATGCATTGTCCTCGGGCTTATATGTGTTCCTTCTTTGTTCTCATTTGAGAACTAGATAGTCCAAAGATCTTGAGCACACATGAAAGATGAGAAATATCGATCATCTAAAATCATCATGTAACTCGTAACACTTGCAAAAATTATGTACTAGGTACTGAACATTTGGATGAGATATTGCTAACAGGAATATAAGGAGTATATGTTCTATGTAAACCAGGTAGAATGTCTTTATAAAACTTGAAACAGACTTGATAAGGATGTTTATGGGAATCAAAGATAAGAAGAACCGGAGGATCAATAATTCGACAAAGAAAGCTCGAGATAATGCTGTCATATTTTTTTCTTCAACTTGTGATTTTTATTGTGGAGGTACTCATGAATGTCATGGTTTCCTGGTAGATATTTCCTCCTTACCATCAAGATTCACACTTGGTCTTCCACCACGAGGCTTTGAACTACTCCTGTTCTTGGTTTTCTTCTTGGTTCCCAATGATTGTGGCCTTCTGCTTGGTGCACCTTCATTATCCTTGCTGCTCTGCTTCATGCTGCTAGCAACTCTTGGACGCAACCTAGATTCTAAAATTTCCACACTGAAAATTGCTGTACTCTTTTCAAATCTCACTGCCTTCTTCTTATACTGGAAATACTTTTGGTGCCAGGCTTCAAGTTCCTTCTCTGCGTAGATTGGGTTGGTTCTCAGAGATCGAAAAATCAGATCAGCCTGATCTAGAAGATACTTTGCCTGCAAGAGCAAGCGGTCAGTCTCTGTTGTTAAGGGATTGAGCAAAGAAGTCTCAAGAAACCTTTGCATCAACAAGATGAGGAGCCCTATTTCAGGTTCATCTCACTGTTGGTAAGGGATGGAGTCCGGGTATTTGGATTCTAAGGCCCTTTTAAGCAAGTTGTAAACATCATTCTGCATTCATGGATTCAAGAGTGATGATTCAATGTATTTCTAATTTAGGTATGAAATGATGCAATTTCAAGAAGGAAGGTGACAACCAAGAGAAAAGAAAGGCGGACGAACCTTGAATTGCTCCAAGGTCTGGTACATTCCATCTTTATGCTTTTGCCTGAGGGTTGCGAAGTCTCTAGGTACGCTCAAGTTTTCCCCCAAATCATATGTCTGAAATAGGAAAGTTTTCTAGCGCATTACATTACTTGGAATGTGGACAATTGTGTTGCATTATGAAAGCATTGTCTGTCAACAAACCTCGAGGTTATCTGGCATTGAAAACAGTTCATGTTCGTCTTTTCTGCAACCAATGTAAATCATGAGTTATCTTCAAAGTATTTACACTATTTTCAGGAACTCAAAAATATTTTTTAACAATCACAATTGTCTCAGATTGGGCTATTTAGAAAGAAAATTCATCACTAAGGGCCATCGTTATGAATACATACTTACATTTCTAAAATGTCGATAATATACGTAATTAGCCTGTCAGTTGGGTTCTGGGATTTTGAAGACCTGTATCGAGATGATTTATCTGTGGGAAAAAAAAATCAGTTCAGTCCTTTATAGCTACTAGAGTGTCAAATATACTGTCAATCTATTAAATCCAATAATCAGATTTGACCTTTGTTTTTTGGTCTTGCTTTATCTTTTGGTCTGACTCCATCTAGTGCTTCATTGGTTGGTCCAATTTCATCAGAAGCTTCTTTGTTTGGTTCAACTTCTAGTGAAGTTTTCCCTTCCTGAAACATACACTAAAGCAAGTGATTCATTTCATGCTTTTTAGCAACCTTGAAGGGATTTGCTCAAGATCTCCGTTGTGCATTTTCATGATTGGTTGAATCCCTATTTATTTCGAGACATGTTAAAGAAAAAACCTTTCAAGATTAAGATCCATGCATAGGTTACAGAAGTACTGTCACCAAATCTTAAGAAAGTTGGCCTTTAGCGTCTCCATGGCTGGCATGTACTAAATGCTCTGAAAGGTTAAAGATCTATTGTTCTAGATTATTGCTTATTCTGAACACATATGGAGGCATTTTCTTGTGAAATGAAATGTTCATCATTTGTTTCAAAAGCATTAATCATTAAGGACATAGCAAGGGAGATCATATTACCTTCACAAAATGTTGCCACGCGCCATAGAAAAGAAAAAAAGAAGAAAATAAAGGAACACTTAAACACTTAAAAAAA
Source organism: Dioscorea zingiberensis (assembly GCA_026586065.1). Taxonomy (NCBI): domain Eukaryota; kingdom Viridiplantae; phylum Streptophyta; class Magnoliopsida; order Dioscoreales; family Dioscoreaceae; genus Dioscorea; species Dioscorea zingiberensis. The sequence continues at coordinate 64,412,415 of CM048820.1, read as the reverse complement.
GACTCATCACCACCAATTTTTGATTGTATTGTACCAGCCACAAATTAGTTTGCACTTGCATGCTCACAAACCTACTAGGTTAGCAAAATTTATGCAATTTGGTTGTGCACAAGCAAAAACAATATGAAGGAACTAATATAGATATAAAAGCAAGGAAAACCAGGAGGGAGTCATGCACATAAAAACCATTCTTGACTATTGTTAATTTAATTGTGGAAGTGGCATAGCAACCAAAACAAATAGCAAATTGAAAAAATGGGTTAGAAATCTTTGCTAAATAAATCATGATTCATGAACGACTTGTGAATTTTTAAAAGCGCAGCCTAATCCAATTGTCAAGTGAGAGATTCACATGTGTGGGTTTAGAACCTTGAAAGCATTTTAGTGCAAACTGAATGATTAGATTAGAGTTTCACCTTGTATACTTGTTGGATTTTCTTCTTTTTGCCATGCTTTAGCACTGCAGTTGCTTCACCTTCTGTTTCAGAATCAGTATCCACCGGTTTATCATATTCTTCTTTTGTGGCAGTTTCCTCAAGATCCACAACCCTAGCTCTTTTCCCTTTCTCTTTTTCAATCATTGTCGTATATTTGTTTCCCCTTCCAATGAGAAATATGTTATATAGGACAACTATTGAAATTGATGCAACTATCTCTCTTTTAAAGAAGGATAATTGCATGAATGCGTAGAAGTAGTGCTAGATCTATCACGGCTCATCTTCGACTGTGAAGATATAGACATCGACAATATTTGCAATGAAACTATTTCCGCAATAATGTTAGTGTCTTAGCCTTGTAGAATGTTTGGGTCCAACATTTGAAAAGAATGTTACCAAACAAATAAATGAATCACGAGATCTTAGAAAAAGGGGAATTAAAGAAGATTAAATTTGTTTCCTGCAACAAGAAAAATTAAATCCAGGTACTTCAATCTAATTCTTTTCGTTTGATTCATAAACCGGATCGGAAAACAAGAAAGACGGATCAATAGACAATCCTGATGTATACAAGAAAGGTTTCTGCAACAACATAGTCGAATCAAAAGCTATTATCAATTGTAAATTGAATAGGAAAATGTTTTAACATTTAGGATCTAGCTCATGCAAGATTAGCACATCGGTGAGGTAAGATAAAGTACTTGAAAGATAGAGAAACATTTAGAAAAATTACAAGTAATACTTCATTAGGTGGGAGAGAGCATACCTTCGATTCACCATTTGGTGCTTCAGAAATGGAACTTGAGGGAAGTCTCTTTGCACCTGTATATCCTATCCAAAGACTAGGTTCTTTGCATCGATGAAGTCTAGGTTATTCGCATTGCAACTTTAACGAGGAAGTCGTGACAACGGGCATCGCCTAGAATAGAAAGGAAGCATTTAAAATAACGCCGCAATTACTACGTGGGAGGATGGTGTCAGAAATGAGGAATAGAATGAATGAATAAATTACTAACTTAATACCAGATGTTTAATGTAGAATATTTATGGCATTTTAACATTTAGTCCTCAAGAGTGTGTGGCTCTTCAAATCAAATACCATTTCTATCTAAAAGTACTCAAGAATTGTTTTTCCAATGATTTGTGAGACATCAATGTTGATCTTTGTAATTACCAATTTTGATATGCTAATGGTTACTTTGCAAAGTCTCTCTATCAGAATATCTTGAATTGCTTACTTTATATTTGGTGGAATTTTTCATTTTACAGCTTCTTGTGTTTCGACTTTTGACTCAAGGACCACTATGGTGCTAAAAGACCTTTTGGCCCTAATTTTTTTTCTCAACACAACTTTGCAGAGAGACGGAGCTAATTTGCGTTGCCGATATGTATAAATTTTTTGGATTTAAGGAGAGAGAAGTCTCATCGTCATTGTTTATTTGTATTACATGTCTACATTGAGCGTGAATTTTACCAATTTCATGTGTTCATCTTAATGTATGACCACTTTTTTATCCTCAGTCAAGGATTTTTTTGAATTGGTTGTGTTGATGGTGAGACTACATAAAAAAGAACTTTGGTGAAATTCTTGTAGGTTAAAATTGTTGATAATGAAAATCAAACAGAATGAAACACCATGTAACTTCTGAGCTCAGTTCAATATTGTGCATGGGACCTTAACTTTGTTGTACTACTGGTCAATTTTAGGATTTGCCTTGTGAGATTACAGACCAGGGATTAGAAACTATTTTAAGGAATCACAGCTCAAGGCCACCAAGATGTTAATTTCAAATGCATATTTTGAGCTAAATCTTCTCATCTTAGACTGTAGCGATACATGGGAACGTGAAAAGATCTCTCATGACTTCTCAAATTGGAAACTTTGATTTTTCATATTAATTTATGAAAATTGAATTTTAGGCTCTCCTTTATGTTTGATTACACCTGGCTTCTTAGCCTTTCAGGCAATAATTAAATTTCTGTTGATTTTGTTACATATCAAATAGATGAGATCACCCAAGTATGGTAGATATATAATTTAGTGTTGCTTGGTTGCTCTTTTTGTGCCTAGACAAGCTTTAAAGGTAATTTGCGAAGTTGTGCGGTATACATGATTTGATTCTAGAAAGTAAAATTTTTGAAATGTGCTGAAACATGTGGTTGAGCAGTACTCCATTTCTCAAGCTCTGTTTTCAGGATTTAGTGCTCACAGATCCATGCAGATTTATTCCAATTTTAGTAATATCCCTCTTTTGCAAGGTCTTATTGTGATTGGGTGAAGGATGAACAAAAACACCAGGGCCATTTGTATGTCCAACAAAGAAAAGTAAATGGTTGCTACTTCAGACTAGGGAACAAGTTTGGATCATGATATGTATGTGCCTGAAAAATTTAACCTGTTTTGGTGGTAACAATGGTGAGACCTATGCATTTATATCAATCAAAGCAATTTTGATTGGGAGCAAGATGAATGCATGCGCTTTCAAACTAAATTGATGCAGCACTTCTTTTTTTTTGTTTTTTCTTTTTTGGGCAATATATACACACACACCACACAATATAAACAATATATATGCACAACACACATCTCATAATACTATCTTTGTTGATGTGTGATTGATTGATATCCAAGTGATGTATTATTCGTCTGTATTTCCCCAAAAAGTTATGGTTGATGTTTATTGTAGGTTACAAGTGATGTATACTTCATCTGTGCATACAATAAACAAACAGAGGAAAAGGAAAACGTAACAAAAATTGTATCCAATATATAATTTGTAACCTACAACAAACTCATTGTACACACATCCACCTCCTTAGATTAGAAAACTTGAGGCAAAATCACAGCCTTGTGTAGGTGATTGAACTTAGACATCCGTAGTTGTGTTGATAGCATCATTGCTATTCTGATGAGCCCAAAGCTCCGCGTATCTTCCTGCCCTTGACAAGAGAACTTCATGAGGGCCCTGTTCTACAACCTTCCCATTCTCGAGAACGATTATCTGTAAGAAACAGTTTATAAGTGGAAGATCACAAAGTTGAACTTTCTGATAAGAGAAGTAGACTGCATTTCTTCAGATTTACAAAAAGATCAATGAGTGCGAGAGCAATATCTGTCCAAAATATACCACTTGCTTTCAGGGTATAAGATAAATGATAGCTGTGGTTTATTTTCTATACAAAAAAAAGACATTAACGGGAAAATTCCACAAGGAATGACCTTGGTTTGGGGTATCAGAACAGTGCAGGGGAGAGGTGCAATTTGGGAAGTTAGAGACAAGGAGAGCATGCAATGCACTGAATAAAAAAATAAAAAAAAAGCCTAAAAATTTATGAAATGCAGAGTTGGATCAACCTGCAAGACCAGAAAATCATTGCAAACCAATCAAAGAGTTTTAAAGTTAAGGTCACATTAAGTCAGAGATTATGGACATTTCCAATGATAATTACAGCCTCACAGTACAGATTCAGATTTGTACATGATGATCAACAAGAGGGGCAATAACCAGGTCTCACATATAACGGTGTATTCAGGAGTTCTTATGCATAGACGCCAAATCAATGGTTCAAATTACACTAAAGGCCATGTGACACTATCTTTGAGGCCCAGTGCTGCGGTGGAGCGCACTAGGTCCGGACAAGAATTTCCCTAACAGGAGAAGGATTAAGCATATACTCTGATGTTTCTTTAAACCAATGGAAAGTAAGAACCACACTAAACAACAGGCCAATTGTGGTTGTGGTGCATCATGATTTTTTTTTTATTCATTAGATGGACATAAGTACTAACCATGATTACAATAATGACCAAACTATTGGTGCTCTCCATCTATTTCATGCAAGAGAAACACACCGAAATTTCTGAAAGAGTTTAAAATCCAAAGGTTAAGTTGGTTAAGTTTAAGTCATTGAATAATCCATTGCCTGACCAAAATATTTAATATATCACTTCAACAGAAGAGCAGGTGCCCGTGTGCTCGTGTGCACACACACAGCACACGCACACGCACATACACACACAAATAAGAGAAGCAGCAGCAGCATAGCCAAACTTCAGAATATTGACTTGGGTCGGGTCAGGCCCAATAAAAACATGGACATGATAAAACCAAACCATCCACAACCGCACAGAATGCAGATTACTTTGCATCTATGCTTATCAGCAAACAGTAGACAGAATATTAATCCTAGGGATGCTTTCTATTTGAATTGATTTACCTCATCACTCTGCATTGCAGTTGTAAGTCGATGAGCAATGAAGATAGAGGTCCGATCGTTTGCCAAAGTCTTCAGTGAATTCAGTATTTCTGCTTCTGTTGTGCTATCAAGAGCACTAGTAGCCTCATCACACAACCTAGCACCTCAAAAACATACATTACAAACTGGTATGACAGAAAAAATACTGTAAAGTAAAAAACTCATTAAGGGCCATTCAATGAAATATACAAGAGGCTACATCAGTCACCTTAGCAATTTATAACGAAAAATCTCTTAACATTACCGAACTTTAGGGGACTTTATTTCTGAAGAATATAGGATGCATGGCATGAGAAACTATTAAAATGAATTTTTATTTAATTAATATTTCTCTCAGAAATCCTAGAACATTTAATATTACAATAGATACTCAGTATTACTAGAATCAGCAATATTTAAAATTCCAAGTGCAAAATTCTAGGTGAGGTTCTTCCAATGAAGAGAGACCAAGGGGACTAAAATGAGAATATATCACAAAAGTAATGAAACATATTAAGCTAAATGCTTCAAAATAAAACAAGAATATAGTTAAAATCAATCTGCAAATGGGTCATATAACACCAAACGTTGAATAAATATTTCATTGCGAAAGAGAAGAAATTCATAAAAAACCAAACAAAATGAGGGACGCATATGATCATTAGGTTCTAATGAGCTTAGAAGACATGATTGTGTAATGAGTTGGGGCCAAATCCTGTCCTGGATTCTATCAAATTTTATTTTAAAAAAGATAAAAACATGTGAAACAATCAAAACAATAGTCATTATTCATTAATGATTTTTCAAAAAGAGAGAGAGAGAGAGAGAGAGAGAGAGAGTACATAACCCCTTTCAAAGGGGCTATTGGTTCCTATCTCCCTCTCTAAAGGGAGCAATGGAGGGCTTGCCACCTGATCTGATCGCCTCAAGAATTGGGAATACCTCCATCTCTAATGGTAACACTTTGTTGACAAGCTGCAGTCTGTGGGCTTCAAAGGCAGTCAATGGTAAGTCTTTCCGGATATCAACTGACGCAGGTAAGGTGCATTGGTTTTGATTCAGCATTACGAAAAATTTGTTCAGCTCAGCCAATTACAATAACTATGAATTCAAGTCAATCAAAAGAAAAGGGCATCCAATTTGAATCTTACGAAGGAAAATTTTGCATTTTTCTGCTAAGTTCTTATGGCCTTGAAAACCATTCATTTTTTTAGTTACAATAGAATTATAAAGATGAAAAAAATTCAAACTTCAGAAAGTTAACAATGAATATTAATTTTTTATTATCATAATCTTTGATAATGTAAGTAAAGCAGTAATCACCCCCACTGGATGCCTGTGGAAACTTTTGACTCAAGGACTAGCCAAAATACTTGCGCAGAAAACTATAGGCAAAACATGAGGGTATAAAAGGAGCATCAAATCCTTACAAAATTGAAGGTGCTTTCAAGAATACACGAGCAAGTGATACGCGCTGCTTTTCTCCACCACTTAACTGCACAAATACCAAATAACTACTTATCATACAATATAACATACATCAAGAACTATTGAGTTGAAGTATCAATTTATCAGAAAATGATTTCTCACCTTCAGTCCTCGCTCTCCTACAATAGTTGAATACTTTTCAGGGAAGTTCATGATTGTGTCATGAATAGCTGCATGTTTAGCAGCATCAAAGACCTAATCATATCAAATTAAAAAAAAATATATAGAGATATACTCAATAAACATCACACATAAACCTTTATCAACTTTTACAATGCATGGCTTGAATAATATTCACCAACCTCCTCTTCTGTAGCTGATAACCGACCATAATGTATATTGTGGAAAACTGTATCATTGAAAAGAACCTGCAGATAGTTGAAAAATGAGGTCGGCCATGCATCAGGTCAAATGAGGCTTATTTCAGAAAGTGGACATGTTTGGGCACAATAGGGCAGAAAAGATAAGAGAGAGTATATCAGATGAATTATTTTTGGCCATGTTATTTCCCACATATAGCAGCATCAGACTCTAGCACTACCAAGTGTATGGGAGGGGGGGAATCTGCACATGCACATGACATGCATGTTCATAGATCTTCAGACAGCATGAATACCTTTTCAGCACCAAAGATGGAGAAATTCAACTAAAACTTCCTCACAATGCCATTAAGAGAACAAACTGTATGGAATGAACACAATTGCTTAAAGGAACTTACAGTGTCTTGAGGCACAATGCCAATACACTTACGAAGACTCTCCAAAGTTACATGTTTTGTATCTTGACCATCAATCCTTATCTGTAGAAAGTAAGTTCAACAATAGGTGAAGATGAAGAAAGATATGAAGCTTCCAAGCAGGTATGCGCTACACTACTAGCTATTTGGTTATATTAAATCACTTTGTGAACTTAAACCACAAGATACCAGTCAAGTCAGAGAGAGAAAACTTCATAATGTTAGGAACCTTCATTAAAACGATCCACTACTTATTTGGCATCCTTATTTCATCCATGATCAAGGAAATTAAAAAGATATCAGTGAGACAAATATAAAGATGGTTTTGCTGGTAATAATATTCCTAATGGTTTATGTTAAGAGTTCTTCGATGAAGGGAAACAATGCTAAAGAATTCCGAAGTTTTGGGTACAATAGTCACGGAATGAGATGAGGATGCAATGAGATTGCAGTACTGAAATTAATGGTTATTTTGATGCAACTGACAAGGTCTTTTCAGGTAATCAAAGAGAATTATGGTTTGATAAGTTCACTGAACTATTTTAACAGACTTAATTTGGATCCTTGTATTATAAAATATAGTGCATATTTGTGAAACAACTAGAGAAGGCTTGAGGTCACAGGTTCGAGTCGTGGAAACAATCTCTTGTAAAAAAAAACAGGATAAGGCTGCTACAATAGACCCAAGTGGTCCGACCCTTCCCCAGACCCTGCGTATGCGGGAGCTTTGTAGCACCGGGCTGCTCTTTTAACCAGAGAAGGCTTGACAACAAGTTTGTCAAGTTTAACAGATGCTGTATCAAGTCAGCTATTTAATAACTTAATGTAATGTTGGAAGAAAAAAGTCTTGCCCAATTTAGATGAGATTGACTAAATACAAACTGAGAAAAAACTCTGCTTTACAGTGGGCAAAACAACTAGAAGTTTTGGCTGGAATTCAGGAACAAAATTCTGACACTTGGAAAACTAGGAAGAACAACACCAAGATAGCATCGAAATGACTAAATCAGATTAAAAGAATCAATATATGTGCAATATCATTACATACATTTCTTCATACCCCACTGAAAATTTGAACTGACAAAGTACAATGACAATGTCCCAAGTATGTACCATGGCTCCAGGTACTTCACCAGACATTTATACCAAACAGTTATTGGATCAGTAAATAGGGTTAAAGCCACTTTTAGTTCTTGTACTATGTTCATTTTGGTCCCTATACAATGAAAATGTTCAATATGGTCCCTATACTTTGGGGTTTGTGGCAATTACAATCCCTGATGCTGACGTGGAGGCCAGCTGGCATACGGTTTGAATACAACCTATTTTTATTCTGACATGGCAGCATACGTAGCTTGCGTATACTGACGTGGTCTGATGATGGTGTGTTGATGTGGACTTTGAGTAGATTAGTTTTTCTGATGTCGCGGCATGCCATGTCATCATGCTAACGTGGCATACCACATCATCATTAAAAAAACTAAAAAAATACAAAAATTCCAAAAAGGCTTTTTTACACAAGATTTTGTACATTAATCATAGCAATAAATCTAGCATTAAAAAGTTAATGCCACAAAAACATCTACATAAAAAGTGCCCTTAATTTAAACTATTGCTGACATGGCATAGTTATACTTTATAAATCATTAATAATGTGACAAAACTTTCATTTTTTTAAATAATACCACATCAGCAGCTACATAGCAACTTTAATTTTTTTGATGTAATATATTGTTGACATGGAATTCTGTTACCTTACAAAATCAATAATAATGTGATAAGAATTTCTATTTTCTTTTCCAAAAAACAATCATGTCATAAAATGCAATTTTCCAGGTTTATTGCTATGATTAATGTACAAAATCTTGTGCAAAAATGCAAGAATTTTTTTTGGATTTCTAATGATGATGTGGCATGCCACGTCAGCATGATGAGGCATGCCACATCATTATTAAAAATTAATCTACTCGAAGTCCACAGCATCAGCCACGTCAGCATATGCAAGCCACATAGACTGTCACCCCATAATAAAAAATAGGTTGTATTCAAACCGTATGCCAGCTGGCCTCCACATTAGCATCAGGGACCGTAATTGCCACAAACCCCAAAATACAGGGATCATATTGAACATTTTCATTGTACAGGTACCAAAATGAACATTAGACCATAGTATAGGACCAAAAATGGCTTTAACCCCGATAAATATTCTATCTTTACTATCTTATTTTTTTAACTTGATTTTTATTTATAACGTTTATGTTGTACAACTAATATAAGGGAATGAGGCAATCCAAAAAAAAGAAGCAACAAATGGCAGTGATGTATGAAATGTGAATCCTCATATATAAAATGTGAATCTAAAGAATATATTAAAGAAAATGGTGTTTGATAGGCATTTATGCAAAGGAATAAAAATTTCATCAACAAGATCCCACACCATATTCCAAGGAATGACTTATTTAATGCTTTGTTTTCTAGATGCATGTTTTTCACTTGCTTCCAGTTTATATTTTTGTTGAAGACCTGAATGTATATTCAAAATTACTTTCTAATCTATATTTTTGTTGTAGAAATTGAAAATTCTTCCATCAAACGCAATATAGATAACAGAGCAATGTATATAGAAGAAAGTGAGGATTTGATTAATAGCTCAAACCTAGTGATCACAGTTCGAACTTAATATGATGTTGTTAAAGTATGAAATTTCTCTAAAAAAGATGAATTAGCTGTAAAGGATTGAAGCTCTCTGTTTTGTGGAATCTGCTTTTTGAAAAAGTTAGATGTGTTAGTTGGATTTGGTGTTGACCTAACACCTTGTTTCTTGTAATATACATGCATATCAGAACAGAACATGAATGCAATGTGTGTGCATTTTATCTCCTTTGTTAAAGCTCTCTTTATGTGAAAACTACAACATGGTATCAGAGCTCTCATAGATCTTATGGGACTGTGAGTGACCAAGAGAGAAAACCAGCAAGGCTTCCTCCATAAAGACCTCAAAAATCAGACTTTAAATCCTTATGGTTTCTAGCAGCATATCAAATCTTTCATATCCAGCTTTTAATGATGAAAATTATTAAGTTTGGGTTGTCAAAATAAAGGCTTACTTGAGAGGTCTTGGTTTATGGCAGTGGGTTGAAGCTGAGAGGGAAATACCATCTCTTGGAGACAACACAACACTCAATCAAATCAGGGCTCATGAAGAAGAAAAGACTAAAGCTCCAAGGGCTTTGCCTGTCATTCATGCTGCTGTTTCAGAGTCAATTTTTATAAGGATCATAGCTTGTGAAACAACAAAAGAAGCTTGGGACAAGCTCAAGGAGATGTATGCGGGTAGTGATAGAATCAGACAGATGTAGATTCTGGATTTAAAGAGGCAATTTCAAGTGTTGAATATGAATGATAATGAGTCCATAAAGGAGTTTACTGACAGGCTGATGGAAGTTGTTAACAAAATTAGACTTCTTGGTGAGGAGCTAACATATGAAAAGATCGTAGAGAAAGTTCTAGTGAGTCTGCCAGAAAGATTTGAGTCTAAGATTTCCTCACTTGAAGACTCAAAAAATTTAACCAAGTTTTTCAAGCTCAAGAGCAAAGAAGATTAATGAGACAAGAAACTAGTAATGAAAGGGCTTTTCTTGCAAAGCAAAAGGGAAAAGTTCCTAAGGTGGAGAAAGGAAGCACTCTACTTAGAAGAAAGAAAAGGAGAAGAATAAGGACAAGGAAGCAAAAGAGGAAAAATGGCTCAAAACTTGGAGGCAGGTGCTGCACTGACTACGCCTGATGTGCTGAAAACCGTGGAGGTGTCTGAAGAAGAGGTGGCTGAGCTGTAGATGGCGAGACGTTGAAACGCGAGGAAGGCCACGTTGCTTCTTTTGGTAATCACACTCCATGTGACCCAGAATGCCACAATGATAACATGTCACATTCTTCTTCGGCCGAAGAAGAGGCCGAGAAGACTTAAATGTAGCTAAGGGGACGTAATGAAGAAGTCGTCAGAACAGTTGAAGGAGCAAAACGTTGAGCAGCAAGTGTTGTGCCCACACCAGAAGAAGAAGCCCGGAGGCGTGTCTCCTCAGCGAGAACGAGGGCAAAAGCCTCATCTAGAGTGTAACCGGTAGGAGAATGCAACAACTGAGCACGAGACTGTTCAAACTCAGGACCGAGACGCATGATAAACTCGTACATACAGCAAGTCTCCTCATGACGACGAAGAAGGGCGCATGTATGTGTGCAGGTAAGGGAATGGGTAACAACTACTGGACATGCAGCCGGGGTGAGAGCATCAATCTAACGTCAGATACCGCAATAGCGACGATAGAACTAGTCAATAGTGTCTTCCCCTTGCCGAAGACTGGCAAGAGTCTGATAGAGGGTGTAGAGCTGCGCTTGACGTGAGCCACAATAGCGACAAGCTAGATTGTCCCACATATCCCGAGCAGTAGGTAACTCAGCAATCTGGGATAGAATATCGAGGGTAATTGTTTAACAAAGCACCACCTTAGCATTGGAGTCATTAGTGTACCACTTCTCCAACTTCTTCTTATAGGCCTCAAGAACAACTAATGAGGCCGAAGAAGGATGATCCACATCAGAAAGAGAAGAATCATCGAAGCCGGGAATACAGGGAGCCATGGGCATGGGGACAATGCCATCAACATGACCGAGGACGTGAAGCCCATCAAGAAGCCGACGAATCATGAGCTTCCAAGCAAGATAGTTGGTGCCATCAAGTACCACATCTAACTGATGTAAGTTGCGATGTCGAACCTCATCAAGTGTGGTGTCGAGACCAAACAACGCCATGGAGATGAAGAGAAGACACAACAAAGGGTGCCGACCGTACTATTCACGAGCAGATTTGAGATCGCGGTAATCGCCTCACGGGGGTGAGATGGCGCACACCCAACAAATGTACCCAACAACCCCAAGACGAGGCACGCATCGGGAGCCGGAGTAGAGAAAATAGGGTCGCAGGCCGCCGGAGGAGCAAAGAAAACAGAGAAAGAACAAGCTGCAGGCCACCGGAGGAAAAAGAACAGAGGAGCAGATTCGCCAAAAGAAGAAAGGCGTCGCACAGGTTCACCTGGAGGAGAAGGAACAAGGTGTAGGGGTCGGGCAGGAGCAAAAGATCGCACGGGGTCGCAGGAAGAAGAAAGAGGTTGCATAGAAGTTCCTCGGGCAAGCCCTAGATCGGAAGCTTTGAAGCTTTGATACCATGTTCAGAAGAGAAGAGAATGAATGCCTTGAGAAGAAGAATGAATAGCACGACAGCGGCGTACAACAAGACAACAACACAAAGCCCAGTCTGACCTAATATATATATATATATATATATATATATATATATATATATATACATACGAAGGTGATATGGTGCGATCGGCTGCACTTGTGGCCGGCCCGCCATATCTCATGTGATATCGGGCCGGGCCCCGGGCCGCCTGAGACCCGACCCGATCATGTAGAGATATGGCGGGCCGGCCGCAATTGCGGCCGACCGCACCATATCAGCCCCATATATATATATATATATATATATATATAATCATTCTACTATCAGGCCTAGGATTATCTTGTCCGAGCCGCCTCATTTTAATTTTAGAGCATGTTTGAAGGATTTCCAACTGTACGGATCGGAAGATCATCGAAAAATAAGCTAGCCTGTCAATTTTCATATAATTTGGTGACCGTTTGGTCCTCCCACTTAACGGTTCTTATTTTAGGAAAACTTTAACGGTTCATAATTTCAACCATTAAGTGGGAGGACCAAATGGTCACCAAATTATATGAAAATTGACAGACTAGCTTATTTTTTGATGATCTTCCCATCCGTACGGTTGAAAATCCTTCAAACATGCCCTGGCCAAAATGGAGGGCACCGGACTGAACAATGTTCCTACCAGACCGTAAAAGGACCCTATATATATATATATATATATATATATATATGTTAGTGCACTTCCTATAATTAAGGAAGTTAGTTTGTTCCTTATTTCTATCTTATCTCTTATCTTAGTTAATTTGTGTTTTATTTCTATCTTATCTCTTATCTTTAGGTAAGATATAAGCTGATTTGTTTTTTCTATTTAAGGGGTGTAAAACTACAGTTTATATAATTCAAGTTTCAGAGGAATAAAATATAGTGCCTTTGATCGACTCTTTCCTTTGATCATCTCTTTCCTTTATTAGCTTTCAATATATATGCTATATATATACATATGGGCCTAGATGGGTATATATATATACCCATATATGATGGAGATGCAGTAGACAGCCGTAAATACAGCCGACCGAACTGTATCACCATCCTATATATATATATATATATATATATATATATATATATATATAGTGGGGCCCATAGCAAATATATGGAGTGAGTGAGAGGAAAAATAAAACTATCATGGAGATGTCTTGTATGAAAAATCATTGCCAAAAAAGTTTTGGGTTGAGACAGTCAATACCTTAGTATATCTATAAATCTTCTGCCTACAAAATCTTTAAAAGTGAGGATTCCTCATGAAGTGTGGCATGGTTACAAGCCTTCTATCAATCACTTGAAAATTTTTTAGAGTGTTTGTTATGCTCATGTTCCTGATGTGCAAAGGGATAAATTAGACAAAAAAGCTAATGTTGGTATCTGTCAGACCCTCGCACATAAACAAGGTTGTGGGTTCCAGCCTTGGCGCGCACTAGACCGAGAGATGGTGTACACAACACCCAGGCACGGGAGCAAGCATAACAAAGTAGTACGCACGGGCAATGCACAAGTGTAGGAGTGTGCAGGCAAGACGTCACGCACAGGCAACATGCAAGTGGACAGTCACGCACACGATGCGCAACACGCTCGCGCGAAGCAGACAGCGCACGAGGCGTTGTGCGCGCAGACAGGCGCACGCAAGACACACACCATACGGAGTGCATGCGCAGAGCAGGTGCGAGTAAAGTTAGGTGTGTGCGCAGAGTGCACGCAGATTGAGCACGATGTGCAAACTCAAGCGAAATGCAGGAGTCTGGCACGCATAAGGCGCAGGCAGGCACGGAGCACATGCGGTTACTTGATTGCGGGTCTCACGAAATGTGATCGGATTGAGTCGGCTTTAGTTGTGGTAACTGAAGTGGTAGGCTTATTTTATAGATAAGATAAGATAGAATCAAATTCGGATTTGATTCTATCCGGGAGTCAAGTTTATCTCTTAGTTCCTACTTGTATAAATAGGGCAGAGACCCTCAGCATTGTATTCATGAATTGAGAAGTGAATAAAGAGATTTGGCATTTGGCCCTAATTCCTTGTGTGTGCTTTCTCTTGTTGCTTTCTCGTTGCCTTTATGTGTTTGCTTGTTTTCCTTCTGCTCCTTCGTGGGTTGCTTGTTGATTCACGGGGCGACTGTTGTGAAGCTTGATCGAGGGAAGAATAAAGGCCGAGTCGGATCTATTGGGAAAGTCAGCTACCGCACAGGGTAATCGAAGTGTTGGATCTTCGGATAAAATTAAGGCACATATTCTGTCCTAGTGAAAAGTGGTATCAGAGCTATGGTTGACGAGAACGAGGAGAACCGCCTCTCTCATGGCTGGAGAGGATGGTCGGATTCTTCTCGGACGGAGAACCCTTTATCTCCATACCAGATTGGTACTATACGTTGGTGAACGAGATGGTTTCGATCAAGGATAACATAGAAGCCGAGTCCCTTGCGCAGAAGACGCGCACAGATGAGATGGCCCAACGGCAGAACGCATTCGAGGCCTTGATGGAGCGGGAGATGAAATGGTTGGAGACCAAGTTGCTGTTGTGCGGGAAACCCACATTGGGAGACCGTCACACTCTATCCTGGCCCCAAAGGTAAAGGTCTTGGAACCTAGCCCCTTTTCAGGTGCACGGAATGCCAAGGAACTTGGAAATTGGAAATTTCATATGGGATATGGATCAATACTTTCGAGAGCTAGGGTCCCGGAGGACGAAAAGGTTTCGCTTGTGGGGATGTACCTCATCAGAGACGCAACAAAAGAACGACTCTGGTCGTGGACGCAGCAGGAGAATGACTTTCGTAAGGGGTGAGAGTATGTTCAGACTTGGGACGGGAGCTTCAGGAGCAGTTCCTACCCGAGAAAACTTCTGGGTCGCAAGGACCATATTGAAAAAGTTGAAGCACATGGGAACAATAAGGGAGTACGTGAAAGAGTTCACCTCCATGATGTTGGATATCAAGGACATGTCCAAAGAGGACAAGCTGTTTAACTTCTTGTCTGGGCTGCAGAGTTAAACTCAGCTAGAAGTGTAGAGATAAGGGCCAAGGATCTTACTTCTGCAATTGCGACTACTGAAGGACTAATGGACTTTCGGTATGCTACTACTCATGCAAGGGACAAGGGGAAGTCCAAGCCCAAGGAGACGGGTAAACCTGCAAGACGGGATGGTGCCAAGAAGCTGCATGGGAAACGGCGTGACCAAGTCGGATCCAACATGAGACAGCCCGACCAAGGACCAAGAACTAGATGCTTTATTTGCAAGGGCCCTCACTTTGCACGCGACTGTCCCAAATGAGAGAAGCTGTAGGCACTCACGTTGGAGTCTAATAACAAACTTGAGTGTCCTGCTCGGGTCAACCCACCCCAGCTCATCAACACGATCAGGTCAGTGAAGGAACATCCAATTAAATTACTTTTCATCCAGATTGTGTTCAACAGGAAAGCAGTTGAGGCCATGGTGGATACCGGCGCCACACACAATTTCATGTCAGAGAAGATAGTGATTGATCTTGGCTTGATCCTCAGAAATGACACGAGTCGGATCAAGGTAGTGAACTCGAAGGCTTAAACGGTTGCTGGCATGGCACAAGATGTGTCAATCAAAGTTGGAGACTAGGAAGGGCACACAAAACTGTTGGTAGCACCCCTGGATAATTTTGACATGATCCTAGGTAATGAATTCCTAACTTGCGCTAAGTGTGCAGTGCTATCTTACCTTGGCTGAGTCTTCATTACGAAGTAAACACGACCCTGTTTCATCACAGTGGTGAAACAACCAAAGGTCCAAAAAGGAAAGTTAGCACTTCTGTCCGCGATGCAATTAGAGCGCGGCTTGAAGAAAGGAGAACTAACCTATCTAGCGGCTTTGCTGGAAACGAAGACCGAAAAGAAAATGGAGGTACCAAATACAATGGTACCTATCTTAGAGGAGTTTTGAGATATGATGTTGGTCAAACTCCCCAAGGCACTGCCACCTAGCCGGGTAGTGGATCATCGTATCGAACTAGATCCCGAAGCAAAGTCCCCTGTGAAAGCACCCTATTGGATATCTCCCCTGGAGTTGTAGGAATTGAAGAAGCAATTCACAGAGTTGTTGGATGTCGGGTACGTGCGGTCATACAAAGCTCCTTACGGTGCCCCAGTGTTGTTCCAGAAGAAGAAAGATGGTGTGTTGCGGCTTTGCATGGATTACAAGGCCCTGAACAAGGTAACTGTGAAAAACAAATACCCGATCCTTTGATTTAGGACCTATTTAATCGGCTAAGCGGAGCAGCCTATTTCTCCAAACTGGATCTGCACGCGGGATACTGGCAAGTACGCATAGCGGAGAGAGATAAAGGTAAGATAACTTGCGTGACCAGTTACGGTGCAAATGAGTTCTTGATCATGCCCTTCGGCCTGACCAATGTCCTTGTTACATTCTGCAACCTGATGACTTACGTATTTGCGAACTATTTGGACCAGTTCGTCGTGGTATACAATGTGTCCTTGGAGGACCATTTATCTCATCTCAAGTTGGTACTGGTGAGACTGAGGGAGCATCAATTGTACGTGAAGATGGAGCAGTACGAATTTGCACAATGGAGTATCATGTTCTTAGGACACATGGTATCTCACGGAGAAGTCTGGATGGATGAACGCAAAGTTAAGGCAATTTTAGAGTGGCTGGAACCAACCAAGGTAACTGAACGAAGATCCTTCTTTAGGTTGGCTAACTATTACAGGTGTTTCATCAAGGATTACTCAAGGAGAACAGCACCTCTTACAGAGCTCCTGATGAAGAATCAAGAGTGGCACTTGACGGACAAGTGCCAGCAGGCTTTCGACTCACTGAAGAAAGTGATAACCAGTAAACCGGTTCTTAAACTGCCAAACTTTAGACAACCTTTCGAGGTGCATACAGGCGCCTTTGACCAAGCCGTAGGTGGTGTCCTGGTACAAGAGGGTCACCCGGTGGTGTTCGAGAGTTGGAAACTCTCAGATGCGGAGACAAGGTAATCTACTCATGAGAAGGAGATGCTTGTTGTGGTACATTGCTTACAGGTATGGAGGGTGTATCTGCTCGGAACCAAGTTTGTGATCAAGACGGACAATGTGGCTAACACATTCTTCGCCACTCAAAAAAAGTTGACCCTAAGGTACGCTAGCTAGCAGGAGCTACTACAGGAATATGATTTTGAGTGACAACACAAGCCCGGACGGCACAACATGATGGTTAATGCCTTAAGTCGCAAGCGGGTTGAGGAGATGGTTGTTGCATTGACAGCAGTGGCCTCAAATTTCGTTGAGCGAATACGGGAGACAGTGAAGCTGGATGCTGTAAAGACCACCTCTAAAGTATGGTAATAATTTAGTATTTAATTAGAGTAAATCGAATTATAAATTTGAATAATATGGAATGGGGAGCCTTCACAAATAATCAATAATGTGAAGGACTTGTGTGTAAAGTTTCTTGAGAAAATGGCTTAAATGCAAAGATAAGAATGAAAGAAACCAAAGGGATTTCATGGAGATGGACATTGATGACATTGGAGTGTAAATATTACATGCCACTAACGTGTGCTTTCATGAAGGTGTTAAAGACCAAAGAATTATTGATTGTTTATGAAAACAAAACAAACTAAGTAATATTTACATCATAGTCATTAAATGTTCAAGAGGTTTTAAGTTACTTTGTGGCACCATGATGTCATTTTCCACTAAGAGTTGGTAAGGAAATTTAATTAGATTGGATGATGTCATCATCCACTTACCATTACCCATGAGAATTTCAATTAATGGGCACACATTATCAGTTGATAAATAAGGTAGAGTAATAATAATCATCTTATAAACGATTAGTGATGCTAATCTAATAATTGCCACAACTTTGTAGAAGCTCTATTATAAGAGATTAAAACCATGACTCAATGATGTAATATTGTTAAGTGATTCAATGGTATAATATTATGAAATATTCCATAAGGGCCAAAGTGGAAGTGTGCAAACTATTTTTGGCTAAAATAATATTAGAGTAGGTGACAATACTCCACTACCTCTTCATGCATGTCTCTTGCTGCTCATTCACTTCCACACGTGGGTGAGTTAAGGAGCTTTAAGGTTGAAGCTAAGGTGATTGATTTGTTGGATGTGGAGATAGTCAACATGTTAGTCAAGGCATCAAAACTCCCATTATCCACGGATTAAATAGGAAAGACTAAATATGAAGGTCAAATAATTGAAGGTGTGAACACAACTCAAAACGTGGCAAGCATGCATGGCTTGAATGAAGCGGTGGAGGGCATGTATAGCTTGATGAACACTTCCTTTCTTTAATTAACGAGAACCACCTAGTGCCACTGATAACAACTACAGAGAGCCTCCGGGAGAAAAGGGGGTAGAGCTTGGAGATGAGTTCATTAGAATCAAATAAACCAAAAACTAAAGTCAGTTGAGCTTGGGATACTAGCAGGTGAGCACTATGTTGATTTCATGGTTATGAGCATGCTTGTTAAATCAATATAGCTACCTTAATGAAATCTGTACATATGCGATTTGGATTATGTGTTCTGGCAAAATAAGTATATACTTATGATTAAGATGGAATTGAGCTCAATCTTTCATGTGGAGATGTAGATGGGTAAATAAAAATCACTCAAACCAAGAATTGATGAGTTGCAAATAGCTATTGAGTGGCCACAGATGACCCATAGTCATTAAACCAGTGCAATTGCAGTGTTGTTTGAACCCTCAAATAGTATAGGTGTATATGGATGGGAAGAAGTTAGTCATACTTGAATAAGGAGACAAGGGTTTAAATTCTAAGCAAGCCAACCTGAGGCATTAATAGTCAGCTCCATGTGATAGTACTAAGGTGTTGTCACCTTGCTCATAATTTATTAAGGTCTGACGGCTAAATAAGACTTTGGCATACTAACATGGTAGTGATTAAAGTAATAAATCAAAAGAAGAGGGAGATGAAAGTGAAGTGGGGTTGTGGACCATTCCATTGGACTAAATCATAATTCAACCCAACCATTGATTTATAACATGGGGCTATTTAAACATTTAAATTAAAGAGAAATATTAATTATGTAGCAAATATACTGAAGGTGAGTTCCACTTATCAGATCTCGGGATTGAACGGAGAGCTGCGTGAGAAGAAGGGTTGTCTGATTCAGGGTTCTTTTGAGATACAGGTAAGTGATCTTGCCTCGTTTCCACTCTACAGAGTATTTTTTGGATCTTGCAATTAGCCTGTTAATTGATATTCCATTGATCTCCTGATTGATTGATTTCCTGATCTCTGTGGATTTATACATACACGTTGATGAGTGGATTGTTGTTGTGTGAATCCATTGTGTATGTATGCTTGGTTGGATAGATATTATTTTCCACTTGACCTGTGTTGCTCTTGTGGATGATTCCGCCCGTTGCAGCGGAGTGTAGCTCCGTTTTGGCGTTCGGGGCCGGTGGACACCCCGTTCGTGCTTACCTTGGCAGGGGGATGGAACTCTCACGTCTCGATAGCCCTCAAATGGGACGATACGCGGCCGCATAATGTACATGTATGATAGTAGCGCTACAGGACTTGCGAGTCCGACGACCGAGTTGGTCGACATCGGCGATTGCTGGTGACTGCACAAGGGATGACGACTCATGGGTGACTGTAGTTATACTCATAGGTCCAACATGACTGCGGTTGTGTCTAGTCATGCTTATTTGATTTGCTTTTGTTTCAGCACTTCATGATTTGATAGCATGATTTATCTATTCATTGTGAGATCATTTACTGAGCTTTCATTTCGAAAGCTCATCCACCGTTGATTTCCTTTTTCAGATCCGAGGAGTAGCACACGAGCCGTAGGAGTGCCGCGTGAAACCTGCGGGGATTTGCTAGGATTACCGAGGTTGGCTACCTCTTGTTTTTATCTTGTGTGAGGGCATGTTATAGGTTCTTTTGTAGGAACCTTATATATTGAGACTCTAGGGTCTGTATACCCTTAGATTTTAATTCGGCTGTGTAGACATATTTTTATTATGTCTTTGGATTTGATATACTCCGCTATGCATGTTTTACGTGATTGATGATCATCGAGGCTTCAAGATCCGGTGGGGCCCGGCCCTCGCTTGGCGCGCGCTACCGCGTGCGTGGGCCGTGGATCTTGAGGCGGGTGTACGATGCACAATACCAAATGTTGGTCGCGGATGTGAAAGAGGGTGTCACATAACTATATTGGCCAGATGATGAGCTTCTTCATGCGAAAGGAGGGAAGTTGTTGGTACTGAATGCTGGAACTTTATGGAGAGAGCTGCTTTACGAGACTCATAACACGATGTAGGCTACACACCCCAGATATGAGCGGATGATGGGTCTGCTCACTCAACACTATTATTAGCCGAAGATGGTTGAAGACGTGGAGACCTATGTGAAGACTTGTTTTGTGTGCCAATTGGACAAGTCGGAGAGAAGAAAGGAAGCTGGGCTACTTCAATCTCTCCTGGTGCCAAACAGGTCGTGGTAGTCCGTTTTAATAGACTACGAGATTTCCCAAGGTGAGTGAGATAACATCTATTCTTGTGGTGGTGGACAGGTTTTCAAAGTATGCCACAATCATACTGCACGAGCCACCTGCACGGTGGAACATACAGCTAAACTCTTTTTCAGCCATATAGTGAAGAATTTTGGTCTACCGAAGGATATAGTAAGCGATCAGGACGCTTTCTTCACAGGGCGGTTCAAGAATTCTTTGTTTGGGATGTTGGGTATGGAGCTCAAATTCTCCACAGCCAATCACCCTCAAACGGACGGGAAGACTGAAATAATAAATGCACATTTGGAGGAATATCTGAGGCACTTTGTGTTTGCCTCACAGAAGAACTAGCTGGAGCTCTTGGAGGTAGCACAGTTCTCACATAACTAAAATCAATCTTCTATAATAAGGAAAAGTTCATTCGAGCTTGCGTTGGAATATCAGCCCCGAGCGCCACTTGAGGTGGAAAAGCAGGCCACTGGAGGCAAATGCCCTACAATATAACAACTTACAAGGACTCGACAAGAGTTGTTGGATGAGGCATAGGACTCTCTATTAAAGGTTGCGAGATGGATGAAGAAATATGTAAATAAAAGCCGGAGATCTTTGGAGTCTACTATGAGAGATAGAGTATGGTTGAAACTCACTTCCCAAATCTGGAAGAAACTACACAAGAAGGATGCACACAAGGGCCTTTTTCAGAGGTACGAAGGACCATATAAGGTGATGTAGCGGTGGACAAGCCACCGATCGGTTGAAGCTACCAGAGAGACTCAAACTTCACCTGACTTTCCACGTGAGTTTTCTGAAACCCTGTTACGAGGAAGTTGTGGAACCAACGCGGAACTAGACCAATCGAGCTCCGCCCTTGGTGCGGACTCATTTCAAAAAGGCTTTGGAAAAAATCCTTGACCGTAGGGTTAAAGGACAAAGTAAGGAAAACAGAAAGACATTCTACTTAGTGAAATGAAAAGGTCAACCTGATTCCGAGGCTTCATAGGAGAAAGACACAACTTTGTGGCAATTTGCGAAGAAGATTCAGAAGTACTTGAACTCAGCTCCAATGAGGGCGTCGGATTCTTTTGGTGAGGGTGGTTTGTTAGACCCTCGCACATGAACAAGGTTGCGGGTTCTAGCCTTGGCGCGCACCAAACAGGGAGATGGTATACCACGTAGGCATGGGAGCAAGTGCTGCATAGTAGTACGCACAGGCAACGCACAGGCGCAGGAGTGCGCATAGGCAACGCACAGACATGACAGCGTGCATGGGCAGTGCACAAGTGAACAGTTACGCGCGGTGCACAACGCGCACATAGAGCAGACAGTGAATGGGGTGTTGTGTGCGTGGACAGGTGCACGCGGGCTGGCGTGCGCAACGTAGACACCGCTTGGAGTGCTCTCATGGAGCAGGTGCGCGTAAAATCAGGCGCGTGTGCGGGACGCGTGTGGACTAAGCACGATGTGCAGACTTAAGCGAAACATAACCACCCACCGGTGCGTATAGAGTCAGGCGCGCGCAAGGCACAGACAGGTGCAGAGCACATGCAGTTACTTGGTTATGGATCTCACGGGACGTGATCGGGTCGAGTCGACTTCAATTGTAGTAACTATAGTGATGGGCTTATCTTGCGGATAAGATAAGATAGAATTAATGTCAAGTTTATCTCTTAGTTCCTACTTGTATAAATAGAACAGAGACCCTCGGCATTGTATTCATGAATTGAGAAGTGAATAAAGAGATTTGGTTTTTGGCCTTAATTCCTTGTATGTGTTTTCCCTTGTTGCTTTCTCGTTGCCTTGAAGTATTTGCTTGTTTTCCTTCTCCTCCTTTGTTGGTTGCTTATTGATTCGTGGGGTGACTGTTGTGAACCTCGATTGAGGGAAGAATATAGGCTAAATCAGATCTATTGGGAGAGCCGGCTGCCGCACAGGATAATCAAAGTGTTGGATCTTCGAAAAAAGTTAAGGCACATATCCTGTCCCGGTGACAGAATCTTTCTTGGGTACAGTAGCATCACAAAAGGCTATAGAGTTCTGAATTTAAAGACTAATAAGGTTCAAGTAAGCAAAGATGTGAAGGTTGATGAAGCTGCAAAATGGAATTGGGAAAGACATGAAGTTAAATGTTCTAATCAGGTTAATAATCTGATTAGTTTACCCCATGAACAAGATGATGATGGTTCAAGTTATGATGATGAAACTCCTATTAGAGGCACAAGAACACTTTAAGAGATTTATGACAAATGCAGTTTTGTAAAGTTTGAACCAACAAGCTATGCAGATGCAGCTATTGATGATGGTTGGAGAGCAGCAATGGAGGAGGAGATACATATGACTGAGAAGAACTCTACTTGGAAACTTGTTGATAGCCCTCAAAATCAGAAAGTCATTGGTGTCAAGTGGGTTTATAGAACCAAAATGAATCTAAATGGTTCTGTAAACAAGCTGAAAATAAGACTTGTAGCCAAGGATTATTCACAACAGCTAGACATAAGATTATACAAACACTTTTGCTCTTGTGGCAAGCCATGATACAATTAGAATGTTGATTGCTCTTGCAGCCAAGTTTGGATGGAAAATTTTTCATATTAATGTTAAATCTGCTTTTCTAATTGGCATTCTAAATGAAGAAATATTTGTTGAGCAACTTGAAGGTTTTGAAGTTATTGGTAGTGAAACCAAGGTATATAAGCTTATCAAAGCTCTTTATAGCCTTAAACAAGCTCCAAAAGTTTGGTATGGCAAAATTGATACTTATTTGTAGCAGAATGGGTTTGAAAGGAGCAAAAATAAGGCCGCTCTTTCTGTTAAAAAAGGTAAAGATCATCAAATTCAGCTTGTACTCTCCTTATACGTTGATGATTTGTTGATTGTTGATGGTGATTTAGCCATGATTTTGGATTTCAAACAAGTTATGGAAAAAGAGTTTGAAATGTCAAACCTTGGTGAAATGAGGTATTTCCTTGGGATGGAGATTCATCAATTGCAGGATGGTATTTTTATCAGTTAACAGAAATATGCCTAGCAAGTGTTGAAAAAATGTCATATGGAGAAAACAAAATTTGTTGCTACTCCTTTGACAGTTAATGTAAAAATTTCCATTGATGGTGGAGAAAGCAAGGTTGATGCTTCAAATTATAGAAGCATTATTGGAAATCTCTTGTATCTGTCTGCAACAAGACCTGACATTATGTATGTTGCTAGCTTGCTTTCTAGATTTTATGCATTCATTAAGCAAGGCTTATCTTTGTGCAGCAAAGAGAGTATTGAGATATATTAGAGGTTCTACTGATTATGGTGTTCTATTCTCAAGAAGGGAAAGTCATGATCTTGTTGGTTTTGCAGACAGTGATCGAGCAGGGTGTGTTGTGATAAGACACCAGTTTGTTAGGATGTTGATTAGGAATAAATCTTTTTATAAAGATTGTTAGAATGCTGATTAGATTAGAATCTTTTTATAAAGTTTGTTAGGATGTTAATTAGTTTTTATATATAGCTAGAAAGAGAGGAGGAGGGATATGTGTGGATTTTCTGGGTTTTTGTGGGAAAGAGCTGAACCTCTAGAATGTTCAGCGAGTCATTTGTATCCTTCTCTTCATCTACCTCAATAGAGCATCAATTTCCTTCCATCTTCTTAAGCAGCAACAGGATTCTATCAATTTGGTATCAGAGACATCGATCCTCATCCATGGCAGCCAAGCAAATGGAGTCTCGTCTCGCGGCGGTGGAGAAGCAGCTCGAATCGATTCGTTCTGATCCTCAACGCCTCGCTGGAGCAGAACTTGGCCCTAGTGATGGAGAAGCTCTCGGTCCTCGATCGTGTCGACAAGGCCCTGCAACGCCTGGAGTTGCCGCCTCAGCCGGTGGGTGTATCAATGGAGGAACACTCAGGAGCCACGGTAGGTTCCGGAGGTGCTGGCGAGTCGTCGAAAGGGACAGTGGTGTTGGAACCGGGGATTCCAGATCTAGTACAAGAGGTCAGTGATGGAACTCGGGAATCGCCGCTCTGAGAGGATCTGGGTGTTGGTCGTTTGGAGATGCCGTTGCTCGATGAGGAAAGTCCCAAGGATTGGATTCTCCGCGTGGAACGCTACTTTGCCGTGGATTGCTTATTAGAGGAGAAGAAGCTTTATGTTGCGGCGATCTACTTAGAAGGAGAAGCCTTAGTATGGTTCCAATGGGAGGATGGCCGGCTTTCTTTTCGTGCTTGGGCGGAACTCAAGGGGAAACTTCTTGATCCCTTTCCTTCCTTACAAGAAGGGTTGGTCCTCATAACTTCTTGTCCATCCAACAATCTGACGCAATTTCCTGATTTATACCTTGAGGACAAGGTGTCTCAATGGGCCGGGAGTAATGATAAGACACCAGTTTGTTAGGATGTTGATTAGGAATAAATCTTTTTATAAAGATTGTTAGAATGCTGATTAGATTAGAATCTTTTTATAAAGTTTGTTAGGATGCTGATTAGTTTTTATATATAGTTAGAAAGAGAGGAGGAGGGATATGTGTGGATTTTCTGGGTTTTTGTGGAAGAGAGCTGAACTTCTCGAAAGTTCAGCGAGTCATTTGTATCCTTCTCTTCATCTTCCTCAATAGAGCATCAATTTCCTTCCATCTTCTTAAGCAGCAGCAAGGTTCTATCATGTTGATGATTCTAAGAGTACATCAGGCTATGTTTTTTTCTTTTGGCAGTGGTGTTTTTTGCTGGAATTCTAAGAAATAAGAAGTTGTAGCTCAATCCTCAGTTGAAGCAGAATATATTTCAGCAGCTGGAGCAACAAATCAAGCAATATGTCTAAGAAAAATCTTATCTGATCTGGGACAAGTTCAAAATCAAGCTACAACAATTTGGGTTGATAATAAATCAGTCATTGCCTATCAACCCAGTTCAACATGGAAGAACAAAGCATATAAAAGTCAAGTATCATGCTATTAGAGAAGCTGAAAGTAAAGAAGTTGAGCTAAAGCACTGTTACAGACATTATGACCAAAGCATTGGGTAAAGATAAGTTTGAAAAACTGAGATCAAAGATTAGAGTCTCAGTGAGAAATTTCAAAAAGGAGTGTTAAAGTGAAATTTCTCTAAAAAAGATGAATTAGCTGTGAAGGACTGGAGCTCTCTGTTTATGGAATTTGCTTTTTGAAAAAGTTAGATATGTTAGTTGGGTTTGTTGTTGACCTAACACCTTGTTTCTTGTAATATATATATGCATATCAGAACATGAATGGAATGTGTGCGCACTTTCTCTCCTTTGTTAAAGCTCTCTTTATGTGAAAACTACAACAGATATCACACATCATTAGATGAATGAAATACATTGCTAAATGCAATTGCATGTTGTTTACTAACTTATTTATGAGTTGGGCTTTCCTTTTAAAAGGAGAGACATTCTCACATCCCTCAAATTTATAGACCATGAGACTTGTGGTCATTTATCCTACATCCTCTCACACCAAATGATCATAATTTCCAACTTACTCGATGTTACGCATCATTAGAAGAATGAAATACCAGATGGCTTAATCTATGGCATGTTGTTGACAATCTTACTAAGGAGTTGGGTTTCCTATCTTCAAAGGAGAGACATTCTCACATTCCTCAAACTTAAAAGGCCATGAGATTTATGATTATGTATCCATCTTCTCATAAAACTCTCCTCCACCTCCTTATCTCCTACAAGTTTACCACCATTAGCATCATCATACTTGACTATCTTCATCTCCTCTCTCACTCCCATGACCACTTCTGAATCTCTGCCATTCTATGAACCAATACCTTTCTCCCACTTTCACTTGATTTACTTAACCAACCTCACACTACTATAACAATAGTATCTCAATGACCAACATCTCTCACCACACCATCCCATTCTCAAGACCTCACACTATCTCTTGTCCATGTCCCACAAGTGATAGCTGGAAGATGGGCTAATGTAATAAGATGTGAAGGTATTGAGTGGAGTGATTAAGGTAGTTGAGTCAAGAGAAGATGATAAGGTAGAAGAAAAAGGTCAAAAAGAGTCCAGTTGGGAAAGAATAGAACATGGAACATATGATGGTCAACACAAATATCACAACAAAATAAAAAAAAAGGATAGGTAATTGATTCTTACATTTCCAGAATCAGAGTCAAAAAATCTGTAGAGCAATCTAATTATGGTAGACTTACCTGCACAAAATCAAAAAGTGATGAATCAAGCACTTTCGAAAGATACAAATGAAAGTGAGAATAGTGATTTTTACAGAGGAAAAAACTCACAACTATAGTAAAAAAACTGAAATAAACATCAATCATGTGTAATGAAAACATTGCATGACAGTAAAAAGTACAGTAAAATAGACCAAACTAGAAGAAGACTTCAAGACAAGAAAGAAATGCTTAATAATGGAATAAGATGCACCTTCATCAAATTCACAAGCATTCAACAATTTTATGGATTCTGTTAGAGATCACAAAGTCATAGTGATTTTAGAGAGAAAATTTTGCTATCATATTCAAAAAGGTGAGATAAAAATAACAATAATGCACAGTGAAACCCTGTATGGAAGTTAATTAAAAATGCAATAAAAAAAACAAAAAAAAAAATCAGATCTAACAAAACATAAGAAATACTTGATCATGGAATGACATATAACTTAATCGCATTTACAAACATTCAGCATTTTATTTGATTTTGATAGACTTCGTAACATTGGGAGAGTGAATTTATTATGATATCAATATAGATTTGGCAATCTGTATATTTAAAGAACATCATGATCTAAGGCAAGCACACAAGCCTCCATCAGGTCAGACTAGCCTTATTTATTTAAAGGTATAAAGTTCATTTTTCATAGTTTTAAGGATAGATCCCTGAACTATAACCATATATTAGTTTTGATCACTGGAAACAAGAAAAATGTTTCATTTGTTCTAAGGATTTAAAAAGAATTAAAAAAATTTAAAAAAAATTGAATAGGGACCAAAACTGCTCATTTTCATAGTTAAGAACTGTTCCTGAGACCAAATTGAATCTCCTTTAGATCAAGGACCAAAATAGATATAAGGGGATAGTTCATGGACCAAAACTGCACTTTTACCTTATTAAAATAGTCATCAATCCAAATAAGAAACTAAGGATCGGCAGCTCATTAATGCAATCATTAAATTGATGCATACCAAATGCAGTAAGCCACTTACTAAATACTGTGAACAGTGAACACTTACTGTTCCTGATTCCTCCTACCTACCACTACCAGTAAGCATCCTAATCAGTGGTCCACGCCATTTACCTTAATCCTCCTATCTACCACTACCAGTAAGCATCCTAATCAGTGGTCCACGCCATTTACCTTAATCCTCCTACCTACCAGTAACCATCCTAATTAGTGGTCTACGCCATTTGCCTTAATCAACCTATAGGCTTATATTTGTGTATGTCTGCTGAGCAAGTGCCAAAAAGGAAAGCCTTCTCTTGATGACACAAAACAGACGATGCATACTGGCAATTTATTCCATATCAACAAAAATTCATGTTCCTTGCATTGTTTCTAACAGCCTGCTGATCCCCAATTTTTGACTGGCAATCCTGGTTATTCTATGTTGTTAGTAATCCCAATTAGGATAGGGTTATTTAAGTGAGGGAAGGTTTCCTGGTGTGGTGGAGATAGAGCATCCCGAAAAGCAGTTCGTGAAACAATGGAGGGAAAAAATGAATCTACCTTAATACTTAAAAGAGACTCCTGAAAAGATTAGAATCATGCACACAAGTTCATGTTTGATTGTATGACTCAGAGACAAACATGTAACAAGTTGTCCATAGAAACTGAAATCCTTCTGGACCACATTCTTCCAAGTGAAGAACATTAAATAATAGCAGGGAAATTAAATACATTCACCTCTGCGGAACTTCATATCGGTTAGAGACATGATACTGAATTAGAACAATACAAGGAGCTATTTGCCTCACCCAGTGGGCAAGTTTGTGAGAGTAAAGACTACAAAGTAGAAATATCAAGAGCCAAGAGCATATTTCAATACAACAGCCTCAGTTCTATAGATGTTTGGTGCCCACTAAGATAATAGAAGAAAGCTAAATCATTAAATTAAAATTTCTGACAAATGCCATCATAAGCAATCTAATCAACAGCAAAAGGATTACTAGAATTTTTGCCGCTAGCTATTAGGGAGAGGTGAGAACATTATTCATGTATGTACACCGGAACATGCAGAGATAAAAAGAGAATGTAACAATTAACTAAAATTTAAATTAGTAAAATAACTATATGAAAACACCCAGAGGTGTGTATAAGTTGTGTCTGCATGGAAAAAAATAAACTAAGGATAACAAGAGCAAAGTCATTAAATTAGCATTTTTGACAATTGCCATTGTAAGCAGGAGGATTACTAGAACTTTTGTTACTCCCTGTTAGGGAGAGGTGTGAGAATGTTATACATGTGTGTGCGTCTGAACACAGAGACAAGATGAAAGTGTAACAATTAATTAAAAGCTAAAATAGTAAAATAACTATAAGAACACTCGTGGTGTGTGAGTGGTGTTCGCACAGGAAAAAAAGTATAATAATGAACAAATTAATAACAATAAAACATTAATGCACTTCCTCTCTTTTTGAAGAGAAGATTTTTCCTCGTATGGGGTATGGCATATATACAGTTGAGGGCATCGAACAGACTCTTTTGAATTGGTTCAAATCATAATTCAACATAATATTTCAATTGCCAAACATCTGACTCTTGATTGGCTCCAATTGAACGGATCTGAGCAAAATTTTGACCTAATTCAGTTAGTAGATACTACAAAATCAGACAGAGGGCAACACATTAATGCTATGATAACCACCATCCAATTAATATCTTGTTCTAATCCCTAAATCCAAGACAACCATACCAGTTCTAGCACAAAGGTGAACATCTCTCTCCATTAACCACCAGTACAGGAAATCAAGAGGATGGCATCCTCATGCACATCTTCTCTCTTTAATCCTTCCTTTTTAGGTCATCTTTGGACACAATTACTATTATTATCTAATAACATAATATTCAAGTATTCTAACTCGTGATATATCAAGATCAACACCAAGTGAGTGAGGATCTCAATCCCCGTATAAAGTCCCATTTGGATTGACCTTTAACTGGGCCAGAAGCACTTATTTTATAAGTTAAGCACTTTTGGGTCATTTTTCAGTTGTCTGTTCTGACTTCTAAAAAAACATAAGCAACAAATAGGGAAGTTATACAACTTTTTTAGAAGCTATTAGGCAAATGAATCTCAAAAAAACACTTTTGGAGCTTAAAAAAACGCTTGATATTTTTCTTCAGATGAAAATAACCTCAATTTCTTTGAACAAAAATACCCACGGAAGTTCTTCTGCAGTGATTCGTCCAAACGGAAAACTGTTTAACTTACCCACAAAAGCACTTACTAGAAAAACACTAAGGCCCCGTTTGGATGGACCTTTTTTTCAGGTTATAAATGTTAAATGTACATATTTATCCCTTACATGTCCCCACTTCATCCTCACTTAAATAGGGGCATTTTAGTCTTTTCATATTCCTTTTTTAGCTAAATCCTGTTAGAGGGATCGGGGGTTATCCTCTTCGAGCCCTAGAGCTCTTATTAAAAACTGTCCTTAAGCTTCCTACATGGACAGACCTGCAAATGAAAATCTTGGGCTTGGAGATTGCTTTCTATAAGTTTGCTTTCATAGTATCAGAGCGTTTCGACCATGATTAACCTTTGCAACGTCAGCATTTTGACTCCTCTTCTAGCACTCGGGACGGAAATTTCCCACCTCAACCTGCTGCAAGCCTCTCGGCCAATAAATCCTAGCACATCCTTGCTTTTCGTTCTCTGTTCAGCCATTTGCAACAAGAATTGCAGCTGATCCATGGATTTGAAGGTGATTTCAGTAAAGCTAAATGGGAGTAATTATTCACTTTGGAATTTTGTGATGCAGAATTTTTTGATTGGAAAAGAATTATTGGAGTATGTTGATGGCACCAACAAGGCTCCTGAAATTGGTTCTGATGATTTTGCCAAGCATAGTAAAAGGTGGCTGACAGATAATGCTAGGATTATAACTTGGATTCGCAACTCAATTGATAATTCTATTAGTCTGCAACTTTTTAAATTTGAGACAGCGAGAGAAGTTTGGGAGTGTTTGGAGGATTTGTATGAACAAACTAACTTTGCAAGGTATTTCAGATTGGAAGTCAACTTAGATCTGCTACGCAAGGTGAACGGTCTATTTAAAAATTTTACTCCTTGATGGATCCACCTACCCTTAGGAAATTGGATGAAAATAATGGAGCCTGTGAAGATCGCAAGATTATTTATATGCTTATGGCTCTCCAAAGTGATTTTGAAATGATTAGAGGCTCTATGATACATAGGATACCTTTACCAAATTTAGCTACTGCAGTATCAAAATTGTTGGCAGAGGAGACCCATTTAAATTCTTAGGCAGGTGATCCACAAAGCACTCGCAAATTGGCATCGCAAGTTCTGGTTTCAAGCACAGGGTCCGATTCAAACTCTTTCTCAGGCAAGTCAAAAAGAAAAATTAGGAAGGATAAGTGTTCATACTGCCATGATAAAAGACACTGGAAAAAATTTGTCCCATACTAAATAACAAATGCCAAGATAATTTTATTCCTCAACAACAATCTGGTCAAACTTTTCAACCTCAGGGGTTTAGTCGGCAATCATAGCCTCCAGGTATTCATCCTTTGGATGCAATTGGATCTTCGACTTATTCTGATATAGTTGGTGGCACTTCTAATTTGTCATTCCTAGCAACGGAGGTAGCTCGCATCCTTGGCAATTCTACAGCTCCTAGCACTCAGTTTGCATCTAGCACAGGTATGTCTTGTTTGGCAGGCTCTAGTGATACTCATAGACGGATCTTAGATATACATCATATAACACCAAACTTGTCGTTTTTTACATGATTGTACCACACCTGCAAAACTCATAAACATTCATACCGCCAATGGTTCTTCTATGCCTCTGGCTTCTGTAGGCACGTTATCTCTTCCCACATGATCGTTGTCAAATGTCTTCCACGTCCCACATCTTGCCATTAACCTTCTTTCCATTGGTAAACTTACTAATTTGGGCCTTACCGTTACCTTTTCTGCTGACCATTATTAGTCTGAGAGACAAATTGGGATCGGCCACAGAGAGGGTGGTCTTTATTTGCTTGATCATTTGCAGTTACAAGCATCTCCAAAGGACTTCAGTCTTTTTTACAAGACTTGAGTCTCTCACAATTCTCCTTATTTATGGCATTTTCGCTTGGAACATATTTTTTGGCTCTCGTAACTCCATTACCTGTGCCCACAAAAGGTAGGGCACATTATTATGCTTTGCTTGTGGTGATTTCACTCGTTTTTCTTGGGTTTTGCACAAAAAGTCGTACTTATATAGTATCTTTGTCCAATTTTTTTGGGATGGTGAAAACACATTTTTCTACTAACATTAAATTTATTTTGCTCTGATTCAAGTGGTGAATATATGTCTTCTTTGTTGCATCATTTTCTCAAGTCTAAGGGCATCATTCACCAATTGTCATGTCCTTATACTCCTCAACAGAATAGTGTTGCTGAACGGAAACGCCGTCATCTTGTTGAAACTGCTAGATCTTTGCTTCTAAGTGGATCTATCCCTACAACATTTAGGGTGAAACACTCCACACCACTACCTATTTGATTAATTGTATTCCATCATAAATTTCTAGTGTTACTCCTTTTAAGCATCTACAAAGTGTTTGTCATACATAGCGGCATTTGCGCATCTTTGGTTCATGTTTTGTTCTATTACCTAGTGCTAGTTGCAGCAAAATTTCTGCAAAATCTGCATTATGTTTTTCTTGGGTAAGGCAATAGTCAAAATGAGTACAAATGTTATCATCCAAAGTATGGTAAGATGTTCATTTTTCAGAATGTCAAGTTTCTTGAGCATATTTTTTACTTTAGCATTCCTTCATCTCATCCTACTTCCATTAGTCACGGGCTAGTACATATTGATCAATTTGAAATCAATGTACCAAGTGATGGACTGAATTCATCCGATTCATTAAGTTGTTCATTTCTCAAAATGTCAAAGTTTCTTGAGCATATTTTTTTTTTACTTTAGCATTCCTTCATCTCATCCTGCTTCCACTAATCACGGGTTAGAACATATTGATCCATCTAAAACCATTGTGCCCAATGATGGACTGGAATCCTCTCATTCACTACCCGAATCTCCTGATTTTCCTCGTTTTCCTATTGTCTATTCTCGTAAAGAGGCTCAGCATTCTCAAGCAAATATTGATTCGCTCGGCTCAAATGTGACTATTCCTCTTGGCGCACTGGGAAATTGTGATCCAAGTCTTGCAACCCCATGATTTCCCACTCGTATTTGTCATCCTCCTAATAGGTATAACCCATAGTGATCGAGCCTAGTTGCGATTGGGGACAGTTTTGTGGTGCGATTCAATTATTTGGCCATAACTTTGGTTACAGGTGTCGGAATCGCGCGTTTGACCCCAATTCGGAAAGCTCGTTGCGGCGCGCACAACATGGGGACATCATCTTTGATGGATTATTAGTTATTTTTAACTATTTTTAGAAATAATTATCCGCCGAATTAAGGTTTGATTTGAGTCCGGTTTGATCTAGGATTTTGGATAACTATTTGGTTTGTTTTAAATATTAAGTTTAGATAAGTTTAGGTTTTGAATAATTATTTGCTAATTTTGGCAAATTTAGATAAGTGGATAGGGTTCTAGATTAAGTCTCTTGAAACCTATTTAATCCGGCTTGTGGATTAGGGTTTTGGTCATTGAATTTTGAGTAATAAAATTTCCTTTTGGATTTTCAGAGATTTTATTCTCTATTTTATTTCTCTTGTCATCTTCCTTTAGCAATGCAGAGGTTGTCTTCGCCCGCAGGTTAATCACTATCCTGTCCGGTGTCAGTTGATACTAGAGCTCAGCATATTCCTGATTACATCGGCATCAATGGCTGGTGGAGGTCGAGGTCGTGGTCGTCATGGGCGGGTTCCGAAAGAGGAGGTCTAGTACCATGATCGTAACATGCAAGAGATGATAATTGCGGATTTGCATAGGCAAGTCGTAGAGTTAACCCGACGTTTGATGATTAAGGATTTGCAGAGGCAAGTCACGAAGTTATCAAGGCATCTCGCGGCGATCGATTTCGATCGTGGTTGTTGTGGGCAGGTTCCGAACAAGGAAGTCCAGCACCATGATCGTAGCGATCAGAAGGGGTTTGGCCAACCCATCTACGACGATGATGATGAGGAGATCTAGCCCATCGACGACGATTATGAGGAAGAGATCTTACCCATCTACGACGATGATGAGGAGGAGATCTCGCCCATCAACGATGATGATTACGAGGAGATCTTGCTCATCTATAATGATTACGATGAGGAGATCTCGCCCATCTATGACGATTACAAGGAGGAGATTGACGAGTCCATCTATGACAATAATGAGACTAGTGATGTATTGGGCACCTCGGCGGGAAGAATCCACTCCTACCCTGGTAGCCAATAATTCTAATTTGTTGTCTATGTCCAGGATTTTAGATAAGATTGAGCAAGGAGATATTGTCTATGCTCTATTACCTTGAGGGAATAGTATTGTGGACATAAATCCAGATCTGTCAGCACTTCCAAGTCAATTGCAGACTTCTAACGCTATTATGAACTTGAGGGCAAGTTCTTTCCAACCCGAGGTGACTGATGTAGAGAAATCAAGTCAGACAATGTTGAGTTGGCGGATCAACGTAAAGTGCAGGAAGTGATTGAGCCTAGTTGCAATGGGAGCAGTTTTGGGGTGCGATTCAGTTATTTGGCCATAACTTTGGCTACAAGTGTCAGAATCACGCGTTTGACCCCAATTCGGAAAGCTCGTTGCGACGCGCATGACATGGGGGACATCATCTTTGATGTAATATTAGTTATTTTTAACTAGTTTTAGAAATATTTTATCCGCCGAATTAGGGTTTGATATTAGCCCACTTTGATCTAGGATTTTGGATTACTATTTGGTTTGTTTTAAATATTAAGTTTAGATAAGTTTAGGTTTTGAATAATTATTTGCTAATTTTGGCAAATTTAGATACGGTAATAGGGTTTCTAGATTAGTCTCTTGAAACCGATTTAATCCGCTTGTGGGTTAGTCTTGTCATTTGATTTTGAGTAATAATATTTCCTTTTGGATTTTCAGAGATTTCTTTTATGTTTTATCTTTCTCTTACTATCTTCCTTTCGCAATCAAGCGGTTGCAACTAGCCCGCAGGTTAATTGATATCTTGCTCGGCGTCTGTACTAACGCCGGCAGGATAGTGATTAACCTGCGGACAAAGGCAACCACTAGATTGCTAAAGGAAATGGCAAGAGAGATAAAATAAAGAATAAAATCTCTGAAAATCCAAAAGGAAATTTTATTAATCAAAATCGAATGACAAGACTAACCCACAAGCGAGTTAAATAACTTCAAAAGACTAATCTAGAAACCCTATCACCGTATCTAAATTTGCCAAAATTAGCAAATAATTATTCAAAACCTAAACTTATCTAAACTTAAAATTTAAAACAAACCAAATAGTTATCCAAAATCCTAGATCAAACCGGACTCAAATCAACTAATTCGACGGATAAAGTATTTCTAAAAATAGTTAAAAATAACTAATAATCCATCAAAGATGATGTCCCCATGTCGTGCGCGCCGTAACGAGCTTTCCGAATTGGGGTCAAACGCACGATTCTGACACTTGTAGCCAAAGTTATTATCAAATAACTAAATCGCACCTCAAAACTGTCTCAATCGTAACTAGGCTCAATCACTTCCTGCACTTTACATTGATCCGCCAACTCGGCATTGTCTGACTTGATCTCTCATGCATCAGTCACTCTAGGTTGGAAAGAACTAGCCCTCAAGTTTACAATAGCGTCAGAACTTTGCAACTGACTTGGAAGTGTTGGCATATCTGGATTTATGTCCATAATACTATTCCCACAAGGTAATAAAGCATAGACAATATCTCCTTGCTCGATCTTATCTAAAATCCTGGACATAGACAGCAAATTAGAATTATTGGCTACCAGGGTAGGAGTAGATTCTTCCCGCCGAGGTGCCAATACATCACTAGTCTCATCATCATCATAGATGGGCTAGCCAATCTCCTCCTTATAATCGTCATGGATGGGCAAGATCTCCTCCTTCACTAGCCATTAATGTCGATGCGATCTCGTTCCAGGAATATGTTAAGCTCTGATACCAACTGATGCCGGGCAGGATAGCGATTAACGTGCGGGCTAGTTGCAACCACTTGATTGCGAAAGGAAGATAGCAAGAGAAAGGTAAAACAGAGAAGAAATATCTGAAAATCCAAAAGGAAATATTATTACTCAAAATTCAATGACCAAAACCCTAATCCACAAGCCGAATTAAATAAGTTTCAAGAGACTAATCTAGAACCCTATCCACTATCTAAATTTGCCAAAATTAGCAAATAATTATTCAAAACCTAAACTTATCTAAACTTAATATTTAAAACAAACCAAATAGTTATCCAAAATTCTAGATCAAACTGGACTCAAATCAAACCCTAATTCAGCGGATAAAGTATTTCTAAAAATAGTTAAAAATAACTAATAATCCATCAAATATGATGTCTCTCGTGCGCGTCGCAACGAGCTTTCCGAATTGGGGTCAAACGCGTGATTCTGACACTTGTAGCCAAAGTTATGGCCAAATAACTGAATCGCACCCCAAAACTGTTCCCATCGCAACTAGGCTCGATCACTTCCTGCACTTTACGTTGATCCGCCAACTCGGCATTGTCTAACTTGATCTCTCCTGCATCACTTGTGGACCTAAATCATTAAAGAAAGCTACCTCAAATGTAAATTGGAGGCAAGCTATTGATGATAAACTTACTACCTTGCAACAGACTGGTACTTGGGAGTTGGTTCGACTTCCCCCATGTAAGCATGCTATTGGTTGTAAATGGATTTTCAAAGGGCAATACGATGCTACAAAGCTCCCGCTATTCGTTGGGTCCAGGAAAGGGTCAGACCCCTTAGGTCTACTGTATGTGGCCTTACCCTACATTTTTGCAAAAGATTGTTTCCACGACTCGAATCCGTGACCTCTAGGTCACATGGTGACAACTTTACCGTTGCGCCAAGGCTTCCTTTCTTATAAATGGACTTTCAAAGTGAAAACAAAATCTAATGGCTCTCTTGAGAGATATAAAGCTCGTTTAGTTGCCAAAGGTTACCCTCAGTTAGAAGGCATTGATTATGATGGGTCGTTTGCACCCGTTGCTCAAATGAAAACAGTTTGCACCTTGATTGTCATTGTTGTTCGGAAATGGCATCTACATCAATTGGATGTTAAGAATACATTTTTAAATAGGGATCTAGCCAATGAGGTCTATATGCATCCCCACCTGGTCTTGTCCATATATCTAGTCATGTTTGTTATCTTCGTCGAGCATTATATGGTCTCAAACAAGCTCCCTGAGCTTGGATTGAAAAATTCATTTCTTTCTTGATTACTCTTGGTTTCTGTACATCTAATCATGATTCCGCTATGTTCATTCGAAAGACTACAGCTGGTTATATTATTCTTCTTCTCATGTTGATGACAAGATTGTCACCGGAGATAATGATCGTGGTATTTAGGAACTAAAACAAAAACTTCATTCTCTGTTTAGTATTTTCTTAACATCGAGGTAGCTTACTCTCCTAAAGGTTATGTACTCTCACAATCCAAATATCCAAATATACTTCTAATGTGATCAACAGAGCAGGCTTGACTGTCGTCTCGCGCTCTTGTGTTGAGGCTGAATATCATGCTATAGCGACTACTGCTGCTGAACTACTTTGGTTTCGTCACTTGATGAATTGGATGTACCTCAATTTTCAGCCACTCCCATGTTTTGTAATAACCAAAGCGCCATTCAGATTGCAAGGAATCCTGTTTTCCATGAGCGTTTGCTTCATAAGCACTTATTTCATAAGGTAAGCACTTATGCCCATATTTCAGTTCTTTGTTTCGGTGGCTGAAAAAAAAACGTAGTAGAAAAAACAGTTCTACTGTTTTTTACCAGAAGTAGTTTAAGTATGTGCTTCGTAAAAAAACCTGACATTTTCTTTAAGACAAAAATACCTCATTTTTTCATAATAAAATATCCACATAAGTGCTTATACGATGATTCGTCAAATGGAGAACTGTTTAACTTATTCTCAGAAGTACTTAATTACAAGAGAAGCACTTCAATAAAACTTTATAAAAGCATTAAATAAAAATGCTCATCCAAATAGGCCCTAAATAAAACTTTTTTTTTCAAAAAAAAAAGACACATTTGAGAAGTCAATCAAAACAGACCCAAAATCTGATTCTATGGCCTGGGAAATAGGCCAGCTTCCAATTTGGGAATCCTGCTCTAAGAACTAACTTGCAGTATAACTCAGCCTTTAAACTGATCTAAACATCCATGCTATCTGAAAACTATTTAGATAAGGTGCAATTTCCTTCTTTCAAAGAGAGAAAACATAATGGATTACAAGCAATTGTTGATTCCTTGAGCTATCCGTAAGGAACTTGACCATATCAGAGCAAGACAACCAGAGAGACATTGCTTTATTGTTCTCATTGAGGCTCTAGACATGTGAAACTTCTTGAAAAGATGATTCCCTTCTTTATTTGTCAAAAATAAATACATATAATCTACTAAAGAATAAAGACAGCATATATCACAATTCACGAATTTGAATGTCCCATCCAACAAATTCACTTTATCCACAAAACAACCAATTTGATCATGTTGTGTGATTGTCCATATATTGTATTCAAATGATCGAAATGGCCTTTTGTAAGAAAAACATGACTTCATTAATTATAATCCTATAACTTGATGAAGCTTAATAAAGAGTAGAAACAGTGGGATGATATAAAGTGAAGTATAGCTCATGTTATGTGATTGTCCACATATTGTATTTAAATGATCGAAATGGCCTTTTGTAAGAAAAACATGACTTCATTAATTATAATCCTATAACTTGATGAAGCCTAATCAAGAGTAGAAATGGTGGGATGATATAAAGTGAGTATAGCTCATGTTGTGTGATTGTCCATATATTCTATTCAAATGATTGAAATGGCCTTTTGTAAGAAAAATATGACTTCATTAACTATAATCCTATAACTTGATGAAGCTTAATAAAGAGTAGAAACGGTAGGATGATATAAAGTGAAGTATGGCTAGTTTCTTTGGAACTTCATAGCAGTGTGAAAATATATAATTCAGTCCTAGAACTGAATAATTTACTATCCACAATGGAACCTAATGAAGCTTGATAAAAAGTACAGATGATGGGTTGATATCAAGTACAAACGATTTCTTTGGAAGTTTCAATCAGTATGAAATGATATGATTTAGTTCTAGTGATATACAATATACTAACCATGTTATAAACTTAGATCCCATCCGAGATCATGATTTCTTACTTCTACAATGCAATACACTAAGATTAACAACATGAATCAAAAAACAAAGAGCTTAGCTTACTTACCACTACCACTGCTTCCAACAATTGCAATGCTTTTTCCTGCTGGAACAACAAAAGAAACACCATCAAGAATCTTTCTCTCCTTTACATATCTGAAAATACGAGAAACAAAACATGAAAATTTGCATTTGATCCAGATCATTCTGAGTCAACAAGAGCTCTTAAAAGACGATAGTTCCTAATACAAATTCACAATCATGCATGGCCATGACAGTATTTAATGCTGAAGTATGCAAATTCTGAGCTACTTGAAAATAAGATGCCAAAAGAATTGACCTCAAACAAAATGCCAAAAAAAATAAAAAAGTTGGAACAAGATAGCTCTAATTGAGCAAAATTGCAACTACCTAAAGTGGCCAGAGGCCCAGAAGGCATCAAAGGTGAAGGTGAATGTATGAAAAAGTCTTCTTATAGTTGGAATTCCATCTAAACCGGAATCCCAACTCAAAGCAGGCATCATATTTGATGTAGCGCCTAGAGGATTTTGTGCAAAGGTTTCTAAATTCAAAGTATTTCTTGCAGAATCAAGTTTAGGAGATTTGTGAAAAAGCTCCCTACATGGTAATATGAGGATGCATATTTGGTGCTGTTTCTTCAGTATGATTTGCACAGAATGATTATGCCCTTGGATTGAACAAGAGCACAAGGTTTCCCATACATCCATTACATTGTCCTACAGTCAAACATTTGAGCAAGAAAGTTATCATCATCAAGGAATTATCTGCTTCCTACTTAATGATTTATAACATTGGGCCGTCATGTACATAAAATATATAAGAGTGATATGTCAGATCATGGTGTTGAAGAAACAACCACTGATATGTCCGTTATATATAAAGTAGATGAATCAGTATTTTACCCAAAATGCACATTGTCAAATTCAATGGTTCCTCCAGAAAACAGCAAAGGTTTTGCACTGTCATCTCTAATTTCAGGTTTCTCCTGTAAACACCATTGTAGAGGAAAGAAATAAGATGTTAAATTCATAGATCAGAAAGAATTTCAAAACAATCAATGAATGATCAGGCAACCATATGGTTTTCATGGTACAAAACAAATAAAATAATCTTAATGCCAACTTACAAAATCAATGAAGAAATAAGCCTTATGGCACAAAACTTAAGAAGTATTCCCATCTACTCACCAGATATTTAAAAAGTTAGAAAATCTGAGAAAAAAAATGAACGTAGTGATGAGTTTGTGTTTGGACTTGAATACTGCACCTAAAAATTTGATTGCACCGCATAAATCTAACTGCTCCAAAATTTCAAGCAAACGTATTAAAAATTAACAATGTGCAAGCCAATTGTGTTTTAATGCCCCATACAAGCCTTAAAAAAGTTCAATTCACATGTTTCCATACCAAACTTGGATACTTAGTCCAAACAGAGTGACCAACAGTTAAATAGAAGTAATATTTTTCTTGTTTTGAATTAATCATGATGCCATAGAACAATGTCTATAATTTTGATAATGCTTGTGCATATTTTTCCAATCTGTAATCAACCTTTAAGGAATTAGATATCAAAAAACATCACTTAATATTGTCCTTAGTATTTCAAATCTTACCTACTAACGTGCATGATCATGCAAGACCCTTGCTATTATTTTTAATGAATTAGATTTAGTTCTCAGATGATGTTATAACTTGATAACTGCATCCTTTTGAGATTACATATTCTTCTCTGGTCCTTAGGTTCTGTTCTATTTTTCTAGTTTTCTATTCTTACTATTTCTCATCAACAAGACATCAGTTTCAGATCAACAAGGAATATTCTTAAATAGATGAAAAATATGTGTGCCCTCATGTTTCAATTTGTCTGTTTGTGGTCATGACTGGCACTTTCTCCAAAATATATAACAGCTAATGCCAAATTGACTTGTACCAACTGAAATAACTATTGTTATGCCATATGGCAGACATTCTTAATCAGTTTCTATGAAACTGACTGCAATAATGGGAAGAGCTGGATTACTAACTTGTAGAAAGCTAAAACAAATAGGCAACAAATACCTCAAGTAACTGAAACATGGCCTTCATATCAATAAGGCTTTGCCTAGTTTCCCGATACACACTTCCTAGGAAGTTGAGAGGCAGAGACAGCTGGAAGAGAAGCCCATTCACCATAACCTAAACAATTAAAATGATGATACTTCCATAAGACCACCGAGAAGAGTGAAGTGTTATTGATTGATACTACATTAAACATCATGTCAAAACGAACATGTATCATAGATACCATGCTGGAAACCAATGCATGTTGTAATTTTGTGTGTCCAACCAAGACTAAATCATACAAGTTCTAATTTTGTATATCCAACAGAGACTCAGCCATATCATACATTGCCTAAAAGGCTAACATTAATCCAAAATAAGTCACTATGATCCAGGAAGATTAAAATCTGACATAACATACTGGAAAACAAAACAAGTTGTAATCAGGTACAAAGACTCACAGCTTGCCTACCATTAATCCAAAAAACATTTCAAGTAAACAAGATTCAAGAACTTAGAAATCAGCAGTAGTGTCATGAAATTACAACCAAGGTCAAGTAACTTCTTACCTAACACTAATATAAAGGACAAAAACAATTACAAGCATCATTTGGAAAGATTAGAATCTGTATAAGGTCCTTTGCTCTCAGCAAACCCTTTTCTCAGAGAAAACAAGCCAAGCCAAATAATTACCAATTACATCCGCAAGGTTTTTTCCACAAAGGAATATATTTCAAAAGTGTTGAGTGATGTGACTGAGACCACAAATGGATAAGAAAACTTTTCAATGAAATTTAGACCGGGTATTGACATAAATTGCAAAGACAAATCATACTTCAAGACAACTAGAAAAAGTAAATTACCAAATCACCAACTGTCATAGCACCACTCATGATTCCATATGAACACAATACCATGGCCATTGACAAAGATGTGCTAAATATCACATTTTGGCCGAAGTTTAGAAAAGCAAGGCTACGTTGAGTTTTCAGTGCTGCATCCTCATACTCTGAAAGAACCATGCCACATGATGGGTTAGAAAACACAGAATTACATGAAATTGAATATCTCCAATTTAGCTTTAAAAGAAATACCAAAAAAAAAACTGAGATTATGGCATTAAGTCATCAGAGAACGTAAACAATTGAATGAAATTAAATATCCTCAATTTAGCTTTGAAGGAAATAATTGAAATACCAGATGATAGAATCCTACTGAGTAGCAAGCGAACTAGCATTATGAAAACACTAAACAGAAAGCAACCACAGAAATAACTTCAAATCTCACACTCATCTTATTGGAATACAACATTAGGAATCGATGCAACTTAACCTTTCACATGACAAAGGAAAGAAGAATAATATCATACACCAAAGACGGGTACTCTATTTAGTGCTTATAGAGATCTCTGTTTAACTTACTCTTTAAATATTTGTCATACTTTGAGACTTCAAAGGACTCATTGGTAAAATATTTGACAGTCTGAAAATCACAAAAAATAAATAAATAAATAAAATGAAATACAGATGGTCAGGTAGTTGGTTCCATTGAAAGGAAACAGAAATAGCACAATAGCAACAAACTGAAATCCCACAATCTGACCTCGTAATTTAGAAGAGAATCAATGGACATCGAACTAGCATCATTATCAGCTTTGTTCATGGCCTGTCTAAACTTAGTCCGCCACTGGCATGTATAAAGAAAACTTTGTAAGGAAGTTCCTACTAGTGATGGAAAAAAGAGAGCCAGGACAACTCATGAGCATTCAATAATGAAACAACCTCACCGCTCATAAAATGAAATGTTGAGAAATCTTCAAAAGAAATTTCATAATGTGTGGCATATTACTTCAGACACAGTTTACCTGTGTGACAATAAGAGTAAATGCAACATATGCAGCAACTGAAAGTGATGTGATCCATGCAAAAGTAGCACCAAACTTGTATGCAAGGATTCCTGATACCATAGTAATCTGAAATAAGAGAGCAATAATAAAGCATGTAAGACAATTCTAGATATATTATAAGTGAGAACACCATGTTTAAGAATTGAGTGAAAAAGATTGCTATATGCCCTCTGAGGACTATCAACTTTAGAAAATCAAAGATGACCAGTAGCTAGGATATTTATTTCTGAAGCATGTGAATCAGAAGTGTGACAGAAAAATCTTGGTAAAAGCCCAAGTATACAATAATGATATAATGAACCAAAGTAAACAAAAACAACCTAATGAACCATACCTCCAAAATGGTGGGCACCACATTGAATATCATTGATGAAAGGATGAAGTTTATTGCCCGGCTGCCTCGGTCAATTATGCGATTCAATGCACCAGTTTGTCGGCTAAAATGCAATAAAAAAGAAACCAGTAAGAGTATCTTTGTATTGATAGCAAGGGAATCCAATCACTGTGAAGACTTTGGCATTCCAATATGTCTGGTACATAATCTTATAAATGGATACCTCCAAAAATGTAAGAAGATGCACTATCTTGGGCCAAAGAGGAAAAACTAATTAAGACAGTAGGCAATATGAAGTTATGAACTATAATAACAAGAGTCAAGTACCATGACGTAATGATTTGTGGTAGGGCAGGAAGTAGAAAGTAAAAGTTGATGACAAGAATGAAAGTTGCAAGGGACATTTTTATCTAGATCCAAACCACATATTAGTTGAAACATGAACTGGTGATTGTTGTTTATCTTCCAAGATTTTGAGATCAAAGTATATATTTATAGGCCCTCATTTGTTTTATATAGTTAGAATGTTTTTTGGGCGGAGACTAAGGCCTTCCGTCTAAGGAGATTATTTCCTTGTTAGCAAGTTCAATTCAACCATTTTCTCAATTCAGTTGTGTTGACTTGGCTTGTTTTGTCCAACATTTATTTGGAATGGTATTACATTTTAAGGAACTTCATCTACAGACTTAGAAAATGAGAAATAAATCCACATTATTATACTTCAATATCCTGTATGGGTCCTAAAATCGCAACTAAACCATACAGTGATGCTCCGCTAAAACCAAGAAATTAAATCAAAGTAGATTTTGG
The DNA here is from genome assembly GCA_026586065.1 of Dioscorea zingiberensis. Taxonomy (NCBI): domain Eukaryota; kingdom Viridiplantae; phylum Streptophyta; class Magnoliopsida; order Dioscoreales; family Dioscoreaceae; genus Dioscorea; species Dioscorea zingiberensis. The sequence goes on along the minus strand of CM048820.1, from coordinate 64,368,115 downwards.
ATTGGTTTTTATCATTCAGACACAAATGAATATTCATGCCAGTATAACTGGAGAGATCAGTAGCATAAAAATTACACTATCAAAAATAAATGGTGCAGCCCCTTAACAATACCTTAAATGGAATCGAAGATCAAGGTCAAGCAAGTGGGAAAATACCTGAAAAACATGATGAATTTTGATAAGTACACATGATCATATATGAAAAAAAGGTTGAAAGATCCTTCGATTGGATTTGTAGGACAATAATATGATCAGGACAATCTCAAGTAATGAATTAGCCATCCATCGACAATTTTGCTGAAGAAAAGAGGAAATCTATAGAGGATGTTCAAAAGTTTTATGTAATGACAAGCTAATGTTCAAGATAACAACCTTAAAAAGAACAAAATATGAAACTTATTTTTAGGTTTTAACAACACTATGAAGGTGCATGATGATGATGATGATGATTGTTCAGCAATCGTTAATCAGAAGTAAAAAATGATGAGATAAAATTTTGCTTTGTAAATCATCATGTAATATGTTACATGGAAATCGCATGTATACATTGTAAGCCTTGTTTAATAAGAAAACAACCACAGGAATCCAAGAAAGAGTTCCCCCATGTCCCTCTTTGTTCTAAATTTGTTTATAAGCAAAATAAGTAACAAATGATTCAAAAAGCAAGATCCTTACAGAATAAGGGTGTCAATTTAAATCCAGAAGGATCAAACTTTGATTATACCAGAACTAATCCAATGGTATGTAGCCATAATGGACCAACCACAGACTGGAAGTTCATGTGTGAACCTAACCAAATTAATGTAGGCCTAATTGTTTAATTTAATTCTGTAAACCACTCCCCTTTCTTGCTTTCTTTTTTATTACTTAGATGTGAGGAGTCGTATAAATTCAAATGGAAAAATTAGGGTTGGATGGGAATTCAAACTTATCCCAATGATGGTAAGGACAGAGTCAAAAAAAGCATTGTTTCAAAATAAATTGATTTGTCAGGGAAGCTACATGTGCATAAGACACAGAGGAAGAAGAACAAAAAACCACCTGATGGCTAGAAAATGTTGTTATCGAATGCATGCAGGACCGTAAACAAACCAAACTTGATCGGGTTAGATCCAACTCAAGCTCAACTTGAAATTGGTTAGCTCGGGCTTGAGCTCGACTCAAACTTGAAATTACCTCGAATCGATATTATTCAAGCTCGGCTCAATTTCAATTTCAAGAACTCAAAGTTGGCTCAACTTAGCTCAAAATTAAAATCAAAGTCGATTTAATTTCAACCTCGAGTCCAACTAGATTTAGTTCAAAATAAAAAGTTTATTTATATCTTGGTTTTTTTTTCTATACTTCTAAACAATAAAAAATATAAATTATACATTAATTTTAATAAATATAATTTATATTATATATTTAAAAAATAATTTTTAAGTTAATGTTTATATATATAACAAATAATATAATAAAAATAAAATTTCTACTATGACATATTAAAAATATTATTATGATATATAATAATTTATATTAATATATATAATTTCGAGCTTTTGAGCCGAGCCAATTGAGCTTTCCTCAAAATTCAAGCTTGAGTTTTTATCCAAACTCGAGCTGCTCACGAATAGAGCCCTAAATGCATGTACCTTTGATAGCACTATTACTATTCTATTAGTTCCATATTTAACATTTTGGAGACATGACCACCTACTTTACTGGCAGTCGATCTTCAAGAAAACAGCATAGAAAAAAAGATGAACCATCATATTTTGGAACTAACCAACAAGATAAAGTTGCATGTTTTGTTTTGTGCAAGGTGTAAGGTATCAAAAATTAATTTATCCTAAATTGTGGCATGGTAATTTCCAAAGAAGGATAGTGGCACTTTAATGATAGATTCCTACTCAACATTTATAATTTGGATGACACTCCATATATACCATATAACTGTCACAACCACTAAAATTGAACTAGTAAAAGATAATATAAAATGAGAAAATTAAAAGTATTGCCACAGCAAGAGAATGAGTCCAATGACACCAGAAGTTTGAAACATTAGTATTAATTTAAGAAATCTAGAGGGCAAGAAAAAAAGTTTTACCTTCCTTGAAACAGTGCGAATGGCTCTTAATGCAACTTTTGAAAACACAGCATTACGTAATTCTGCCGAATAATCATGGCTAAATTTAATGATGACCCATATATTATACACCAAAAAGGGGGAGTTAGGCAGAAAAGTAAGTGTTTAAACATAATTTGGCGCAAAAGAACCTCTTATACTATACCATTGCAGGCAGATGCCCCAGCTCTAGCTATTCCATACCCAATCAGGACAGCTGTTGGGTTCACAAATAGTGCCAATAGAACAGAGTTAGTATCAGTAAATGACGATATCATGCTTCCAGATCCAGTTACTGCAGAAAGCCAATCCACGGCAAGCTTGAACAAGAAAGGTACTTGAATATTTATGACCTATTATTTAGTTGCAGAGCAACATTAGAACCACTACAGAAGAAATTTTACACATTCAATGAGAAGGAGAGTAGTTACTGAGCCTAGTTACAGAACCAATAGTGAAATCAAATTTACACTGCATCCAACAATGAAAAGGTGAGATCAAATAAAGGTGGGCAAACTGACTGACAATTCCCTTATAAGTTGTAACACACCTATGGTGTGATGTTAATCTACAAACATCTCATTGAACTATATGTAGATAACAACAAACTCAGATCTACGAATTTAAAGTTGGACAAACAATCACTTAAAATATTGTCAATATTAAATAGTAAATAAATATAAGCAAAACTGATAAAGATGAAATAAATAATCATAAGATATTCAGATATGACAATTCCTAAATAATTTAAGGACTGCAATTCTTAAACATACACAAGAACTCCCCAAAAAATATCAAATAGTAAATAAAGGAAAAACACCAAAACATGGGCGATGAGGTTGGCATGTCCATTGAACACTTGCATAAAAGAAAACAAACACAGGAAAGGCAACAATGACGAATAAATCAATATTCAACCAAAAAATCTCATACATTACCAATTTGTGATGACAATCCCAATTGATTAAAATATCAACTGAGCGAAAGACAAACTTAAGTCAATAAAGTTTGAAAATAATTGAAGACTGCTACTCCATTTAAAGCTTATATACAGGTGAAACATGATCCAAGCTCAAACATTCAAGCAGTCACATTGGACAATAAGTGAAAGGCGAACTAACTAGTAAATGAAATCTTTCAAATGCAACATGAAGCTTACTTTTGCACCAACAAGGAGAGCTAAGGCCAGCAACACTCTATACTGGAATTCAAGGTTGTCTTTCAACCACAAATACTTTGCAAGCATACTTAGAATCTTCATGTCTGCAATCTGCTCATCAGCAGATAGATTCTTGCCTGATAAATTTTGGACTTGTTTCCCATCTCCACCAACTGGCCTGGCTGCTGTTACATCTCTAGCAGATGTTGAGATTAATGCATATCCCTTAAAGAATCTCTGTAAGGACAAAAGAAATATATATTAAATCTTTTTTTGTTCAAAACTCCTTGAAACTACAGACTATACTCATTCAGTCCACAATAATCAAAGGCAAGAAGGAATATTGATAATATATAATGAATCAACCTTAATAACTTGTATTTCTTTCCTTACAATTTCAAGAGCAAACCACTGAATTAAAAGAGAAGTTAACACAGACCCAAAAAAAAAAAAAGAAAGAAAGAAAGAAAAACACACTACTCAATTTGATCATTAGAGCATATTAGTAAGTCTATGAACTCTGTGAAAGTCGTGAAAATCGAAAATTTTCATCTACTTATTCAGATGCAGATGATTCTTCAACAAAAAAAAAGTGCATGATCTATTAAATAACATGAACATAGCAAACCGTTTCAAGAACTGGAACGAACTCCATCAAACTCCAAACGCATAAAACCTTATACCGAATTTCTGGAGGGCCTCGCTCCGATTGGCGGCGAGGAATCTGATAGAAAACCACCAAATCGCCTAAAACAACCACCATCACTGGGAATCACACCCAGCCGATTTCGATCCAAGAACGAGAATTCTCCACCAAGAACAGGGTTTCGGCCACAGAATGATATGACCCTAGAGCGAACCGTGTTCTCCAGGAGTTCCCGGCGAGCAGGAAGACCACCTCGGCAATGGTGGAAGAGCCTGCAGGTCGCGAGGCACCTAGGCACGGTCCGCATGATAGCAGAGGCTCGTTGAGATCGAGAGGGAAAAGGAAACTCCTGCAGAGAGGAGGGGAATGGAACCCTAGAGAGGATGGGAATGAGACGGAGAGATTGAGGATTGGAGCCTGGGAGGTGCGGTGAAGGATTTCGAAAGGATTCGATGGCGGCTAGGGAGATGGCATGGGCCCACGCGACACTGATAACACTCTTCCCGGTCTCGGTAGCCTTTTATATAAATAAACCCGCGCCATTTTACCGTTGACCCTATTGCTTGGAAAACAAGCTAGAATATATATGGTGATAACTTTGTTCTATATTTGGTAACAGTAGCGAATCTAGCGGTTAATTCTAAGAGACCTTGGCCCAAGGCAAAGTTGTGTTTGGTTGGGAGTTATTTCTACTTGGGATTAGGAATAAGTTTTGAAAAGTTTTAAAATTTTTGAAAAGAAATTTTAAAGTGAAGGTATTAATGATAAGATAGTGATGTGATGACTATATATTGGTGAGTTATATTTTTTAAATCTTAATTAAGGATTTTGGCGGGAAAAACTTTTTCATTGGAAACTGTGTTGGGGTTATCCTTTATCCCCCAACCGGTGCAACACCATTCAAAGGGTGCAAGTAGGGTTTGTTGGATATTTTCAATAATTATGTGTTTTTCTATGTTTTTCTTTGAGAATTAAATTGAGAGAATAAGTTGTATATGGCATTAATTATTTTGGTTAAACCAAAAGATATTATTATGAAAGGATGTTACCTTTCATTGGTATTGAAAGGACACTATTACATGAAAGGATGTTTCCTTTCATTTGTGACTATTTGCTAAAAGATGTCTCCTTTCATGAAAGGATGTTACCAAAGGATATCCCTTTTCATGAAAGGATGTTACCAAGGAATGTAACCTTGTGATGAAACCTTTGGGACTCTATATATAGTCTACATCTATGTGTGGCAAAGCACACCAAAAGTCATATTCTCTCACTCTCTATTTAGTTCTCATTGTTTTTCTCTATATTATCAAAGACAACCATAAGAGTGTTTTCGGGTTGAAACGAATAGTGCAAGTTAGCCTTTCAACAACAATCAAAGGGCTTCATTGTATCCTAAAGGCGTTTCTCACACACCCCGTTGCAATCGTGATTCTAATCAGAGGGGCACCTTAGTGCCTTGAAGCTTGTTTGGTTCATCTTCTTTTATCTTCCATTATTTTATCTTATTTTTCTAACAAATTTTGTCCTTCATTATTCCATCATATTTTATTTCCAACAGGGTTTTGTGTATATAATTTGTGGGTGCAAAGTAGGGCAAGGCTAGTTGCCTTGCAAGGTATCATGGAGGATACCGAATCTAGCGCTTCGCTAAGCTGTCAAAATTTTTGCATTTAAATCCATGAAATATCTAGCATATATGGCAACATCGTTTCGCGTAGCCCACCCTCTTAATAAGTTACAATAAGTCCAAACCCAAGCCCGTTAGACCCACTAGGCATGACTATTGAATCCAAACCCCACAACCAACCCGCTTCACTTTCAATAGAGAAACGGGGAAGGAATAAGGTTTTTGGGAAATGACAAAGACGACATGGTAAGAACAACACCCAACTGGGGATAGGGCCTACATACTATCTAAAAAACTAAATACCGTGAATGCTAAACTGAGGACCTGGTAAAAGGAAACACTCAACAAAAAAACAAAGAATAAAAAAAATATTACGTGAAATTGAAAAGCTCGAGATCTATAAAGAATCAAAGAGCTCTAACAAGGAGTGAGGGGGAGGGGGGAGGCTTCTTATAGGAAAGAATATAAAAATATAATCACGGACGAAGAGGCCTATAATTGGTAGCAATATTCTCATATAAGCCTACTATTGGAATGAGGCGTGTTAACGGAGATCTCTTTGGCGTACTTTAGAATTTTTTTTGTCTTTGGAAGACGGGAATCTCTATATTTATACCCTCTTCGTCTAACATAATCTTACTCAAACTCAAACTTAGTTTCGATAGAATTACCACTAGGTTTGGATAGGTAGTTAAAAGGATAAATCAAATCCAAAAAATCTTATCCAAAATTTAAAACAAAACAATGGAAACTTATTCATAATTTCCAACATACGTTTTCGAAATCAGATATTTAATGAGAGTGAAGGTTTTTTGGACTAAATACTTAAAAAATCTTTTTTGAATATTTGAAAACATTTTATAATAAGCCCACATAAAGCCCAAAATTGAGATGGGTTTCCAATAGTTACAACAATGTGACTAAAATACCAAGTTTTTCCATGCAATTGCCAATCAAAGAAGAAATATGAATTGGATAAAACATCTACAACATGAAGGCTCAATAATTACAACAAAGGGATAATTACCAAAGGTTATAACTGACCACTTCAATAATCTTTTTGGAAAAGAATTGGACAAACGGTACAAAACCACATAGCACAGACTGTTCTTATAGGAAAAGAGACATAACGTCACACACCTTGAGGAACCCTTCAGTGAAGAGGAAATCATGAGTGTAATACAAGAGTTAGGAGTAGACAAGGCACCAGGGTCTGACGAAATCCCAATGACTTTCTACCAACAAATGTGGAACCTAATCAAGAATGACATCCTAAAACTCTTTTTTTCCAAGAAACAACCAATATGGAGCAAATGAGTTTGGCACACATACTCCTAATCCCCAAAAACAACGCCCTTGAGATTGTAAAAATTTACAAGTTTGTTCAGCAAAATTATCTCCAAAGTCCTTGTAAACCTGCTTGTAGAGGTCCTTGGGGACGATGCCGGAGCCACATGGAGGAGAAGGGGGGCAATTGCCCCCTTTTAATTGAAAATTTTATTATTTTATTATAGAATATCTTTTATATAATATTTTTTTAATATTTTAATTGCCCCCTTTTCATTCTATTGTTTATGAGTTAGGATAGGGGCATTTGCATCTTCACCCCTATAAAAATATATAAGTGTATATACACCTTCATAAAATTATATTTATATGTCCAACCACAAAACATCAATATTTATGTATAAACTCATATGATCTGGAATTTTTTGAAATTCCGGTTTCAGCCTCACAAATTTTTCCTAATCTCATATCTAACCTAATAAAAAAGGTAAAATGGAATTTATTTAAAAAATATATTACTAATTACTCTTGACAATTGGCTAAGCAAATATGATTTTTATGTGATATGTGCATTTTACAAAAATTTATTTGCCCCCAACACTTTGAGAAGGTCTTTGACATGGTAGATTGGAACTTCGTGCTCGAATTCTCCAAGAAAGGGGATTCGACCCTAGATGGGCGTCATGGATCAAAACCCTGCTCACATCTTCAAAAGCCAGCTTTTCCTCATCAAAGGAATACCAGTTGGATACATAAGAAGCAAAAAGGGCCTGAGACAAGGGGGCCCTCTATCCCCACTACTGTTTGTGCTTGTCACAAACATCCTCTCCCCATGCTCACAAAAACGGTAAAGGCGAACATCTAAAGCGATGTCCCACTTAGACCAAATAGAGAAAACACAGTGATGACGCTACAATACGTCGATGACCTCCTAGTCTTTTGCACTGGAGGCTTAGCCGAATTCTGCACACTAAAACTAATCTTCTACATATTTGAGCGACTCTTAGGTCTGAGAATTAAGTACACCAAAAGTGTCATCATCCTGGTGAAGAACATGGGACATACTACCCAAGACCTCACATAGTTGCTCAACTACGTCCTTCCCAATCAAATACTTGGGAGTACCGATCTCGGGAGAATGCCCAAAGAAAGAGGATTGGATTGCACTAGTGGAAAAAATAAAAGGAAACTTGGCATCATGGAAAGGGAAATTCCTCTCACTGGGTAGGAGACTCACCCTACTAAATTTTGTCCTTTCCACGATGCATATTCACTGAATGTCAATCTACGTTTGCCAAAGAGGGTTATTCACAAGATTGGTCAATCAAAAAGGAATTCCTATGGAATGGTGTCAGTAAAGAATCACGCAATTACTACCTCGTCAACTGAGACAAACTATGTCACCCCAGAGAAAATGGAGGATGGGGAATCCTAAACTTCTAGGAGTTGAATGGGGCCTTACTAGGAAAATGGTAGAGAATACTCACTGTAATAGCAAGGATGTCTCAAAATAATTAAATAGGCTTATTTCCCATGGGGGGTCATAGATGTTTACAAATCAAGATTAGGACGTGCATCCTTCTTCTAGAAATGAATATGTTGCGAAGGGCCGGCACCACTAGCCAACTTAACTCTGGATGGACAACTGGTGAGAAGGGAACTATCCCTGGAATACACATCCCAAGTTGCATCCCCTAATCCTCAAGAAATCCATAACTATCAAAGAGGCCCGAGACATACTCCAAAGAGGCAAGCTACTTCTCAAACTGGGTCCCTTATCAGAAAAAAGAATTTGAAGGATTTGTAGCTCTGGTAGAGTCCCTCATGGATACCCGAGTGAGAGCACCCAGACACCGGACACGAGAGAATGGAAACTCACGCCAATAAAGGCATTTACAGTCAAATCTCTATACATCTTCAGAGTTGATGGTAGGATCAAAAGTGGCCTATAAAAGGACTCCCGAAAAAAACCCCGTCTCCTAAAAGTTTAACTTTTTACATGGTTGGCAAAAGAAAACAGAAACCTCACCCTAGATAACCTCCATAGACGAATGTGGAGAGGGGAGAGCACACAATGCTATCTATGTGACTCAGAAGATAAATCTGTGACACACTGATACGCCCTTGATGGAGGGGGTATCGAGTTTGCGCGGACTCCAAGAGACAAAGATGGAAGAAAGAACGGAGGAAGAAGGGAAGAAGAAGGGAGACCAAAGGGAAAACTTTCATATATTTCTCATTGATTTATTCTGTAAAACCTAACAGATATATATAGAACCTTTATAGTGGTGGTCCCCACTAACTTATCTACAACTTACAAACTAAAATATAAAAACTAAAAGATAAAAGATAAACTAAACAAACAAACTATTTTATCAACTAATTAAAATCACTTTTAAATCTAAGATATGAGAGAGGGTTGTATCAATTCTCTCGCCCTTCAAATCCACCTTGTCCTCAAGGTGGGAGTTTATAAAACTCCTCAAGGATTTCCTAGTTGGCAATCTCGGGTGGGCGGCCCCGCCATTGAATGAGAACTTGTTGTAGCACGAGACGGGTGGCGTAGACAGCAACAAGTAAGGACAGAGGTCCGTAGTATGCCGTGGCAATGACACAAACAATGACAACTAGTTCCAATTCACTATGGTGTGTCTTTATCGTGGGGTGTGGTCAGCCATGCAAGGTCAGTGGAGGTGGCGGAGTATAAACTGGCAGTGGAGTGTGGTGAACTGGTGCTGGAGGATGGCATCTGTATTGGATTAGTGGAGGTGGCAGGGGAATATAAACTGGAGCAGGAAGTGGAGGCGGTGGTGGAACAACTGGCCCTTCAGACAAAGCGCGAGTGTCGTGCTTCGCTTCCTCCACACGAGTTTCGTAAGCACGGGCTAGTGCAAATGTCTCCATTAAAGAGGAGGGCCAAGTCAAGAGTTTCTCTCGTTGGATCTCTGGCCGCAACCCGGAGATGAAGAACGCGATAAGTAAGGGTTCTGAGAGTCCGGTGACTCCATGCATCAAGTCTTCAAAAGCTGATTGGAAATCAGCCACAGTTGTAGTCTGGGTCAACTTGGCGCCCATGGTCTCTAGTCGATGTTGTGCGTCGAACTCGGCCAAGTATAGTTGTTCTTCGAGTGGTGAGTTGAAGGGACTAGTAACTGTGTCGAACTCCGCCATGGATGCGAAGCTCTCTCAATGAAAGCACCAATGATACGCCCTTGATGGAGGGGGTATCGAGTTTGCGCTGCTTCGAGCGAGCGCGGACTCCAAGAGACAAAGATAGAAGAAAGAACGGAGGAAGAAGGGAGGAAGAAGGGAGACCAAAGGGAAAACTTTCATATATTTCTCATTGATTTATTCTGTAAAACCTAACAGATATATATAGAACCTTTATAGTGGTGGTCCCCACTAACTTATCTACAACTTACAAACTAAAATATAAAAACTAAAAGATAAAAGATAAACTAAACAAACAAACTATTTTATCAACTAATTAAAATCACTTTTAAATCTAAGATATGAGAGAGGGTTGTATCACACACCTGCTTATCTCCTGTCCATACGTGGCAAACATATGGAGTTATTTCCGTGACATCTTCTGCATGCGTGTTTGCCCCGACAACTTGCAAGACATGGGGCAACAAGGTGATCTCCTCCAGGGTGGACAAAACTCTACGATGGGGATGAGACCTTATAGTGATAGCCATCATATGGAGCATATGGGCGAACAACCCATGCAATGCTTTCAAGATAAACAATGTGTTTACTTAAAAATTGTTCGCGATATTTCTTTCCCTATATTATCTTAATTAGATGGACGTTGTTGAAGATTGATTGATTGATTGGAAATTAGCTGAAAATCAGCTTGATTGAAGATCTATATAATTGGAGATTGACTTGATTGGAGGATTCCTAAGTTAGAGGATTTCTTTGAATTATTTGAAATGTTTCCAGATTATGTAATTTCTTTCCTTATTTTTCATGGTTAGGTGAAATTCTATAAATTGTAATGAATTGCTCCAAGTGAATATAAAAAAAGAATGAATAAATGAATGAAGATATGAAAACTTCAGCCATGTTCTTTGCTCCTGTCTGTTGGTTGTTTCTTTGTTGCAACTTTCATCAGACGCGACATATAGCTTAGTGAAAAGGAGCCTAGAATTCTCTAGAAAAACACCTAGATGGATCGATGAGGATGATGAGGCCTTTGAGGATAATAAGGCTATGGGCATAGAGAGGAACTGAGGCACCGGTGACTCAGCTAGTATAGCAGTACACCAGCACCTAATGTTTTTATATCTTTCTTCTTCTTACTTGAGTATGATGTAATAACATTAATAAAATAAAACATGATTTATCCCCCTTTAAAAAAAAACACCAAACCTATATTTGTATATTTTGCGCACAACACCCCATGTTTATAATAAATTACAAAAAGCCCTTGGAGTGCTTTTTGCATAGAATACCCCATGTTTCAGAAAATTAAAAATAGGCCTCTATCCCCTTTTTTTGCCAAAACCCCGCATATTTTACAAAATCACAAACACATACCTGGTATAATTTTTTGAAAAACCCTTATATTTCTCAAAATTAAATTTTATTCGCTCAGTTATTTTTGCAGAATAGACGCTAAAATTTGACAATTACAAATTGGTCTTTCCCAACTCTGTTGCCAAAAACCACCCTGTATATTTCTTAATTCCATGCAGGTCCCCGGACCAGTACTGACCATATGACAGAAGATACCGGATTATTACAGATAGATGTGCTTCCGAGCATTTAACAAATTAAGTCTTGATTGCAAACTTACAGGTTTTATTGGTATCTACAAAGAACTTGATAATTTAAATTTCACAACTGTTACTAGTGAGAAACAGCCATCGATGTGATCTGAAGTCCGGATTGATTCCACCCAACCACCGGTTCTCTTGCTGCTATTGAATAACAGGTGCACAACAAGAAGAAACAAATTTACACAAATTCACAGAGTAGATGTTTGACGCACCAAAAAGTCATAACAATCAATAGCATACTTCTGTGAGATTTGGGGGTCCAAGCATCGATTAGGCAACCTGAACCATTGAATCCCTAGATGAATCAATCATACCTGTCCAAATAATAAAACATAGATTCAATTAGAACATGCAAGAAAGACTCACAGCATAACGAGCTTCTTTCATATTTAAATCAAATTTCCATTGTGTTGATGTTGAAAAGATCATTTTGATGATACTGGCAAAACGAACCAAAGGATTTACCAATAATCATTTAAGAATGAGAATGTTCAGAAGAGTAGGTCCATATACAGAACAATCCAACCGGCCATGGAGAATACGGCAAAAATATGCACCCAAAAGAGAATAGAAGCGGCTTCCTTTCCACAACCCCGTAAGTTGGCAACCGCCCCTGCACCAAGTCAAAGGTATAAGATAAACTTGAGAAAAATTTGCTCCTAGATTGTAAAATTTCAAGACAGAAGTCAAAAGAAAAGATGACTTTTGACTCAGGAATCCAACCACCTCTCAGGCCATAACTAAGCTATACAAGCACTGGTCATAAATATGACCCTGCAGAATTTGAGGAAGACCTCGCAAGTTTACATCTTAGATTTTGATGTGTTCTATTAGTACAAGAATATGAGAAGTATTTTGACATTGCATTCTTCTCAATCTCTCACTGAAGGATCTGAACTACAAGAGGAATAATAACTACAAGGAAATTACACATACCAGAGAGCACAGAAGTAGGCATGGTATGTTGGAGCAGGAGGACAAATTTAAACATTTTGTCACCCTTAGGGAGAAAGCCAAGCTTATCAGCCAATGTGACTATACCAAGCCCAGCTGGAGGAACTAAAAGCAACCGTGCAAATATTATTGCAGCAGTTGTTCGAAAACCAAGTCTTGCACTCCCTACACCAGGTCCTGAAAACAATAATAACAATAATGAAATTCCATTGTAGCTTTGCTTACGCAGTAAGTACTTAGAAGAGATAACAATGAAAGGTGTGTGACAACATAGGCTACGGTGCAACAGAAAAAATAAATTCATAAGCTAATATTTAACAAGGAGAACATACTAACTTCAAGGGCCAGAAAACTTTTAGAAATATTCTTACCAGCAACAAGATTACCACCCAAGGCAAGCAAAATGCAAGGAATCATTGCCTCCCTGACAATCAAAAATGCTTGGTTAGAAGATACAATTAAGGACTGTGCAAGGCAATTCCTTTTAAAAAGAACCACACTGAAAACATGAACAATTCACGCTATACAATTTTAAAAAAAAAAAAGCAAACAACATAAATGATTTACAAAATAAAAATAAATAAATAAATAAACGCAACATACCCAAGAATGAGGCAGCTGTCAGTGAAAAAGAATAATGGAGCATCATCTGTAAGAATGAAGCGCTTCAGAACAGGTATAGTACCAATAACAATCGCCAAGATCTGCAACAAACATAAAACACAAATTATTGAAATAAGAGAAGGCTAGATTTAGCAATTGTATAATACTGTGCTCCCACATCATTGAATTCCCAAGATCAATTTTCCAGGATAAAGTTAACCAACTGTAGTCATGAACAACACAAACGATAAAGATGGGCACAGCTGCAGACTATTTAACACATCCACACACAACCAACCATCAGGTTGAATGTTACACCCATTTTCAGTACCAAGTCAGCTGATACTGCAGCTTTCACCAGCAAAAAAAATGAAAAAAAATATCAAGAGAATAAAAGCCTCTGGCAAAATATACATGATTGAAAAAATAATCCTCGGAGCCTCTTCCTTAGATTCTAGGACATAAACAAATGCCTGAAACCACAGAAAATTGGAATGTTCTAGTCAAGAATAGAACTATCAACTTGTTTTTCCTCTTTGTTCCACTAACCTTGCTATTTTCACAACCAAAACCAGTTACACACTTAAAATTTTATGCCATAGATTCATTATTCAAAGAGACACTGGAGATTTATAAAATGGAAAATCTCCCAATGCAGCCCCATGCTCCTTTGCATGAGGCACTTATAAACAAAGTTATTAGACAATAAGTCAACACTCCCATCAGTGATGAACAATCACTTCTAATACATAAAATAAGATAAGCACCAATCAGTTCAAGCAGGTGCAGAGAGTTGCAACTACAATGATAAATAAAGGTATCCATTTGAGACATTCATGACAACTTCATCATTAAAGGCAAATGATGATCCATAATACTAATTATATCCGTACACCCCTGAAATCTAAATCAACAGAAGCCCAGTACTTGATTCTAACATTAGTATACTTGAATGTATATACTTACCGAGGCAGTTATAGGAGGCTGAAAAATTTGCTTAATCTTAAATTTATCTGCAAGGTAGCGTAGATGACCAATTATCTGCATCAGAAAGAACAAGCATGAAAAAAAAAAATCTCAGAAGGAAATATAAATAATCAGGGACATTAAAAAGCAAAAGTTAAAAATTTCTTGAAAAGCAATCAGAATCCAGCATATTCCATACAGAAAATTCTAGACAAACGTAAGCTACTAATGCACAAATTAACAATTTGGTTATGTCATGAAATATGAACATAAGCCATGTAGATTTAACATTTCCCATTCTATTCCAAGATTATTGAAAAAACTAGAAGGTGAATTTGGAAACTACTAGTGATCGGATTTCATTTAATAATCAAAGAAGCCAAATGAAACTTTAATCAAAAAAGTCTTTTTTTGTTATGTTCTCTTTAATATAAACTGTCATATTTTCATAACAAAATCCGTTTACCATATTTAACAGTGTAAGCACCTTCATATTTGCCATTTTCATGATCTCAATACTAAAGCCCCTCGTAGCTCGTGTAAAGGTCTTACATTTGTTAGTAACAATTCAGGTTTCGTAAGCTAATGTCAGAAGAATAGTGCATGAATAAAATAACCGTTCTTGTATATAATCAAGATCATGTCAAATTGTCAATATCAACAACAACTAAGCCTTAATCCCATACTAGATGGGGTCAGCTCAAATTGTCAATATCAAGAATCACAAATACAGGACATGTTAGATTTCATTCATCAACCAAAAACATAATAAAGAGAAGAATTAAATCATACCTTTGCACTCTTTGAAGTGTCTATCTCACTCGTTTGAGGCTCTACATCTAGTAAGGGCACTTGCTCAGGAGAAGCAACATTAACAGGGGTCTTAATTGGAAGGCTTTCTTCTTCAATGCCATCAAAGCTTCTTCCTGGTGGTGGAGCCAGCATCTGAAACACATAGGTGTACAGAACAATAGCACCAACCTGAACACATAAAATCAGTATGAAATTAACACCATTTTAAACAAGTTGAAAATCCTTCAAAGAAGCAGAATGATTGATATAGTTGCACAAGAATGATAGATGTAGGACCCACTTGAATAAATACCATTGAACTTTATAAATAGAGATAAAATGATATAGTAATCATCAATGTAGCAAACTTAATCATTAGAAAGTATTAGATGTCAAACCTTTCATCCAAAGAAATTAGGTGCAAAAGGAAATGATTTAATCAACCATGTTCCAAAAGGGAAACGAATGTTACTCTTTTCAATCCTTTTCAGCACAGATTTAATATACAAGAAGAAATTCCTTGCTGGTTTTTTTTTTCACAAGAAAGGAAAGAGAGAGAGAGAGAGAGAGAGAGAGAGAGAGAGAGAGAGAGCTCAAACAGAAACACTCCATGAAGAACACAAAACCGTAGCAACTTGCAAACTACTAATACTGTTGAAAAATAATGGTCTGTTACTACAGACCTTCAAAAGGTCAAGCAGCTTCAAAGTCAAAGAATTTCTTCCAAAAGACAAAAAAGGTTCAGTCGAGGAAGTAAACTAAACAAACAATATCTCATAAATTGGAACCTTATGACACATGGTGTGTAGGTCCTGTTGTACAGGAAAGCACAGCTGCCCATAGCAAGCCCAATCATCTATTCTCTATCAACACGTCCAAGGAAATTTTAGGATGCTGCTCCTCAATCACAAACTTAAATTGAAAAAACACAATAGGACTTCTAATGACTGAGAGCAAGGCTACTGATTATCAAAATAGTACAATAGATGATTAAGAATTGGATGGTAAAGGAATAAAACCCTTTCCACCACATCCTAATCAAATAGCTCAATCATTTGAAACTTTGAATGACATATTTTACTCTACTCCACATCATGTGGAAAATACTAAACATAACACACAAAAAGGAATATGAAGTACATGTATAGTGAAAAAAGGGCTAAAAAGAGACAGTACGTACCCACTGACCAAATGAAATATAGGCGTTACCATCTTCGCTACATTTACTGGAATCACCAAATGGGTTGGATTTATCACGACATAGAGCTGCGATTAAAACAAGTGGTATATTTCCAATGTTTCCTGCAAAGATTAGACAAGTCATGCAACTACAAACATATGGGATAAACATACATTTGAAGTGATAAAGATGTATTTGTCTGTGTGTCTGCATGCACACACATCTAGAATGATAAAATATGTACATTAGAGAAACCAATGTAGCTGTGTGTGTTTGTGTGTGAGCCGAGAGAGAGAGAGAGAGAGAGAGAGAGAGAGAGAGAGAGAGAGAGAGAGAGAGAGAGAGGTCAGGGGAGATGAAGTGATTGGCTTTGCGCTACTTGAGAAGAGAACATCTCTCAATTTTTCATCCCTTGAAGAATAGGGGTTCAATCTCAAAAAGAATATTTAAATTCTACCAAAATTTATAACTTTGTCTTCAAAATTATTTATTGATTTTAATTTCCACCCTCAATCTTTTCATCAAATGGATGAACATAACCCAAATTGTGGAAAGTTAGCATGAACAGAGGTGTCAGTTGGGCACAACTAGTTCAATTGAGCTGTGATCAACCAAGTTTCACACACTTACACCCTAATGAGGTATTATTTATGCAGTTAAGGCCAATTGCACATGAAATAGCCTGAATTATAAAGTTGATTTGATCCAACTAATTAAATAAGGTACTAACATGCTATTAATCCTAGATAAGGATCATGCAATCCAAAATGTGATAATAGCACAACTAAGTGTAAACAAGTCCTTACATAAAATTGAGGATTTCATTCAATTGGATGAAATAGATGAAAAGCATGCTCCTTATGCCTTATTTTTGCCCAATAAAAGCCAATTATCATATAACTAAGCGAGATCAATGTTTTGGCAATATCAATCATTTAAATGTTTTTTTTATCTTCCTTATCAAATTCTAAACAAACTACTGAAATAAGAAAAGTGAACAAAACAGGTGAAAGAATCCCTAAACCTTGAGAATGAAAACGTATATCCAATTAAAATTAGTGGGTGACTCGCATGGGACTGTGAAAACCCATGAGCAGCAAAATGATACGAAAATCATTGTCAACCAGGGGAAAAATCAATTCAGAATAAATGCATCCCACTTTATGCCCAAAAAAACTGGAAATAATGATAAAATAATAACATCAAAGCTTTCAAGAAACTTACCAATTCCAATATGTATGATGGTGAACTTGAAATATGGATAAGGAGGTTTGATAATATAAGCAACAACGAGACCAATTAATGAGCCGGATATTGTAGCCAGAACAACATTGACAGGAATAAACCACCTGCATATGGTTTGATATTATTAGCATGCCCTTTCTGTATTTTTCTCTTTTATTCAACTTGAATCAGGAAAGAAATCATTTCTCTGATACATCAATATTTTTATAGTGGATCATATCCTCAAAAAAATAATAATAATAATAATAAATAAATAAATAAAATAAACACACACACACACACACATGTTACATGATGACATAGTAAATTAAATAAAATAAAAACATTTAACCACATTAAAAAAAAAATACAAGAAGCCAATATTACTAACATCAACTAAGAAACAAACAGACTATTTTTCGTAAGCATTGGTAAATTAAACAAATTAACAAGAAGACAACTGGTTATGCTACAGCTAGTCAAGAATTTCCCTAGGTGAAGAAAGTAACAATGTACCAACAACAATTTAATACATAAAAGGTTCATAATCAGGATATTACATCACTTAATACTCATAAGACAGATGAAGATCCAGAGCCATTTATAGTAGCTAGCAGTTGATTTTCTGCAAGTTTCAAGCTTATTAAATTAAAATCTAGACATGTTAGAGCTTTTCAAGAGCAAAGATGCTGCATAAATAATAAACCAAAATAAATTTCAAAAGATGGTCCAGAAGGAATTAAATAAGTAAACTACATGTTACAACTAGAAGTAAAAAAAAAAAAACATTCTTACCATTCAAGCATCTTCTCGAAACTGATTGCTCGACCAAGTTGAGAGAATATCAGGCAAGGCAGTAGAAGGGAAAAGACTAGCTGCAACATCCATTAAAAAAAGAAAAAGAAGTCCTTACTCCATTGGATAATTGTGAAAACAGCAAACATAAAAGCAAAGAAACACATGTATGGATTTTCCCATTTAATAATAGAAGAACAAAGCCTACCATGAAAGGAATTTTCTTCACTCAAAAAACTCAATGCTACCACTTTTTAACAAACTTACACCAACTAAGAAACAATATATTTTTTTAAATTATGATAACCTAGCTCCTTCTTTCTCTCCTTGTCCATAAAAAGCTAAAGGAAGTCCATTTTAGTGTAGACCAAGAGTGCATCAGCCATGAATATAATAAATATGAGCGGAACTAACTGACTAGTGACAGATCCAAATAAATCCAGACATAAAAACCATACCAAACTCTACAAGTGAAAAGGGGTTAATTTTTTGGTGGGTCACCCAACTAAGTTTAATTAACAAAACGGTCATCAAACTTCAAGTTGTATCAAAAAGGTCACTCAACTTTAATTTGTTTTCACCAGCAGGTCACCCATACGAATTTCGGCCCCCAATTGGGTAATTTTGCTTAGCTGGCCACCGGAGAAGCTGATGTGGCTTATTATATTAGCCACATCAGCATCTCTTTCTCTCTTCCTCTTCTTTCTTTCTCAATCCATGCCCTAATTTCCTCCATTCTGGTCTAGAGAGAGGCAGCGACGCAATTGGGTGTTGCGGTGAATGAATAGATTGCCTTGGCAAGTTGGTTTGTCCTTCTTCAAGCATTCGAATTCGATGTTGGGATTTTAATGATGGTGGGGTTGATGAATGATGGAAAGTTGGGATTTTTTTTTGCTTTATTTGCAGTTGCTAAGTATGGCAGGGGGTGGAAGTGGGCGGGGGAGGCCTCAGCTCAGAGCGTTTAATGGAGACCTACTTTCAAGCATTTCCTTGCTATCCATGTGTGTCTGGATTGAGGGAAAATCGATTGAAGAAACAAAGTGGGAAGTTACTTTGCTTGGATTGGAACACACTGTGATTTATTTTCTTGCATACAAGGTGTATGATGAATTGTTTGACAATGTTGAATTAGGTTTCAGTAATTCTCTGGACCAGAATGGAGGAAATTAGGGCATCACTCGGGATTAAGAAAGAAAGAAGGGGGAAGAGAAAAATAGATGTTGATGTGGCTTTTAGATAATATAATAAGCCACGTCAGCTACTCCAGTGGCCAGCTAAGCAAAATTACTCAATTGGGGGCCGGAATTCGTGTGGGTGACCTGTCGGTGAAAACAAATTAAAGCTGAGTGACCTTTTTGATACAAATTGAAGTTTGGTGACCATTTTAATAATTAAACTCAGTTGGATGACCCACCAAAAAATTAACCCAGTCAAAAGAGAACAACATAAAGCATCTACAACCAGAAAAGAGTTTGCAACCAAGCAATCATTTTTGGGTAAAACCTCCAACTTACCCCATTGAGAAGCTTCCGTCCATTAGCATTCAAAATATTGACATACTTGGACGCCATCAGAAACCCCATGAAGCACATGATGAAAACCTTGGCAATTGGCAAGACCGCGAACTTCATGGTCTCTAAGACCGACTGCCCTCCGCTGGTTGCGCCATGGCCTTCCATGAAGATCTCCAAGACCGACCTCATAGCTCTCATCCCGCTGTACTCCCAAAACCAACCCTACTCAACTTCTATTAACATCCAACCCTGAAACCATTCAAATACACCGTCAAATTTAAATTTTAAATCAGAAAAATAAATAAATTCATGAAGAGAATCAGAATCTTTCCACAAAAATAATAGACTTAAAAGAAAAGGAAATTTTCCGATAATCAAAGCGTTGACGCTGATCAAATTATCTAAGAAAAAAAGCCAATAATTCAATCAAAATAATTCTAAACATACGGAAAACTCCACCAATTCACATGAAACCAGAGAGGAAATCAAACATTTCTCACAGAAAAAACCACGCATTGTACAACACCAAGAATCACTCAAAACTCTCAAAACCCACAACTTCAATCACCTGAAGGGTCTCAACCGGAGCTTGAATGGAATCTCCGGACACAAAGAGTCGCCAAATAGAGATGAAAACCACGAGATATTTCTCCCGTTTCTCGATTAGAAGCACTAGGGCTTGAGGCGAGTGGACGAGAAGACGAGAGAGGCTCCTGGCAAGGCACGAGATTCTTATGATATGAGAGACGACGTCTTTGAACTTGCCAGTCCGATTAAAGTAATTGTTTGTTTTAATATATATTTATATATACAATGATTTGTGACCTAATAATAAGATTTAGCTTTATGTGAATACCCATTATGCCCTCACAAAACCAAAACTTTTTATTAAGATTAGCTTAGACAAATATATTTCTTGGAGTTTGGATTATATATTTAAAAATATATTTGAGGAGTATTTTTAGAATTAAATATATTTGAGGCGGACTCGAATTAAGCTGTGATTGAGAAGTTTTACTTTTGCTCTGATTTTGGTCAAAAACCCCTATTTAGTCGTTATGGTTTACTTCATTTATCATTTTGGTGTCTTTATTATTTTCTATTTATAAAAGATCTATTTATTATATATTTGGTAAAAAAGTGATCCCTTACTCTAATATTTTTGTCCATAAGAGATCCTTCCTAAAGGATCATTTTTTCATTAAACATATAATAGAGAGATCTCCTGCGGACAAAAAATAATAAAAGGACCAAAAAGGCAAATGAAGTAAACCACATAAATTAATTAGAAGTTTTGATCGGATGAGTTTAGTTGTGTTTGTGAAGTTTTGCATGAGATAAAAATAAATTCGAATAAAACTCATAAATCCACATGATTTAGTGGGTTTTGGATTAAATCAACGATATATTTATTAACAAAAGAAAAAAAATAATGTTCAAGAATATGAAAGATCCTTCTAGAAAGGATGATGTGTTCATTAGCATATAAACCAATTCTAAAATAGGTTGGGCAAATTAACATATTAAAATTAATTTTAATTTTTTAAAAATAAATTATAGAGAGATAAATCTAATTGGACCTTATTTTAACATTTTCATTGGCAAAATAAAAATACTCTGTGCAAAAAATGATATTTGAAATAAAATAAAAAATAAAAAAAATTGAAGTGGAACTGATTTCTCTGGATTTTGGATAAAATGTTAATATAAAATTAGAAAATTTGGGATAGTGAAGTGCAACTGATTTCTCATAATTTATTTTTCCGGTTATTATAAAATATTTTCCATGATTGAAATATAATTTTTTTTTAATTAAGGAACACCATGCAAACAGTGCACAAGGGAAATTATTTAATTTTAATTATTCTTAAAATTAAAGATGAATCAATTTAAAAGACTAAAACATATCACATTCTAATACAACAGAAAAGAAAACCAAAGTCGCTAACAACAGAATCCAGATCAACAACGACTACTCAACCCTAATACATATTTTGAGGATGAGACGTTGGAAGAGTAAATCCAAGGGAGTAGGACCTACAAAAACTTTGTTAATCAGGATAGCAAATACGACTCTTACACATCTTCTCTAATCATATTATATTTGTAAAATGTATCTGATCAGATTTAGACGGTAACTTATATCAGGTGGTTTGACAACGATCACTTATATTTTAATAAATATGATTCATCTATTTTTAAAAAATAAAAAATAAAACTAAACATATCACATCAAATGATTTGGAGCATAGTGAAGAAGCATGTGAATAATTGTCTATTTGTCTCTTCGTGCAGTTCCCCAGACGTTTCAATCAAAACTGGCTCTCTAGGTATTCATCAGGCCAACATATATACCTTACATTTTGGACAAGGAAATTCCAGCACAACCACCCCAGCATGACCCACTCTTAATGAACCACAAAATTGTTGTCATGGTTGCTTGCGTGTACCCCCACAACCACAATGTTGGCATCACTTCGTTTCAACTTCAACCATGGCTTGCTTGTCTGCTAGTTTTGTCCATCCATGATCCTGTATAAAATCACTCATTAGCACTAAATAATCATATTATTATCAAGTCGTTAGTTACAAGGAGTTTTTTTTTGGTATAATTCTCAAAATAGTCCTTCTATTTTAACTAAGTGGTTATTTTAGTCTCTCTAATATAATTTGAGCCTTTTATCTCCCTCTATTTTTTTATTTCGGTCTATTTAGTCTTTCTGGTAAACATGAGTTAAATTTCTCATTTACTTATGCTGATGTGGCTTTTTATAATATTAAAAAATTATTTATAAAATAATAATAATAATAATAAAATGAGTATCGGGTTCAGATCCAGATGATGATAACGGATCCAAACCTGTTACTGAACACTTTGCGTGGTAATAAAATGAGGGTTTGGTTTGGATCCATTATCATCATTCGGATCCGAACCCGGTACTTATTTTATTATTTTTTAATTTTTAAAAGTACTATTTTAATATTATAAAAAACCACATTAGTATAAGTTAACAGAAAATTTAACTTCCATTTGACAGAGGGACTAAATGGACCAAACTCAAAAAATAAAGGGAGATAAAAGGCTCAAATTATATTAGAGGAATTAAAAGGGCCACCTGGTTAAAATAGAGGGACTATTTTGAGGATTATACCTTTTTTTTTAGATTTGTAATGAGTGAGAAATAAATATATACTTAATCTTAATCTTGATCTTAATTTTGAGTAATTATTATATGACTTTTTTTTAACAAAGAGAGGCTAGTTAAGTGATTAGCTACTAAGTTAAAGTCAAAGGTGTGCACAGTTTTCAAGGCAAGATAGTGAGGCCAGGGTCTGCGCACAAGTGGCGCTGGGAACTCCTAATCACTAACTATTGCTCACATTTCTCAGAACATTGCCCTCACTTGCGGATCGAACTCACACTAAATTAGACGGTAAGACCTTTGTGGGGACTGGGTACCAATAGACCATTTGGTCGTTGGTTATTATATGAACTTGATTGGTAGTATACAAACAATAACTGGTGAGCAAATTCCAATTTTTATTTTTTCAAAATTTTTTTAACTTAGAGTCTGAGAGTAGCAAAAGTTACTTATCATTTGTCACATTTTTATTGACATTGATCAATTTTAAATTGACACCAATAATTAAATTGTGCCTAAAAATAAAATACACTAATATATAACATATTAATAGGAATACCTTGTAAGATGAAAAATTTTCAAAATACCTGGAGGGCTATGTAGATAATTAATTTTAAAACTTATAAGAGTGTATGGCTGAGGAGGGATTGAATATGTTTTAATGATAAATAATATATAAACATTGATTTTTTTTCTTATTTTTTTGATTTTATGCAGTTTATATGACAAAACACCCCAAGTTTAATGGCGTTTGAATCACTGGTAAAAAAAAAACATATCGTTTACTAAGAGGGAGCACTACAATACCCAGGTGATGAAGCACTAGAGGGCACCATATTAGGGTAGACCACCACATTTATATATCGGGGTTTGCCACATCGAACAAGGTGGTCTACCATACTCTTATGTACTCTCATGATTATGTACTCCCATATTTTATTTTATTTTATTTTTGCTAAAACTATATCTTTATTATCTTATTAATGAATGTGATTCACTTGTTTTTATTAAAAATGAAAAGTATGCCCATGGGACTTAAAAAATATGTTTGATAATTTCATAAGAGGCAATGTAACATGTTTAAGTAACATGTACAGAATAGGATGCACATGGGAGGAAGAAGATAGAGGAAGAACAAAATTGCAAGCTTTGTCCTTAGAAAAATGAGTTGCAACTCAAAGGAATCCTAAGCAAAGATCCAGATCACCCAGTGCATAAGAAGTCATGTGTTTTTTTTTTTTTTTTGCAATTTCCCTGATTGATATATTTGATTTTCCTAATTTTAACTTTTTTTTTATATATATGGAAGACAAGAGCATCATTCTACTCTTGCAATAGTAACAACTTATTTGCAATAGAAAACCTTAGTATTTGAAAATGAGGAAATTATTTATTAGTCCCTGGCACTATTTGGTACTATTTTCCACCCAAAACATACACACCCAAAACACTATTATACTAAACCCCTACACCCCCCAAGGATCCGGGAAAAGCAAACAGTGCCAGAGATTTTTAATTAATTAGCATTTTGAAAATTTTCAATTAAAAAACATTTTCTTTTTTACCTTATTTAATTATGACTCTGATGATAACTCTCACAGATAAATCATATTTTTTTTAACCAAGAGAATAATGAGAGCAATATTAGAAAATCCAACAAAAAAATAGTTTTGGGATTTTCTTTTTATTTCCTCACATTTATATTTATATTAGATATGGAACACTTCTCAAACTCAGGAGATCTTTTTTTTTTTTTTTCATGTGTCCAATGCTAACATACTAAATAAGAAGCCAATTAATTGAATGAGAAAGGGTAGTAGAGAGGGCCATCCTTGTCACTCTTTCTTCAATAATTGAAGCATAAAATCATAATTAAGAAGTGAGCAAAGTTAAAAAATATGTTAACACTTTAGAGTGTATTCAAGCTCCAATGATAGCCAGCACATAATATATGGGTTTGTAACAGAGTTAAATCAAAATTCCTTGAAATAATTGTGTTTCAAAATTTAATTTCATGGAAATTTAACATCTAATATATGGGTTTGTAAAAAATTTAAGTTAGAATTGACCAAATTAAAGATCCTTTTTAATAATGACTTATTTTTACCAACCCACAAAATTATCATTAATTTGCTATGTCAGCATTGAATTTATTAGATTCTCAAGAACATGATCTGAATAAAAATAAAATATAAAAAAAATCTTTCTGTTAAGTATTGAGTAACAATTTTTTATACAAGAGATAAAAGCAAAGAAAGGATATGACAATATCTTTCTTTTGAGAAGTATATTAATATTATTAAACTTAAAGCCTGGAAATCATAAGATTTTTTCATCATGCTTTTCTTTTTCACATGCAGACAATTAATAATTAGACATAAATTATTTATTTGTGCCATGGTTCAGATATAGGGCCTTTTCACCAATTATTGAAGCTGTTAACGGGTGTTTCCATTTCCAATGTGGATGTCTTGAAGAAAGGACATTTGGGTAAGTATAAGAATAATTTCACTTCCTGGGCTGACTTTCACTACTTTCAACATGAGTTGAGAAACAATTTAAATGGAAATTTTCAGAAAAGATTTCACACTTAAAACACTTTTCCCACATCACTCTAAACAAACATGCCTAAATGAAGTTTGTTATAAGGTTATTAATTGATAGCAAGCAATAAGAGGGATGCTTGTAGCTATATGGCTGCATATGTTGGTATAAAAAGATCATAATTCATTTTGCAAGACATTTGAATAGCAAGCAAAAGTCATATAAGAGTGTGGAAAGCCCAAGCAACTAAAAGCTGGGAATGTAATGTCAAACACAAACTGCATACAGACCTAGTTCATTCTCAGACTGAACAGGAATGAGAAAACCCTAAAGTGACTTTGATACAGTTGAAGAGCTTAGAGGCCATATAAAATGATGATTAATAGACGCACCGGGTTTCTTCCTTTCCAGATTGAATTTTCATCTGTACACCTGCAAAAGTAAAACAGGAACTGAAAATTGGCAGGAGTAATCCAACGACAATTTCTTTGTTCAAACAAAGGAAAAATCAGGATATGAAATTGATTTCATATACATACAGACACACAGAAAGTAATTTGTTTTTTGATCTATGGATTATCTTTCTTAAGTATATATATAAATCAGTTGGCTGTTCAAACAAATTTAAGAACTGGAATGAAAAAAATATAGATCGAGGAAACCTGAAAGACTATAGGATCATGACATGTATTACTCAATTGATTTGCTAGGGTAAGCCAACCTTGTAATTCTATATGATAGTAAATCGTCTGTTCAATCTCACATCTTTGGCCTTGCATAAATAAATATCTTTTTTTTCTTGGAATAGATGTGTACAAGCCACTTTGCCATGCTTCGGGTATGGTTTGAACCGAGTGTGGTAGCCAACTTTTCTTGTGAAAGTTGCCAATAAATAAAATATCTTGATCCATCATTTTTTGCAACAAACCACAAGAAAAGTGGGATAGCAATCTCTTTTATTGAAATCTCAAAGCAAAAAATAGCGTAATAGTTGACTATTGAAGCTAACTTCTTTACCTTTAATCAATATGAATCTTACGCCAATTTCCAGTTTTTGAAACATCATACTTGCTATGAGTGATGAACAGTTACTTTAGACATGTAGCTATAATGATTTTCTCTAACATTTCAGCCATTAGTAAACTAAATGAATAATAATCAGATAGTTCAGCCCTAGTTTTAAAGGTTCAATATGTATACTTCACTGACAAAAAAAAAGTATATTTCTTGTTTAGACTCATGACAAACTTGCAATCAATATGTATACTTCACTGAAAAAAAAACGTATAATTCTTGTTTAGACTCATGACAAACTTGCAATAGGCATCAGGATTTTGTCATACAGTTAAACATGGAAAATGAAAAGCTGAAGTATATGACCTATGCTCATTGACAACATGTAATTCAAGATCACAGACAAAAATCATGTTGATCAATCTACTCACCTTTAATACCTAGTTACAACAAGAAATAAATTAATGAATCAGATCATTAATTTGCAGAAAATACCTCTCATCATCAGCCTGAAATCAGCTTTACCACAATGGTGATAGTATTCAGAACTATCAGGGGCACCCTCAGATATTGGGTTGCATAAATAAGACCTATGACCTGCCCTTTCAGTGATTTTGCTCGACCACCTCCTGAGACCTCTGAGAAACTCCATCCTCTCGGAGCAAGAAAGCGATCTTCATTTAGAATTGCTAATGCATTTGCAAGAAGCAAAAAGCCCTCAAGAAATGTCCACAAACCCATTCCTGCACAACATACATGCAATCTCAAACACAGGAAAACTTGTATTTTAATATTTAAGAACAAGAGAGTTATCAAAATTGACGCAAAAAGTTGTCGCCATGTGACTTGGAGGTCACGGGTTCGAGTCGTGGAAATAATCTCTTGCGAAAAACGCAAGGTAAGGTTGCGTACAATATACTCAAGTGGTCCGACCCTTACCTGGACCCCGCGCATAGCGGGAGCTTTGTAGCACCGGGTTGCCCCCTAGAGTTATCAAAATTCAATTGACAACTAGTTGACAATATTCATGAAATTTAATGCACAAAATTCTAGCATCTTCAAGAGGGAAAAAACTTTTTTATGCAAACAGCAATATAAGTGTTCTATGGTTGCTGCCTAAAACCATTCCCAATAAAAAAGCAAACTAGCTGTTCTCACTCAAAGTATGCAAATAAATAAATGGACCGAAAAAAGAGGAAATAGAAGTATGGTGCTTGATGGAAACCACTGCAGCTGACAAATTCGAACAAATGAGCCTAAACATTGGTGAAACTCTATCAAGCTCACTATCATACAAGTCAAAAGTTCTTCGTCAGAAGGTTATCTTTACATTCAGTCACGATTAATGGAAAGGTTGAGTCCAACATCATAAGCATTTTGGAGAAGCTATTTGGACAAATGAATCATCATACTAATTCTAAACACATAAAACTTATAAGCAACCCCATATCAAGAAGATGCAATCATGCAAGCATATTGGCTCAAAATCAAATAGAAATGATATATACGCCAAAGGTGCAGAAAAACCTAGCAAAGTATGATATTTAATTTTGAATTACCAGTCCATGAAAAATCTGTCCAGTATAAGTTCCCAGTTTCTAACAGTACTGTCAGAGTCACTATGTTGATAGTCAAAACCAAATACTCATACAAACTAAAATATAAGCTTCCCAAACATTCATGCCAACCAGGTTGGGTGAAGGGAAGAATTCAGTCAATAACCCAACTAGGAGTTGCACAAGAAAACATATCATAAGTGTCATCATTGAAATAGTTCAAGGAGTACAGAAGTGCAGTCCACCAGACTAGACGCAAATTCAATAAAAGTACAAGATGACATCTAGGATGAAAAATATGATGATAACCTAGGTATATTGGCAAGTTATTGTTGGTAACTAGGAGTTGCACAAGAAAACATATCATAAGTGTCATCATTGAAATAGTTCAAGGAGTACTGAAGTGCAGTCCACCAGACTAGACGCAAATTCAATAAAAGTACAAGATGACATCTAGGATGCAAAATATGATGATTACCTAGGTATATTGGCAAGTTATTGTTGGTGGTCAATCTCAAAAAAAGGCCCTAAACCTGTAACTAATTGAAAGTATGTAAAGGAAAGGTAAAAATTTGAGATGATAACAGATGCATATAAACATGCATACATGCATATCTCTATTAGGAACCAGATAAGCATATATACAATAGTTTCAATAAACAGATTTCAAATACTGCAATCAAGTGTTCCAAGGATCTTTATAAAGTCAAATGTTCTACATATCTCCAACCATTACCCTACAAAAGGTGCATGAATAACTTTTTTCCAAAAACCTAAATCTTCAAATAACCATGTTCAACAATAGCAACTCTTATGCTCAAGGATAAACTGAAGGCAGGCTGACCACAGCATGCGAATAACAACAAACTTCTAAGTTGCATATTTAGCCACCCAATATCAAACATGAAACACATATTCTATAGGGAAAGCACCAGATTGGCCCATGAGAGTGTCAAAACAGAGAAATGTCACTTCAAACTACAAGTACAGACCATCCTTTGGGAGGATATTTTACATATGGAACCATCTAATGGAATTACTGGTTACCATTTGCAACACTTACCAACAACAGTTGGTGTGCATAATTTATCAACAACACAAACACATAATCAAAACCCTGTTTTATGAAAACATCCATCCAACCGTTCAAGTAAACATTATCAGTTTAAATTCACATTCCAATTGCAACATTAACTATGCCTTATTCCACTTTTAGAAACAGTGACGAATTATATATAATATACTTATGTAATTTTACTACGTAATAATTACCAACTCATATGCTGATAACATATCACTAAATACTTGCATAATCATGAAATCAAACCATTCAAACGATTAACATAAATACATGAACCAGGTTTAGAGCTAAAATATCTACTCTCTTTAACAAAAACTCAACCGTGAGCTCAAAACAAAAGGCAGAAGAAGTGAGAATGAGTTTTATATTTCTTATTTACATGAGAAACAAATGCTTTATGAAAATAAAGAGATTAATCATTCGGTCTTCAAAATAGGATGACACTTACCATTCCATCAGCCAAATCTCATGATGCATTTTATCACATATAACATGTTTCAAAACTTAGATAAATCTTTATCATCTGGAAATGTTATCATCAAATCTAAAATCTTATACCAATCTCTAGCACCAATTCAACCAAACAAGGTCCCCATCTTAATTAATAGCTCACAAACTAACAAAACAAAAACCCTAAAATCAAACAGAAACAACCGAGCCTCTTCATGTTTACACAACCATCAGACCATATTGACATCAATGATAATAAGACAAGTAGATGTTCCCAAACCAAGCCGCATGAACTAGTAAAAGGCACCAGTAATCAAAACACCAAATTTTCACTGTTTGGTAAATCAGAAAACATCTATTAGGATCTCGGAATTCCACTCACCTCGAAAGGGTGAAGGTGAGGAAGGGCGACGAGTGAGGGGCAAGGGATCCGGCGTCCTCCGATGCTGAGGCTTGGGATCCAAAGGGAGCTGAAGATTGGAGGCGGATTCCGGTGAGAATCGGTCTCGGATCTCGCCGCCGGCGACGAGACGTGAGAGATTGGGATTAAGAAACCCGACCTCGAGATCGACCAATCTTGGCGTGGGAGATAATGGGCTCCTCTCTTTGGCACCCGTTTATCAGTGAAACGGATCCAGCTATCAACGTAACGGATCCGACCCGGATTCGATCCATATTGTAGAAATTTATTATTATTATTATTATTATTATTATTATTATTATTATTATTATTATTATTATTATTTATTAATTTAATTTTAGCTATTAGATTCATTTATCTAGATAAAACTAATAAATGACTCTCTTGTTGCTCAATTTTTTTTAAAAAATAGTTATATAATAACAAATATCTCTTGTATTGCTAACTATTTTCATAAAAATAATAGTTACAATATGGATATAAATAGATTAGTTCCTGTTTTTAAATATTTACATGTATATTTTTTATAAATATTTCAGTTAGTGCGATTTAATTATTTACAAGATTTTGTTTAATTTGAATGATCTAAAATTAGTGTAAATTAATTTATAAGAAAAAATATATTTTATTTATTGATGATATTAATTATTAGTAGAATTAATCAAGATCTGCCAACAAAATTAACGAAGATCTGGTAGTTGAATCAATTCAAATCCACCATATTAGCATAATCCCATTCATATCAGCAATCCCAATCAAAATTTTAAAATTTCAAATAATCTATATATATATATATATATACAAAATCAATGGAAAACATTGAAAAATCATTCCTTTATAAGCCCCCAGTCGTTGTGGCCAACTAACTTGTGATTCATGAAAATAAATAAAACAAGGAAAAGTCTATATAAGCCCCCGCAGGACGGCAGGAAGAACGTTCATTGTTTTACACCCACGATCAAAGTCAACAACGCCATGATTCACGCCTGACCAGCTACACTTTCTCCAAATTCAAACCTTGTATTCAATCTCTAAAATTCCTAATATTAAAATGCCATTTATAACCCCTCAAATCAATCATTTTTTATTTCAAGTCATTTTACAAATAAAGCCTTTTCAATTTATGTAAAAATTGAGGATTTGCAGGGGTATACTTATAAAAACTCATTTACTTATTTATTTTCCATACGGCAGGGGCAGGTTTCCCTGACTTACGGTAAAGTCCAACATGCTTGCTTTTCCAAAAGTTTTAAGGAACCAGACTCCCAGTTAGTTGGAGCCCTCTTCACATCATCCTTCTTATTTTAATAAAATAAAAAACATATTAACAAATAATTATAATATATAATACCTAAAAAATATAATTTCTAATTAATTAAATAATAAAAAAGCACGCGGCTTTCCGATTGGAGCGCCTTGTTTCTCGCGCCATCGTTCATATAAACCCAAGTCCTCAACAATAATTCTCTATCACCCCCTCGTCTCCGTCCAATTTATCAAAAAACCCCCTTTTTTTCTCTATAATTATCTTTCAGTCCGTTTGGATCTCGTAGCCAATGGAGGGAGAGAAGAAGCCGCCGCAGCTCTCTCGGCCCTCGCCCTCCTTCCGGCTCCGCTGCGCGAGCCTCAACGTGGTGCGGCTCCGCCGCGTCTTCGACCTCTTCGACCACAACGGCGACGGAGAGATCACCGTGGATGAGCTCGCCCTCGCCCTCGACCGGCTAGGGCTCGGCGCCGATCCCACCGATCTCCGAGCCACCGTCGACGCCTATATCCAGCCGGGCCACCAGGGGCTCGCCTTCGAGGACTTCGAGGCGCTCCACTCGGCTCTCGGCGACGCGCTGTTCGGCCCCGACGCCGGCGCCGACGATGAAGCTAGGCCCCGGGAGGAGGAGGACGGGGACATGGAGGAGGCCTTCAGGGTGTTCGACGAGGATGGGGATGGGTTCATCTCGGCGGCGGAGCTGCAGGCGGTGCTGGCGAAGCTAGGGTTGCCGGAGGGGCGGAGCATGGCGCGCGTTATCGAGATGATTTACTCCGTTGACCGGAACCACGATGGCCTCGTGGATTTTCTCGAGTTCAAGGACATGATGCAGAGTATTGCCGTCAGGAACTCTTGAATTTTTTATTTTTTATTTTTGCTTTTGTAATTGTAGGGATTTTTTTCCTCTATTTTTTTATATTGGTATATTAATTAAAAAGGGGGAAATTAATTATGGTGTTTTTTTTTTCAATTTCCTTGTGTGTATTTTTAATCCAGTTTTATCTACAACAGTTAAAAAAACCGAAAACCTGGCTAGTTGTATATAATAATAATTTTTTATAGGAATAAAGGAGGTAATTAAATAAAAATATAAATGCTTAAAATATTTTTAAACTTATTAGCATAAATGTTTTGGTCCTTAAAAATGGGGAAATTTTTCCATTTGAAATGGAACAATGGAATTATAATATTATATTTTATTATTTATATCCCACCCAAGAAGGGATATAAGATAAGGAGCGGTAATGGACCTCTTTGTTTTTTAAATTCTTTTGCTTTTTCGGTGAACGACCCATTAACTTGGTTGGTTGTCGGAGCCGGATATGGGCAAAAAGGCCCTTCCCCTCTTCACTGCTATGTTTGTGTCATTTCTTCAATACTCTAATATTTTTTTGATATAATTGAATCATTAAAATGACACTTCCACCAATAAAAAGAAATACAACAAATATAATAATTTATATTACTGATTAGATTAGAGCCTAAGTACTAAAATGGAATAGTTTGGGGTGCAATATGACATTGAGGAAAAGAGAGGGGTTATCTGCAAAAAAAACGGTCATATAATAAGAATCCTGAGGATAACTAGATAAGGCCTATTCTTGCTCCCCTGCTACTCTTTACTGCAAAGCAAATGGTAGCTCCGGCGACGCTTGCCCTCAGCTCATGCGCGGGCCTAGCGCCGGCGAGCGTAGCTGGGAGGTCCCGTAGAACCCGGCAGCTCTTGCCTCCTGGCTCTCTCTACTCTCAGAGCACCGCTTCGTCTCGGCCCAACCCGTGCCATCTCCGAAGTAGCAGGCCCTTGGTCTTCTCCCCCGCAGCCGTCGCCGTCGACTCCGATCAGTCTGGCTCGAGCCAACCCGCCGAGAAGGTATGTATCCATCTCCATTCCCCGAGTCTCACCTTGTTTTTCTGAGATTTGTGTAGCATTGTGGAATTTGTATGGTTTGATTAGGGTTTGTTGTGGGTTTGATGGCTGTAGATTTGACTGGAGATGCAATTAGTGTGATTTTGTGTATATAGATTCCGTGAGTTAAAAGATTTCAATGGAAATCAATGGAATCTTTTTCAAAGAATAGTGTTTTCTATATAGGAATTTAATTGAAATTTGGGGTGAAATGCAAATGCAATTCTTAAATCTCTATCTTTAAAGGCATTGTGATGTTGATTATTGAATCTTAGGAGAAACCTATGAGGTATTACTTTGTGGTGGCAAATGCAAAGTTCATGCTTGATGAGGAGGAGCACTTCAATGAGCTGTTGTCAGAGAGGCTGAGGCTATTTGGTGAGAGAAACCAAGAGCAAGATTTCTGGCTTGTCATTGAGCCCAAGTTCTTGGATAAGTTTCCAAACATCACCAAAAGATTGAAGAGGCCTGCAGTTGCGCTCGTCTCCACAAATGGCCCTTGGATCACGTAAGCATTGTCGAACAACTTTGCCGTTCGGCTCATGAAGAAGCCTTAATATGCATCATATATCACCTAAGAAAGTTAATAAGCCAAAGAAATGTAATGAAGAATAGAGTGTTCCATGAAGATGGTTAACAAGGAAAGAAGAAAAAGGCAGGCATGGTTATTGAAATCAACCTAGGTAGAGGCATTTCTCATTAGTGTGGCATTTCTTTTTAATCAAGTCGAGCACTATTTTGATTTGTTGTTGTCAAGTGCTGTGAAGAAATCACCTTAATTGAATGTTATTTCTTCTAATTTCTTGTAGAGAGTACATTCCCGTAATTTCTATGTACTATCTTGAAGTTTGCGGGTAGCAATCAACAGCCTGCTGTTCTAAGGTTACTAGTCACTGAGTTCATTAGGCATCAGATTGAAGTCTATTTTATCAGTTTTCTCTTATGCCATGGATGCAATTAGAGTTTGGTGAGAGAACTAGAACTTATGCAAGCAATAAGGTCATAAAGTGCATCCGATGTTATACTCTTATGAACACTAGACTCATGCTATTCTTCTACTACTACAGTTTTGTGTAACCTTGTTCTTTCTTCAGAGATCTGTAATATTTGACAATTCAAAATGGATTTGACAGGTTTATGAAGCTGAGATTGGATAGAGTGTTGGCGGATAACTTTGATGCAGACAGCCTCGAAGAAGCTTTGGATTTTAATCCGGTTGATTTGAAGTTTGAGAAACCAGAGAAGTGGGTGGCTCCATATCCAAAGTATGAGTTTGGATGGTGGGAGCCCTTCTTACCACCTGGGAACACCAAAACAAGTTCATAAATCAATCTCCATTGCCCTAGATTTTTTTCGGCTATTTCGATCCAATTTCTAGGTAAATTGTACTTTAGAGGATGTATGTGGTTGTTATTTGTATTATATGTTGGAATTCACATGCTTTTAAGTTTTATGGCATTATTTTGTATCAATAATTATGATGTGGAAGCTGCTTTCACAACATTTTTCCTGCACACTGCTTTGTGCATTTCCCTTTTCTGTTGGAACTTGGAAACTCATTCCATCATTTCATGACTTTTGTAATCCTTTTCTGCGGAAATGCAGTAGTACCAACGGATAATTTTCAAGTCGTCTAGCCTAATAATATTTTTCAGATAAATGTTCTCATTTCTAATTATCTTGCAGCTAATTTTTAGGATCCAAATCACAGACTCAAATAAGCAGGATAACTAATATTTCACATTGAAAGTCAAATAGTTTAGGAAAAACTGAACTCTTATATGATAAGAAGACTATGGTTAAACATTCATATTGCTCCCTCATGAATGTTCATCAGAAAAGCCACCCAAAAAAAAAAGCATGAGAAATATTATGTCAAATATATTCCTGAATAGAGTTAAAACAAACAGAAATTCAATCAACTACTTAATGCTGCTTCTTATCAGCAAATGGTCCTCGTGGGATCTTCTGGAGAAACTTGGCGTCCAAGATTGCATACTTCTTGTTAATTTCAACCATCACCTTCTCAGCAGCAGTGTCAACATGATCTTCATATTTCTCATAGAGTGCAGGCAGTGTGTATAGAAGAACAAAAACTGCATCACAGTATAATCACAGCATAATCCTTAGTTTTTTTTTATGAATATCAACTAATACAAATGCAGTAATTAATACTCCACATTGCATCGATAATAAACCAGAACCAAAACATGAGAAAAATGATGGGGGACTAACCAATGTAAGATAGAGTAAGGAAACTAAACCAACTACCGACTACAGAAACAACCCACAAGCCAGCAATTACCTGCATAACAAATATAGCTTATTAGAGATAAAAGCTAGAAACTTAAAGAAAAAGACTTGGTCCTAGGATCTTACTAGCAAGAATTTCTTCACATCTTTTCCGGAAACAACATATTGGAAGGTTGCAAAAGCCTCATTGATTTCATATCTAATAGAATGAGCTATACTTAGAAACAACTCCTCAGACAGCATAACCTCAGGAAATTTTGGTGGAGCTCTGCATTTCACAAACCAAAGGAATATTAAATGACATAGAATCTATTTGAATAGTTCTTAGCATGATAATTGAATGAAATAAATGAAAGTAGATTGTTGTAGTTTGCAAGGAACAAGACAAGATCAACTGAACAATAAAAGCTCAAGAATCCGCTCTAAATAATAGTGGTTAATTTATACCCAGACTATAAAATAAGCCAATTGGGTTGGTTTGACTAATAATATGGACTTTGGTTTTGGTTGAGACAGCTAGACCTAACACAAACACGTACATTAGGTACATGAACAAATAAAGAATTCCTATGGAATACACTACAATGCCACAAAAACATAAAACATTTCGCATGTATATACTTTGTCATGCAAACAGGATAAACCACAAAATATAATTAGAACATCTCTGAATAGAGGGAAATATTGGAAGATAGGAATATGGGGTAAAAGCAAAGATAGTTTGGTAGCCATTATGGTAAGGAATAAAACAGTGAAATTATCTTTTAATTTCAATAGAACTTCCAAAGAAGAAAGCAATGTCATTCTATGTTGGACAGCTTCCAGCAAGGCTAGGTTTTACCTGTTCAGGAATGCAGCCGCTTTGGACCAGATAAATGAAACTGCCAGCGTAAGTATAAGAGAATGACTGATAAAAGTAAGCAGATGGTAGCCCATGCATTCAAAGAGAAGCCAGAGAACAGTCACGCCAGCAAGTATGCTTGCTGATAACTGCTTATTTCTCCATAATACAATATCCGCAGCTGAAAATACGATAAGAAGGATAGAAATTATTAAATTCAGAAACTTGAGAAAACTGAGTGTAGTCATGTTCATTCAAGTAACTGAAGAATTAATTCTATTAGTCTTTCCACAATGGCCACTAGCTTTCCATCAATGAAGAACAAGATAGAGCTATCATTTCCTCTAGGAAAGCTAATTAATTAATAATCACACAACAATATCGAATCCCATACCAACCAAGAAGGAAAATTTGCATAGTAATATAAAAAAAACATCAGAACACACAAAGCCCTAAAGACTATGGATTCGATGAACAGGCACAGCAGTAAATTATCTGGGCCACAAGATTAGATTATATATGCCATGCAGGAATTTTCATCAAGTTTGTTGAATGAACAGGTTGCTACCAAAATTTATGGAAGGGAGTAAAGATAGATGTTTTAAGAGGAATGATGCAGAGCTTTCCCTACAAATGGATTGCTTGATCATAATAGGCTATTGGCATTCCCCCCTTTGGTGTAAGTTCCTGATTCGTATGCCCTTGATGCAAAACAATATGCATTATGTGCATTGAAGCAATGAATACATCATAGTGATTTACCAATAAAATGATATTGGACTTAATTGATCTCTATTGCTGAATGCAATAGTATCAGATTTATGAATTAACTATACCCCCAGGCATGAATATTGTTATTTACAAATATAACTAAAACATCCTGCAAAATCAAATAAAATTCTCATGGAGAGAAGGAAATGTGCTAAAAACTAAACTGCTCATCATCGAAGTATTCTGATAATATTAAAGCAGAGATCAAATCATATGGAACAGAAGATTTGATTTTTAAGAAGGAAAAAGAGATGATTTTTACGCTTTCCCCCTCCAAGAACAACATGCACAGGCTCCTTCCTCCCGAACAAGCGCTTCTTGCGAAAACTCGGCTGGTCGCTTTCAGAATCCGAAGAAGACGACTCCTTATACTCGTGAATCTTCTCATTGATCTTCTCCATAAAAGATCCACGCTCAACAGCCTCCGACATCCTTAAAACCTTCAAAAATCAAACGAAATCGCTCTAGAAACCATGAAGAAACCACAAAAAAAACTCAAAAAAACACAAAATCACAAATGAGATTCAGATGTCCCAATATCCATCCTATCATAAAGCGAAGAAAATGGATCAAACATTAACAAGAAATTGATTCCTAACGCCTCTAGACAACAAAAAAATCCGAGGAAAATAGATCGAACCTTAACAAGATTAGGGGCGAATTAGGGTTAGGTTTTCCCTTCGAGATCTTTAAAATTCAGCTGCTCTTCAGGCTCGCTCTCATTCAAAGCGAAATAGAAACTGGCGAGACGAGAGGAAAAGGCGGGGCTCTTATATATAAACGCCCCCATGAGAATCGGGCGGTTAGTGATTCATCGTGTTTCAATCCAACGGCTCTCGGTTATTCTCGAGCCTACGATGTTGACGGAGAAGTAACGCCGTGAACTCCCTGTTATGTACACGTGGACACATCCAGCGGCTACATGCACGCGTTCTTCAAAACGCTTCTCAAATGCGAAAGCGTTTTAAGTTACGTGGTTAATAACTTAATAGTGTTCATACAAGCAAATGGCCCTCGCGTTGCTCAGGATTTAATGAACAATATTATTTAAATATTATTAATGTATGATGAATTATTTTTTAAATATATATGTGTAGAATTACTGTAAAATACACTTGAGCGATATAATTTTTAAAATATTTTTTTTACACACATAAAACACAAGAATTGCAATTTATTTTAAATTTAATGAAGAAGGTACAAATCATAAAAATAATATTCATACTCTTCATATACTTACAAATCAATTATGTGGAGTACATGCATGAAATAATTTTAAATATTAACGTGCGTAATTTGTTCACCCCATCCGAAGTGAGTTTGTTATAGATTCATTCATTAAACTCGAAGAATTTGTAAATGTTAGTTCTATTTAAAGTTAACTACATAAAAATACTGAAATAGGAAAAAGCAAAGAATTTATGCATTTTTGTTTTGATTGCTTATTTGTCTGGCTGCTAACGACTATTATATTTATCTTGCATTTAATTGAAGTCACAATACTCGTGTCTGAAAAGATTTAATCTTACCGATAATGAAGTCATTCACATTTGGATATGATAAAAATATATCTTATATATGCGTGAGACAAATATTCCTACGGCCTCATATCTCCATTTTTCCTCGCGTATACCAATAAACAAATATAACATGGAAAAATGTTTAAGATATGTTATGAAAATAATTTTGATTACACATTTGCCACATGAGGTTGGAAAACTCTTCAAGTGTTTGACCTAATATAACTTCTCTTTGCCGTATAAAAGTAAGATCCATAACTCCTAAGGCATCACATATTTGTATATGTATGACATACCTGCCAAATTTAATGATGAAGTAAGATAAATCATGCCTCAACTAAGATTATAGTTTTAAACTGAAAGCATCTATTGTTTTATGTCTTCAAAATTACATTAAGTAAATGGCCGATAGTGTAAAATAAATATCTCTTCTTTTCATATATGGTTCTCAAATTACCTTCTTTTTACTTGAGGGTTAGGTGATACTACAACCGTTTGCATTTATTGTTCTTTTCAAGATCTAATTTTCTAGCACCTATTACATGCCGTATATTGGTATCCTTTGTTGATACAAATACTGACAAACATACGCATCAATGGTTAAAATTTTTTTCGCATAATATATAACAAACATATTATCAATTGTCCAAAAGATATAAATAAATTTAATTAACATACCCACGATATTGCAAAAATATAATCTTTTAGGTATCTTAGTCTTCGGATATTCTTGTTGATCTATCAATTAGATCAGTAAGAGTCCAATTTTGCATAAAATGAATGAGATATTGAGCTCTCGAGTTATTTTAGACCTAAAATGGATATAAGTACAAATTAAAATGTAACTCAAATATGTTTGAATATCAATATTCATTATTTTGAATTAGAAATGTACCGGTGATATAACTCAATGCTCTCCTTGATCAATGGATTGATGAAATTTTCAACATAATGGAGACCAATACCCATAACACGCAAATATTTTATTTGTCACAAAAATTAGCTTGAACTATAAAAACTAATATATCGAAAAAATTAGTAGTTTCTTTTATACCTTTATACTTTTTGTGCTTTTACACTACAGTAAAATTTACTTAGTTTTAAAACCATCGAGTTTTTTCCTTCTACTTGTGCATGTTGACCCCAAAGAGTCAGAGTGATGGGAATATAGCTGTAAGTTACAATAATTGAATGTTAAATTCATTCAATAAAATAATAGTGTATTTGAGTTATTATATTACCTTTTATCAAGCAAAATAATATCCCTTTTTAGTGATTTGTGCGATGTTGAGATTTCCAAGTCTATCACATTCCCTACGTGGATGACGATTCCCATTACATCCTAGCAGTAAGTTAAAGAAAACACAATATTAGAAGAATTAACATTGGTGAATTGAATAATCTTTATGTAAAAATTAGTTAGATAAGTACCTATCAATTCAACATCACTTTCGTTGCATAAGCTTCCATATAAGCCAAAAGGGATAAGATGGTAGTTGTATTAAGATACTTGGCCATTCATCATTCATTTGTATAATTTCATTTTGGACGAGGTGTAAAATAAATTGATTGTTAATCAACCTATTCTTCATCAGATCTTCTTTGCAACCTTGACCAAATTTGATAAATCTTTTCCTAGTTGAAGTATATCCTTTAATTTATGTATACATTCATTTCTTACCATGGCTTCTATCTCGAAACCCTTAATTGAAAATATAAAAAATAAGAATAGAGAATATTGATTAACACAAAATCCAAACTATTAAAATAACTTACAATATTTTGCATACCTCAATATCCATAAACACCATCTTAAAACTTGATTAATCCCCATTTATTTTCTCGCTTTGTGAGGATCTAACATTTTGACAATTAATTCCTTTAATTAAACCCAGAACCTTCATTGAAAATCAATCGAATGGTGTATATTCCAATCGGGTTCATCACATAGAATATTTAAGAAAAATTAAATTTACAATAGAAGTA
Source organism: Dioscorea zingiberensis (assembly GCA_026586065.1). NCBI lineage: Eukaryota > Viridiplantae > Streptophyta > Magnoliopsida > Dioscoreales > Dioscoreaceae > Dioscorea > Dioscorea zingiberensis. The sequence goes on along the minus strand of CM048820.1, from coordinate 64,327,721 downwards.
CATATAATAGACCCTCAATATTAAAAAATATAATCTTTTAGCGTTTTACAAATTGTTATGGAACATCATTTTTTAGATTTTCTTTAATTTAATCATGAATTTAAAATATTCAATGCACTTTTAAATAGTAAATATACATGTTTTAGTAATAAAACTACACATACCTTTGCACATTGTGGTAGATATGTAAAGTTTCTCAAGCTCATTGTCATATGTGGAGGCATCTATAGTATGGTTTCCATCTATTAAAAGGAGTATGTTAGTAAACTCTAATGTAATTATTAATTACATGGAAGGTAAGATGTAAATCGTTACATCACAGGGCATTGCAGCATCGATTATCAATTTTATATTAAGTGGCTAGAGTCCTTGTACTTACATTTAGAAATAACCTTTATGTAATTATTGATTGGTATATGAATTTTCAAAGATGTGTTTATTTATTACCTTTATTGATGATGTACATGCAAAATGCCTCGGTGTGCTTTTCAACCGTATATGAAAATGAAGGTGAAATCACTTGTATGCTGAACTTGTCGCTTATTCGTGCATTTGATATTTCAGGAGGCCAGAATAAATCATTACTCTCATGAATTTTTCTTAGCACGCTATCTTGACTATTATCCATATCCGTATCAAACCTGTAAATTGTATATGTAAGTTAAGCACCGACATATAAATGTATTATCTAATAAATGCACAACACAAAATTCAGATTATTATACCTCATTTGCATTGTTACATAAACTTTTCATTTCTCTTAATACTTCTTTGTACACAATATTTTTGTAGAGGCAATGGGTAAATTGTTATTGTCCAATATAAGAACTTTTATACCATTTTACTTGTACATCTTGGCTTGATTGCAACATATAAGCTGTCCATGGCTAAAAGGAGGTCTAGGTAAATATAAGCCGACATTGTCAAGTGTTTGTCCCTTGACTTTTATTTGTGTCATTGCAAATACCAACCTTAATGGAAAGCTGTCTTCTTCTTAGTTCAAAGGGCTTGCGTCAACATCCGATGGAGACATAGTTATTAGAGGGATAAGAACCACATTTCCTATATTTTAGCCGTGATAACCTTTGCTTCAAAACCTTTCTCCCAATTCTTTGGATAACTAATCTTGTTCCATTACATAATCAAAGTGCTTGATTTAAGTTTCATTATAGGATCACGTACTCCAACTTTAAGTTCCAAACAATGTTGTGGTAAACCCCGTAATTAAAGCTATGCAACAATTCTAAAGGTTGAAGAATTTACGTAGGATCATTTGTGTTAGATGAGGGCTATTGAATGCGGCTCAATAACTTATCTACATCTCACAGTAGCATAACAATCTTCCCTATTGATATCATCAACGTCTTCATTCCTCGGAGATAAAATTGCCGTTTTGTAGGTAACGGAATCAATAAAATTCAATTGAATATTAGGATATGTCTACATGATCAAATGATTTATATTTGCCCCATCATGCTTAATTATGATATCATGCGGGAAAGTGATTATATCTTCTTCATCATCTGCGGTTGTTGAGTTTTCTCCAACAAAACCTTCTATCATTTGTAACCATTGGAAATTCCAACATTTCAAGTTGTGTCTAGGGTGGTATTTGTGGCAACTCTCATATTATTAGTGTAGATTTGAGTACGGTACATGCGGACCATATATTTGACCGTTGCAACCCTAACGTCTTGTTGCTTCGTCCACCTTTTCTAATTCGTAATATCCGTTTAAAGTCACCGCCTAACACCACCGCCTTTCCACCAAAGCTATATTTTTAGAGTTCATATTTTGTAATTTCATAAGATCTCTAAAAAGTTCGATCAACCTCAAAGCGCATTACGATGTACCATAGGTGCCTCATCCCATATAACCAAATCATTTCCTCGGAATCAACTCGGATAATTGATTCTTTGTGAGATGTTGCATACTGAAGTTTGAGAAGTTTTAATGGTATTTTAAATCTAGAATGTGTTGTTCTTCCGCTTCTTCCATAAGAAGAGATGCAATTCATTTGACAGCAAGAACTATTTTCTTTTCACTCCTTAATCTAGCAAGTAAAACCTTCCATATGAAAGTTTTTCCGGTTCCTCCACTTCCATTAATGAAAACACACCTCCATTCACAGTCGAATTGCCTCAAGATACAATTAACCACCATACGCTCATTGTTTAGTTTTGAAGATAAGCATTCATATTCATCTCTACATGTACTTGGATTATAGTCTAGTTGCTCACGCATTATGGGCCATTACTAAGTAATTGTTGTCACCATCAAGAACAGGTTGGTATAGGTGGAAATTCATGGAGCGATCTTCCATTAGTATTCAAGATTTTCTCCAATTCATATAAACCTTTCTGCTTCAACTGTTCAGGATCTACATTTTGTGAATTTATTCCACCTTGATAGGTTAAAAGGTGTAAGAAATCATCAGTCATATTTTGCCAATATTTTTCCCATAAAGAAGCTGGATTTGTAACATTGCAGAACATTAATAATGATGCAAACAAATGTCTTAATTGTGCTGATGTCGCCCAAACAATAGCTTCTTGAAAGGATTCATACCATTCATGATCATCCTCTAACAATCCGCGTGCATTGCAAGCCTCCTTAAAAGTTGGATAAGTAAATCCATCAAATGCGTAGGTCTTCAAAACATGTAGCACCTTTCACAATATTTAAAAGTATTCTCGGGTAAAACCTTTCTCTCCGATGAAGGATGAGCATAATACAATCTCCCCATAATCTTAGTTTTATTGTCCAATCTTTTTGGACATTCCATACCTAATTTGTTGGAAATTACATAAGTCGCATTTCTTGCCATTGCATGATTCTTGTTGGCTTCAAACCATTGGGTTAACTTCGTTCACAATATTATTTCTCAAGATGACCTCTTGTAAATTTTCATTATCTTCAAAAACTATGCTTTGTTCATGTGGCAAGTGGAAAGGAAGTCTTTCAATGGTGGATATTGTCCATGCAATTCAAAAGCAAATATTCTCCAACACGCCTTCTATAGGTACATATCGACAATCAAGATAATTTTAACCCCATCAATATTTCTAAAGTTTCGAATACCATGTCTTTCCTCAGGGACACTGTTATCTTCAATAACAATAGTTGCTCGATCATTGCCTTTGTTGACATATTTGCATAAATATTTGAAGATCTTCTCATGAGCTGGAACTATTTTCAATATTGATGTGAGTATTAAAACCCTGGAGCAAATCAATATTATGCAATTTTACCCAGATTATCAATCACATGACCATTTTATTCCAAAGACGACCATCATCTCGTCTTCTATATTTTACAAACCCACTTCCATCATATGTAGTTTCATTCCTAAATTCTTTAGGATATTTTTTGCTGCATTTCCCATCAACCATACATGGGGCATGTGGATTATAAGCACCACATGGTCCATGAATCATGTAATCAACAACTAAAGAATAAGCATATGGATCTTGACTTCTTTCAGGTAATTCAGCCTAGATTAGTAGATCTACATCATTCTGCGTCTTGCATTTATCATCCACATTTGCTAACCAGTAACCAATAAATGAACATGTGGCAATCCTCGCTTTGAAATTCCACGACATGAAACTACGTATTGTAAAAACATGTGGATGTATATCTATGAATATTGTGACATAAACTAAATAATTTAAGATGACATGAAAATGCTTACACCTTAAAACATTTGTGAACATTTTTTTTCTTTATATCTTTTTAGAAATTGTTTCATCTTGATATGGAAAACCGTCCAACAATATCCGGTCGATCTTCAACACGTTGAAGGCCTTTGTCCAAGTGAATTTCTTATCTCACTCCAATTTGGGTTACAGGTGAATGTAATAAAAAAATCTGGAAAACCCACTACACGACATATAGCCATTGCATCTTGATAATTTTGGTACATATGCCTTGGTCCACCATAGAAAGATGACGGCAATATATAACGTTTTCCAATAGCTCCAGCAATTGTCTCTCAGTAGTTATAGCATCTTGTAAACCTCAAATAATTCAACTCTCATTAAGTTTTTGATTACGCGACCCAATCTTGTAGACGCGTTCGCTTCAATAGGCTGCGTAACTATCAACAACATATTGGCTTTGAAATAATCTTTCTCAATGGAATAGTGTTTTTTGCTTCATTGTATCGTTCATGTAACCGATACAAATAAAACTCATTGATATGGAGTCTCTCCTTTTTTGCCTTTTCGACCTTCTCTATATGGTATTGTATTTGACCAACAATCTTCCATGAGGGAAATAATAAAGGATATTGCAATGCCATATATAGCTAGGATGTGTTTCTCTAATTCTTTGTAATGGACCCGACTTTTGGGTGAAGAATAATATGTCCATTAAGCGTCTTGATCCATCTCCTACTATACTTGTACAACCTCACTTGCCATTGGGCGGAATATTGTTTTCCTTTTTCTATTTTCAAAAGTCGTATTTTTCAAGTCTATACTATCATCCATAGATAGTAGCTCTCTTGTCGATGAAATCTGAGAAACATATGGATTTCTGACATCAAGCGTATTATGATAAATGCATTACCGTTTCTATGTCAAATCTCATTGCTTCATTTCCATGCATCCAATACATTCGGCTTTTAGTTCATGTTCGAATCAACAATATATAGTTATTGCAAATTTTGGATGACTTCCCTCAAAAGCTAAGTAAAGATCCAATTTGATGATAATTTGCCCCACTAATAATGAAAGTATGGACCTCTTATTAATCAAGTCAGAATCAATTTTTTCCACCCATAGGAGTAAATGAAAACATACAATTAAAATTCCTTATCATATCTTTAAATTTCATTCTTGGTGTGTTATATTTTCCATCAAGTAGTTCTTGCAAAATGGAGGTGAGGAGAAAGTAATGGCAATGAAACTTTTCCATCTTAATGACATAGATTGAAGGTCGGGTTTGAATATTTGAATTTATGAGTTTTTCCTCAACCCACATTAATGCCTTTTGCAAGTAGTTACATTCTACCCGTTCATGAGAGAATTCCCACCTTTGTAGAGAAAATATTCCTTTAAATTACCTAAAGCATAACAATTGTTTAGAAAATATATGTCCAACCTTGCATTGAGTAGTATAAATTATTTAAAACATACCTCGAGAGCGATTTATTAGCGGGAAGTCTTTGTGCTACTTAGATACGCATTAATATTCCATTCCACGCCTTCATCATATTCTAAAAATGAGTTTACTTAATTATTTTACAAATATTACATTATACATAATGAAAGATATTGTATACTGGTATTACCTATCCGTATTTCATTGTTGTTGGCGATGTTGGCTCAAGATTACCATAAGATATATCCATGTTCATTCTCTCCATGGAATGGTTTTCATGGAAAAGGTTTGAGTCTTGTATGTTTGAAGTATTTGAGTCAACATACATCTTTTCTTTCCTTTATCATGTCGCCCAACTAAGACTCTATTTCTTTCATAATATCCACCATTCCTAATAGTGATGAATTTGTAATTGTTGAGAATTAGGTGTTGTGATCATTATCATTCTCAAGCGATTTCCTCTAGCACTGGTATGATGCAATTGTGCCCTTCTTGATCGTATTTGTATCATTCTCAGAATGGCGTAGATTTTGTGTATTTTTCTAACACGCATTGTCATATTCATTAGTATGTTGTCTCCTCTGGTTTGTATAATAACAACATCCTATGTTGTCTAGCTAATTTAGCTTGTAATTGTGGAACTTAATAACTCTCTTGACATAACCATAATGAATTTAAACACACTGACCATAAGTTTATTATATATCACGTATTGTATTATATTAGCATGTATTAGAATCCAATCTAGCTAATTCATTAATGCGTAATAGAGAGCTTATTAAATAATAATAAAACAAATGAATAAATAAAATTAAATAAAATAAATTAACATAATTAAATTAAGTAAACATGTTATAAATAGATGAATAAAATTAAAAACATGTTGAATAATATAATAACTCATAACAGCTTCTTTCGAAGGCTAACAAACAAAATTGCTTGTTTGCATTTTCATTTGCTTGCATTTATTCAAGAACAAAATTTATAATTTATAATTCATTTGAAAAGTTTAGATTACTAATTTTTACATTTTCCTGGTCTATATTATAAATTTTTAGTCAATATATTTTTTTCATTTTTGTATGTTGTTTTAATTTTTTAAAATTTTTCACATATCTAAAAATCAAAAATATTATATGAGTGAAAAAGAACATGTTTCTTTTTATCAATTTTTTTTTCATTCCCAAATTGAGACAAAGTTTGCGTATTGAATAATTTGAAATGATGTGAGGAGTGTTTGATTTGAAATGATGTGAGGAGTGATATAGCATTAATAGCAAAGAGAACAACGTGATCATGATATAACCGCCACCAACCATATAATGATTTTGGGATTTTTAAATTTAAAAATCCAAAAATCTGAGAAATTTAAAATCTCCTCACCTAATTTTCTCATTTTTGAAATTTATAAAAATAAAAAAGCATTTAACTTATTCTTTTACGCTTAGTAATATAGATAGATAGATAAATAATTTATTTATTTTTTAATTTTTGATGTGATTTTTTTATACTTTCACATTTTAATGAATTTTCTAAAGGGATTAAATATTGTAGTTGTAAGCATTAATTTTGGATCAACAAATAAATATAAAAAATAAAATTATAATGTAGTGTTTGATAAAATAATAAATTAAATAAGTTAATTTTTAAAACTTAAATAATATATTTTCCAAATGAATAAAGAAGGTAATATATGATTTGATTTTTAAATTCAGAACTGATTAATGATTTTAACTATTAGTTTCTATGAAATTAAAAAAATAAAAAATTTAATTATGAATAAATTATAGAAAATTTGATATATAAACAAATTTTCATTCTTTAATTAATATTAAATTTTAAAGTATTAAAAATAAACTTTAAAATGAATAATTTGGAATGAACTTATTAAGGGATTTAAGTTATTGATTTTTATGTTCAATACTTATTTTTTTCTATTAAATTTACACTAATAAAAAAACACTCCGTTTATAAACAATACAAAGATTTTATAACTATAGATTAAACTAAATATCATCAGCTAAAAGAAAAAAATTTAATAGACAAACTTTCCCTGAAGGTTTCATATGTTATCATCGGAGAATTCTTGAGAATAAATTAAACCCAAAATAAATTATAGATTTAAAACATATCAATCCCATATTTTGAGAATAAAAGTAGCATCCAAAAGGTTATCAATGTATGAGAGTTTTGAAAGTACGCATCATAAAAGAAAAAGAATCACAAAATAGATTTACACTTTAATACAAAAAAACCACTCATTTTATAAACAATACAAAATTATAGGAGTGAATAACATGTTTATCCAACTGATTAGGGCGCCTGTAATTTTTAACTTAAGCCATATCAATTTTCTTTTACAAATAATTTAAAAGATAAAATTTAATAAATTAAATCAAAATAAATTATAGATTTAAACATACCAAAGATTGTATTTCTAGAATAAAGTAGCATCCAAAAAGGTTATATCAGAATGTAACAAAGTTGCATTGTGTATCTAGAGAAAAAGAAAAATAATCACAAAATAGATTTTCTACTAATACCAAAAAACCACTCTTTTTTATAAACAATACAAAAGATTATAGGAGTGATGTTTGGAGCCCTAATTTTTAACTTAAGCCATATCAATTTTCTTTTACAAATAATTTAAAGATAAAATTTAATAAATTAAACCCAAAATAAATTATAGATTTAAACATACCAGTCATGTATTCACTGATAATAAAGTAGTGATTTTGAATGTAGCATCCAAAGGTTATCGAGCGTGAGTAAAGTTACACAGTCTGCATCATAAAAGAAAAAAGGAAAAAACATTTAAACATGCAATATATATCAAATATAATCTTGAATTTGTAAAAAATAGATAGTAAAAATGAAAAATAAAAAACGTATTGGTATATTTTCTTTCTCTCAGAAGGTCGATCCAATGAACTACATATGAAAGAAACTTAGACCAAAATTTCTAGAATTATCTTAACAGAACACTATTTTTAAGAGAAATGATCTGTGCACAATCTATTAAAATACTTAGAAAGCAAAAAAGGGAAACATTTAAACATGCAATCTATATTAAATGTAAACTTGAATTTATAAAAAATAGATAGTAAAAATAAAAAATAAAAAATGTATATGTATATTTTCTTTCTCTTAGACCGCTAATCCAATGAACTGCATAAAACACAATCTTTTAGAAAGTTATCTTAAAAATCATTTAAATATACTTAAACCAGTATATTTTCTTTAATTTTCTAAACCCAAATTTCCAAAATTATATTAATGTAGCATTGTCCTTAAAGAGAAATGATAAATTATATTTTTTTTAATAGTAAATACTTAGAACTTTAAAACGAAAAAACATTTAAACATGTAATCTATATGAAATCTAAACTTAAATTTGAAAAAAAAATATATAGTAAAAATAAAAAATAAAAACGTTACCTGTATATTTTATCTCTCAGACCGTGATCCAATGAACTGCATATGAGAAAATTATAAAAGAAAAAAATTTAAATAAATATCTATATCAAAACTAAAATTGAATTTGAAAAAATAGATAGTAAAGAGAAAATTAAAAGCTTTACATGTATGTTTTCTTTCTCCTCTCTCGCATCGTAGATCTAATGAATTAAGAAGCACAATCCTTTAAAAATCATCCAATAAAATCATCCAAAAAATCATTTTGAATTTGTTGCAACCTCGGTATTTAAAACAAATCATCTACGTATAAAGAACTACTTTAGAGAGAACATTAAAAACACAACCACGATCCCAGAAGAAAGGGAAAAACATTACCTATGCCTTGTGTTTTCTCATTTTTGTTTCAATGACCTTACAGATTAGAATGAGAGAAGATAAACAATTGAAAACGATAATCTAAAGATACAGTCGTATTAAGAGATTATGACGATAATCTAAAGACATGGTTTATGTTGAGAGATCGTGACATCGTGATATTTTAGTTAAAGAAATTCTCGTTAACCATCCGGAAAAATAGGGAAAAACGCATATAAAATTTTAAAATAAAAAAATTCAAAAATCAGAGAAAATTCGAATACCCCAATCCAATTTTCTCGTTTTTTTGGATTTTTTGAAAATTAAAAAAACATTGTAACCGCCCCTTTCTCTTTAGTAATATAGATAATATTTAATATAATATACGACATAAATTTGGACAAATACAAGGTCTTACTCAGAGTGCACACATGGTTTTGTCCAGAACGTCAAAAATCCTCGGGATAAAAAATTAAGCACTCTCTCACACAATCTTTAAAGATTTTTCACTCAACCAAGTCCTTCACTAATTTGGGTGTCAACGTCATCTCAAAATATAAGACCAATCTCGTTCGACTTTACTTTCTGTACAGGATCACTCTATCAAAGATCTCCGGCAGAATAAAAAAGCGCTCGGACATTTACTCTAACCATCATCAACATCTTTCATAATTATAAATCGTAACCATTGATTTTAATCGGTGTTGAGACGAAATCTATTATTACATCAACATTATATATATTTATGGCTTTGCATAATAATATTCAATTTTTCAAAAGAAAAAAAAAAAACATTCAAATTATGGGTACAAATGAGTCGATATAGTCTTAATTTCAGAACTTGGTTTTAAAGCTACAGTTGGTGTTGTTCACCGCCTGAGTAAAAACGTCGATGATCACATCGCAAGACGTGAATAAAACCATGTGAAGCTTGATGATCCCCGCAACCGAGACTTTTCCTGGAATCATCGTATGAGTCTTCATCAGCACTAATCCCGAGGCAACGTCAGCGTACAAAGCGGAGTTGGTGATCAGACGGCCAGCGAGCATCGTGAGGACGACGTGGGTATGGACGGAGCCCTCGGCGGCGACCTCGCCCGGCGGGATGTCAGCCTCGCCGGCGAGGATCTCGCGGTAGTACAGCTCGGCGGAGCCGTGGTCGTACTTGAAGCTGGCGTGGTTGGGATTGGTGGCGGTGATGTCGAGGTCGAGGGTTACGTTGAGGTCGACGGAGAGGGTGAGGGGGTTGAAGCCCGCATGGAGGCCGGAGAGATGGACGGCGTTGACGGTGGTGGTCGCGCTGCGGACGCGAAAGACGGTGAGGGCGAGGATGAGGATGAGGAGGCCCAGAGCGATTAGCGCCGCTACCGAGGCGAGCACGCAACGCCGCCGCCGCCGCTGCCGCCGCTGGTACTCGGGCTTGAGATCTGGGTCCATGAAAGAGAAGAGGACAATGGCTTTGAGTGTTAAATCAGTAACTTGGAGGTCTGGTGTTGCTGCGGGATAGTTTTAGGCAACATGATCTACAATGCTAGTGGATTGATGTGTTTGATTTAGGAGTGAAGGTGATGGATAATTGGAGGATATTGGTGGAACAAGGTAAGATAGAGAATTCCGGAGGAATATAGTATGTGTTAGTGGATAAAACTATGGGGTCACGTGAAGATTGGGGCTAAAGTGGGTGACGTTGGGTGGACTGATTTTTGGCGGTAACGGCGGTTAGATTAGGTACAGTGAGAATCGAAACTTCATGAAGTTTTCGAAAACACCCCTGGAAAATCTGGAATTATTTTTATTGGCAACACCTCAATAACAAAAACAAAATCTTTTAATAGGAGGGTACAAAAGATGCATCACTAATCACACAATTAAAGTTGCAAAGCAAACAGCTGCTCTTTTTCAAACAAAGTAATGTTTATAGCTAAAACTGTGACTTGTCAAGGCTGTCGAAGTAGGGATGATCCATTGCTGCTTTCGCGGAAATTCGGTTTGCTGGATTGTATTGTAGCATTTTCTACAATAGACCTATTATCAGGAAATGATTGAATGTAAGGACAACTCTGATGATAGGTGAGAGACTTACCAATAGGAGATCGACGCCATTGTGTTCCAGTGATGGAACAGCACGAGCCAAGTTCTGAGGTTTCCATTGTGGGTAGTCATGCCAGTCACGCAAGGAGCGAACTCCAGGCCATTGCTCTTCAGTTGGAGTGCCTAATAACCTTTCAAGAATGAACACAATGTTACAAGAATACTAATGTGAATTACGTACAGTTTTTACTTTTTATGGTGATCAAAAAGCCGTGGCGAAAGTTTTACAAAGAATTACCTGAATATGTGAAGCAGTTGTTGCAATTCTGAGTCACCAGGAAACAGAGCTTGCCTTCTCACCATTTCAGCTGCATGGCCAAAATTGCAAATAAAAAATGAAGCGGGAAGAACAAAAAAATATAACATGTTGATTGTGTTGAGTGAGCATCTCAAATTCAAGTTAGAAGGGTTTGAGGTAATGTTTCTGATGCATCTGGAAAAACTTTAACCATGTCAATTCAATAACCGTTCAAACCTCAATAACTGAATGCCACAACAATTTTTAACTATGTGTATGCACAACAGCTACAAGCACAGAATGTTGAAATTACCTTGCGTATTTTAAATAGACTGAACTCTTATTCTAATCTCTTTATCCATCAAGGTGTTGTTCAACGATTCAGGTAAAACCAGTTTAAATGAAATATAACCTAGAAAATTAATTTGAATAATTTATCTCAATCATATATTCCCTCAGCCTGCTTTCCCCTTGTTCTATTTCTTAAAAAGTATATATTTTCAATAGACTGAAGTCTTCTTCTAATCTCTTTATCTGACAAGGTTTTGTTCAGCCATTCAGATAAAGCCAGTTTAAATAAAATATATCCTAGAAAATTAATTTGAATAATTTATCTCAAATCTATTCCTCAACCCTCTTTCCCCTCATCCTAATACTTATTAAAATGGATCTACATTAACCTCTCCATCTGCAAGTACTTAACATGCGACATGGAGCTTTGGCACAAAAAGGATCTAGGACATTAAACTCTCCATCTGCAAGTACTTAACATACCACAGGGAGCTTGACACAGAAAACAATGAAGAGATGCACAAAACAAACTCTTCCTTCACAGATAATCTTAAAGTTAGGAATGCCAAAGTACATACGAGATGTATATAAAAAGATGCTTTGTAAGCTTAATATAAAATGCAAAGATCTCCTTTATTTAACATACCAAAGATACATCCAACAGACCACATATCCACTCCAGTTGAGTAATGAGTTGTTCCTAACAATACCTCTGGGGCTCTGTACCAGAGTGTTACAATCTGCAACAAGAATTTTAGACAACACTCAACACAAAGTACAAGACAACAACAGATTGAGGCAATCTGTGTGGGAGCATAAAATCTACAGAAATGAGTTTGAATTGTGAAACTTTAGAAGAAAATTTCTTATTGAAAATGCAATGAAATTACCTCATGAGTGTAGCTCTTGAGAGGAATAGTGAATGCCCTTCCAAGCCCAAGATCTGCAATCTTTAGAATTCCTTTCTCCTTATCAACCAACAGATTTTGAGGTTTTAAATCCCTGACAACGTTATAGCAGCATAAGACAATGAAGCTGTACCAAACCTATTTCATTTGGAAAATAAAATCAAGAGAAGTGGAGAAACTTGAAACCTGTGAAGGACACCATGGCTATGACAATGTGCCACTCCTTTGCACAATTGATACATGAAGCTCTGCAAAGATCGAGGTAACAGTGAAAATTCAATGCATTTTGCTAGTTCAAACACACAGAAAATGACCTCAAATTTGTCCTCTGAAATGTATAAAAACAGGGATTTTCTTGCAACCACTTGGAAAATTTGTAATTACAAATTGTGCTATTGCTTTTGGAATAAAAAATAAAAAAATTGCTTGTATACCCTTTATTTATTTATTTATTTATTGGTTCTCATTCTGCACCTTGGGTTGCTGTCTCAACCATTCAATTATAGGAAAGTTTATAAATTCAATGATAATTAACCAATAAATGTGAGCTATCCATGGGGATAACAGGGAAAAAAATCTATAAAAAACATTTGCAACAGATAAAACCTAGAATAATAAGAGGATTAAAAAAAATAGACAAAATTTCTATTCCTATGACCGAAATTTGTTCATTCCGCTTCAGATTTCACTTGCTGAAAAATGAATCTAAATTTCATGATCATCAACAATCAAACCCTACACCTTTACTCGAGTGTCTAGTACAAAAGTAAAGAAGAGAACCTGAATTAGCGTGGGGGGCAGAGGCCTAGGGTTTGGCCCCTTGCGATGCGAATCTATGAACTTCTTGAGGTCGGTCTCAAGGAACTCAAACACGAGGTACAGCAAGGGTTTGCCATTCTTATCCACATGCTCCACGTTGAGCAGCCTGAAAGATGAAACACCAACCGATTAACAAAGGATCCATAGATGGGGGTCAATCGGAAGAGCGGATGAGAGGTTACCGGACGACATAGATGGAATGGGAGAGGAGCTGGAGGAGAGAGATCTCGCGGAGGGCGGTGGGAGGGATACCCTCCTCGTCCATTTCGAGGCGGGTCTTCTTCAGTGCCACCAGCTGCCCCGTGGCCTTGTCCTGCGCCTTGTAGACCTTGCCATAGGTCCCCTCCCCGACCTTCTCTATCTTCTCGTACTTCTCCATCACCTCATCAAGCTTTTTTCTACTCCGCAATGGCGACGAGAACCGCAGCGAGGAATCGAGACAATGAACGAACGAACGAAAAGAAAAAGAAGGGAAAAAGGATGAGGAGCGGTGTTGTGTTGGTCTAACCGTTGCCCTCGGGCGGGGTTTTGAAATTTGAAATCCAGATAGCCGTTGGAGAGATCCGGATTCGGGTTGGTTGCAGTGCGACTCCGACCCGTTTGGTTCACATTCTCTGTATCTTCTTCATAATCTAATAAAGGAAAAGGGCAATGGATCAAATCCCCCCAGCTGGATGTTCTGAATCAAACCAATAAATTAAAGATCTCTAGAATTTAAAATAAGGCTCAACCTTTGAATAATTAAATGATATCCAAATGCAAGTGCAAACCCGGTTAAGAATAATATACTCCTGTTATGTGTATATTTACATTATTTACCCCTTTGGTGCCTATGGGTGTGCTCGTGTGTGTTGGAAGGCTGTGCTGATCGTTCTTCTCCTGAGTGTGCTCAGAGTGTACTGTTCATCAGGTTCTTCTTCCCTCTTTTCCTCACATGGTATCAAAGCATCAGGCTCGATCCCTTCCTCCTCCCCAAGGCCGCTTCCCTCCCTCCTCCTTCCACTAATCACAGCTTCAAGCAATTCTCCAGAGCGCTTAGGGCACTCAGCTTCCCTCGCGACCGCTACCGAGTACTGAGCCCCTCAAGCACTCAAGACACTCGCTGCTACTCCAAGCACTCCTGCACACTTCGCCTCCTCGCCACCAAGGCCCCTCAAGGCCCTCGCTCCTCGTGCACCTACATCCCGGCGATTCAAGGCGCTATCTGTCGACCTTCTTCTAGGGTTTGTTGACATTCTTTGCTTCTAGTACTTCTTGTTCTATGGCCTCCTTTGGTTTAGGCAGCATGGTTGATGATGTTCGGCATCGCAACATCCATCAATCTGATGTGGTGCTCGACGGCACCAACTATCTTCCTTGGAAGCTCACCATTCAGCGACTCCTTGATGGTCTTCGTGTTCTTGGTTATATTGATGGCACCACTCTCATTCCTCCAGCTCCTATTCTCTCTACCGCCTCTGGTTCTTCTCCAGCTGATATGGTTCCCTCTTCTTCAGTCTCCTTCACTACTCTTGAGGTTTATGAGAGGAAATTAGAGAAATGGTACACGAATGATTCTACTGCGAAGATGGTGATATGTCAGACCGTTGTTCTTGATATTCGGACCCAGATTGCCGAGTTACCTACTGCTCGGGATATGTGGGATTATCTCGCTCGTCGCTACTGTGGCTCCAGTCAGGCCCAACTTTACATTCTTTATCAGACTCTCACTGGTCTTCAGCAGGGTGATGATACCGTTGATCAGTTTTATAGTCGCCACTGTGGCGTTTGGCGCCGACGATTCCCTACCCCCCTCGCTGTTTGTCCCTGCTGTTAGCTCATTCTCACTCAGACTCATAATCATAGCCCTCCTTCGTCATCATGAGGAGACTCGCCATATGTATGAGTTTATTATGCTACCAAGATCGAAGTTTGAGCAGTCGTGCTCGCCATCTTTGCGACTCTCCTACTAGCTACACCTTAGATGAGGCCTTTACTCTCATACTTGCGGAGGAGACTCGACTCGTATTTCTTTCTTCTTCTAGCATGCATACGGCTCTTGCCGCTTCATCGCATCATCCCTTCACCACTACCGTCAGTCTCTACTTCTACGTCTTCTCGACCTTCTTCTCGGTCGAAGAAGGCTGTGACCTGCTATCATTGTGGCATTCAGGGTCATGTTGAGCGTGATTGTCGGAAGAAGCAGCGTGGCCTTCCTCGGTTTGTACCGCCAGGAGTTTCTTTGCAGCATACGACTCAACCACCTATTCTTCCGACACCTTCACCATATTCTCGCTCTCCTCGTGGCTGATGCAATGCGATGCAAAGATTTTGCTTCTCCCATGCTCACCCCAGGATCAGCAGGCCTTTGCTCGCTGTTTGACGCTTCGCCAGCTCCACCGGTGATGGATGCCTCTACTATAGGTCATGCTAGCTCCGGCCGGTTGATCCTTCTATCGCCTCTCGCCTCTTGTACTCCCTGTCCTCTATGGCTCCTTGATTTTGGTGCTTCCCTTCATATGACACCCGATGCCACTCATCTCACCCATTGTCGTCCTGCTTCCCATGTTACTCGTGTTCGTATAGCTGATGGCACCCTACTACCCATATCCTCTATTGGGCATCGTACCACTCACTCTTTCTCTGTTCCCTCTGTTTCCTATGTCCCTCATCTTTCCATGAACCTTATGTCTGTTAGCCAGCTCACTGACTTTGATTGTCAGGTTATATTTGATCGTACTTGTCGTGTATGCGTGGATCGCAGCGAGCAAAGGATTGGAGTTGGTCACGCCAATAGCGCGACGCCCGGAGTCTCTTCGCCTTCCATCTTCTTTGTCTTCCCCTACACCGCTATGCCGGCATGGCATGGATTTTCATCAGTGGCATCATCGTCTTGGTCATCTTTGTCCATCTCGTCTGACCTCCTTAGTTCGTAGCGGTTTCTTAGGAGCTGTCTCTCCTAGGTCTAATGTTGTATGTAGTGGTTGTAAGCTTGGCAAACAACTACAACTACCTTACCCGTCCAGTCAGTCTAGGTCCTTTGCTCCTTTTGATCTCATCCACTCTGATGTATGGGGCCCTGCGCCTTTTATTTCTAAAGGTGGCAATAGATATTATGTTTTGTTTGTAGATGATTGTACTCGCTTTACTTGGGTCTATTTCATGCATCATCGCAGTCAGTTGGTTCATATCTATCGCTAAGATTCATAGTTCCGCTGGTTCACACTCCAGTCATTTCAATCAAGATCTTTCGACCGATCTTGGACGGGAATACACTTCTCATGCTTTTCGCTCATTCCTTTCTTCTGAGGGCACCTTACCTCAGTTATCCTGTCCTGGGGCTCATGCTCAGAACAGGGTTGCTGAGCGTAAGCATCGCCATATCTTGGAGACTGCCCGTGCTCTTCTTTTAGGGGCCTCTGTCCCTCCCCATTTTTGGGCTGATGCCGTTAGTACTGCAGTTTATCTTATTAATCTGCAGCCATCTTCTCTTTGTCATAGACGTAGCCCGGGTGAGTGTCTTTACTGTACTCCTCCTCGCTATACTCATCTTCATGTTTTTGGATGTCGGTGTTTTGTCTTGCTTCCTCAATGGGAACGGAAGAAACTAACAGCTCAGTCAGCCCCCTGTGTCTTCCTTGGTTACAGTTTAGAGCATAAGGGGTACCGTTGCTATGATCCGGTTGCTCGGAGAGTGCGTGTCTCTCGAGATGTCAGCTTTGATGAGTCCACCCCTTTCTATGCTTCCCCTTCCTCTACTGTGCCTTCCTCCCCTTCTGTCTCTTTATCTTTTCTTTTTCCAGCTTCTTCTTCTGAGGCGTCTACTCCTCTATCGTCCGCTCCTACACCTCCATCGCTTGTTTTGCCTATCTCTCCTGAGTTTATTGAGTCCACTCCCCTTCCTCCTGCTCATCCTCCTATCAAGTTTCATTTAGTCGACGCACCTGCAGCCTTCCCCTGCGGTCCCACCGCCTCGCTTTCTCCAGCTGTGATCCGCCCTTCGAGGTATCTTCTCACACCTACTCTTCTTCGCGGACTGCTCTACTTTAGCTCCCCTACCCGCTGCTTGTCGGCCGCTTAGTACCGCTTTCTCGGCTCATGAGCCGTGTACTCCACGGAGGCAAGTAGCTTCAAATAGTGAGTGGTCTACGACAGAGGAGCTTGATGCCTTGGCCTGCATCGGATTACATGGGACCTTGTTTCTCACTTTCGCATGTCGTTCCGACACCAGATGGATCTACAAGGTGAAGACTCGTTCAAACGGGTCCATTGAACGCTACAAAGCGCGTTTGGTGGCTCGTGGATTTCAGCAGGAGTATGGACGGGACTATGAGGAGACTTTTGCTCCTGTTGCTCATATGCACACTGTTCGCACCTTGATTGCTGTAGCTGCTGTTCGTGGTTGGGATCTCAGTCAGTTAGATGTGAAGAATGCTTTTCTTCACGGCCACTTACAGGAAGAGGTTTACATGACACCTCCTTCTGGCCTTTCGACTCCGTCGGCTGATGCATGGTATCAAGCACTTTATGGTCCCCAAGCAAGCACCCTGCTTGGTTTGAGCGCTTTAGTACCGCTTGTTGAGGGGTCGCAGGTTTCACAACCGAGTATTCATGACCCGTACTCGCTCACTCACACCTCTTCTAGTGGGCCTGACAGCTTCCTTCTTTATGTTGGATGACATGATTCTCACGGGGATGATTCTCGCCATTACATTTGTAGGCGTAAACAATGTGAGACTTTTTGATATGACCGATCTTGGTCCGCTATGCTTACTTCTTGGTAGTATTGAGATTAGTTCCCATCCTCGATGGTTTTCGCTCATCTCAAAGAACTCTACATTTTGGACCTACTTGCTCGCTCCTCCGGTCTTAGTGGACACCAGATCAGGCCTACATAATCGCGTGGAGCTTCACATACAAATTTCAAGGCTTCGATGGCACACCTTTACCGTGACCCTACCCGCTTATTGTCATTTGCGGGTAGCCTAGTATATATCATTGTTGTCACTCGTCGGATATTTTCATGTTGTACGTATGTTCTCGGGCCAGGTGTGCTCTACTTCCGCTCACTATGCACATCTTCTACCGGGTCTTGCGCTATCTTCGCTGGTACTATCTCTCCGCAAATATTTTACTCCAAATACCGCCTTAGCCATGCATATTCGATGCTTACTTGGCGAAGTGATCCCAGATGATCGCCACTCACATCGGGCTATTGCTTATTTCTTGGCTCTTCCCTTATTGTCTGGAAGACCAAGAAACAGACTACTGTTGCACTATCCAGTGTTGAGGCAGAGGTCCGTGCCTTGGCTTCTACTGTTCAGGAGATCATTTGGCTTCGTTGGTTACTTCAGGACCTTGGTGTGCCTATTGTCTCCCACACTCTCCTTCACTGTGATGCGACTGGGCGCTTCTTCGGGATTAACCGCTGATCAAGTCAAGCATGAGTGACCAAGCGTATCGTGGTGGATGCTCACTTTATTCTGCTTTCGCTCATGATCGCATAGCCTCCCTCCGTTATCTTCCCTCTGAGGTCCAGGTCGCTGACTTCTTCACCAAGGCTCAGACTCGTGATCAACATTCATTTCTGTTATCCAAACTTAAGACTATTGATCCGTCTTAAGTTTGAGGGGCGGTGTTATGTGTATATTTACATTATTTACCCCTTTGGTGCCTGTGGGTGTGCTCGTGTGTGTTGGAGGGCTGTGCTGATCGTTCTTCTCATGAGTGTGTTCAGAGTGTACTGTTCATCAGGTTCTTCTTCTCTCTTTTCCTCACAACTCCCACATTGGATAAATATAAAAAACTCCAAAGAACTACACATGCATTTCGGTTCCAAATCTTGAAATAGTGATCTGAGAATGTTTGAAGCCCTTGCTGGTTGAAGAGTGTGTGTTGTGAAGTGAGAAATTGAATGAATGTGTAGTGTTTTTTTTTTTTTTTTTTTTTTGAAAGGTGGATAAATCACTTTTATTTATAGTAGATAAAATTAGTCCTTAGTTGGACTAGATTACATAATCGCACGGCCTTAGATGGATCTGGGAAAAGACTGAAAGAATATGTTAAACTAGGTGTGGGGCAGAGCCATGTTCCTCTCTGTTTTGCTCCTGTGTAGCCTCGTCCTCGAAATCAGAGTGTGTGTCCAGTGGTGGGCGTTGGCCATATCCTCAGCATCTCCATGATATACAATGATGAAATTTATCTTGTCCACTCGATCTATGGCAATCAGAATCAAATGTGAGAAAAAAATTTGTACTTGCAGTATCATGAGATTATCCATATGTACTTGCAGTTTATGAAAAATATAGTACCAAATCAGTAACTAATGTTCATTACAAAAGAAGATGTGATTGGATTTAAAAGTCTGAAAATCACTTGGAAACTTATCTTTTTTTATATATATAAAAGTTGATAAATCAAGTTTTATTGATAAATAGTAAAGTAGTACATATCCGAGTACATATATGTGTGAATTAGGAATGGTGTAGAGCTGGAATTACATGGAAAACTTATCAACTTACGCTTTTAGATACGAATCCTGACACTAAAATCAAAACCAACCATCGGAAACTATATCTAGTTTGTTTGATATGAAATTGACCATAGAATCAGATGCCGTTTCCACGCATGGGAATCTGAAAGTGTCTAAATGAATATGGCCAATTCATACCAAACAAGCTACATATTTTTTTTAACAAATGATTTCCCATAGAAAAAGATGTCCGCATCTCCATAAATATGCATATTGCTATATTAAGCATGGACTTTCACAAATCAAAAAAAGTTAAACAGGACCCGTCGAAGAGAAGAAGTCTTTGATTCTTTTTGTTCAAGTGGTCAGATACAATAATTTAGCAATAAGCATATAAAACTAGAAAGCAGCAACTCAGATCTTAACAGATGAATCAAATGGTAATACAGATGTCAGTGATGACAAGTAGAGAGATTGATTGGTTGCTTCTGCTAAAAAGAAGATTACTCCAAAGTGAAATATATAATAGCCATTTAACCTTGTGGTAACCGTAATCACATAAGCCAATAGTTCCAGGAATTAGGGATATTAAATTAGAAAGCATGCGTTCAAAGTTTAATGGATGAATCTGTGAGAAATACCCTTTCCCAAAAAAAAAAAAAAAAAAAACAACAACCTGTGAGCAGTACACCAAGCAATAACATAGAGTAGTGGTAATCGCTGATTACACGAGATAGACAATTATTTCAAATTTCTAAGATTACCTCATACTGGTCCATTGTTGTATAAATTCATCCCATGCCATCTGCTATTTGTGCACCAACATCTTTCTCCCATAATTTTGCAAGTTCATTCTGAAGTGTTTCAACTTCCAACAAAGTCCACACTTGGAACCATCAAGAACATCACAATCACATCAATAAGGATGTGCACATGAATTCTTCTAGCACCCTTTTCAATGGTTCCTTTCAGTAAAACAGCTAAAAGAAATAGTGAATCACACCTAAAATTTGCTCAAACAACTAACAATTGAGGATTGAAATTATAGGTGGTTCTCATTATACCAGCAATTAATCAAGAAGAGAGTGGGCACATCCATCACTAAATAACCCAATGAGACGCAAAACATTCTATAAAATTGCATTGAATTCTTTCAATACAATTTTCACAGGTGTGGATAAGTAGCAACTGCAAAAGAAAAAGTCACCCACAACTAAAATTTTCTCAAACAAGTGTTTCTCCTAGTACCAGCAATTAATCAAAACCAGAGTGAGATGCAAAAGTATCTTCACCAAAACATTCTCTAATGTATTAAAATCCTTCTCCATAAATTTTCCCAGAGTCAATAGCAAGATCAATTGATTTAACACTCCAAGCGTAATGAAGCACTTCAGCTCAATGCATACCATGAAAAACCAGAAGACATGCAAGAGAAAAGCATAAGAAACAAAGGGCATCAAACATAAACCAATTCATCAAGCAATTTCAAGATACACATCGATTCTAAATCCCACTCAGACATCATGATATACTTGAAACTATAAGCCACAATATTTGCAATATCATAAGAAAAATCGAAAATAGGCAGCTGCGATTTTTTAACTGAAATGAAAACATAATGAAATCCAAGAACTTTTTAAAAGCACAACAGATACTCTGCCTTTGAGCATAATCTTTCTTGCACCTAGTGCATTGTGCCCCAACTTCACTGTTCCTCGGTTGGAAGATCTACTGCCGTGCCATTTGCCCTAACCAATCCCCATCTCTCCGCTTCATTTCATAAAAAGAAGATACAACTCTTACCGGAAAAACTTCAAGCATAATCAAATCAAATTCCATGTATAGCCATAACCCGCACCTTCATGTTTGAATCATGGTTGGCGTAACCCATTGGGAAGCCTCGAGTGGTCCGCCATTCTCCATGAAACCTCAGAGCTGCGAATCTCCCATCAAAACCACACCAAAGAAAACAACCAACGTGTTTGCTTAAGAATCATTCGAGATATCACTTTCCTTACTATCTTTTGGTTGAATGCAGCTCCTCCGGCAAAGCGGCACAAATTGGAAGCGGCGGAGAACCTGGTGAAGCGCAGCCTCGAATTCACTTCGAGCACGCCAGGACGGGATGGTGAGGGCGGTGACGCGTTCGAGGACGATACACCTCCCACTCGGGACATGCCTTGAACAAGCAAGTTGGTTTGACGCACTGAGGAGGCCACATCTCATACAACGGCATGAGTTGGAATGATGTTTCTCTTTACTTAATTTTGTACTGTATGAGCAATGTACTGATCTCCTATCAAGTTAATTATTAAATAAAATGTGGTTTATCCACTTCATCAAAAAAAAAAAACAAAAACAACCAAAAGAACGCAATCGGATTTAATGACTCCAATTCAACAGAGATTTGAATATGAAAACGAGAGAGAAAGAAAGAGAGAGAGATGGAGGGATACCTCGAGTTGCGATTCCTCTGAGGGAGCAGTTGAAATACCTGCGACTATTTATAAGAACTTGAGAGCGGGCATCCCCGGGTCTAGAGAGATATATGATGACCGTTAGATCTTCTTTGAGATTCGAGATCAGTCATCCTTCTGATGATGAACAATTTTTTGTGTGTAATCTGAAGGCAACTTACAACCAGGAAAATAAAAACTAGCTCCATAAAGGGGGTTAATTGCACCCATGGCCACAAGACTACTCGGGTTATAACACTATAGTCAAAAAACTTTTTTTTTCATATCAAAAAAGCCATAAAACTTTGCTCCAATTACATGTAAAGCCAAAATGAGTGAATCTCCGGCAAAACTGCCCACATGTCATTGACATGTGGATATATTTGTTTATAAAATGCAATGTCAGTGACACATTTTTTGTGTGGCCATAGGGATAGAGGGATTTACTTTCGCCGATTGATCGGATCGCCTCTCGTTGGATGGATCTTGAGGGCCGAAGTCCTCATAGGAGCAAAGGATATGTCGTCGAATCTGAAATCGAACGTTCTCCCGCCCAATCCCGAATGGCTTGAAAAACTCCTAGAAGACATTAACAGCAGGAGAAAGAAGAGAGTGAAGAGGAGTGGATCTAGGCTTAGGATCGCTGGAGATTCACCTATTTCAGTTTTACATGCAACTGGAGCAAAGTTTTATGGCTTTTCTCATACGAAAAAAAAAAGTTTTGTGACCATAGCATTATAACCCAAGTAGTTTTGTGGCAATGGGTGCAATTTACCCCATAAAAGCTTCTCAATTAGTTTGACGTTAATATTCCAGACTATTAGCTGCTAGTTCTCACTTTGGTTATAGTGGTTCGAGGTCTTTAGGTAAAGGCGTCAATCGGACCATACCACCCGTGGGCCGACATTGCCCAACACGAAAGGGTTGTGCCTAAGCACGGCTTGACATTGTAGCAGCAGGGTCATGCCTAAGCAGGACTCGGTCACGAGCTCGTGCTAGACCGGTCTCATGCAGTCCGTGGGTTGGCTCGACATGTGGCCCGTGCGTGCTATGCCTACTTGGGCACGTGGGCCAGCACAACATTGAACCGAGTCGACAAGAATCACGAGAGGTCTGGCAAGAGAAAACGTGCCCCCCACAATGACATGGTGGCATGTCTGGCCCGCCAGGTCATTTTTCAAATTTTATTTTATTTTAAATTTTTTAAATATAAAAACTTTTATGGAGTTTAAAATTGCTATATTTAAACCTTATGAAGTTCTACAATTTTTTGAAATTTTTTGGGATTTTTAGGAATTTTCGGATTTGTAGAATTTTCTCGGTTTAGGGGATTTTCTCATTTTCTGGGATTTATTTTGAGATTTTGTGTGTTTTTTTTTTGGATTTTTTGGAATTTTGTTGAGATTTTTTTTTAAAAATAAATTATATATGTTAAGTTTTTCTTAATTTGGTGGGCTGGCCGGTGACTGGCCCGGCATGGCACAAGCCATGCTGTGCCTTGTGTGCCTTGTGCCGGGCTGGCCTGGCCAACCAGTTTGACTCCCTGATCTTTATGGTTAGAGTCTTGTGTTTTTATATAATAATTTATTTTTCTTCATATATCAATGTCGGTTTATTCAAAATCACTTAAAAAATAAATTCTGCCCAATTGGAGTTGATTATAATTTATTTATAATATTTTTTACCCTCTTGGACTAAATTACTCTGGGCTGTTGTTCCCCAAGGCCTATTGGAAAACTTAAGGCCAGGTCCATACTATTTAGGTTCTGACTTCAATGATTTCATAGATTACATCCATACATACACACAAAAACAAAAGAGAAACTCATTATACTTTTTTTTAAAAAAAAAAAAAAGATAACAAAATCTACTATCTTCTAATCTTAAACCTTTGCAGAAAAGCAAATTCCTTTTTACATTAAAAAAAAAAAAACACACACATATATATATATAATATACTTGGCCTTTTATTAGTGCATGGTTTATTAAAAAGGCAAAACCTACACAACAAAAGGCCGGCCAGGCCAGGCCAGACCAGATAAGGCCTTTCATATTCCAACAGCCAGACATCAAACAACCAGACAATAAAATGAAGCTCAAATCAAAGACTTGCCCTATCTCATGTTTCATCTTATTCCCTATCTATACCTACCTCTCTTTCTCTCCATTCGTGAGAATATTGATGCACAAGATCACAAAGTTTCTTTTTTTTCTCTTTTTTTTTTCTTTTGTACAAAGTGTTAGCCTCTTGGTTCTTCATCATCCTCTGATAGATCCTCGAGAGCCATACATTTGTTCAAGAAGTATTACGATGGCCATGGCCAGGGAGGAGTCGAAGCCGGGGTAAACGAGCAAGCGGAAGACGTCAAGATCCAAGGACACGCCGGCGACGGCGTCCTTGCGCCGGATCTCGGCCAGTGGCCTTCGTCTGTCGTTGTAGACCATGCAGCAGCGCTTGGAGTACGAGCCCTCCACGTCGTAGCGGTCGCATGAGCCACTGCTGCTGCTGCTGGCGCCGGCGCTACACGGCGTGACGTGCGCCAGCGTCCTCGGCTGGATGAGGCTCGCGTGCTTCTTTACGGAGAAGCGTGGCTTTGTGGCTTCGTCTCCCTCGTAGATCAACCATTGCTCCGATAAGCTTAGCTTCTGCGAGTTTGGGACTTTTATATATTAATCTTTTATAAATAAATAATTAATTTTAATGAGAATAAATGTAAAAAAAATCCAAATAAAATTATTAATTTCAAATCCATCCTATATTTTCCAACCTCTCAAAACGAAAACAGAGGATACCCTAAAATAATTTTATTTTCCCTTAATTTTTCATGAATAAATTGAATAGTAATATGGAGTGGTATTAGTTTTATTTCTCTCTTGATCTGAAAATAAAGAAGGAAAAAAAGAGCTTAGTATCATCAAGGAAAACAACACTCATTTTTCAGTGAATTTTCCAGCATGGAAACTAGATCTAAAATATATATAAATTGGGGATATATGTTTCATTAAAGTAGAAAAGAAGCTCATAGTCTAGAACTTTGGGATGATCGATGTACCTTTCTTCGAATAGTGAGCAGTGATTTCCCGGAGGCGTCCATGAGAACGATCTCGCCCTTGTTCCCAGACGCGTAGTTATCCACGCGGAACACGAGGTTCCCCTTCGCATCGAACACCGTGAAGCCATTCCCGTTGAGGAGCAGCGATCGGCGCCACACCGTCAGCGCCTCGACGCTAGCCGCCGGGGAGGGAGACTGGCAGGGCGCCGCCGGGCGAGGGGATTCGAGCACCGGAGCATTTGGATGGATCTTCGTCATCAATCGAGAGCTTCTAGAATTGCTTTCCAGAACGGAGAAGAAGATAGAGGAGAGCAAGAGGGTAGGGGACGAAGAGGGAGTATGAGGGGGTATATAAATGGAATGAGTGGACGAAAATACCCTTAGAGTTTGAGCGAATGGCTCGCACGTGCGGTGACGTCGTCAGGGACGGCGTCAAATTACGGACTTCCGAATTGCGGTTGAAAAGAGATGTGGTTGTGAGAGTACCACGTGGCAGTGGAAAGTGACCCGGTGGGTTAAAAATGGGTGGAGATAAGAATCCGGGTTTTGGGCGGTTAGGTGTGGGGTCCTTTCATTGTTGGTGGGCCCGGGTGCGCTTTTTTTTTAATGGAGAAATGGAAAATATCTAGATATAAAAGTTTTTAAATATTAGTGCTTGTTTGACATTTCAATTTCTTATATTTCTTGATTAACCTCTAATGTTTAGAAATTAATTAAAAGGGGTGATTAGTAAAAAAAAAAAAAAAAAATCTTCAATCAAGTCAGATATGAACTAGATGATGTTTTTTTTTTATTCTTTTTTCTCCAAGGCATGATTTCCGACAAAGATATTTTTTGGATTTTGTTTTTTTTTTCTTATTATCAAAATTTTTAATAGTCACACATCATCTAATTAAATGGATATATATATATATATATATATACATATAATCAATGATTCTTTTCTTTATGGTAAGAAATGAAATCGATTAATTTATATAATTATTTTTATAAAAAATATTATAACTTAAAATGATGTACTATAAATAACAATTGACAAAGTTCCACTGTTCCACATTTTTAATTAAAATATTTATTTGAATATATATAACCACCCTTGACAAGTTGAAGGTTTAGTGGCCAACATGCTTCATTTACCTAATTAACAAAAAAATCAAACAAGTCTCTCATCCCGTATTATATGGTTGGATAGTCATATTATCATGCAAATGCAATATATATTTTTTTAAAAAAATAATAAATAAACCATATTTATTGATAATGCTTAAGATATTACATAACTATATGATTCTATGAAATCAAAAGATATTAGCGTTATTTTAGTTATATATGACATATAGAATGCAATGTTCAGTGATCTAGGTTGTCTTTGGTGACCTATACCTTTTGCACCTCCCACAACTTTAGGGGATTAGTGGCATCGTGTTCTCTTCCGCAAAGTCTGCATCTGGTTGGCGTTGTTGTGCATCTTTATTTTCTTGTGTGATTTCTAGACTTCGTTTTGCTAGTTGTTCGATCGGCAATAGTCCTAACCTCTTAGAGTAGTGTGTTGCATCCATCCAAGAAAAGTATAAGGAAGTTGATGACTCGGATGAGTTTTTTTTAAAACAAGTCGTTTGTCGTGGAGCAATACATCTTAATATGCATATACAAAATCTTATTTTTATGAATTGTAAATCTTAAAATCATAATCTATTTATTTAATATGAGGTACTATATCATCTACTATCAAATGTAGCCTCATGAATAGAAATAATCTGCATCTGATCATGAACATTCACACTGCTGTAGTCTGTAGATCCATAATGAAAGTCTGCATCCAAAGATACCTTTTTTTTTTTGTCTATCTATCAAGATTTCCAATGCTAATCTAATTCAAACTTTGTTGCTTCATTAACTCAAATTGGTGCACTTTAATAGTTTCGGTTCAATCTTATATGTGAATCCAGATTTATATAAAATCAAATACATTAAAACATTTTAACTAAAATGGTTAATTAAGACAACATAATAGAAAATATTCTAACACATAACTCAATATATGAAAAACTCCAAAAATATTTGCATATTATTAAACCAATTCGCTTCCAATCTCTCTCAAGAACTTCTCTTTGGCCCTAATCAAACTTTGGAATAAATGAAGATCACTTTCATTAATAAGTCTTCATGTTTTATATTTAAAATAAGTGAAGCACAAACCTAAGACATTCACCATTAATAGTTTGAGTAGCTAATAATAATGTGCCACCCTAATCAAGTTAGATCAAGTCACTACATAAGGGTCTTTTTTTAATACGGGATAAGCCACACTTATTTAAAAAAAGGATCAAGTGCTAATCAAAAAGTAACCTTATACTAAACTTACAAAACATCATACGTGAGCTCAATAATAAAAAACAAAATCATGTTCATTAACTAAGGTAGAGTATCACTCAATCAAGGTATATATTAGTCAAACTCTTCGGTTGAGGTTGTTTATCTCTTCGCATATGCTTGACCACTACTTATTATTTGCAAGTTTAAAACTTTTGTTTTGTTTTTTTCAACCATTGATAATTAATTATTGAGCCACTAACAATGATAAAGTTAATGGTTAGTGGACATGGATTATGGAACCAATAACAAGAGGGATTTAGGACCATTGATGATGATGGGAAAGAATGGTTAGAAGATGATCCAAGAAATCATATTTTAGAGAAGTATAACATAATAATTAAATAAAAAGAAACTAGTTATCTTCTCTCTCTTGGATTATCTTTGGCATAATATACCGAATCATTTGCCATGAGATCATTTGTTCAAACGAGAGAGAGAGAGAGATGCCGGCAATGGACAATTAAACCAATATCTATTCATCCAATTAAAAATAAGAAAATAAAAGTTGTATATCTGTTTGGAATATGGTTGCAGCAATAAGGATGAATGAAAACAAGCAACAAAAAAATAAGAAGAAAAACACTCGGAGAATTTATGTGGTTTGGCGATGTGCCTACATCCACGAAAGCAGGTGGAGGAAATTTTCACTATGATCAAAATTAGGGTTATATCATGCATTTATACTAACCCTAGATGTACGAAAATTATAAAATTACCCTCCATATCGTAAGCAGCAAGCTTCCCTCGCTAAGCTCCACACCACCAGGGGCAACACCTTCGTGATACGGTACAGAGGATAATTTTGTAATTTTCGTATGTCTAGGGTTAATATAAATACATGATGTAATTACCTTAATACCATGTAAATTCTTTGAGTGTTTTTCTTCTTATTTCCTTTGTTGCTTGCTTTTATTCATTGTTATTGTTGCACCCATCTTCAACAATATCGATGAAGATTTGTGTTTGTTTTTGTTACTTAATTTGGATCTTTGTTTGTCATTGTCATGCCAAAAGGCAATGAAAATCTAGGTTTAACATTAATGAAAACCCTAATTACAAAGGTTGAAATGCAAAAGAATTACTTACATGAAGACATACATAAATAAACTCATCTGACTTTGGATTGATGAAAAGGACATGGATGAATTAGTCTTTAAATATATATATATATATATATATATATATATATATATATATATATATATATATAGAAGGTTGATGTAAATGTTATTTGCTAATTTATGTTAGATGATGATTCTTATTTTCATTTACTTATTTATCTTTGTGCCTTTTTGTCTTATTATCCTACTATGTGCTTGTTTGTATTATTAGATGGTATCTAGATTGTTAAAACAGAGAATTTTATTCAATAAAGGATTATTTATTTATGTACCCATAAAAAACATCTTTATTTGTATTTACTTATGGAAATATACCGTCGTAAAACTTTAATCATTGCACGTAAACAACGATGATTTATAATTTTAAAAATCTTTGATTAAAAAGATTAACATGATTAATAATATATGATTTTTAATAATGCATGCATGGAAATTTTTTAAATATAAATTAATATTTAGTTTAGCAACCTTCTAACTAAAAAAATGATAATAATAAACAAATAGTTAGAGCATAAAACATATCGATCAAACACTTGTACGGACTAGATTCCTACTTCCACTTCTAAATGTCCTTTGAAACATGAAGAAATTATATATTCATTGTTGTATAGTATGTATGAGTCATTTTATTGTATTTTATAATAATGATTATTATTTTTTCCAATATGATACATAATCCATAGTATTAGTTTAGAGAGTGGATAGTGATTTGGCTTTTGTTGGTATGTTTAGAAGTGGATGTATAACATTTTAGTATTATCAAGTAAAGGGATGTTTCAACCACAATTTAGGCCAAGAAGATTCAATATGTGATCTATGAAAGAATACAAAGTTGGATTTTTTTTATTAAATAAGGGGCTTTTTGCAAGTGTACCCCTGAATAATTTTAAAATTATGTATTTACCCCTGAATAAAACATAATTGCATACATACCCCTGAATAATAGGTATAATTGCATATATACCCTTGGGGTTAAAATCAAATGGAAAACCGTCGAGTTAACAAACGGTAGACATGCAAAATGACCATCATACCCTTTACATATATACCCCTAAAAAATTTGTTTGACTATAAATTTAAAAATACCCCTTTAAAAATCTAAAATTTAAAATAGTTAAAAAATATATAAAGAGGGGTATTTTGGACATTTTTCAACCCTTAACCTAAGTTGTAACCATGGTTAAGATTACTTGGTTAACTTCTGTCAACGGATCCTAACAATAAGGGTATATCTGCAATTCAACCTGTTTTTCAGGAGTATACAAGCAATTATGATTTTTTCGGGGGTAAATATGTAATTATGAAACTTTTGAGGGGATATAACCAATTTCCCCTTAAATAAGTCATAATTATGCTACAAAAATTCTAATTATGGTTTAAAGCTTTTCATAATAATGCGTATCAAAGAGACAGCTAATTTATGTCTTCCAAGTTCTAAAGTAATTTTTTATATACATATAAATAAATTATTAAATTATTCAAATAAAAAACACAAGCTCATACAAAGAAAACAATAGTAGTCCAACGTATTTATTGTTATAGAAAAAAATATCCATAAATTTTAAATGGACATATGGTATGATTCAAACCATTAAGGAAAAAACTTGATAATCAGTAATCCAACGGAGGGAAATGAATCTCCAATGGCGTCAAGATCTAGTGAGTCATGCTAGTGAGCTAAAAAAAGGAGATTGCAAATACCTTGGTAAAGGATGAAAAACCTTTCTTTGAGAGAACAAGAAAATCAAAACCTTTTTTCTAAAACCTCTCCCTCTTCTTCTCTTTGGTTCTCTCTCTTTGAGTTCTACCTTGACCATTTCTCTGGTCACCCCCAAACATGAGCGGTTAGATTCCTGTTTATCTCTGGTTCTCTCCTCTTTCAAAATAAGGTTGGATATATGAAGGCTCATCTTAAAATATATATATTTTTTTTATCCAGGAGATCAACAAGAATTGGAAAGAGAAATAATGATCGTAACTGATCTCTCTTTTAAAAGGACAGAAAATTCCCACCATTTTCAACCCACCTTTATTATTAATCAAGATCAATTCAGATCTAAGGATTGACAGATATTTACATCAATATTTATAATTTTGCATAACTATTGAATTTTAAGTGGAATTTATTAAGAAATATAACAGAAATATATTTTAATTTTTTACCTTTGTAATTTATCCATTTTTTTTTATAAAAGTTCAAGCTTACTCTTTCTTTTTTTTGGTCCATCTGCAAGAGTGGGAGGAGAGAGTGTCAAGACACACTGCCTATCAAAGACAAAACGTGATCTACGTGGCATGATTTGATTGGGTAAACTATCGATGTCGGCACACGTGCGGGACCCACATATGTTAGGAATGTTGGAAAAAAAAAGGTCAAAAAGATTGGAAGGCAAAAGAGAGATCCCTAGATAGATAAGAAGAGAAAGAGATGTGGAAAATGATATGCATGTTGTGGACCCCACTATGATGATTTGAATTTACTGTGAACCCTATATTTATTTTGATTTTCTTTTAATTATATTTTTGATTGGATGAAATAAAATTAGAATGTAAACCAAACTTACTTATATTCTAGGAACTGTAATTTACTTATTTTAAGAATTGTTCTCAAATAGAAGCTAAAATAACTATAATTTATAAATTTATAGCTTTTAGAGCAATGCTATATCAGATGACAAAATGATATGAAATAGACACGAACCCATTGAATGTGCCTTTGGATGTGTCTTGAGATCATCAACACGACCATCTCAAGGCACATCCAATGGATTTGTGTGCTCATTTCATGTCGTTTCGTTGTCTTAAGTAGCATTCTCATAATGAAAACATTTTGGTGACCTGTTAGAAACTATTGCTTCTTATGATTCTCACTTATTTCAACCTTTTCAACTTATTTTATAAGTGACTGTATCAATTAACTTGTATGAAATCAAATAATAAAAAATTAAATATAATATTTTTATTTACAGTAAATCAAATAATTTTGTAATAAGTCAAATTATAAAAATTCAATTTATATGTAATTCCAAATGAGTTCATATAATACATTTGAAAAAAAAAACAAATTCAAATTAAAAAAATCAGTAATTAGGATTGGGTTTTGTCAAAAATAGGATATACTTATGTATATATTAAATTAATCAAATTTGTTGTTGTTCTTATCACTATGGAAATCATAATTGAGAGTACTATGGATGTGGTGATGGTTTTTTTGGTCATTCTAAACATTTATGGTGTTTTATAATAATTATTTATTAAAATCTTATTGTTTGCAACTTTGCATGACAAGAGATACTTTGTAAAGTCAAAATAAAGAGAACAATTCAGTCAAATATATATAAAATGTTTAGAAACAACACTAACTCAACCATACAAGTTATAAAAATAATAGATATTTAACTATTCATCCCTTGAATAGTTACTTAATTGTCTAGGGGTCTCAATAAATAAATGGTGATATTGATGATTAAAAAAAATATATTTATTTAGATATGTTAGCCCAAAAATAGGAAGAAACCAAAATTTCTCACTAATAGTTAAATTTATTTAATTATGCGAGACTAGATCCGTAAAAAGAATGAATTAAAATAATAAAAATGGTGAAAAAAATATCAATTTATGTGGAAAACCTTCAAATCAGGAAGAAACCACGGGCTCACTTGCATGAGCGAATCCACTATGCTTCATCTTCATTACAAAGGAAGGAATCCATGGAAGAGTTGAAGAATCGAGGTTACAAAATAAGGGAGGAGGAGAAAGAATGACCAGAGAGGTAGGGTTTCACCGCTTCAAAGTTCATCCCCCCACTTGTGTGCCAGCTCAACCCTAGCTTAACTCCAGTTCATTTTTCTTCTAGAGGCTTCTAGATGTCAGTTCATTCGCCAGCTGAACTCCAGCTGTCCATTCTTCTAGAAGATTAGCTGGGTCTCTAGGGATTTCTCGGAATTCTTTCATTTTGTATGGCTGAACGTAGTGTTGGAGAGCTAAATATAAGAGTGAAACGAATAAGATCCAAATAGAATTTTGGACAGATGGCGCTCCATAATGGCCCGAACAAAAATACTCTGCAGGAGTCCAAACGGATAGTACCTTATAGATCCAAGTAAAACATTATGAATCCGAATAGAATCATTTCGGACCCTAACGGGATTGGACTCAGATACGAATAGAATTAGGTAAGAACGACATGTGTCTTCCCCTTTCATCCTTATCAAGATATTAAATTTATTAAATTATTTTTAGGAAAATAATATTACACTATGAAATGGAGAGTGAAATGGAGCAGGAGAACGCATGTGAAGAAGGTGTTTGAATTTGATTTGATAACTCGCTGGTGAGTCTTTGTCCATACACCGAAAAGTAGTCACATCATTTCAGAATGTGATCATGTCTTTGTTTTTTTTTTCTTTTGCTTTTTTCGTTTCTTCTCTCTCTCATATCTTTTATGTGAGGAAAAAATATTTAACAGTTTCTAGCACTATTTATGTATTATTTATCTTTATATCCTATCCATCCAAAATATTATTTACATTAAATCCTTACACGTCTCCATCCAAAGACCCCTAAATAATTAAGTAACTATTCAAAAGATGAATAGTTAAATATCTATTTATGTTAAGTGATTTAGCCTGAACATTACTTATAACATTTAAAATCTTTCCTCTATGTTGGTTTGTGTATGTATATTTATATTACACATATATATCTACGATAGATTTATGTGGTAGATATGTAGTTATTTATCTCTTGAATAGTTACTTAATTGCCTAGGGATCCTTGGGTGAGGGTGTGTAGGGATTTAGTATAAATAGTGTTTTGAGTGGGTAAAAAATAGTGCACAAATAGTGCATAAATAGTGCCAGAAACTAATAGATAATTTCCCCTTTATAGGGATGATTGAAGAACACAACTCATACTTTTTTTAAGGGAAAATTATATATATATATATATATATATATATCTGCATGACTTGTATAAAGCCAACCGGATTACTGTTCATTTAAGGTCGACTCATTTTGAGGCACTTGGAGAATATTTTTTTTAAATCCAACCGTATGAATGGAAAGAACATCGAAAAATAAGCTAGCATGTCAATTTTCATACAATTTGAGAAGTTGTAGGGTATTCATCTTAATGGGTGAAAATTTATAGAAATATTATCGGTTCAAAATTTCACCCTTTAAGATGAAGACCCTACAAGTTCCCAAATTGTATGAAAATTGACATGCTACCTTATTTTTCGATGTTCTTTCCATCCATACGGTTGAATTTTCTTAAAACACTGTGCAAGTGGGCTAAAATGGGGTGACGCTTGCGATATTACTTAAGCACGTAATATATATATATATATATATATATATATATATATATATATATATATATTCAAAACTATTCTAATTATGTATATATCTTTAAAAAATATATATAATTATATATATACCACTAGGGGTGTAAACTAACCGAGCCGAGTCGAGCCGAATATTGGCATGCTCAAGCTCGGCTCGTGAATAAAGCTCGAAACTCGAAGCTTAGCTCGAGCTCGTTCGAACCTTAATTTTTGTTGCTCAAGTTCGGCTTGTGTATTAATTGAGCTACTCGAACTCGGCTCACAAAACTCGAATTACCAATAATAATATCAGATTATTTAAAAAAATAAAGAAAATAAAAGATATATACTTAAGAAAGTTAGATTGGGGTGTCACTTTGGTTTAGGTTTTCTTTATTCATGTATATAAAATATATAATTTAAGAGAAGATAAAAATTAATGTATAAAAAATTATATATATATATATAATTATTTATTAGTCCCTGACACTATTTGGTACTATTTTCCACCCAAAACACACACACTCAAAATACTATTACACTAAACCCCTACACACCCCCCTCAAGGACCCCAAGAAAAAAAAATAAATAGTGCCAGTGACCAATAGTTCATTATCTAATATTATATATATATATATAAATCTCGATTAGACTCATGAGCCTGTCGAGTTGAGTATTTTGTTGCTCAAGCTCGGCTCGTAAAACTACTCGAGTAGCTCAAGCTTGAGCTCGGCTCGCGAAATTCCGAATCGAATTCGAGCATTATCCGAGCCGATCTTAAGTAGCTAGCAAGTAACTCTACTCGCTTACACCCCTATAATACCTCTAAATTTTTTTTATTGAATTATGTATATATCTTTATTGGTGAGATCTGTTAACTATGTTAATCTAAATACTTTAACTATAATTAAATTTAAATCATGAGACAAAATATCTTTTATATATTTTTAAATTTTTTTTAGTTATTTATAAATTTATAATCAATTAATTTTTTTAAATATAAAAAAGTATAATTGTCTTTTCGCACAACTTTATTAACTTATCATTAAACACTATATTAACCTAGAGATATATATACAATAAGATATAAAACCTGGAGATATACAACAATTATTTTTTTCATATATATATATATATATATATATATATATATATATATATAATTTTAATAATTTTCAGTGATATACCTGCAAAAAATATTTTTAAGCTTTAAAGTCAAACACACATATAATATTAAATAATAAACAAATACCCCCAAAGACCCAAGACAATTATGATACTATTTCAGAAATGAATAGTAAATTAACTAAATTAAATCTGTTTTTCTTTTTTCTTTTTTTTTCACTTGTTACCGTATTGAACAACAAAATTTAGCTTTCTTCTGAACTGATTGGGCATGTTAAAAACAGCTAGTATTCTGGGATAACTGGTTGTCAGGAATAAATTGGTTCATGACTCATCAAGAGAAAAGGACTAAAGGGCTATTAGAAATCTAAACTTGAACAGTTCAGTGGTTCATGTATCCAATTCTTACACAAATATACAATATTAAATGTCCTAATCATGAGGTTCCATCAAGTTAGACATTCGCACGCCTCTTATTTCCAATTTATCAAATAGTTTGCAATTGCATACATACAAACTATAAAAATCTGAAATTTAATATATAATGGAAATCTAACTCAAGATCATTAATAATGCAAGCAAATGAATTTGGAAGTCTTGCGTGGAAATATAACTTTTGGTAAGAGGAATATGACATATAAAGGACAAAAAAGCATTAATGTGTTTAGATAGAAAGTCTAGTGGTCTTGCAGGCCGGCATGCTCTCGTTTGGTCAAGCATTTATGTGAATACTGAGTGGTGGAAAAAGGTCAGCCATGCAATAAATAGTCTACGCATTAGAGCAACTTCTCCAACTTATATATCATAATCATATTTCCGTGTGTGTTTTTAACTTTTAATTTTTATTTTTTGTACATACACCCCTAAAATCTTTATATTTGCACACAACACCCTGATTTTTTTTTTAATTATATATAATTCTTCAAAATCTTTGAGGTTATTACAAACAACAACATGCACTCAGTTAGAGATGATTTTGGTTTTAACCAACGTGAAAAGCCAAACTTCACACTAAGAATGATTAGAAAAGCAAAGAAAAAAGAATAGAGTTGGCCAACACTATCAAAAAATATTTCTCTAATGAAAATTTTAGGGAGTTGCATGCAAGTCTTAGTTTTACAAGGTTATATAAGAAATTGCAAAATTTTTTAGGGGTATATATATGCTATATAATAAAAACAAGGTAAGGCTACGACCAATAGACCCAAGTGGTCCAACAACCCTTCCCTGACCCCGCACAATGTGAGAGCTATGTAGCACCGGGCTTCCCTGTGTATATATGCTATATGATATTTTGACACGCCAAAAAAATCTTTTATTTTAGTGTCACTTGATGTGAACCTCAGAATAATTTTATTTTAAAACACTTGAAGGATAAAAAATAGAATGCCGACTTTGTCAAACATATTAAAGTAGTGGAAAACAAAGCAATGTTGAGGCAAATCCATGGTTCCCATTGCTGAAGATAGCACCCTTATTTTGACTGAATGGTGATGAAATTTCTAAAACTCAATCAATCTCTTAGTCAAAAATTGGGGGACAAACTTTAATTTGAGCTGCTACATGGTCTGGTTAAAGGCCTAAAGCCACAAAGTGAAGGGTAGTAGTTAGATACTTGATACATGTGAGCATTAAGAGAAAGGGTAAGTCAAGGAGTTCTTTCCAACCATTCCTCCCACCTTGACAAATCAACTTTGTTTCATGGTCTCATTGTTAAAGTTTGATTAGACCTAGAAAAAGAAGGCTAAATAACCACAGAGGAACTAATTGCCGCTCAAATGTCTAAGTGATGTAACAACAGGGATTGAAAAGGAAATAAGGAAAGAAAGAAAGAAAGAACTCTGGTCATCAGTCATGCTTAGAGGGATCATGAAGAAGTTAACTTGGACTAA
The DNA here is from genome assembly GCA_026586065.1 of Dioscorea zingiberensis. Classification (NCBI taxonomy): domain Eukaryota; kingdom Viridiplantae; phylum Streptophyta; class Magnoliopsida; order Dioscoreales; family Dioscoreaceae; genus Dioscorea; species Dioscorea zingiberensis. The sequence goes on along the minus strand of CM048820.1, from coordinate 64,290,697 downwards.
TTGAGGTCATAATAAAGAAAGAAAGATCTTTGGAGATTTTTGTGGGAGTCCATTATGTCTGCCTTTAGGGGAACTACATATTCTATTCTGCCTACCAAACTAGAAATAGAAAAGAGCACCATGGTCGGTGATTACTAACTCAGATCTAATTTCAAACACAAGAATCTCTGATTTCCTAACCAACTTTCCTTGTGAATGTTGGTTAGGAAATCAGAACATAGGTACTTGTTCATATTTTTAAAAAGAAAAAAAAAATCTCTGATTTACATGACTTGCATTTTGAAAAAAATCAGCACATAGGTACTATGTTTGTGTATGTATGCTGTGTCCACTTGTAAAAGAAGAAACTAAATATACCCATAAGGTACAAAACTAAAAAAAAATATGCAAATAAACATAAGTTACTTGCAATAAAGTTATTATATAGATCAAAGGAGATGGGTTTTGAAGGGGAATATATACATATTCTTGACTAACCTTTGTTGCATATTCTAATGGATCAAATACAATGTACACCTACTTAAATACCGGCATTTTAAATATACATATCACTTGGACATTGTTGAGATAATAGTTACACATAAGCAAGGCCCTGAAGTCTAACCTTGTGTTTATTTCTCCTAAATCAAACTGTTGGACGTTTTCCTAAAAGGTACACGTAATGCAAGTTGACAACATGACACAATGGATTGTTATCTATCAAATAAATGCTCAGTTATGTTGACGAGAGATTTTCTTAGTCTGTACATAAACCATTTCTTGGATGGGAAAGTCTGAAAGATATCAAATGATGTGAAAGAATTAAATTCCAAACTGAACTGACATTTTGATCTTCCAGATGGCCTTTTCTCATCTGTTCACCTAATTGTTGTGAGAAAACATGTAACATATTATAAATAATGGTGGATAACTAATTAAAATTAGACCAAGATGTAGGTTTCCATTTTTATAGAATGTATATAATCTAAATTGTGTAGAAAAAAAAATTAACAAAAAAGAGAGAAGAGAAAGGATCAGGATTTTTTCATTTAGTAAGCATTATTGAGATGGTTTCCTTGTAATCAGATCTTATATTAAATAAATAGGCTATTCATTTTTAAAACGGACAGCAAAGCCTCTTGGTGGACCATCATAAGAGAGAAGAGAAAGGATCAGGATTTTTTCATTTAGTAAGCATTATTGAGATGGTTTCCTTGTAATCAGATCTTATATTAAATAAATAGGCTATTCATTTTTAAAACGGACAGCAAAGCCTCTTGGTAGACCATCATGTCCACCCTTTGGGACTAACATTACTATTTTTAGATTGTAGGTCATCCTTGCAGTCAATGAGCACATGCGCTGGTGACAAACCTACTTCCATTTGAAGCATCATTGATTGGAATGGCTTTTCCAAGTGAAGAGGGACTTGGAAACATATAAAGAAAAGGGCAACATAAAGATGTTGGGAAATGGACAAATTTTTTTTATTTTGTTTGGATCCTTGATGACCTAATTCAATATTTTGGTCATTGCTAAGCTTACAACTAGTGCCTCCAAGCTAAAAGAACGTGATCATTAGGGTAGGCCAGCTGCCCAGCCTAAAGTTAGCTTATTTATCATGTTCAATACTCATTAGGAGGTTGTAATCATCTACCCCTTGAATTAGAAATGTTATGTCCCATGTATCAAGATTTGTTCCTAACATGTTAACCAAACTCATCCTAACACCTCTTTGTTTCATTGGGTGGAATTCTCAAGCTAATCTTCTCAAAGGACAAGCCAAAAATATATAAAAAAGAACTAAGTTGAAATGTTACGTCTCATGCATCAAGATTTGTTTCTATCATGCTAACCAAAATCATCCTAACACCTCTTTGTTGTATTCTAGGGGAATTATCAAGCTAATCTTCTCAAATAACAAGCCAAAATATCAATGTAAAAAAGATTGAATGATTTAGTGGAGTTCGCCTACTAGCACTTCACAAAAACTAATTTCTTTTACCATGTCAGTCTGTTTTGTTAGATTATATATATAGTTTAGTCGATGCGGTTATTTATATATGGTGTATGTGTTATTAGCCTATAAATAGGCTTCTGCTATCCATTCAATAACATGATTCACTTTATAACCTTTCTCTTAACATGTTTATCTAAGCTAATTGCAAACTTGAACATGCTTACTAGATAGTAGGTGCATGAAGTGGAAGAAAAAAAAAGATTAGAGAAATTTCAACAAAAGTTTCAACATCCATGGAAAAAGGAAAGATTCAGTGGAAATGTGACAAAAACTATGCAATGCGTGCTCAATCCCACGAAAAGGTAAGCTAGTGAGTTGCAGATTCCACCCATGCCAACAAAAGCATGATTCTATGATATCCAAGAAAGTCAAGTTGAAGGTGTTTTCTGGGGCCTGTTTCTAGACTTATTCTGCAACATACCAACCAAATTATGCATAAATAAATCTTGCTGATCCACTAGATAGTACTGCAAGAGATCTGATATGATCTCATTATTGAAACTAAGAGATCATGGAGCAAGGGACCGCCAGTCGCCTACCATGAAAACTATACATCACTCCATAGGTTGATCCAGAAAGCAAGGACTGATCCTTCTTTCCTACCTTCAATGGACTAGATAGTGAAACCCAACAGAAAGTCTAGGCAACAGAGGTAGATAAAGGCCTTGTCTACACCCACTCTAAGATGCATGAATGTGTTTGCAATGAAATAATATCCCATGAGGAGGACATGCATCTGCCAAGCATTTCATCCACTACATGCATCATTTAAGTTATGCATTGAATAATAAAAATATTAATGAATAAGGGGGCACATCAAAATCAGAAAATGGGAAATGAAAGAACCTTAATCTGCTCATACAAGACTTTCAAGAATCAAGAACAAAATAACAAAAAGGCAGCAGCAAGTTATGGAAGATAATAAAGTTTACACAATTTTTAAGAGAGTAGAATTGTTTACAACAGGAACAAGGGAATGAATACAGAAAACTGACCTTAAGAGACTTTTCAAATAAATGATGGCAACTAGACAGGAAAGTAAGTGAGACATTGGTCCGAAACCCCCAATAAAAGAGGAATATTTGCAAAATCTGCTGATCAAAGGTAGCTGTACATATCCCAAAAATAAAACAGTCAGAAATAAAGCTGAATTGTGCAGTTAATAGTAAAAGGAATCTTGGACTCTTGTACTCTTGAATATTACATGTAAAATAAATCAAATAGAAATTGTTTCAGTTTCTTCTATTTTGATGTTATGGCTATAGAACTTACTCCCCACTCACATAAAACAATCAAATAGAAATGAAAGAAGAAGCAAAACACCTAAAAGCCATTGTCCAAAAAAATAATAGGTATTCTACAAGACAACCAATCCTTCCAATCCTCAAAACAGTTTTGAGGCACCAATTCTACATTCAATTGTATAGATGGATAAAGGTTGAAGCTGAATGCATCATAATCCTTCCACTCATCAATACCTTCAGATATGAGACAAAGTAGCTAGAGGTCTAACAAGATCGATATGGAAAAATCAGGTGCCTCAATGACCATGGAATGAACTCACCAAGTGATTGTTCTGACAGGAAATTCTATGGTTGATACTGTTGTTTTTCTACAGCGAAATCAATGTTAACTGCATGCACATGCTGGGCCTAGTTGAATTATTTAACAATACATTTCCGTGGCACATGATAAATCTCAGTAATCTTGTTTACTAGTACATCAAACAACAGTTTCTGGAGAGTTCTGTTTTATGCCTAAAGTATATGTATAATTTCAGGCACTACATAGACCAATTAACTGAAATCTGGATAAATGAAATGGCAATGCCAAGTTTGGCCCTTGACATACTCCATTGAAAGCAATGATGTGGGAGGTACATGGGCAGTTGGATAAGAATACCAACTGAAGGATAGCTAAAGAAACTGCATTGGCAGTCGTACAAGATTTGATACTCAAGTTGAACAGGCAGAATCACCCTTGATAATTGTTGGTGAAAAGAGCAGAATCTCCGAGCAAATAAAAGCTTGAGGATGCATGGTGGAAGCCCATCACTTATTAATTGATACAATGAAATATGGAAAATAGTCAATAAATTTGCAATGGGGTAGACTTGTAATTTCAAAGCATATTGATACTAGTAAATGAAAAGAAACCAAAGTGATGTTTGATCACAAAAACTTAGCATGCAGCAATTAATTTTGATAGAAGTGCAGATCAACCATTCTAAAGAGACAAGTTGTAAAGTTCACCTAGACAAGCTCTATATAGGCCATAGGTGCATTATCACCGCGCCTTGGTAGAGTTCTAAGGATTCTTGTGTATCCTCCATTCCGTTCACCATATCTGTCCTGGACCTCAGCAAATAAGGCATGTACAATCTGCTTTTCATAAATGAACCCCAAGGCTTGTCTCCTCTTATGGAGAGATCCATCTTTGGCTAGTGTAATCATTTTATCCACATACTTCCTCATGGCGCTTGCTCTTGCTCTAGTAGTCTTAATCCTGCCATGCTTCAAGAGCTGTGTGGTAAGGCAACGTAATAATGCACGTCGCTGATCTGGGGGCCTATTAAGTTTTGGGACACGTTTTCCATGTCTCATTGCATAGAATCTAGAACCACTATCAATAATGTTGAATCCATTCTCAAAGCTAACACCATCTGCATAATATATGAAATCATGGAAATAACTTGAAGAAAATGCATTTATCAAAAGAAAATTGATAGACAGAGATTTTTTCAGTAGTTATAATGTCATCATGTGGAGAATAATAGCCTTGATGACTGATGAGAGTTGCAAATTTTCCCGTATTAGTCATCTTAGGCAAAAGCAAAATAGATTTCTTCCTACAATTAATAAATTAATATGCTCATTTAATTCAAGCCCGATCAAATGGTAGTGAGAAAGTGATTCAGCCCAATATCCACATTCTTGTCCCACTCTTTCTCTCCTTTTCTTCCCCTTGCCAGAACTCTCTCATCCTCAACAGCTCTCTCCCCACATTCTTGTAACACTCTCTTCTTGTCACCATCACTCTTTCTTGCCTCATTCATACTCATCATTTTGTGGACCATAATATCTGTGGCCCATTTCCCCTCTTTGCCCTGTCAAGTGACTACCTTATAGGTTGAATGAAGAAACTTCAAAACCATACTAATAGCCTCTAAATAGATAATGTAGAAGGAGGGTGAGTTTATGTAGGTTATGTAAATCTTTAAATATATAACTTTGAAAAAAAAAATGATTTTAATCAAGTAAGTGGTTGAAAATATCTGCATTAGATCTTGAACAAAAGCACCAATTGAGTTGCATATGAGGGGTCATAAAACAACGAAGGAATAGTTTTCAACACTTGATATAGGCTAGTTCCAAGGCAAAAATGGCATCCAAACATATTGTGATCAAAACTCAAAGAAAAAACGATCACGTTGAGAATACATATGGCATCTATTTGTTTGACACATGAAAAGTATGGGAAAGATGGCAAAATTCTACCAAGAACATAGTCATTCTGGAAGTTGGACAGGTGATCTGTATCATAATTGGTCATATGGGAAAGCCCAAGTCTATTAAAACAAAATAAAGGCCTCAAACTTTTCTCCTCTTCAAGAAGGATAAAGTATAATTCAGTAGATTTTAATTGATATCATGCATGACCTTATATTGGATGCAAACAATCATAATATTACAGGTTCCGTCATAGAATAAAAAATAAAAAATAAAAAAGTAAAACAAAAACAGATTTTCATGTAAGAATAATTGGGCAGAATGGTATGGCCAATAATCAGGTTGCCCCATACAAAATAACTCCTATGAACTCAAAAATATCTTAGTAATGAAACATATAAAGAATACATTGTGATTAGCTCTAATAATTCACTTGCTTGAACCTCAAAAACCATAACTACTGAAACTATTCTTCTTCTCAGTTCATAATGAAGATCTCACAAGATATCACAGAAATGATAAGTGAAATAATATAACTGAATGGTGCTTGAGATGATAAATGCATATTTAGTCAATATTGTGTCCCCATCACTGCTTGTTACAATGCCGTATTTCAGCTCAATATGCTAATGTAAGAGGTATACCTAGGAATTGGATGTCACATTCACATGTAAGGCTCTCTTCCCATAGCTTAAATATGTTTCAGTTACTTGTATGAATGTAAAACAGTATTGGGACAACAATTTCAAACCAAATCCATTTGAGTGTTATCATGAGTAAATATAATCCAAAAACAGAAATATTATGCAGATCAACACTAGATGTTGGCAAAGGTTTAGCAAACAAATCCGCCAAGCATAAATTCTGGTCATTATGCACTGTAATACTAATGAAATCTGCGAAGCTAATAGGAAACTGGGGTTTGCGCAATTATCAAATTAGCAAGCATTACATCGATACAGTTGGAGTGGAATCGAAAGAAAGGACTTACAGGAGCCCATGGAAAGAAGAGGAGTCTCTGGAGCGAGACCATTGAAAGACCGCAAGAGCTTATGCTCCTTGCGGCTGGATCTCAGGCGGGACGAGGACGGAAACGACGAAGGGACCGAGAAGCGAAGGGAAGGTATGCGAAGCGTAGGAATCGAAGGGAGGGAGGAGCGAAGCGATGTCATACTCCATGGCGAGAGGGAAAGCGCCGGAGAGGATGAAGAAGCCATTGCCATTGGAGTGTGCGGGGGAAACCCTGGACTCTGCTCCGCTCTGTTTAGAGCGCGGATGGATAAGGGGATTGAAGAGAGGTAGAGTAGTGGATCCGCTGCAAAATAAATTGTAAGAATTTTCTTACAAGTAAAATATAAATAGACTACCGTACAAATAACTTTGAGATCCGTGGAGTACATCATTGATTGTTTCTGATCACTAGATGGAAGGACGGTAAGGATCAACTTTAGCTGATATTATTAAAATTGTATATTGTGATATTATTTTCCAAATTTCTATTTTTCTATGGATCAAATAAAAAATAAAAAAAATATAGGGAGTTTCTAAGAGCATCTTTAATGGGCCAAGAGAAACGCTCATTGAGCGCTCAACAAAAAGGAGCTGCCATTAGAGGCGCTCGGTGAGGATTGAGCGCTCAATCCTCACCGAGCGCTCAATGGTGGGCCCCTATTTTTATTTTTTAATTTTTTTAAACTATTTTTTTTCAAAACTTTTTTTTTTCAAAACGTTGTCTTTTAAATAAGCATTGCTTAAAAATAAAATTAATGTAATTTTAATTATTTAAGTAATATGTTTTTAAATGCATTCTAATTTTATATTTTTTTTGTAATTGGATTGTTTATGTAATTTTTTGTTTTTAAAACGGTTTATGTAATCTTATGAAATTTGATTGGTTATTTGATTAATGTTTTTTAAAAAATAATAGTTGCTTAAAAATGAAATCAATATATTTTTAATGTATTATTATTATGTAATTTGATTTTTTTTATGTCATTTTTAATTAATACTATTTACTATTTATAAATATTTTAATAATTTATTTTAAAATTTTGGTATTTTTAATATATTAACTAATTACTTTTATTAAATAATAAATTATTTTGTGAGAATTACATTTATAATAAAATGTTTATTATAAAAATCAAAATGAGATGAATGATATGATTGTAGATTAATATTATAGTATAATGGATAACTCAACCACTACGAGAAAGGTTAATGGAGAATGGGGTTAATGGATTGATGAGGTGTATTGGTGAAATCTTGGATAAATTTCAACCACTGAAGTTGGCCTAAATAAGGATCGTAATAATCACACCATAGAGTTTTGGCGGGAAATCGCCCGCTTGTTCCGTACGACGCACGCTAAACCCTCGTTTCCCGTTCCCTCCCCGTCCCTCTTCGTCTTCTCTGTTCTCGATCTCGCCGGAATGGAGTCGGTACTGAAGGTAAGCATTCAAATCAGAGAGGAAAGAAGGGAAGATCAAAGTCTCACCCCTCAAGAGCTACATAAACCCTAGTTTCTCAATCACTCGCATCATCACCTTCTCTTTCATGGATCTCAATCTAGGGCTCATTTCTTCTCTTCTCCGTGTTTTAATGGCAGAAATACTTCGGGTACTCCCAGTTCCGTCCTTACCAGAAGGAAATCATCGACAAGATCCTCAGCGGGCGGGACTGCCTCGTCGTCATGGCCACCGGAAGTGGCAAATCCCTCTGGTATATCGAATCGTCTCCCTCTTTTCATTCATCGGAGATTTCTGTACAACCATTAGTCCAATCCGAATTGTTTTGTACTTTTAATCCAATGATTTTTTTCTCAAAGGTTTTTTAATGCCTTTACTACTCAGTCTATTTCTGAGGATCTGATGATTGATTTTCTTATGCTAAATTTTTCTTTCTTATCGCATTTATTAAAGAACACCAGCCTCCTTTAAATGTAGGTTTTAATGCTATGCTAAGTGGGTGGATCACGGTTGCATCTTATCCTTTCAATGTGAAAACTAGATAAAGTTTTTATTTTTTTGATAATCATTGCTTTTGAAGCAAGATTTAAAAAATTGCATGAAAAACAATGGTTTTTTTTTTTAAGTGGATAAACCACAATTTACTAATTAAGTGCAAGTGCATTACATGGGAACCTTGTTACATGAGATTCATAAGCGGGTAATAACAACAAGGGCCCTCTTACCGCTACAAGGGTCACGACGCACCATCATCCACCCCTGCTGTTAGTGTGGCGGTCTCTGTGAACTGCAGGCTCCTCTTTACTAATGATTGGGTTGGCTCCAGCTTGTACTTCTTCGTTGGGTGTGCTACATCAAACCAAAATAATATGAGAAAGTTAGTTGCACAAATGATTTGTAAGAAAATGTATTGTTTTTCTTAAAAGCATCGCATGTTACGTTTTTGCAATATGTTTCATATTATCGTCATTGTCATCAATTCTCATCCTTTCTTTAAAGTTTTGTGCATTTTGTTTGTGAGGGATGTAGGGCCCCAAATATCATGAAAAGTGGTCGGGGAAGTTAAGATTGTACATACCTTAATAGTATTCTCATATGTTTTGTGCATATGGGCAGCTAAGTAGGAGGTGTGAGGTTATCTCTTCAACATCAGTGCATAGGAAACAGTTTGTTTATGTGTCCTACCAATTTCTTTTGTATAGGTTTTTTAGAGTGAGGATTTGGTCTTTCCGTGCTACCGATGTAAATAATTTTATTTTTAGAGGGCATGGGGCTTTCCAAAAATTGTTTGTCAATTTGCTCATGAGACCCCCATCTATCTTGAAGTGATACATGGACTTTATTGTGAAGGTGGTTGTTCCAGTTAGTTTCCAAGACCGCTAGTCCTCACCAAGTCCTCGTAGTATTAGATGTCGCAGTAGTTGAGGATAGGCCTTTGTTTCCTCTTGTGTTAGTGGGCCATGTTTGAGGAGGGGGATTTTCCTGTGTTGAGTGGTAAGGGCAGTCTAAATGGTGGTGGATTTTTTCTATATCAAGGGTTGCAGTGCGGGGAATAAATTCCATGGCGACTGCCATTTTATCCAATTATCGCACCACACATTAATCGTCTGATCCCTCCCAGGATTGTATAAGATGTTATGTAGTATGGGTGTCCTCTCCTTGCAGAGTCCTTTCCAGAAGTATGAGGCTTGTAAGGGTATATTCTGTGTGGTTCAAGGAAAGATCTTTTGAAGTAGGCTTCGTTGAAGATCCTAATCGTATCCCTGTCTTGTTTGTGAAGATCCTCCACCACTATTTCCGTAGTAATGCCCCATTAAAGTATCTTAGGTTTAAGATTCCCCTATCTTCTTGCTCCTTTCTAGGAATGGAGGTGGGGCGGGGAACCCTGGCCTCCCCACGGGACCAAACCGCCGGGCGCTGGATTCCCGAAATGTCCCACTGGGCTGGAAAGGGAAAATCCCTCCCCGCCGAAGCGTATGGCGGAGCGGGAGAAAGCACTCCCCACTGCCTACCTGGTTCCACTTAACTTGCACTTTAATATTGTTGTTTAATTATACATCAGTATTATGATTTGTTAGGAGAAATATTTGTGTGAATGTTTATTTTATATATAAGATGTTGTAAACAAATCGGGTGATAATTTTATTTTATTTCATCTTACATTATAATTATTATTATTATTATCAATCAGATATAGGATTTTTTTTATCAATGTTGTAGTGCGGTGGATTCACGCGTGAGATCCTCATGGGAAGTGCCGGGGATTTCTCCTCCTGGGAATTTTTGGGTCGGGAATCCCCTCGAGGAGCGGGGATGGGGATGGGGATCCCATTCCCAGCCCCGCCCCGCCCCACTTCCATTCCTACTCCTTTGGCTGATAAAGCCTTTGCCAGTTCACCAAGCAATATGTATATGAGTCCGTATCTCCCCTTTTCCAAAGGAAGTCTCTTCAAATTACATCTAACTAGGATGACACCCACTCTGGTAGGCGGTAGATCAATATTCAGTGGATAGGAATTGCCTTTAATACTAAGTTGTTGAGTGTTACCCTTCTTCCCATGCATGATAATTTCCTTTTCTAAGAAGACACTATCTTTCTTAAGTTGGAGATAAGTACACTCCAGTCCTTTTTTTGTGGCGAATCCCTCATGATTTATACTTCAAAATACTTGATTGGGAGTGATGCAGTAGGGCGGTTGAGAATCTGTGCGATGCCCCTGGGCGTGTATCCCTGTGTTCGTATTGGGACTATCGTGCTCTTTGAGAAGTTTATGCGTAGGCTCAACAACCCTTTGAAGAGGTAGACAAACAGCTTTAAGGTACAAAACTAGATGAGGTCGCTTGTGCAAAAGACTAAGTAGTCGTCCGCATAGAGTAAGGAAATGATATCATTCTCTCTGTTGGGGCCCATACAGACTCCGTTATAGATGTCCTCCCTAGATGCCTCTTTGAGTATTGTGGAGAGTATGTCAGTGGCTAGGGTAAAGAGGAGGAGTGAGCATGTCTCATTGCCATAGACCTCTTTTACTCCTTATGTACCCTGTTGGGTTCCCGTTAATGAGGAATTTAGATTTGAAGCTTAATTAGATTGTTTGAATCCACCCTATCCACTTGTGCTCGAAGCCTCTGACTTGCTTCACCTCTAGGAGGAAGTTCCAATCAACTGTATCAAAGGCTTTTTTTAGGTCAATTTTTATGAGTGGCCTATTGGAATCCCTATGCTTCATTATGTGGATGAGTTCCTCATATGTAATAATATTCTCATGGATCATGTAATCCTTGATCAAGGCGGCTTGGGACTCATCTACCAAATCCTTGATGACCTTGTGAGCCTTTTTTTCTAAGACATTCATGATGATCTTGATGGAGCAGTTTAGCAGACTTATGGGCATGTAGTCCATGATGCTTGTGGGCGTGTTATTTTTGGGAATGAGTAAGACATGCGGCCAATTTAGCCTTTCTAGGTTGGTTCTTTCCTGAAAGAGGTCCTAAATAGTCTCAGTAGGTCTGACTTAAGGAAGTCCCACCCTTGCTAGTAGAATGTCATGGGAAAGCCATCTGGTCCTGGTGCTTTGTCTGAGCCCAGTTCAGATACTGCAACCTTAATCTCTTTTTCTCGGAAAAGGGCTATCTAAGTGGGAAAGGTTTGTTGGGGCTTTGTGTCTAAACAACCTGTCCCATGAGATTTTGTACCATATATCCTTTTCCGTTCTGAAGAGGAAGCTAAAGTGTGAGGTGATCTTTGCTTGTATGTCCTCTAGTAACTAGTTATTATGACTTCGTTTTCCAGGAGTGTCTTGATCTAGTTTTTATTTTTCCTTTAGTTGGCTATTGTGTAGAAGAACTTAGTGTTCTGATCCCCTTATTGTAGCCAGTTTACTCTAGATCATTGGAGCCATAAGACCTCTTCCTCCAGGATTATTATTTCAAATTCAAGATGTATATGCATTTCTTTCCTCAGTTCCTCTGTTGCTAGTATCTTAGTCTCTTTTGTGGTTTCAATTGTTCTATCTTCATCACGATGTTTTCTTTCTTTTTCTTCTGTATGCTGAGGATTTCTTTTTGCTATTTGCTGAGGTTCAATCTTAAGTAGGTGATGTTTTTTTTTTTTTTTTTGAATAATAAAGTCTCCAACTCCGCTCCAGGTCTGTGTTTGCCACCATGCCCATATTATATCTAGGAACCCTTCTTTGTTTACCCATTCCCTGTTGAATCGGAAGATTGTCAGTTGCGACCTGTGCCTACAACAGTCAAGATAGATGTGGGTGTGGTTTGAACAGACTCTTACAAACCTAGCATATACCAGTGTTTATCTTCCATTAGTCCAAGTGTATTTCCTGTTAAGCAGTGGGGGGTCAATTAGTTAAAGGTCTTGCACGAGTTATTCCAAACCCTCGCTGTCCCTTGCACTTTGTACGCTTGTGTTTTTGTCTTCTGGGAGCCTGGTAGCTTTAAAGTCTCCACATATAATCATGGAGTGTCGGCTCTTTATCTTATTTTAGCCTAGAAGCTATCTCTTAGCCCTTTTTCACAAGGGCCATACACAATGGTGGTTATTATTCTTGGGGAGTTGTTATGTTCCCTGCTATTCCACCTAATACGACATCCGCCTCTTGTTTCATCAGCTGGTAGGATAATCCATTTATCATAGGATATGCCTCTTATTAATCTCCATATGAGGCCATTTATTTATAATAATTTTGTTTCTTGTAAATAAAAGATAGCATGTTTATGATTCTGGAGAAAATCCCTAACGAGGAATCTCTTCTACCTTTTCCTAGTCCCCTTATGTTCCATGTTATGATTTTCATGATTCAGTTTTGTAATGTTGGTTTGTTCTTTGAGGTGCTTAGATGTCTATCCCTTATCCTTCATGCGCGTTGTTTCTAGAGAACACATGTGTTCCAGGTACTTGGCTTTGTTGCCCTCTTCTCATCCCACGAGGTCTATGCCCACTTTGAGGGTTGTTGAGAGTAGTTCCCTGTCAGACCATGCAGATAATGTAAGTGGAACTAGGCACAGGTTAGAATTCATACCTTTATGTTGTGGAGATTCTTATACGATGGGCCGTTTCCTTAATGACCTTGGCGGTGCAATAAAGCCTTTCTTTTCCATATTGAAGCTAGATGGTTTCCTGGCCCTCTCACTCTTCCTTGTTGGTTCCTTGGATTGGTTTCCCTAGTATACCGGTTGCTGTGTTTTCTCTCATTTAGGTGCTAGACCCGTGCTATTGATGCCCACATTCTACTTTTGCTTTTGGGATTTCTCTCCCTTCATCTTGTCCCAGGTTGCATCTAAGATCAGGCTCCAAGCACCATCCAGGTATCTCAATGGTAGCATACAGGTGTTTCAGGTGCTAGACACGTGGTGTCTACATCTTATTGGTGTACTGCCACTTTGGTGACTTCTTTGGTGCTCTCGGTCAACTTAACTGGCAATTTTTTTTCCATTTGGGATAAAGGCTCATGACAAGCCTTTAACCGGGGATCCACGTCTCTATACCTCTACTTGTCTGGGTTCTGTGGTACAACCACCACCTGGGCCTCTGCTCTGCTGCTGACCATCTCTTCGGATAACCAGGCCATGATGTGTTTTGTCCGGCGATTTGCCGCAAGCTTTCTACCTGGCTCTTATGACCCTGTGGGCTTGTCCCCGCCTGTTCCAGGCTTCCCCTTTGTAGTGTCTCGCCGGTGATCTGTGCTTCTTTGGCGGGCCTTCTCGTCGCTTACATCCATGGCAGTGGACGCTCCCCCTGCCTCAGTTCCACTCTGATGGTGCATTTGTTGCTGCCGATGTTGTATTTCACATCACAGGGCAAGAGCCGGCTGCGATGGATGCACAACACCACTATGCCTTCGTTCACGAAGTAGCGACCTTCCCTGTTGAGGTATATTGATTCTCCGGCCGATTTGAGGATCCTCGTGATCATGTCGCTGTCCTAGCAGAACAGTGGTATCCTTTTTACTAAGACCCATCATAGTTCCCCATCGGCTCACTTCGGTGCCCCCATGTCCGGCGTCCATGGCCGGAGAGCTTCACTTTGTCCATCTTCTCCATGTCTCTGGTGAGCTCTTTAGTTGGGAAGCTACCGGGAAGATCCCATCGGCTTGCTCCTGTTCCCATTGGCTGCTTTGTTTATATTTTTGTTATTATTAAGATGTTATTGAAGCTCCTAAATCATCATTTTATTGCAGTTATCAGATTCCTCCACTTGTCAAAGGAAAGACTGCTGTGGTTATAAGTCCACTTTTATCCTTGATGCAAGATCAGGTATTTGGCACTTCTTGTGCTTTTGCAAAATGATTTGTTCAACAAAGCTCACTATATTTGGATAGGTTATGAGCCTGAAGCAACGGGGAGTCAAAGCAGAGTATCTTGGAAGCACCCAAACTAAACACGCTGCCTACTCTGAAGCTGAGAATGGTATCTTTGATGTTCTGTACATGACTCCGGAGAAAGCCTGCTTACTTCCTCCAAGGTGATTTTCTTTGGTCTTGTTTTACCTTTCAGTTGCTGATATGAGAAAACAAAAATCAAAATTATAGAATTTAAGATGAGGGTCTCATTCTTTGTCTCATCATTTGTAACATTTGTAGAGAGGGTTGTATCTGTATGTTTGCTGATGTGTTCTTGTTATAGATTGAGTTTTTTTTTTTAAAAATTTTGTAGCTTCTGGAAGAACTTGCTGAATGCTGGGATTTGTTTGCTGGCAGTGGATGAAGCACATTGCATATCTGAGTGGGGTCATGATTTCAGGTTTTCCTTTAGATTTATCTCGTTTGGACTTTGATAACAACATTTCTCTATGGGTTTATTGTTAATCTAATATGAACTTTTTGCCTTGCATATTTTGTAGGCCATTTACTGCTATGGTAACACTAAAATTTGATTTATGCATGAAACTTAAAAAGGTGTAAACTGCCATTAATTTGAATTGGAACCACAAGCTGGAGCATTCTTGTTAAATAAAACAATTTTCAATGAAAATAATGTATGACTTTTTTAAATTTTAGAGAAAAAAGTTTCTTACCTAGATATCTTAATGCAGTTATTATATTATTTATTATCTTTATGTTGACTTTTTTGAGAAGTCATCCAATTTATTAATATTGTTCTTTAAACCTTGATAAACATCCATATCTCTGATTTCTATGTCATTCTGTCCTCATCCAGGCTTCTCAGCACCTGAGATCTCATTTGAAGGCCTGCCTATGTCATGATTTCTGCATATTGCACACTTTCTTTGATAAGCATCATTTATAAAGCTCATGCAGTTTGAACCCATGGTGTTTCAGAAGATCTTTTAAAGCCAATTCAAAGCTACATCCTTTGACATATTGCCCTTTATTTTGTTTATGTTTGTCATGTTACTCTTACATTGGTGGGAATATCCTAAATATGACATGAGAAGAATCAAATATCACTTCTGAAGCACAAACCAAGCATATAACATATTACTTGCCATATACAGCTTTTGTGCGTGGACTACCTAGTTCTATTGTAGAGAGTGTCTTTTGATTTTGCAACTCTGCATTCTCTAAAAGATGCAAACCTTGTAATTCATCTAAGTTTCTAATGGCATGATAAGAAAATTGTTACTCTTGTATTGTGATCTTTTATAGTCTGATGTTCCATCTTATTTACACAGGAAGGAATACAAGCAGCTGCATCTTCTGCGCGGTGTCCTTTCAGATGTCCCGTTTGTTGGTTTAACAGCCACAGCTACCGAGAAGTATGAACCACTGTCTTGGGCTTCTGTTTCTGAAGATAATCAGTTACTGTGCCAAAGCCATCACTTGTTGATAAAAAAAGCTATGCAAACAACTCCAAATGTGTTTTACTTCCGTTTGAGATTAGATACATGTGCTCAGGCATCCATGCCTGCAAACATGCCCGCCCTGGCTTCAATGTGGGCATGCATGTAGGCAGTAGGTGGATTTGCTCATGCCTTGTCCACATGAACACTTGCATTTGTTGAGTTTTTAGCTAATAGTTCTTATTTGACAAATGACAGTTAATTGGTAAATAATTCATGAAGGCAGACATGAAAAAATGAGGCCTTTCTGCTTGATTTTGCTAAGTATTTGCCCTCCCAGTTATTCACTTAAACAGAATAGCTTACCTGTTTGGTATGAGCTTATCAGATGTTGAATAGGCCTCAAAGTAAAGCTCATATGCATCTTTGTGTTTAAAAGTATATGAAGTTGATATATTATCTGACAACTTGGATTCTAACTTCTGTAAGTCTAGACATATTTGTTTGCCAAAATGTGTGGACTCACTTTCAGATTGTTGTAGTCATATGTATGTAAGCTCATGAATCAAGCTGTATTTAAATTTTTGTTCTCTAGATTCCCACTGGGGTCATTTCATTTTAAATCCTGCAGCTTCCCAAAATCCAAGTGTATAATGCAATACTGCTAACCAATAACAGATTCTATGCTAAACTATTATGATTTCTATTTGGTTCTTGTGAATTGGATTTTTTTTTTTTTTTTTTTTGTAATCGCCCTGAAGTGAGCTCTAGTAACTTTATTTCTAAGATTCATCTTGTAGGGTCCAGAAAGACATTGTATGCTCCTTGAAGATGAAGGATACTTATATTGCTATTGGTTCATTTGATCGTCCAAACCTTTTCTATGGTGTCAAATGCTCAAGCCGATCTATGTCATTTGTTGATGAGCTTGTTGTAGAGGTCTCAAAATACATTTCTTCTGCTGGTTCAACCATCATATATTGTACAACTGTTAAAGACACTGAGCAGGTTAATTATTTTCCTGGTTTTAAATTCTTACAGGAGATATATCCTTCTTCTATGTTTTTTAATCAACAAGGAGCTTAGTTTGGAATCTAATTTGTTTTTTTTACTTAATATTGATATAAATTATTTTTCTTCTTGTAAACTCATTAGGAAATGCTACCACAATCGCCTTTGTATTGATTAGCATTTTTTAAGTCTAGACTGTAAGAGTTTTGTGTAAGAGTTTTTCCACACACCAATTGGTGAGCATGTGTATATTTATAAGGAGCCCAAGGGCTAGAGTTACAAACAATTGGTATTCAACAAAGATGGCTTGGTGGAATTTGCCTAACAAAACAAGTCAACAAAGACGGTAACCTGGAATTTGGTAGCCTAACTTAATAAATTTCCCTCAATCACAACCGCAAGGTCAGATCAGGCTTGAATTCCCTCCAGCCTTTTGGACAGTAAATGCTTTTGTGAATCCATCCGCTATTTGATCTTTGGACGACACAAACCTTATGTTTAGTTGCTTCTTTGCAACCCTTCTCTCACAGCGCTTGAAAGTCAATTTCAATGTGTTTTGCTCTTGCATGAAACACCGGATTTTGCGTATAAAAATATGTGGCACCCAAATTGTCACACCAAAGACAGTGACACGCCATTTCTCTTAACTCCAAGCTCACCAAAAGAGACTCAACCTGCAGATCACTTCAAGGTAGCATTAGCTAAGGCCTCAGTATTCGCCTCTGCACTAGATCGTGATTAATCGTTGCTTGTTTTCTCAGACCCTACGAGATAAGATTAGGACCCAAGAAATATTGCAAAGCCACCAGTAGACCTTCTATCATCTAAGCAAACCGCCTAATCACACAAATGAATGCACTAATCCAAAAAGAGGAAGATCTCTTAAGGGTCGCTAACACCCATCGAAAGCCTTTTACATATCGCAACACCTCGCTTCGTGCGTTCAATGTGTCGTGGTTGGCGATGCAAAATTGGGCAAAATTTTGTTTCATCAAAATGCCAAATCGTGATCTAGTAAGAGTTAGGTATCGCAGCACCTACAATACTCCCCAGACTTTCAGTCCTCGTGTCCCAAAGGTTCTCCTTCATGCTACCGAAAAGTTTCTCCGTTGGCGAAAAGCAGTAGGAGTTGCCTTGCAATGCTGTAATGTCGACATCGGTCAAGAGATCGGCTATTTTTCTTGAGATAATATAATACCTTCTTTTGATCTTCTTTAATCAAATGCCTAGGAAGAAATGAAGATCTCCCAAATCCTCGAGCAAAGTCAATCCTTAAATCTTGAAGTAGCGCAACAACTTTTATCCGATGAATCCTGTAACTATAATATCATCCACATAAATAAGGACAAATATGGTTATACTCCTTGCCTTATCAGAATGAACAGGATGTATCTCGACTTGGATGTAGCAAATCCAAGACTTTGTAGTTTTGCACTTAACCGGGCGCATATGCCCTAGGAGCCCGCTTCAAACCATACAAGGCTTTGTCAAGTTGCTTACAAACATGGAATGTTGCATTTGATCTTCATAACCAAAGGTGGTTGTTTCTATATAAACCTCCTCTTCCGTAATACTATGCAAAAACGCTGCTCACATCTAACTGCTCTCAAGCACCATCCTCTCAAATAGCTATAGATAGCACAAGTCGAATGGTAGCAATTTTCGGCCAACAGGCTAAAGGTGTCTTCATAATCTATTCCATACCTTTTGCTTAAACCCTTTTGCAACCAACCAAAAGTTAGATCGTACTTCAGTCATTTTATCTCAGCTTCTTCTTTTTAATTTCCAGACACCCACTTACAATCGATCACATTCTCGCCTTTATTGACCGTGAACCAAGTGCTATGTTTTGTTTCTCATAAGGTGCCCCATATTCATCATTCATCGCCATTTTCCATTTTGTGTCATCAAGTGCCTCCTCAGAAATTATTCTGCCATCTCAGAGTAATACGTAAAACCATAACCATACGGGTATAGTACCATCACCCATTTTTTCTACTGCCGAATACCAAGGCTACCGGCTCGGTGGTCGGACGTGAACGTAATACGTAAGCGAGGCGCGAGGTGTACATTGCGCAGAGGATCCACCGGAGATCCCGAGAAGATGATCCGAACCAAAGCGCGCAGGTTGTCCAAGGGAGACTGCATCACCTTGTGGACGCCGCCGAAAGCGTGAGCCACTGAATTCGACCGGATACCGACGCCAGCGGTCAACGCCTCGAATGAGCCGCAGATCATGGAGCAAAGACTGATGCCGCATCCGCCTGGCACATCCGAGGTAGCAGTGAGTTGCCGCGACGCCAAGAATCATGGCGAAGCCCCATGCAAGCCGACATCACGGCTGCACAAGTAAAGATCATTTTGGCCCGGATCTTCATCAATTTGAACCGGTTTTCGCCAAAGACTTGACCATGGTCCTACCGACAATTATCAACAGAGATACTAGTATTTCCATTAGACAATTGGTTAGTATTATGCGACACCCCCAGTAAACAAACGCCGCCTTTATCGAGAAGATGGTTCGGTAGAAGCAAAATTTCTTTGCTAAGAAGCGGCACTCGCATTAGGGATGCAAGGAGGCAAACGGAAAATGGATTCGCCAAAGACGACATCACGAGATATATACTCGTCCGTAGAAACATCAAGACATTTGACCCTTGTGGCGCAGGACTATACCCTAGAAATACAATAATCGCTTGATCAGTCGAAGTTTCTCGGTATCAGAAGGCCTAAGATTAGGCCAGCAAACCAAAAAATAATGGCGGTGTGATAATCCTGCTCATTCACCTAGGAGACGCCGATAGAGGCCAAGATTAATTACTTTTGCTTGGCAAAAGGTTAATGAGATATGCATATGAGAAAAGCCTCATCCCAAAATTTGAGAGGCAAGATAGAGGCATCACAGCGCAGCAAGTCCAACCTCTACAATATGACGATGTTCATGCTCTCGGCACTCCATTCTCATGAGCACGATGAGGGCAAGACACATGGTGTGATATGCCAATTGTTTCAAAGAAGGAATTGAAGTTTTTGATACTCTCCTCCCCAATCACCGTGATAGTAATTATTTTACATTAAATTTTCGCCAACATATCATTGAAATTATGAAAAAGCTCGAAGACATCGTGATTTTTTTTCAAGCGTGATAGATCCAAGTAAATTTATCAAGTCATCAATAAAGCTTACATAGTATGCAATGGTGCCCCTACAGAGGTGGGTGCCGGTCCCCAAACATCCAAAACACAAGTCAGAAGGAACTCATGGACATACTAGTAGATATAGGATGTGGTAATTTACTTACTCTTGGCTCTTTTCAAGGATCACAAATGCACTATCGCTAGACTCTTTTGCAAAGAGGAAGACTATGTTTTCTAAGAACTTGCTGACAATAGCGGAGGACGGATGTCCTAAACGACCGCGCTTAATTTCGCATTTAGACGGGCTTTAGCGGCAACACAAACTTGCTTAAGTGGATTTGAAAGTTGATACGCATGCACAAGGTGTAGAGCTCACTCTCATGACACTTGCCTCTAAGAATAGTTTTCTTCTGGTCCGATCCTTGATCAAAAAGAAATTTAATGAAACTCAAGATAAGCATTTATCACAAGCAAGTTTGGCTTAACGGAAACAAGAGTTTTGGATGTGACTTGAACATTAAGAATATTCTGCTAAGATTTGCGTCAGTGGTACGTAAATTGAACGACTAATATGCTTAATTTCCATACCTCGCCCATTGGCAGCAGGAACCTCGGATCATGGCTCCTTATACTTTCGCTTAACCGCCATCTTCAAGTTCACGCCGATATTTGGTCGCGGCAACCGCATCGTGTATAGCCAGCTTCAGTACAACACCAGTGAGTCAATTGCAGCAGAAATTAGCCTTTTTCTTCATAGGAATCCTCATCATCATACGCCACCAAAGACTCATTTGCCGCGGCCCCAATTTTTACAGATTTGGTATTACATCACTGCGGAGTTGATTGCTTTAAGCACGCTGCCACGGCCGCTGACCGCCATTATATTGGGAGTCATACTTCCTTTGCTACCACCAATTACCGGACGCTCGCTTACTACCGCTCCTCGCCATGCGAGGAGTGTAGCACCTCACTCCGCTGGCGCAAAAGATCGCAGCTGATTGAAACCGCCTCTGCCGCCGACCATCAACATCTCCCTCGCCAGTAGTCATAAGCGGCATGATAAAATTCACTTACAGTGATATGGAGGCTGGCTGCTGGGTTGCAGACTCAAGGTCAAGACCCGCAAGCATGTATTCCTCACCATCTCCTCTTCATCAAGAGGGCGTGCCACAAGGCGAAGCTTCATCACCGCAGCCTTCATCTTCGAGACGAAGTTAGCCGCGGTATGCTTGTTCTTCTTTGTGTCGGGCGGATGCGTAAGATCTTCGCTGTCTGCGTGAGCTATCATACTGCTACAGGAGAACATGGTCTGAGCACCCGTGATCGCCGGCGTGTTCCATGCTCATGACAACCCGAGCGAAAGCACCTCCTCGAGAGTGAATTTAGCAGTAGCTCGTAACCCGCCGATCCCTCACGAGCCAGCCGCAGATGCAGTGGTTCGGGCGCCTTTCCTAGCCTTATCTCTTGGCAAGTGATGGGGATGATACGCCACCGCGCTGGTTCTCGTCTCCCGCTGAGAGGTTTGCCATCCACAAGCATCACGTGAGCCGGAGCACCTGGGCCTTCCACAAGATAATTGCTGCTGGTGAGCTTCTCGGATGGAGGCTGGCAGTATACGCGGGCAAGGTGGGCATGAGGCCAGCTGGGAAGCGCGTGTTAGGGTTTGGGATTGATCCTCGGCTGCAGACACGCTTAAATGTATACTAAGAGGTACGCCTCATACCATGTAAGAGTTTTGTGTAAGAGTTTTTCCACATACCACCAGCGGTACGCTAGTATATTTATAAGGAGCCCAAGGGCTAGAATTACAAAACAATCGTATTCAACAGCATGGCTCATGGCTAATTTGGTTTAACAAAACAAGTCAACAAAGACGGTAACCTGGAATTTGGTAGCCTAACCTAACATGGACAAGGCATGTGGCCTTCTTTGTTTCTAGAATATTTATCTCGTGACAAGCATGCATGAAGTTTTTTACATTATAGCAATATCATTCACTATGCTGATATTGCAATGGGCGCTATTGACATAAAAGTTTATGGACTTGTATGCTATATTTTGTTGTATCCATTCACATATTGTTGATCGGATATTTATGGTATCTGGAATGTTCATCTTCCGTCAATTAGACTAAAACTGCCACATTTGCTTCTATGCCAGTTAATTTGCTGTTGGTAGTATTGGAGTTTAATTTGATTTGGATGCTTCTAATTTTCATGGTGCATGTTGGATTTAGTCTTCATTACTGTGTTTATCATATCCAAATTGCCTTAATGACATTACCAAAGAATTAGTGATACACTCTATGTAGAAGAGTCAGGTTATTGGTGAGGCCAAAGGAGTAAGGAGGCGATTGACAAAGGTTTCGATGTTGGTGTTAGTGATAAATGGAGTGGGAATTTGTGTGATTGATTAATAGTTTTTCTTTAGTATCCCATAGCCAACTCCATATTGCGGGGTTTTGGCTTAGTTGCTAGTTTCACTTGAAAACATATCATATTTTCAAGTATTTAGTTAGAGGGAAAAAATGCAAGTCTATTAGGAGCCGTTTGGTTCGCGGTAATGATATAAGATTACCGTGGTCATGCTTGCTATATGCCTGGGAATGTTATGGTAATATGCGATAACCATGTTTGGTTGGAAACTTATATTCCTGGTAATCTTTCATTACCATATTTGGTTGGTCATAGTAATCAACTTAGAAATGTTCCAAATTTCTCCAAATACCCTTATATATAAAATTTTGAGCAAATTTAAATTTAATATAAAATAAAATTTTAGATTAAAAATAATTTAATTTCAATACCAAAAATTAATTATGGCACATTTTCCCGAAATACCCTTGCATCTAAAATTTTGATCAAATTTAAAGTTATAATGAAATAAAACTTTTACATGTTACAACTTCATAAAATTTCATACAAAAAATCTAAACCCTAAGCATTATAATAAAAAAAAATGTTTAAGCAACCAACAAGTTGGGGAAAAGGTGAGGGCAAAATGGTAATGAAAGAAATATATGGAAAGAGTAAGGGCAAAATGGGAAAAAAAGGTAATGAAAGAAATATATGGAAAAGGTGAGGGCAAAATGGGGAAAAAATTTCAGACCACATTACCACCAACTTAGTAATCCACATTACCACCTATTTTGGTGGTAATGTGGATTGCCACTTATGTGGTAATGTTTCATTTTTGGTAATCTTACATTATCGTCTTATTCCCAATGCTACAATAACCAAACACAGTATTGTTTTCACATTACCACCTGATTCCCGGTAATTTTTTCACATTACCGTGAACCACTTAGTTGTAGGGTTTGTTAGTTTGCTATTCCTCCTCTTGGTAATGCTAGTCAATTGTACCTGAGCAAAATGTCGAATTGACATCACGGATTATATGCTCATTTGATGGTTGATCTTCACATATTAATGCAATCCAGATTTGTAATTACCAATTTTTGTCAAAAGCACGTGGGTGCATACAGAAAATGTTTATTCTCTCAGGGATGAGTTCTGTTGCATGGGTGAGGTTGCTCTTTGGAAATATGTGTAAGAGTTTTAGGGAGAAACTATTAGCTGTGCTAGGTGTTGGGCTGAACTCCATCCAGGGCTCGTGTATAGTGAGCTGCCCTTTTTACGCCTGGGTCATGTTCAGCAAGATTTGTTCAAGCTTCCAATTTTACCCGTGTGAGTCAACGAGTTTCCCATCTATGAGCTGATTACAAGCTTTGAGTTTTAGGACCTTGCTATGCTCCTTTGAATAAACAGCCCACGTAGAAAACCCCATGGACTTGTTTTAATGTTTTTTAATTTTTAATTAATAATAATCATAATAATAATAATAATTATTATTATCTTTTACATTTTTATTTGGACTTCTGTCTGTGGATTTTGTATTTAGAGAAAACAACACTAATTGCCAATGGATATATGTTGATTGTACTCTCATAACAATCTATGACAGATCTGTGATTCACTAAAAGATGCTGGAATCAAGGCTGGAATGTATCATGGTCAAATGGGCAGTAAAGCCCGTGATGAATCCCATAGGTATACCTTTAGTCAATTACTTACTGTTCAGCCTGATAATTTGCTACGCAAGGTTCTTTGTGTGTTAGTTCTGCTTTCATTGTTGTTTCAAGTGCATTTGCTTCCAACTTCCATGGTTGCTTGACTGTTCAGCATGATAATTTGCTAAGAAAGGGTTTTGGTGTGTCACCTCTGCTTTCATTTTTGTTTCAAGCGTATTTGCTTCCAACTGCCATGGTTGCTTGATTCCCTTTTACAATTTTATGAGATGTGATCTTTTATGGCCTAACTTTATACTAGTTCTTCCTTCAGATCTTTTATCCGGGATGATCTCCATGTCATGGTTGCCACAATTGCATTTGGCATGGGCATTGATAAGCCAAACATCAGGTGTGTGATACACTATGGGTGCCCTAAGAGTCTGGAATCATATTACCAGGAAAGTGGGCGATGTGGGAGAGATGGATTGGCCTCTATCTGTTGGCTGTATTATGCACGAAGTGACTTTGCAAAGGCTGATTTCTATTGTGCAGATGCCTCCTCTGTATGTATTTTATCCTCATCTGAAATAGAGCTTTATTAGCTTTTGCTTTAACATGCTTCTTCTAATTTAGTCCTTGTATAAAATTTGACATAAAATAAGCAAGTTGCATCAGGATCCTTGTAAAAATTGTTTAAGCTCTTTCCTTGTGGTTAGATCAATATAATGTTACTGTATGGTGTTTTATTTCTACTGGATGATTATTTAATTATTTTTTTCAGGAAAATCAAAGAAAAGCTATTATGGAGTCTTTAATGGCAGCAGAAAAGTATTGCTATCTGTCTACATGCCGTAGAAAGTTTTTGTTAGAATATTTTGGTGAAGAAACTGCAGAAGACTGTGGTACTTATCGTTTGTCTTTATTTCATATTTTTCCCCCGTTTTGAATATTTTCAATGGTTGAGCTGTTTCTTGAACGTGTTCTCTCATTTGCTCCTGTGAAACTGAGTGATATCCAGGTTGCATTTTTCAGTTTACTGTAGCATGAATACATGTTACTTTTTTAGGTATATTATGCTAAACATCACATACTTCATTGCTAACATATTTTTCTCAACTAAGTACCACTAGTTAAAGATGTATTGTCAATTGCTATTTAGAGATGTACAGGGTGTTATTTCATTTGCAGGTAATTGTGATAATTGCACTAGGACTAGAGAGGAAAGGGACTTGTCAAGAGAAGCCTACTTGCTGTTATCTTGTGTACAATCTTGCGCTGGTCGCTGGGGACTTAATATGCCTATCGACATCCTTCGTGGATCCCGTGTATGTATCTCTATCCATTATGGCTCTCATTAGATAATTGCAACTTGGCTCTGCCTTGACTTCCTTCTTGGAAAATCTAGAACTTCCTTCTTTATTTTGAATAGTCTTTTTTGAACATTTTTTTCTGTTTACTAAGCTAATTTTTGGCAGATTTTAGTATTTCTTTATCCTTGTCTTTTGTCATGAATTAACCCCAGTTCTCTTCAGTGAGTGCATATATATATATATATATATATATATATATATATATATATATATATGCATATAATTTAAAAAGTATATATACATATCTAAAATCTGTTTAAAATTTATAGATAAATCAAAATATATTCTATAAAAATATCCTTGTCTTTTATATATATTAGATATTATAAATGTTCTCTTCAGTGAGTGCTATATATATATA
Organism: Dioscorea zingiberensis; assembly: GCA_026586065.1. Classification (NCBI taxonomy): domain Eukaryota; kingdom Viridiplantae; phylum Streptophyta; class Magnoliopsida; order Dioscoreales; family Dioscoreaceae; genus Dioscorea; species Dioscorea zingiberensis. The sequence goes on along the minus strand of CM048820.1, from coordinate 64,265,137 downwards.
TATATATATATATATATATATATATATATATATATATAGAGAGAGAGAGAGAGAGAGAGAGAGAGAGAGAGATTAATTGATGAATGCAACAGGACCTATGTTTTTCATTTTTGAACTCCCGTTTGTTGTTCCACAAACACTATTTGTTCGTCTACTGACATAGACATGCTTATTTATGTGTTTAAGTTACAAGTGGAGAAGTGAATACATGTCTATGTATTGTGTAAAGTTGATCTTGATGCTGAAGCTATGATCACTAATTAATTGGAAGGCATGCCTTGCATATAGTTGGTTTTTATTGTGGCCCACTACCTTGCCATGCGTTTTATCTCAATATTGTTTTCAAATAAGAGGATTTCAACTTTGGGATATGTTTGCAGCAATCATAGGTAGGCTAGCTCCAAGGTTTAATTGGAAACAATTGAGGTACCATGCACTATGACATTGACAATTTTTTAATTTTTCTTAAGCTGAGTTTTAATAGGCAGATTTAGAATCCCAAATGGCATATAGTGACAAGTATGTTAAATAGATAGCATGATTACTGCATATATGGTAATTGTACCAAAGCTTCCTGTATTTTTCAATTTAGTTTGGTGTGGACAGTTTCTGAAAGTTTTAGAGTGTAATGTTTCCCACAGTGAACATCCGCAGTCTATTAAGTTATGTCTCAATAACTCTTGATTTGGCTGCCATGTATAATTTGCATTTTTTTAATTTAAAACTATTTGGTTATACTTAATATATGTGTTATATCCACTTGCCTGTTACATTGTTTGGCTTTCTTTCCAGACTTGATATTGTATTTTTAGTTTTTATTTAATTTCTTGTTTTCTTTCCTTGCCAGTCTAAGAAGATTCTTGAAAACAACTTTGACAAAGTTCCAATGCATGGGATGGGGAAAAACTATTCGTCCACTTGGTGGAAAGCACTAGCTGGTTTATTGTTTTCTCATGGTATAATTTAAACTGTCTAGTTTTGGGCTTGTATCTTGTTATATAGTGTGTGCTCTCTTGCATTTATATGCAAATGGAATGTTATCTGAACAAACCAACATTAGTGCGCACACATGTGCATATCTTAAAAACATATCAGAGACATCATTTGGAATATTAGTCTGATCTGAGATAACTATTTTGTTCTCATACCTTGAAGCTGATGCTGGAGTGCTTCTGTGTATGTCTGAGCAACATATGCTAATATATTATGTTGCATCTAGGTGTTCAGGTATAAATTTTAGCATGAGATAGTCAACCTATCACAAATGCTTCAGTACCAATATTTTCCCTTGATATATCTTTTTACAATATTGATCAAGACTTCCCAAACCCTGTCTTTGTTCAGTGATTAATTTCATTCATTTGTAGTTGACTAAATCTATTTTTGTACATGTTATTCTCATTATATATAAGGATATTACCAATTTTATTGGTGTGACTGATATTTATGTAGTTATAGTAATGATGCACAGGTTTCTTGAAGGAGGTCATTCGAGATGTATATCGATTTGCAAGGTATGCAAGATGCTCTGTTCCTTAGCGTGCCACTCACTGTTCATGTTTTATTATACTTTTAATTCAGAATTCATGATAAAAATGCTTATTATTAACCATTATAAACATGATATGACCAGAGCGCATTAACTTTTTTCTCAAATTCCTGTAGTGTCAGCCCGAGTGGTCTGCAGTTTCTCTCTAATGCTAACACTGTGCATCAAGGGTCATTAATTTTACCATTGAATTCTGAGATGATTGATGAGGAAAGATCTGGAAATTCACAAACTAAGGTTGAAGGAAACCTTCAAAATCTGGCAGCTCTAGAACGAGAAGTATTATCCGAGGTCTTGCTCTTCCCTTGAAGCTCATATGATTTTTATTTTTATTTTTAGTCAAAAGCTGTATTGTTTTTAAAGGTGCTGTTTGGTAAAAAATCACTGAAGGTACTTTTCAAGTTAAAAAAATGGAGAAATGTGCTTTTACTATAAGCTCCAAATTGGAGCTTTTGTCAAAGCCCCTTTAAGAAATCACTTCCTGTAAAGCTATGTTACTTGGAGCAGGGGATTGTTATTATAAGCTCCATATTGCAGCTTTAGTATTTTATCTGCCCAAGCTGCTCTACATGTTATATCTTAAATTCAAGAAACATTCTTTTCCTTACACTAATAGACTCTATATTTGTATTTTGACTCTAAAACTCTTTCTCTGTAACTGTCTTGTGCAGGCTGAGGAAAAGCTTTACCACATGCTCTTAGATGTTAGGAAAAGACTAGCACAAGATTTTGGAACTGCTCCGTAATTAAACCATCCCGATAAACTTAAAGTTATATTTCTTGGAAGTTCATCTGCTGGGATTATTCTTTTCTTACTTCATAAATGCTTAATTTGTAGATATGCTATCTGTGGTGATCAAACAATAAGAAATATAGCTAAGATTAGGCCATCCAACAAAGCTAGGTTGGCCAACATTGATGGTGTGAATCAGGTATATTTTGACTCGTTAAAGTTATTTTTTAATTTTTTTTATTCGGCTTGTACTGATAAATTATGGATTTTATTTGTTTACACCCATGAAGCAAGAATTGATCATTTATTTCTATGGTGTTATCCTGGCAATAAATCATGGGTAGTTTTCTAATTAGATCTGTGTTAACATGATCATCGATAACTAAAATACTAATGCTATGTGCTTGAACTTTCCGGTTTTAAGATCAATCCTAAAAGAGAATGATGTACACTGATCGTTTTAAAATTTTAAATATCATCTTTTAATATAAATTCAATGTACCTTATATTTTAACCACACTAATGAAATGTACAAAATTGCATATGTTAGTCATAAATGTGAATAAAATCATGTATAAACTAAAACCCTCCATATAAGAATAGAAAGAAGATAAACAAGCTACAAGCTTTGTCTTGAAGTGTGATTTTGATCTTTTGTATGCAAACCTATAACATGTTCATTGTTGTGTAGGTAATTTCTATAGAACACTCTACTTATTTTGCAAGAAGGTGATGCCCGATCTTTCTACTTTAGAACTTTCTGTAATACTTGCATCAGTGAGATGTAAATGTGCTATGGAACCTTCATGCTTAATGACTAATGTGGGTTTTGTTATAATAAAACTATTGAATGCATGCATCATATCTTGTTACCATTATGCAATTTGAACAACAAGGTCTGTCATTTTGTAGTTTCTTTCATGTTTCATGTCTTCTAAGCCGCTTGTTAATGCGTGTAGCACCTTGTGACAAAATATGGTGATAGTTTCCTTCAAAGCATCGGTCATTTATCACAAGAAGTAAACCTTTCATTAGATGGAGAAGCACCAGCCCAACCTTCAGTCACAAAAGAATATCCATACTCCCAGAGAAAACTAACTCCTGCCAAGTTTGATGCATGGAGACTATGGGAAAAGGACCAGCTTTCTTTTCACCACATTGCAGTATGTAGATTTATGAAATATCTCAATCTATACATGCTGATCTTTTGATGATTGAAACTCTTAAGCTTTTATTATTTTCAGTCCCTACCCAGAAAATCAGGTTCAGGTGCAGTAAAAGAACAAACGATCATCTCATATATTCTCGATGCTGCTCGGGAGGGGCATGAACTCAATTGGACCAGGTTCTGTAAAGAGATAGGTCTAACACTTGAAATTGTCCAACAAATTGGTTTTGTCATCACAAAGATAGGATCAAAGGACCGACTAAAGCCAATCAAAGAGGAATTACCAGAAAGTGTGAGCATTATATTCTTTATCTTGATTTATTTTCTCATCTGTTTATACTTGTCTTTTCATAATTCTCATACTAGCATCCTTTGTGTATAACTTTCATATTATCACTTACCAGCTTATATATTCTGTTCAAGCTCTCTAACACTTCATTCCAACGAATAGAAAAGAAACTCTCCAAGACCCAGCATATGAATCTCACTATTTCACCTTTTTTTTTTGGTGAACTGAAGTAAATCCTGTCATGAATTCATAGGCTTCAAATCTGCTTTGTACAAAAAAGAATAACTTCATTGCTAGAAATAGATCACAGGTCTCCTGGATGAGAGTAGAGAGTATGGCATGAAAGCCAATGCTTGAAAAGATGAGTTCATCCTCCTGATTTATTGTCTGATATTTAGAAAAGGGTTCCTTGATATCATGAAAGGCCTAAAGAGGGATGCACACCCACACGTGTATTTATTCATACTTGAATAAGGTAGCATTTCCAGCAATGGCCTAATATAAATAGGATATGCAGGTTTCTTATGACCATATCAGAGCATACTTGATAATGGAAGATCTCAATGTCCCCATGGGAGAACTATTCGATTTAAAATCCTGTACACCAGATGAAGTTCCAACCAAGATATCTGGTTCACTGTCTTATGATCATGAAGGAGAAAAAGAAAAAGGGTGCTATGCCACAGATAATGCTACATCTTTTTCCCAGGAGAGAATCTCCCCACCTTCTCCCCTGACTCCATTCAGCTTGGGAAGTGTTTCTCGAATGAAACAGCCACGGAGTGATGATTCTTCTATTGATAATTCTGCTGTTAAGAAGCTGCACAAATGCAGTGAAACAAAAGACGAATGCAATGACCCATTGGTCGCAACTGAAAGTGCTATTCTGGAGTGGGTAGCAAACCAAGACGGGGTTAGTTCTTTCAATTCTCTTAGTTTATTTGAAATATAGTAGGATGAAATAATTGCATTCACTGATGTGTACTTGTAGATCACCATTCCCAAACATCATCGAGCACTTTATTTTCATTTGCAATGTACAAGGAAAGGGTTTTTATTTTATGCTGGGATGCATGAGTTCAAGAACCCACTGCTAGATATCATTGAGCTCTATAGTTTTTGTTCATTTGCAATGTACCAGGAATGAGATATATTATAATCCTCTGCTATATACGTACAGGTTTCATCATCAAATATCATTGAGCACTTTAAAGGATCAAGGAGGGAGTCCATCATCGAACTACTGGACCACCTTGAAGGTGAATTTTTTATATTTAAGAAGAATGATATCTATCGATGTATTTAAGAAAATCAAGCAACCAGAAGGTTGCAAACCTTAGAAGGTGAACGTTTGATATTTTGGAAAAAAGAAAAAGTAAAACTCAACCTCTCTAGATGAGACTTCTACAGGTGTTTTTGATGGGACATAAAAACAGGCTTTCCTTGGAACCAGTCATTGACCATACTTATGGACGAAGGAAGGAGATTTTGAATTTCTTATCATCATAAAGGTACGTGGACAGCTTCTTAGTAGGACTGGAGATTGTGATACTTGTGTAGGTATCTAGGTGCGTCTACCCATCACGCATTTTATTTTCAAAGTTAAAAATAATCAATAGCTGAGTAATACACAGAGGTGTAATCAAGCCAAGTTTAGCAAGCTGATCCCATGTTGGGGTCGGCTTGGGTACTATTGGTAAAGCTCAACTTTAGTTTTAGCTTCGAATGGTTGAGTTTGAGCTTGGCTTGTTTTATTTTTTTATGTTAATGAATAAGGCGATAAACACCCTCACTTCGGGACTTCAAGGACATGTACAGGTGTGTTTGCTCGACCCCGCAGGTTTATCTCCGGAGAACAACAACACACTATCCTCATCTTGGAAGAGTGGGGACTCATCTCGGGACCTTCATAAGAGAATCTCTCATCTTTGCAAGGGATCCGGATACCAATAGATCTTGGGTTGTTGGTCTTGAGCTTGGCTTGTTAAGGCTTGTATGGTTATATATATAAAGTAAAACAAGCAAATTTAATCTTTAAAAAATCCTTATGGTCTAAATATTATAATTATTGATAATAAAGATATATAAATGACACCAAATAAACACACTATGTGAATCTCCTCCCTCCATGTGAGACCTGTGATTATATGGTGGGAGGCAAGTACTCACTACCCTAAAAATCATGACTCACATTGCCAATGCATTGTTATGTGGTTTATGTAATTGCGTGCTTAAATAATTGTTCTTAAAATCAGTTAAACAAAAGCTGAATTTTATCTTTGCACTAATTTTTGTATTGCAATTCATTTAGGTTTGTGCAAAAGTGGGTCTTGTTCTTTAAGGTTTTGTCCTATTGATAGCAGAGTGAAAGTGAGAGCTATCATTATGTTTATGACAACAATGATGATGATTTTGAGTTAGAGTTGCTTGGAAGAGCTTTCTAGAAAATGCTATTTTATGCTCACTTTAAGAATTTTATATTTTTATCTTTTCTTTTCTGTTCTTTTTACAGAAGTTAGGCTGGGTGAAATTATTTTGTTTTGAAATGATTTAAATACACAAGGTTATCGTACTAATCAATCACTTAATAATACAACTTATCGTCTACGTGACACCAATGTTTTTTTAATATTTCAATAGGTTAATGATAAATTAGCCTATTTGGTGTAGATCCTCATCAAAAGCTCTTTCTTTTGTGTGACTTGAAATCTCTTTCCGCTATTTGCCCAAACTACAACCAATAAAATTAAAGCTAAGATAGAGTGACCCTCAAGATGTCCACCTTTGTTCCTCCCTTTAGGAATAATGCCTCCAAAAAGAATCTCTCTTTGAACGTTTTCAATGTTTTCATCCCCCCCTTATAGTTTTAAAGTATTCATTGTTTTTTTTTTATCAGTATTGGCCCCATGAAAATGAAGTGTTGTCAGTGGTTGTATTTCTTTTCAAACCATTATTCTAGAACTTTAATTTTGGTAAAACCAATGTGGAATTTTTATTTTGTTATAATTTCAGGGAACTATAGTTGGTTTTATGCAGGACACTGTGTGATTGTGTAAATTATCATTACTTGGTTACTATGTTCAAGATCTAGCCATCCAGAGATGTGTTCTATTGAGGGAAAATTATAGGAAAAGATAAGATAAAAGGAAAAACGCTTGAAATCTTCATTGTCTTTTTTCTCTCTCATTTTTTTACATCCCTTTTATTTTACTCTATTTCTCCTCTCTCTAATAATTACAGGAAAAGAAAAGAAGAGAACACAAATGAAAATTGTTTTGATTGTTTATTGGAAAAAAAGCAACAATCAACCTTTTCTAAGTTTTCTTTCCTTTGTTTTCCACTATCTTTCATTCTTTATTTTTCTTCAATTTTATAATGTTTAGAAATATAGGAAAAAGAAACAAAATATAAAGGAGTTCCATCGTTTCCTAACTCTTCCATGATTCTCTCCTGTTTTCCTCTCTTGCAAGAGTGCATGTATGTTTTGAGGTAATATAGGAAAAAAACAAAAGAAAACATAGTTATTACTTATTAGAACTGGATTGGACCGTCGGTTGAACTGATGAACCGGTTCAGTTTTGATAATTTCCGGTTCTAGTATTATTTTAGTATTAAAATAATATTTTAATAATAAAATACTATTTAAAGTAGTATCTTTTAGGGATAATTATTTATAGGTCTCTGCAAACAATTCACAGAGACCTTTCCTCACACTGTAGCTACACCCTCAACACTCACCTATCCCAGGATTAAAAATGGAAAGTTGGGCACTGTAACAGGGATCTATAGTTAGTTATCCTTATCTTTTATGTTTTATTTAAAATAATTTTTTATTATTTAAAAAAGATTTTTATAAATTTTTTAGACTAGTTTTTTATTATTAGTATATATATTGACCCAACAGTTGAATCAATGAACAGTGATCCCAATGATCCAATGTCCCGTTTGATTCTGATAACATTGAAATAAAGAAATTCCATCATTTATGTTTTCATGTGCATGCTATGCAGAAGAAAAAACAGTGAGACCTGTATTAAATAATTAATTATCAAAGTAGTTGTGTACTTGAATTTAATAAACGGATTAGTTGCTACAGATAAAAGATATCAGAAAAACAAAAAAACAATTTTTTTTTTAAATAAATAAAAATAAAATTTCGAAAACCAAGGAATTGAAACTTTTCCTAAAGAAGCCCTTCAACTATCTCCCTTTTCTCAAAGATTGCACCAAGAAACAGAGAGAGAGAGAGAGAGAGAGAGAGGACCACCATTGGCGTTCTTGATTCGAAGGTCGAAGTCGAATGGCAGCGGTGTATAAGGACGGATAGCGGGGGAGCGGAATAGAGAAACGAGAGAGAGAATGAAGGGTCACGTCGGAGTGGCGGCGCCGTGGAAGCGGAGGTGGCGGGGACCCGCCCTCTTGGTTCCCGCTCTCGTCTTCTTCTCTCTTCTCCTCCCCGTCGCGTTCCTTTTTGGCCTTCTCAACCACTTCCCTTACGGTACCCGAGATCCCCTCAGATCTATAACACCCTCGACCTGCATTTCGATTCTTGTGTTTGTGTGTTGATCCTTGTCTCGTGCTTTCTCGCTTTAATGGCGTGGTTTGGTTTCATGCAGGGTATTCTGGCGATGAGCGGCCGCCTCCGGTGAGGGTTTCTTCTATTTATGGCGTATATTGTGATTTCTTTTGTTGTTTTGTTTGTTTATTCTTTTTTTTTTTTTATGGTTTTGTTTGGGAGATATAGGAGGAATATGAATTTGGGGGTCACGGACATCGTTTGGATGGCAGACTTGGATTGGTGAAGGTTGTTTGCTGCCTTTCTATTTTTTTTTCTTTGTGATCCTTTGGCGTTGGCATATATAGTGATTGGATTTGACTAGTCTTATTTAAAGTTTGATTGTGTTTATGTTTTGATTGAGGCTGTGGTTGTTGTAGAGTGAGCACTCAAAGGTTCCTAATCTTGTTCAAAAGGTGGACTCAGGTTTAGCAAAGGTACCATCCCTTCTGTTCCTCTATTTAATTTTTGATATAGATGCTTTGGTTCTCTTTGGTTGCTGATGTCTTTCATGCTCTCTCTTTGTTTGATTTGTCCTGAACCTGCATGCAAATCAAGATAAGTGTTTATCAGGTGACAATTGCAGTGTGTAGCTGCCATGCCTTTTGAAAATTTTAAATACTGATATAAAAATATAAAATTAAAAAAAAACAAGACATGAAAAGTGTTGCAATGGGAACTGATGCAGAGAACTCATTTACCTCCCTCAAGGACATCTTGATATCATTGCATTGATTTTATACTTTATGTATAAAGTAATGGATGATGTTTTTGCCGATTTAAATTTTTCTCATAAAATTCTTTTTGTTCATACACTGCAAATCAGGGATTTAGTGACTCCTAGATATTTTGTTTTCTTTTTGATAACATTAACTCCTGAATCTTACTCTGATTTAACTTTACACTTGATATTCCCTGATGATACCCCTTCTCCTTCTTCGCATTGATGGTGAATGACTTCCCTAAATAGTTGGTAGTTTAGAAAGATTTTGACAAAGCTTGCATGAGATGTACTATGGCCTGATGCTATATATAGAATCTATCTGTTGCATGAGATGTAGTACATCTTATGACAGCCGTTGGCCAGTTCCTATGCTCTATTGTAAACTCCCCAACTGTGGCTTTTAAACTTTCATACCCTATGGTCATGCTCCTGATTTTAGATTTTTTATTTCACTTTTTGTTTTTCAAGTCCATTTTGTTACTCTAGCAATAAATTCATTGAAGCATGTTTGGAGATAGTGTTATTGGCGTTATGTATGTTTTATCTTGTTGTATGCTTTGAACTTGAAGTATCTTCAATAAACAATCAGTTTTAATGTTATTGCCTATAAAATCCTTTAAAAATAAAGTGACAATTTTGATTGTCAGGATGGTGCTGAAAGCATCATGGGCGAGAGTAACAAGTTCTTCAACACAAAGACTGATGGAGATTCTGTCTATAGCAGCACACAGTTCAACCCACAAGAAAAGAACAATATTGCTGACTTACATTCTGTTCTTAAAAATTCCAAGTCCTACAATGAGCAAGAAGATACAACTTCTCCATTAAAAGGTATGCATCCCCTGAAGGTTGAGTCTTGGTCTCTCGTCTCTCCTAGAGCGGCAGTGTGGTTCCTTCTCCTATATATCTTTATGAAAATGATCTTTATTGGTATTCATTGCTTTTGTATTTAGGTCTGTCCCCACCAAACTTAGCTTCACCAAAGCCACATCCAGCTCCAAATGCAATAGTAAGATTTCCTACGAAGTCTGGCCCGAATTTTTTTTACCCATTTTTTTTATTTTTTATTTCCTGGCTTTTGAGTGAAAATTAGCACCATTTCTACCTCATAAAAAGATTTTACTTCATTGTATTACCAGCTTTCATTTCTTTAAATGTGGACTGACAGTCAGTTCTGTAGAGGTTGAACTTTTCAATCTCATTTTTTTGCATACTTCTGGTTATGTTACATTGGTGGATATTTAGGATTATTAACCCATTGTAATTTTGTTTCAGAATGTTCGTGAACCCAAAAGAGATGGGTCTGTTAAAAATTTCAGTGGTGATGAAAATGGTAAATCTTGTCAGCTTGAGTTTGGGAGTTATTGCCTTTGGTCCTCGGAGCATGAAGAAGTAATGGTGGATTCTTTAGTGAAGAGACTTAAAGATCAAGTTTTTGTGGCCAGAGCTTACTATCCAAGTGTTGCTAAGCTTCCTGGTCAAGATAATCTATCACGTGAGCTGAAGATGAATATCCAAGAACATGAGCGCATGCTCAGTGAAGCAATTGTTGATGCTGATTTACCGTCATTGTGAGTATGACTCAGATAATGCAAGTCCATTTTCTTTGATCTATGCATACTTTCTTTATCTTTCAGGTTGTTCCAGTGGTGGTTTCACTCTCCTTTTTCTTGTGAAAAATCATTTTCCCCCTTAATCTCCAATTTAGCCAAAAGGACATTTTTTATCAAGAAATTTTAACATGCTTATTTATCCATTTCAGTGTCGAAAAGAAGTTGGGGAAGATGGATATGTCAATTGGAAAAGCTAAATCATGTGTTGTGGATTGCAATAATGTGGACAAAAAACTTAGACAGTTACTTGACTTGACTGAGGACGAGGCTCATTTTCATATGAAGCAGAGTGCTTTCATGTATCACCTTGGTGTTCAGACTATGCCCAAAAGTCACCACTGTTTGTCAATGAGATTGACTGTTGAATATTTCAGATCTCCCCTGGTGGATATTGAGCAGACATATGCTCACAAGCTAGGCAATCCTTTGTTAAGGCACCATATTATATTTTCCAGAAACATACTTGCGGCATCCGTTACTATCAACTCAACCGTCATGAATTCCAAGGTATGACTCCATGTTTAAGTTACAGTCTAGTTGAATGATTTACCTATTGTGTTGATGCTTGTGTTTCCAACATTTTACAGGAGACGGAGAACTTGGTTTTTCATCTTTTAACAGATGTGCAGAATTACTTTGCAATGAAACTCTGGTTTGCTAGGAATTCTTACAAGGAAGCAACTGTTCATGTTCTTAACTTTGACAAACTTTTTACTGACTCCTCTTATGGATATGGTGCTCCATTATCGCTTTCTGAGGAATATCGTGTTTCAATTCGTTCCAATGACCAACCACCCCCTGTGAAAATCAGAACTGAGTACTTATCAGTCTTTGGTAGCTCACACTTTCTTCTTCCTCAAATATTCAAACATCTGAAAAAGGTGTTAATTTTGGATGATGATGTCGTTGTCCAACGGGACTTATCATTCTTATGGAAACTTGACTTGGGAGGGAAAGTGATTGGTGCTACGGAGTTCTGTGGGGTGAGATTAGATCAGCTGAAATCTTATTTGGGAATTACTTCATATAATGGGAATTCATGTGCCTGGATGTCTGGGCTGAATATTGTTGATTTGGATATGTGGAGGGCTCTTAATGTGAGCAGCACCTATCAGCACCTCCTCCAAAAGGTTAGTACTTCATAATTCCTTTGTGGATTACCTTCTTGTTGCAGTTTCATCCTATTTCTAAACTATGTTTGGCTATTTGTATTGAGCTATGAATACTTTCTATCAAAAAATGATCAAAATGTCTAGATGTTCATCAAAATATTCTTTTTCCAATCTAAATCTAAAAATGCTTGATGTTATATTTTAAGCATGCAGGCATAATGGTGCATCATTTTCAAGTAGCGTTAGCCTAATCACACGTCATTTTCAAAAAGAGTTTAATAACCTTTTTCAAAAAAAAAAAAAAAAAAAATAGTTCAATAACTAAACTCATTAAATTACTATTGGATTTATTTATTTATTTATAGTGAATGAAAGATTATATAGCATCTTCCTTATTGAACTCTCTAATGGTTTTGCATTGTTCTATACCCGTTGTGACAGGTGCAAAGCAGGAATGAAGCATCAATCAGGGCTGCTGCACTACCTGCTACACTGCTTTCGTTTCAAGAGCTTATATATGCTCTGGATCATTCATGGGTTCTATCCGGACTTGGTCATAACTATGGGGTTAGCACAGATGCTATAAGGAACACCCCAGTGCTGCATTATAATGGCAACATGAAACCCTGGCTTGAACTAGGTATACCAAGCTACAAGAAGTTCTGGAGGAAGTATCTTTCAAGAGAACAATTTTTGGATGATTGCAATGTGAGCGTATAGTTACATACAGTTTCAGACACATGGATGCTGGACAACGGCAACTGGGAAAGATGCGACTGATAGAAATAACACTGTTTTCTATCGGGTCTTGTGGTGGAAGTTCAATATTGGCTGAACATCATCAAGCTAGCAAATAAGGTTGGGAGAGATCAAGCTAATATGAAAGAACAAATTCAAGAAGTAACTGAAGACCATGAACCTGGTTTTTAGTGGGGTAAAAGAACACGGCAGTTGTTAGTGTGGGAAGAGGGGACTCACACAACATAGACTTGATTCTGTAAATCACGTTTGAAGTCATTTTAGGTCGTTAGTTGGTTATGCATTCATTATTTCAAATCGTCCGATAATTGTTTGGCCCAACACCTCAAATTGGATTGGTGCTGCCCATCAATTGGACCCAATGAATTGTAGATTGTCATCCATACCCATTGTTTTTCAATTACGAAACTAATTCTTTTTTGCCAACTGCTTCACATGAATGAAATTATGTGTACCCATGGTTGGCTTGGCCATTGAGTACAATATAAGTGTGCCATTAGCGGGAGATTGCTTAGAATGTTAGCGATGTGTGTGTGTATGTATATACAGCTCTGTCGTCGGCTTATGTTTTGTGCAATCTTTCCAGATGTTGCTTGTTGCCCCTCAGTGAATTGTAGATTCGTATCCTTGATATCTTTTTCAGACTGTGATGATCTGAGATGCAGGTTGGTAGGTCTCTCCATGAATACTGCTTGTTATCTTGTTCGGCATAGCATAGTCATGTAATCATTTGTGTCATTTCTTTTACTCTTTCAACTTTGAGTTTTGTCCTGAGTAGATATAACCTATAACGCACTATTTTATCTACTTATCAATGAATATGGTCCAATCTTCTCCCGAACCCCGCACAATGCAAGAGTTTTGTAGCACCAGGCTTAACATATGTTTTTCATATACATTTAGTAGTTTTTTTTTTTATCTTAAAACATATGATCCGAATTCAAAATCTTAAGAAATTTCCTTTTTTTCCATAATTCTCTTATTTTCTTCCTTTCTTCATCATTTCCCCTTTACCAAATCAGCCCATAATCCACATCCAAAATAAAACAAAATAAAAAACAATTTCAAATAAAGGCGGTGAAAATGAATCCTCAAGTTAAGTAACAATCACAATTAAATATAAGATTGGGAGAGTCTTACATGTATTGGAAACATCAGCATAAGCATAACAATGCATCAAATCAAGTAGCAAGAAAAGAAAAACAAAGAAATCTCATGAGAAAAACACAAACCAAAGGCACCCCCCATACTACAACATCCCCTTATTACTCTCTCTCTCTATACTCTTCTGAGCCTTCTCATCCTTGTCTTCCTCTCACTCTCTCTTGCATTACTCCTAATACCAATACAAGCATCCCTTCCATAAATAAATAAAGAAGAAGAAGAAGGTCCTCATCCCCATTTCTCATATAGTATATGGTGGTGGCAATGGGAGGTTCACAACTGATCCACAGAGCAAAGCGTTGGTCGGAATATTGTACTCATCCCTCAGTGACCTCGCCGGCGACACCACACTCACATACAGCTGCTGTCCAAGATACTGTCTTTCCCAAATGTTCGACCGGAGATTCCACATCCCGGCGTTGTCGAACGTCAGCGCTATCGCCGTCCATGACTTCGGGTACACCTGAATCACATGCCTGCTCACCGTGTCCAGCAAGTTGTACGTTTTCCGGCTCTCCGTCGTCCACTTCCCAGCTCCCATTCTATTTCATCATTCCATGCAACCAATAAAACAAACAAAAAATTAAACAAATTTTCTTTTAATATAAATAACATAATATCGAACTGTCATGCAGGAAATATTCTCATATGAACTAACAAAGGATCGAACTGTGTCTCTATACGAATAATAATAATAATAATAATAATAATAATAATAATAATAATAATAAGTTTGCATGGTTCTTACCCAAGAGGGAAGAAGGAGTAGCCATCAAGGTGGTAAGACTGAATGCTTCTCTCCGGGTTCTCCAAGATGATCTCAATGTACGTCCTGAACTCGGCTTTGATGACGCTGGGCTGCACCGTGATCGGAGAGTCCGGCGCCGGCGGGTCATCCTTGATGACGTCATAAGTGAACTCTTTATCAGCAATACCGAAGTACTCCAAGAGCTTCAATGGCGTCTCCGGGTCTGTGTGCGATACTCCATTGAGTGCAAACCTCCTCTTCCCGTCGACAACCCCGCCGGAGTTCACAAGTTTGATGGTGCGTGTGATATTGATGCTTCCGTAGTGGTACGAGCCTTGTGGGTTCGGCCTCGCCGCACTTGCAGTGAGATTCCAGTGGAACGAACGCCACTGATTGAATGACCAGGCCCAACCCACTGGAGCATCTGGGATCGCCGGAGATGGTGGTTTGTTGGATCCGGTGTAGCGTATGATGCCGGTGCCGGTGAGGATGTACTTGGTGAACCTTGTCGTCGCCGCCATGTAGTAGTCACCGGGCTCTTGGTCGGCGGTGATTAGGACGGAGACGCATTGTCCGACGTGCACGTCGAGAGAGTCGTAGACGTTTTGTTGTGTGTGTGATCCGTCCATTTCGACCAACTTCATTTTGTGGTTTTGAACTCGGAAGTTCAGAGATGTTTTGATGCCTACATTGCAGATTCGGTAACGGTAGGTCTTGCCGGAGTCCATGGTGAAGAGAGGTTCTTCATCGTTGCCGTTGCTGTCCTTGCCGGACTTGCCGTTGATGAGGATGCCGGCGGGGCGGCCGAGGCTGCGGCCCCGGTCGAGAAAGCGGGCAAGGGTTGTGTGGCCTTTGGTGAACCAGTCGTATATTAGGACGGTGTAGTCATCGGCAGGGTCAGCGAACGGGACCGGAATTAGGAGACGGCTATTAATACGGAGACCGCCAAAGCCGCCGGCAGTTCGGTGCATGCGAAGAGAGGGGAAGTAGAAGAAACTACCGATTTGATCCTTCACTTGGAAGTGATAGGTGAAGTTCTGGCCCGGTGGGATTGGGCAGTTTGTGCCGGGCACTCCATCCTGCCATGCATTCTTTCTCTGCTGGACTCCGTTCCTGTAATTATTTTTTGTTAGTGATCATGCTTTGATACCGTGTTAAATCAAATCAATTATTGTACCATGTCATGAGAAATGGTTCGTCGAGATTGTTGAAGAGGTTGAGGACGATGTTGTTGTTGGTGGTGGAGTTAATGTTGGGGCCGGGGTATTGGCCGTTGATGAGGATGACCTGCTGGGGGATGCCGAGGGGAGACGCGGTGCCGTAACTCACATTCCATGTGAAGTAGAGGTAAGGATCTTCGGCGTGCACCGCCGAGATAACCAAGAGGAAGAAACTAAAGAAGAAGCTTAGCCGAGACATGGACATCATTCTTTTCTTTTCGGCAATGAAAAGAGAAGATTTACAAAGAAAACTAGTTTGAGGTTGTGACTAGTTGTGAAACATTGGAGATGATATGATGTTGTTGTTAGCTATGGAAGATAATATGCATGATTGAGAGGGAGAGGAGGAGGTGGTGGGTATAAGAAGGGGAAAGAGAGGTTGGTTTGTAGGTTGATGGAAGGGATGGTTCTCCTTCACAAGTTCTCCTACGAAGCCGCATTGTTTGAGAACCAACCATCTCGTCTTTGGATCCGGGAATGGGAGCAAACCATGCCAAGGGCGCCATGACCCTTTGGACAAATGTCACCGCTTTTTTCGTTTTCTTTGACCGGTTATTTATTTATTTATTTATTTATTTATTTATTTATATTAGATGGAATTTTTAGATTATAATTTTTTTAGAGAAAATCGAAAAATGTATTGCTAAAACAATCATACTAATTGTGTATATATTCATAGAAAAACTATAATTACATGTATATTCCCAAGTTTATATTATGTGTTGTTCAAATCTATAAATGGATGTCAATATAAAGGCAGTGACTATGTTTAAATATAAATCATAAAAAAGAAAATATCATTTATATCGTAGGAGAAATTTTAATTATTTTAATTTTATATTTTTTTATTATATTTATAAATTTATAGTCAAATAAATTTTTAAAAATACATTTACAAAGGATATAAGGGTTTTTTCATAAGCCAACTCAGGATATATACTAAAAGAAATAAGAAACCTAGGTATACTCCTATTTATTATTTTTTTAGGGGTGTATATGTAATATTCAAATTTTTTAAGGGACGGTTGCAAAAAATCATTTTGTTAAGATTTGTTGGTATTTAGGGTTGTAAACAAGCTAAGATTGATAGAACTAGGCCCAACTCAAGCTTTGCTCAAAATTAGTTAGTTCGAGCTTGAATTTGGCTCAAGTTTGAAGTCTTGAGTTCCACTCAATTGCTCAGAATCAAAATCAAATATTTCAAGCTTGAGTCTAGTTCGATTTAATTTAAAATTAAAGGTTTATTTATAACTTGATTCTTTTCTATAAACATAAATTATATAAAATATTGTAATAATTAACTATTCATCCTTTACCCCTTGTTTGGTTAGAGGTTTTTGAAAGGGTGATGAAAGATTTGGGGTTTTTCTTATGTTTGGTTGGGGGTGTGAGGAGGGGTGAGGGGGTGTGAGGAGGGGTTTGTCGTGAGGGGTGACAAACCCCTCCTCACCCCTCATTTTCCACCACCCCAAATCGGGGTTTTTTGGAGGTGTGAAAAATATATATTTTTTTAAACTAAAAAAACCACTTGAAAATACCATCTTGCCCTCCACTTATTTTCAAAATTTCATTTATATCCTAATTTTTATATAATTAATATTAATTAGTTTAACTTTAGTTTTTATACTAATATAATTAATTGTAATAAAATTTGTATTGATTTAATAATTAATATTAATTAAAATTAAATTAATATAATTAATATTAATTAGTTTAATATTATCTTTTATACTAATATAATTAGTAGTAATAAAATTTATATTAATTATACTTAAATTAATATAATTAATAACTTTATTATAATTAATTTTAATTAGGTTAATACTAGCTTTTATACTAATATAATTAATAGTAATAAAATTTATATTTGTTTAATAATTAATATTAATTATAATTAAATTAATATAATGAATATTAATTAGTATTAAATTAATACTAATACACATTACACTTTTCCCACTCTCAATCTTCGTAATTAAATATTATCATTATCTATTTTAAACTATAGGGCAAATTGCTCAAATACACATTACACTCTTTCTCACTCCTAGTCACCACCAAACAAAAAAAAAGATTCACTCTCCTCACTCAACTATTGAACCAAACATAAATTTTTTCAAAGCCCTCCAAACTCCTCCCCTCCAAACTCCCCTTCACCCCTCCCCTCCAAAATCCTTCTTTGAACCAAACAAGTGCTTAAATAGTGCTCAAATTCCCTATAAGCCCTTGGGGGTTGGTAGGGGTGTAGTGTAATAATATTTTGGGTGTGTGTATTTTGGGTGAAAAATAGTATCAAATAGTGTCATAGACTAATAGGAAATTTGTCCATAAATATTTTACTAAATAAAATTTATATTATAGAATTTTTTAAACAATTTCCTAAAATTAATGATTATATATAATTATATAAATAAAATAATAAAAATTAATATTCTACTTAACATGTTATATCAAATATAATATATTAATATTCAAATATATATTATTAATATATATCTAAAAATATTTCTGAGTTTTATTAATTTCGAATCAAGCTCAAACTGCTCACGAAATACGAATTGCCTGAGTGATATTTGATATAAATAACATTGCTCTAACAAGAAGATATATTTCAACAAGTATTATGGTAGATTAGGCACATGCCCTTCAAAAATAAATGGTTTTGTATGGAAATAGATACTAACTTTTTTTTGGAGATTCACATTATCACAATTTAAAAATGATTTGGATTACTATCATTGATTCAAAAGTTTACTATCATTGATTCCAAAAGTCAATCCAATAAAATTCTAGTGTCTGTCTTCCATTGCTATTAAATCTAAGACTTTCAATAATAAAATTTCAGCCTCTAAAAATGTTACCATAAAGACTTTTTGTATATATTTGTTATTGATCTCATTTGATATTTGAGTTTTTTTTAATATTATTTAGCTATTTATTTAATTAACTACCTCTGCCTCTGTAACATGGGCATCAATTTTGGTAATTACAAATAAAATATACATCCCAAAATCTAATCTAAATTACTCCATGGTCAATGACATTGAAGTTTCAGACAAGCACACACACACATTTGTGGTATTACTCTACCTGAAATAAATAGAACCAAAAGGATACATTGCTAAAATCCCATTTAATTCTTTAATATTTCACTTTGATGATCAACATGTTTATTTTTGGTCTAATACTTAAATTAGTCAATCTATTATACCGAATCAGTTCTTTTGATCACTCTACTATAATTTGAGTCCTCAAGTCCTTTTATTTTCATAATTGAAAAATGTCAGTTCTTATTTCGTCAACTTTAAGGGCTAAAGAGATTTCACCTTCAATACTTCTCAATGGAGATCAAGTTTGCAAGAGAGAAGGAGAAAAACAACAACAACAACAATAACAATGAAGAAGAGAAAGTGAAGAGAGAGTCTCGTTGGGATCATTGGAATGCCGTTGGGATCGAATTGTATTGAAATTTGAAATAGGGTGTGGTCTGTTTGTTTTTTTGTTTGTTTTTTTTTGGGCATAAAGAGTGGCTAGCTACTAATTCAAAGTCAAGGGCATGCATAGTCCTCGTCATGAGATAGTAGAGAGTGGGGTACATGCATAGTGGGTAAGAAAGTCCTACTCACTACCACTCATGCACTCAGAAAAGTGCCCTCACCTACAGTTCGAATTCGCAACCTCAACGAGGCGAAGCCTTTAGTGGGGACTTGAGTACCAATATGACCCAAGGGTCGTTGGTAAATAGGGTGCGGTCTGTTGCTTCGCGTGCTCTGGTTTACAAACCTATGCTCCAACATAAGAGCTTTGTACCTATGAGGGACCTGAATGTAATTTTCAACATTTCAAGATATAATAAAAAAAAAAATCATAAGGGACTGATATTTTTTAATCGTGAAAGTAGAGAAACCGGGGCTCAAGTTATAATAGAGGGATCAAAAATATTGATTTGATATGATAGAGAGAGAGATTAAATTGAATATTACACTTTTATTTTTTATTTTTTTGTTATCAACATGTTGTTTAAAAGTTAGTTTTTTTCATAAAAAAAATTAAATTTAGCTACCATTCCCATGGAGAAGTTGCACTGTTGCAGACTTGGTAGTAGGATGATGTATTGGAGTTGGTGAAAGATAGAGAATTTTCCACTTTTTTAGCGCCATTTGCAACCTCTGAGAGGGAGAGGGAGAGAGAGAGAGATGAAGGTGATTGACAAGATACGGGGAGCGGCGGCGGTGGCAGAGGACGGTGGCGATGGGCGGCCAGTGTTCTCCTTGGAGTTCTTCCCACCTAAGACGGAGGAGGGCGTGGAGAATCTCTTTGAACGCATGGAGCGCATGGTCTCCCACAACCCCACGTTCTGCGACATCACTTGGGGCGCCGGCGGCTCCACCGCCGACATCACCCTCGGCATCGCGGACAAGATGCAGAACATGGTGCCTTGCTCTCATATCTATCTCCATCTCCATTAGATCCCTTTTTGATTGCTTCTGCTTTGGATTTCTTTGCTGATGGAGGTGTTGCATGTTGTTTTGGATCTGGATTTGATGATCTATTTGGATTTCTTTGCTAAAGTTTTGATCTTTAGGTTGGTTTTTCTTGGTAATGTAGGTGTGTGTGGAGACGATGATGCATCTTACTTGCACTAACATGCCGGTGGAGAAGATTGACCATGCTCTGGATACGATTAAAGCGAATGGGATTCAGAATGTTCTTGCGCTTAGAGGGGATCCTCCTCATGGTCAGGATAAGTTTGTGCAGGTTGAAGGGGGATTCGCTTGTGCCCTTGATTTGGTAAAGGCCACTAGTTTTTCACTTTTCAGTTTCTCACATTCTCCAAAGCTTGTGTTTGTGAATATTGTTATGTAGCTTTGGTTGGTGCTCTTGATTTATAGGTTAAGCATATTCGAGCTAAATATGGTGATTATTTTGGGATAACAGTAGCTGGGTATCCAGGTGAGTGTGGGAACATATGCTTGCTTTGATTCTCATAGGTTATTGCTCTTGAAAATTTGATGATCCAAGTGATTGTGTTTGCTATCACCAGAGGCACATCCTGACATGATACAAAGTGATGGAGTTGCTACTTTAGAAGCATACAGCAATGATCTTGCTTACTTAAAGCGAAAGGTGCTGAATCATGTTTTTTCAGAACTATTGGTTATCTATCCATCAAAAGATTTAAATTTGTGTACTTGATTCTGACTTTTGATTAACAGTATCCTTTTTAACTTGTCTATTTTTGACAACCCATTGAACTTTTTATCATGTCAAGGCACTCTTAGCTTGTGTTTGATAGGGGAATATTCCACTTGGGATTTGGAATAACTTTTGAAAAGTTTTAAATTTTTTGGAGGGAAATTTTAAAGTAAAGATATTAATGATAAGATAGTTATGTGGCTTCCATGCATTGGTGGATGGGTTATTATTATATTCTTAAACTTAAATTAAAGTTTTTGGCGGGAAAAATTTTCATTGGGGAATGTGTTGGGGATATCCCACTTGGGGATATCCCCCTATCAAATCAGAACTATTGTGTAATTACCTTATAACCCCACATTTGAATTTTGACAAAAATGATTAATTAAATTTTTTGATGATGCTCTTCTTTGAACTTCAATGGCTTATTGTGGCGGGGAACTGATGTTTATATTAATTTTCCCTCACTAACTATGAGAATTAGATGGATACTGTTATAGGAGTTTATTGCAGTCTAGTACTTCATAAATTTAGTGTGCCGTGAAGGGGCTGTTATGCTTTTAATGCAAAAATCATCTGTCTTTTGGTATTACTTCTGTGTTGATCTTTCTATGCATTGACGTGTGTTATCTCCTCTTTATAGGTCGATGCGGGTGCTGATCTTATTGTCACCCAGCTTTTCTATGATACTGATATTTTTCTCAAGTTTGTGAATGACTGTCGGCAAATTGGAATAACTTGTCCAATAGTTCCAGGCATAATGCCAATTAATAACTATAAGGGCTTCCTGCGGATGACGGGTTTCTGCAAAACCAGGGTTAGTTATCTTGCTTGAGCTTGAGTTTTTACTACTTGATTGTTGAAGCTTGTTGTATTCTTATTAACGTCTTGAGCTTGAATAATACTTGATGACTAAGTTGTGGCTTGCCAATTTGCCAATATAAGGTTTTTTGGTTATTTTTGCTAGCTTAGAGTTACAAAATTGAATATAGGTGCTAGTATTCTTATGGAAAATTTAACTGATTCAAATATGTTGGCAAAGTGAGATTATGTCTATTAATTGTTATTGACGTCCTAAGTTTTACAATTTCCTTTGCTTCTTTTTTAAGAATGAGCTTAGGTGTGATTAACTCTGCTTTTTTCTGATGCTTTACCATATGCTAATTTTATCATATACAAGGCATCATAGCATGATGGCGCATTTGAATGATACTTATCGTGTGTATGACCATCCTTAAGCATGACTTCAATGGAGTAACACACCGATGTAATATCCCAGATCCCTTCAGAGATTACAGCTGCTTTGGAACCAATTAAGGACAATGAGGAGGCTGTCAAGGCATATGGGATTCACCTTGGGACTGAAATGTGCAAGAAGATTTTAGCTCATGGGATAAACACTTTGCATCTTTACACACTGAACATGGAGAAGTCTGCATTGGCTATCCTGATGGTGTGTATGCTTGGAAGATTATACACATACACAAACATGAATACATAAACACGTGTGTGTGTGTGTGTGTGTGTGTGTGTGTGTGTGTGTGTGTGTGTGTGTGTGTGTGTGTGTGTGTGTGTGTGTGTGTGTGTGTGTGTGTGTGTGTGTATAAATTCACACTTCTACATTTTTGGGTGCTATTGATTAGTTATTGCTTTCCAGAATCTTGGATTAATTGAGGAGTCTAAGATCTCAAGGGCCTTGCCATGGAGGCGGGCAACAAATGTTTTCCGTGCCAAAGAAGATGTCCGGCCTATATTTTGGTATTGTTTTCTCTTTCATACTTTGTGTTGTAACTCTAAATCATTGACTGTGTAGTTGATGATTAAATTTAATTTAAAATATTAGTGATCCTGGTATGTTTTTTGGAATAATAATTACAGGGCCAATCGTCCAAAAAGCTATATTGCTAGGACTCATGGTTGGGAGCAATACCCTCACGGGCGGTGGGGTGACTCTAAAAATCCGTCATATGGAGCACTCACTGACTACCAGGTTCAATTTTAAATCCGAATTAGCTGTAATTCTCATGATTCTATGTTTCCCCATATGAATCCAAATTCACTATTAGCTGATTATTCTTTTCCATACAAAACTAGTATTGCTGGGTTACATGTTTGAGGCAATCAACCTTTCGTTGTTTTAGTGTTAAGTCCTATTTCAAAGGGTGATGCTAGTGTTCAGTGTGAGTTATTGGCTTGTTGATGGACATCATGGACTAGTTCGGTGATTTCTGTTAATCACTTGAGCAATCTATTTTAGTGTTGACTACCAGCTATCGGCATATTTTCTTGCTACCTTCCCTAGACCTGCGCATAGCGGGAGCTTTGTAGCACCGGGCTGCCCTTTTGAATATCCATCAATGTTCACGTATACTTTGCATTAATATCACAGTTCATGCGGCCACGCTCTCGTGACAAGAAACTCCTGGAGGAATGGGCTATTCCTTTGAAATCCACTGAAGATATTCATGAGGTTCAGTTCAACTTTTTTTTCTTTGTTTAGTCTTGCTTCGGAGACCTGGTTATGCTTACATAGACCTCGTTCTTCTGCAATGTATGTGCCAGAGATTCATGAATTACTGCTTGGGAATACTCAGAAGCAGTCCCTGGTCAGAATTAGATGGGCTTCAGCCAGAGACTAAGATCATAAATGAACAACTCGGACAGATCAACTTGAAGGGTTTTCTTACAATCAACAGTCAACCTGCGGTCAACGGAGAGAAATCCGACTCTCCCACTATTGGTGAGTGAGAAATTTTTTAGATGAATTTGACTGTTTCACGGGGTTTATTTTTAATCTATGATATATATTTTCCGGTTTCTTAGATACCTATTCAACAATTCTTTTAGAGGAGTGCGTAAATGCCATTTATGACTGAAGTGATCATTTCCAGTCCCCCTATAAAAGACATTTCATGCATCTGACATCTCCTGACTCTCTCCATAATTTGGTCAAGCAGAAGTAACCAATTAGAAATCTCTGTCCTAGTTGAAACTGAGATATATCTGAATTTGGAGTATCTGGAGAAAAACTAGATGTAATAGCAAGTGAGAATTTGTCCTTCCAAGTCATGCTGGCATTGGAAAAAGCTGGTAAATTTGGAACCTAAATGCACTCTTGGATATATCAGCAGTTTGGTTTAGTTTTCTCACTTGAACAGTATACTTGGTAAGACAATATTGAGGTTTCTAATTTCTTGTTTTTTGGGGGAATTTTCTTCTTCCCAAATTAGATATACACAGATGATGTTATCCACTAGAAAATAAAAAATCAGATTCTTGAATTTTCAATCATCCTAGAGGTTACAACCTTTATTAGACACAGGCTATGGTTCGTTTGATATGTTTACATGAAATCAAGGCTACTTGGCCAAGGATTTTGCAGAACCTTGCTATTTGTAAAACATAATTTTATTTATGAGAAAACTCTAATCCTCTCTTTTCATTTATTTTGCAGGTTGGGGTGGACCAGGTGGCTATGTCTATCAAAAGGCATATCTGGAATTTTTCTGTGCCAAAGACAGGTTGGATCTGCTTATTGAGAAGTGCAAGGCACTACCAACTCTTACCTATGTTGCTGTGAACAAAGCCGGGCAACATTTGTCCAACATATCCCCGAATGCCGTCAATGCAGTGACATGGGGCGTCTTCCCTGGGAAAGAGATCATTCAACCAACTGTTGTTGATCCTGCAAGTTTCATGATTTGGAAAGATGAGGCCTTTGAAATCTGGACAAGAAATTGGGCTTGCTTGTTCCCCGAGGGCGATCCTTCCCGGGAATTATTACAACAGGTAATATACAAAAACCAAATTTGAATACCATAATTCATGAAACACTTTGATCTCTTCATTTGCAGAATAGCAAAAATCTATTAGATCTATTTTAGAAATAACTTTTTTTGATCTTCTCATTTACAGGTACAGAGAAGTTATTTCTTAGTTTGCTTGGTGGATAACGACTATATAAACGGGGATCTTTTTGCCACTTTCAAGGACATCTGAACAAAAGCATAATCCAACACACATCCTCATTAGAGTTCAACAAGTTTCAATTTTTTTCCCTCTTTTTTTCCTTTTTATTATATTTAAATAGTTTCATCTTGCTCTCAGCTTATAATGTTATAGGCTGGTGTTTCTCTCTTTCCAGGGTTAGATAATAGTCTCTTGTCATACATTACCTTCTTTGTTTGCAAGTCACATGTGATTAGGTCTTGTATTTCTCTGGCCACACACATGTTTGGTTGTCTGATGTATGATGCCACTTGGTCTGATTTTTCAGGTCCTGCTGGAACTTTTTTATGATTGAAATAATTGATCAGAAGATTATATATTTAATTATTATAACCTTGCAAAAAAAAGAAGTGGAAAATAACTTATATATATATATATATATATATATATATATATATATGAGGGCACGTCGTCTAGAGATGTAAAATCTAGAGACGTCCTATAGTGCCGTTGGATTTGTATCCAATGGCTACCGTCATTTTATGTATAGTACTAAACAGTGTTAAACAATACTTGTATACAATAACCAATAATTAATCTGAACAATTTATGTATAAGTAATAGCTGTTAGATGATGATCTAACAACTATCATCAAATGTCCTTAGAGAACAATACTCAAGTACGTCCCTGGTTGACCTTTTTTCATATATATATATATATATATATATATATATATATATATATATATATATATATATATTCACTTTTTAGGTTTATAAAAAGGTGCCTTCACTCCTACTCACATACATATAACAGCAATCCTTTACTCTCAAGTAAAGTGAGACTTTGTGACATTTTCCATGCATCTTTTGGCCAATTAGGAGACAAATTTTAGAGATAGTGACTAAGATGAGTCTTTTTCACATGCAATGCAAGCCAAAATCATAGTGGTGGATATATTTAGAAACTTTAGTGCCATTTTTTTTTTAATATTTAGTGATGTTGCTTTGTGGGGTGAGATAAGAGTTAGGTTGGGAATTGATTTTCACCAAACTTTGGTGATTTGGCTTTAATTGTGTAGTCATTAATGATTCCTTTCTCAAACTAAACTAAACTAAACTAATGGAGCTTTGTTTCCATATTTTTCAGATATATATAATGTGAGAGATTTTCTAGGAGTGCTTGTGTTTCTAACTTTATAGTGAAGTTTAATAATAATAATAATAATAATAATAATAATAATAATAATAATAATAATAATACTTTCTTATTTTAGGAATTTGCATGTATATCCCAACGATATGTACCATAAAAAAATTGTTTATTTGTTACAACACACTAGTATTAATGCTACCCATACAAAAGAGATGTGAAATCAAGAAATGAAAAAAAAATATTTATTATATTTTATCTTAATTTGATTTCCATCCAAAATCTTGAAGTCTAGAAATTATTTTAAAGAAAAAATTAATTTCATGAGTATTTTATTTTTATCAAAATAAACAAGAAGTAATGGGTATTGTGACACAATTTAGCAACGGATGTAATAATTCACTGCCATTCTTTCTTTCTTTTTTTGACTTTTAACTAACGGTGAATTTACATAGCTCGTTCTCTTCTTTGCTATTTCCTTTTGTCTAGCTCTTAACTAGCTGAGGATTTAATCTATGCTATATATATATATTTTTTTTGGGACTTTTAGTTAGTAATGTATTTAAAATTTGTCATTTCCCGTGTGTTATGAACTCCGTTCTAATTTTTTTTTTGGGGTTTTTGCTTGCATACCCCTATAAAACTTGAAAATTGCTTAAATACCCCCGTAAAAATGTTATTTGCTTGCATACCCCCGTAAATCAACTCTTTTTGCTTATATGCCCCTATGGTTAAATTGCCCCTTGACGGTGTTAAATCAATGGATGGAATGGGGGCAAATTACTAAATTAGGTTTGCTTATATACCCCTCTAATTTTTTTAAAAAAATTTTATAGATATTATTTATTTTATAGATGAGAAAGTAGGGTTGGAAGTCAAAATTATTAAAAATGAGGGTAATTGTGTAATTTTTCAACCATGGTTAACTTTAAACTATAGTTAATTCTGAAAAAACTAACGGTGACTAACGGTAACTAACGACGAGGGTATATAAGTAAAAAAATTAGTTTTATAGGGGTATGCAAGTAAATTGTATTTTTGTAGGGGTATTTAAGAAAATATATGGTTTTGGAGGGGTATGCAAGTAATTTTCTCTTTTTTTTTTATTAGAACTAATTTCATTAAAAAAAATTCACTTCTTATGGAGGGTTCGAATCACGTCTTTCCTGCATTTTTTTGTGGCTTATTCATATTTATAAATAAAATTCTATATTAGAATAATCTTATAAGAATTTTCTGATATTTAATCTTTAACTTTTGAGATACATTAAAATAATTTTTATATTTTACAAATATACACTCAAATGAAAATATGCATGTATAATATGCAAATTTCCTATTTTTTAAAAATTCAGTAATAAACTACGGAAAGACAGATAAACACCGACCAAGGTCCGCTTCTCCAGACAGCTCACTCTAATAAAAGAACAGCTCTTGGATTCTTTGACTCCTGTGTCTCTCACTACCTTCGCTTCGCTCACACCCAACCAAACATCTCCCAACCCTTCGATCCTTGTCCTCTTCTCACCTCTCATTCTCATATCCTCTCTAAACGGCTCCTCTTTTCCGCCATTACTCCTGTTCTCCTCCACCTAATCCATCTCCATTATCACATCACCAACGATCTCAATCACTACCAACTGTGTCTGTGTATCCGTTTGCTTCTTGTCCTTGCTTTGCTTCCACCCTTTGCCAAAGCCCACACCTTTATCTCTTTTTCTTCTTATTCTTCTTCGTTCCTATAAACATTGGCCTAAAAGCTTGCAACTTTGGCCAAAACGAGAGCTTTGAGGGTGTTTTCTTGGCTTGGCAAGGATGAGCATGTATGGCCGTGACCCCTGGGGCGGCCCGCTTGAGATCTCGCACGCGGACTCGGCCACTGACGACGAGCGCAGCCGCACGCTGCACGACATTGACCGCGCTGCGCTCTCGGCGTCGTCACGGCCGCTCGATGAGACGCAGCAAAGCTGGTTGCTTGCTGGGCCTGGAGACCAGGGCACGAAGAAGAAGAAGTATGTGGACCTTGGGTGTCTCATTGTTAGCCGTAAGATCTTCTTGTGGACCGTCGGCTCGCTTGCCGCCGCCGCCGTGCTCGCCGGGTTCGTGACGCTGATTGTCAAGACGGTGCCGAGACATCATCGCCCGAAGCCGCCGCCGGATAATTATACGCTCGCATTGCATAAGGCCCTCATGTTCTTCAATGCCCAGCGTTGTGAGTTTGGATCTTAGATTTTAGTTTTATTTTATTTTTGTTAGATTAATTGGTCAGATGCGGTTTTGATTTTCTTTTTTTTGGTTGTTTGGTGTGTGATCTCGGCATTGCTTCCAAAGTTTGGATTTTTATTGTTTTTCTGATGGATTTTTCAGTTTATTTTCCTCCATGGATCGAGTGTTCTTGTGAAACTTTCAAAATTCTGTGGGTTTTTTTTTCCTCCAATGCTTTCAGTTACCACTATGAAAATTAGACCATTTTTGTGGGTTTTTTTTTTTGTCTATTGTCCAATACTTCCGATTCCCACTAATAAAAGTCTAGAATGATTCAACATTTGCAGATGAGATCTCGCTTGCAATTAATGAATTCTAAATTTTCTGAAAGAAAAATCCAATTTTGATTGAGTTTTTCATGTTGTTTGTTTTCATGGCAGCTGGGCCACTCCCAAAGCACAACAATGTCTCATGGAGGGGAAACTCCGGCATGAAGGATGGCCTCTCTGATTCTGCAGTTCGGAGAAACCTTGTCGGAGGCTTCTATGATGCCGGAGATGCCATCAAGTTCAACTTTCCATCTTCATTCGCCATGACAATGCTCAGTTGGAGTGTGATCGAGTACAATGCCAAGTATCAGGCTGCTGGTGAGCTCGCCCATGTCAAGGAGCTCATCAAGTGGGGCTCAGACTACATTCTCAAGACTTTCAACTCCTCTGCTGACACCATTGACCGAATCGCAGCTCAGGCATGAGTTCTGAATCAATATGGTCTCATTTTGAGAAAGAAAGCTTGATGAATGAGTGATTGATTCAATATGTTTTGGCAGGTTGGTCAAGGAGACACCTCCGGAGGACCGACGCCGAATGACCATTACTGCTGGATGAGGCCAGAGGACATTGACTACCCGCGTCCTGTTTATGAGTGCCACAGTTGCTCAGACCTTGCAGCTGAGATGGCTGCTGCATTGGCAGCAGCATCAATTGTGTTCAAAGATAGCAAGTCATACTCTCAGAAGCTTGTTCATGGTGCTACGACGCTGTTCAAATTTTCCAGAGACCAGAGGGGGAGGTACAGTGCTGGTGGCAGTGATCCCTCGCACTTCTATAACTCGACTAGCTACTGGGATGAGTATGTTTGGGGTGGAGCTTGGATGTATCTCGCAACTGGGAATTCATCGTACCTTCAATTGGCTACTCATCCTACGCTTGCCAAGCATGCTGGTGCCTTCTGGGGTGGCCCTGACTATGGGGTTTTTAGCTGGGATAACAAGCTCACTGGTGCTCAAGTAAGTATACATAGAAGGAAGCTCAATTCCTTATCACTCAATAATTTAACAGTTTATTTTGTTTTGATACTTTAATATCTTTCTGGTTATTTCGTTGAATTCTCAACTCTTCTTAAAGTATTAGTTCATGCACATAAAGAGTATTAAACTTGGAAGACTACTATTTTGGGATGTTTGCATGTGTTTCCTTCCAAAAGCCTGAGTTTATATGTTTGCTTGGGTACCATTGATAATCAATAAACCGATGCACAAATTCTTTGGATTTCATGAGTATACAAGTCAAATGAATGCTACCCTATATTAGCATATACACAGAAAAAAAGAAGAATTTTTGCAATAGATTGATTTCAATATCCAGGAAGTTTGTAGCTGTATCGAACGTTAGTAGTCTAATGTGATTAATTAATGGCTCTCTTATTTAATCATGGTGATTTGCTTAAGATGGAAGTAACTTAAAGCAGCTTTATTGCACTCTACCATTAGTGGGGTGGTTGAAGGAGATGGTGGTTGGAGATTTTTCGGCACTTTGCTCTTAACTTATCATTTTCCTATCTCCTATCGTGATTAAAAGCAATTTGACGGAGAAAAGCTATGGTTAATTTAACATCAAACCATAGTATCAATTCTTGGTTAAATTTCATGTCCTGACTTTACTGACTGCTGTCTCTTTAGGCTCCTGATGCTCCCTACCGGTTCCTTCTGTGTTTTCATTCCGACCTCACCTTATCATATGCTTATTTTTTAACAAGTGCATCCACACAGAAGAGATCTATCGAGGGTATTGTCTAGAATTTCTTAACTATGTGGGCATATATTTCTTTGGTATGTTTGAGCATATCTTCTTCATCTTGCCTTAGAGAACTATCTTTTGCTTGTTCTTAATGAAAAGATGTTACATAACACTGTCATTATGAAAATTAAGATTGAGCATTTCTTTTCAAACATTAATCCTGCTCAAATAAAAACTATCATACTTTTCTGCTTTGTTCACCAGACTCATATTTGTTCTTCTTATGAAGGTTCTTCTGAGCAGACTGAGGTTGTTTTTGAGCCCCGGGTATCCCTATGAAGAAATTCTGAGAACTTTCCACAATCAAACGGGCATAGTGATGTGCTCTTATCTACCAATTTTCAAAACATTCAACCGAACTAAAGGTTTGAACTCAGTCAACTTTCAGTATATTTCTTGTTTAATATTCTACATTTCAATGATCATTCTTTATCTTTATCAGGCGGTCTGATACAATTGAACCACGGGAGACCACAACCCCTTCAATATGTAGTAAATGCAGCTTTTCTTGCAACAGTTTACAGTGACTATCTCGACGCCGCAGACACTCCAGGATGGTATTGTGGTCCTAATTTCTTCTCCACCGATGTATTGCGTAACTTTGCAAAGACTCAGGTAGGTATTCATCTTTGCAAACAACATGTACTGACCCATCTCTAACATGCTCGACTTCAATTATTCTAACAGAAACTTCTCATCTTTCCGTAGATCGATTACATTCTAGGAAAAAATCCTCAGAAAATGAGCTATGTCGTGGGGTTTGGTGATCGCTATCCAAAGCATGTTCACCACCGGGGCGCATCAATTCCAAAGAACGGGGTGAAGTATAACTGCAAGGGAGGATGGAAATGGAGGGATACTCATAAGCCGAATCCCCACACCATCGTCGGAGCTATGGTTGCCGGCCCTGATAGACACGATGGCTTCCACGATGTTCGCAAAAACTACAATTACACAGAGCCAACACTTGCAGGCAATGCTGGTTTAGTTGCTGCACTTGTGGGCTTGTCTGGAGAGAGTAATGGAGTTGATAAGAACACCATCTTCTCTGCTGTTCCTCCAATGTCTCCTACTCCTCCACCACCTCCAGCACCATGGAAGCCTTAACAGGAAGGAGATCTCTCATCACTTGATCAAATTATGATTGTTGATGTTCTATTCTTTTCTGATAAGAAAGTGAATGAAATGAAGAACTAGTGTGCAGGCCAACTAACTACATTCAATTCATGTCTGCTACTCTTTTTGTATTCTTGGCTTGTCATGGTTTTTGTGTAATATGTAGCAATATGTAGCTTATGTATAATGAGAATTTTTTTCAAATGAATTGAGTCCTTTATGTTTTCTTAGTTACCATCTGGTCATTTTTTTCATCTTTAGAGCTGGACTAGTGAGTTACATGGATGTTTGTGTTTATAGTGTTTGGAATAAAAGGGCTAGCCTGGTGCTACAAAGCTTCCGATATGCGCAGGGTTTGGGAAAAGGTCAGACCATTTGGATTTATTATACGCAATCTTATCTTCTTTTTTTTTGTAAGATGATGTTTTCACGACTCAAACCCGTGACCTCTAAATCACATGATAACTTAACCGTTGCACAAAGATTCTTTTTTTTTTTACATAAGGAACTGTTAAACTAATAAAAAAACAAAAGCAATATAACTAGAACTGTAGCCATGTTGTAGCAACTACTTCCTCCAATCATCTTGGCCCGTCGGCTCCCTTGTGCCAAGACTCCCTTTCATAATGTCTGAAATAAGTTGGGATAACACATAATTAGGGCGATGAGGCCTTCGAGAAAGACACACCGGGCCTTTTAGGACACACCAAAAATGTTAGCCCTATCAAGGGATATGTAATGTTAACTTTTATCAATAAAAGGTGATTTATCTAATTATATATATATATATATATATATATATATATATATATATAATATTATAATAAGTTAGCATAATTTACAATAAATAATATTTTTATTGCAAAGTTTTAATTTGATTAATTTTAATTAATTTTTATCAAATTATATTATATGATTAATGAGTGATAATATATAATTGTTAATTATATTAACGTAATCATTTAAATTTGTAAAAAAATATTTATATTCTAAATTATTTATTATATTTATTCTATTTTAAGTGAAATCATTATAAATTATATTAAACAGCTCTATATTACCTAAATTTTTTTTCTCATTTTCATACGTGAATTTCAATCCCAAAATTAGAGTGATCATCAATGAGTTGAAATCTATATTTTGAATAAATTTATATTAAAAAATCTAATTTTTTATTTCATGTGTTTAAGTATACATGTTAATATTTAAATGAAAAGTTAAATCAAGGGTATAGTTGCAAACAATGAAAACTTTTAGCGAGTTAATCGCAAATACAAAATTGTCAGGCATATATATGCAAAAAAAACCGGTCCGGCCGGTTCGGACCAAGTGGTTGGTCGAACCGGTTCTACGTCACGGTCCTTATCTGGCTGATTGGATCCCTAGAAATCAACATCTACTACTAGCCAAGCGATAACCTATAAACCCTTTTCTCAGCTCCGCTCCTCCTCTTCCCCCCGCTCTCAATCTCGATCGATCGAAGTCCATCTAGTTTGAATCCTTCGTGCCCTTGGCCGTGGAGGTTTTCACTGCCCTTCTCTGTAACCTTGAAGTTCCCGCGTGCTAACAACCTTCAGGTATCGATCTGGTTTCTAGGTTTTGCAATTCAAGCAGTTGTAGTTCAATTTGGTTGATTGTGTATCTGTTTCTCGATTAATTTTGCTGATTTTTTGGTTTTTGATGGATTTTTCATGTGAATCATCCGGAAGGGGTGCATTCTTTGGGAAAGGAGCAATTTCTTGATTTGTTTATGGAGATTTGGAATTGCTAAAAAGGGTGCTAAATGTATGATTTTATTGCTTGTGCTATTGCAAAGTTTGTAGTTAAATCCAGATGGGTATTTGTGGTCCGGTTGAAAAAGGAATTCTTGATTTTAGTCTGACGAAACCCTTGAAATGCACCGTTTTTCTTTGGATGGTTAGAGGTAATAGTGATGTGGCAGTTTGTCTTCGGACTTATTGCTATGGTAGACAGAGGCATGGGTCGTTTAAATTGTTGTTTATGCGAAGTTTAAATTGTCGTGTTCTTTATGGGGGAGAGATGGATTTTTTGGAAGAACTTAAGTAGGGTTTTTAAAGATGTTCAAAAATGGATGTGGACAACAGAGATTAAGCATCTGGATGCTTTGCCTTTCTGAAAAGTGAAGTTTGTTTTATTCGTTATGAGCCAATTTAGCTGCACTGTAGAATTCATCTTAGTTTGAGGGTATTCACAATAAGCCCTGGACTTACTCAATTTTGAATTAATGGATCCATGAAGTGCTCAAGTAGATTGCTTATCATAAGTGAATAATCTAAGTAATTCATGTTTGGTTTTTTTCCCTTTCCCTTTTCAAGTGAGATTTCTGTTCTCTTTTTAAATCCAGGATCATTTTGTGCATGCTATGTGCCCTTGGGTGATTTTAACAATTGCTGCAAGTTTATTTTAAACACCTTTAACAAACTAGGGACCTAATTTGCCACTCTCTTTATGATGTTGATTTTCTCCTTTTTTTCAGATTCGAAGTCAATTATAATACACAGAAGTTGAAAAGCAACCAATTTTCAGCTATAAAGCTGCACATATTCTTCTCTGATCGTGTCTATGTGAACTATCTTTACATCATTACAATGTCCGGGCTGCTCAATGTATACCCTTTTCTTTTTATGCTCTTGCTAGAAACCATTAACAAATACTATGCATCTGGTTCTTGTCTGCTTTGGTTATAAAAAGGAATCTTTCGTTTGCAGTCTACTCTCAATGGTTCAACTTCCAATCTTCCCGACTCTACAGGCAGGCCTTTTGCAACATCATTTTCTACTCAATCAGCTCCGGCCCCTGGCTTTCATCACACTGGTTCGTTTTACTTCCCTCTCACCTTCTCTCTCAAATATGCCATTCCTCAACTCTCAACATAATCAAAATGTTCACACAGGTAGCATGCAAGGGCTGCATAACATCCATGGAAGCTTCAATGTCCCAAACCTTCCATCCTCTCTTGCATCTAGGAATGCGGCATTGAGTGGTGTCCCATCAAGTGGAGTTCAACAACCGGGGGGAACCATTGCAAGTGGACGATTTGCATCAAGCAATATCCCAGTTGGGATGTCCCAGGTTGGTTTTTCATCGTAAATATCCTATAATTGCTGCTGCATCACTTTTCACTTTTCTCTTGTTTAGCTTTTTTTTTTTAACTTCTAAATTGGAATTGTTCGGTTGTTTTCAATTTAGATATCACATGGGAGCTCTCATAGCCACTCGGGAGTGACAAATAGAGGTGGTATAAATGTAGTTGGGGGTTCTGCTTACAATAGCAGTAGCATGAATGGTGTAGGCGGCTCAATACCTGGGATTTCCTCAAACTCCGGTACAGGTGGTAGTCGTAATTCAGTTCCTGGTTTGGGAGTATCTCCAATTTTGGGAAATGTGAGTTCTCGAATAACAAACTCAATGGGCAATATTGTTGGTGGTGGCAACATAGGAAGAGGCATAAGCTCTGGAGGATTGTCCATTTCTGGTCTTACATCACGAGTTAATTTAGCTCCTAATAGTGGTTCTGGAAGTCTTAATGTGCAAGGGCCCAACCGATTGATGGGTGGCATGCTTCAACAAGGTAAGTTTCTTAAGTTTACCTGACACGTTTCAATTAGCCTTTATAGTACATAACTGATCTGTCTATGTGTGGGGACTAGAATTGCTATGGAGTTTTCAAAATGCCACCTTGTGATTCTTACTGTAAGAGAAGGTCCTTTAAAGAGAGATGAAATGGAACAATTAGGAAGCTCGCTGTGAATCAAGAGCAATTAATTGGGCATCAACAACCGCTTGCATGTGACTCCACACCCTCCTACCTCTTATTTAGAACATCACACAAATTAAATGGAAATAAAATCCTTCTTTTCTGATATGCTGCTCTGTGAGCAGGAGTGCCATGCATGAGCGGAGCAAGCATTCCAGCTCTCCTTTTTCTTTTCCTCCGTTTTTTTCTGTTTGTTTTATTAGCAGGCTTAATCCATTCTATACCATAATATGACAGGAAGATTATTTAAATTGAAATTGAGCTTTGTAAAACTCCAATTGTTTTATTAGGTTTTTCTTCTCTTCCATAACCGTGTCCTAAATATTTGATTATGCTTGTTAAACAGTATCTCTTTCATGATAAAAGTTGTTATTTTGGACTTTATGAATGAACTTCTGCGTCGTCTTCTGGTGATCTTTTAATTTTGATGTTTTGTTTTGTTTGGGCTGATATCAATATACTTGCCATAATGATAGTGAGAATAAATTTCCTTCTTAATTGAGAGCAGAAGTGAATGGAAAACAATCATATTAGTTGTCCTGCTACTGAAGTACTTTATAGTTTAGTTTATAAAAAGGTGTACATGAGATCATGTAATCTAGTCCTTTCAATGTCAGAATGGTCGGTTTGTGTCTTAAGAGAGGGAAAAAAAATTCAACTTAATGAAAGATGTGTAAACTGAAAATTAATCCTTCGTACTGATTAGCAATGTATTCTTTTGCGGGCAAGTAAGTTTCTCCTTGCTTTTTGGCCGAATACTCAAGCTTTAGGATTGAGTTGATGAGCTTAGATTAAAATAAATTCAATAAGATGAATATGAAAACATTCCTGCTCCAAATAAAAGTTTTTATCATTTTTTTTTAAATAATATATCTACATGAGTATTAAATGTCATTTCGTGGTGCTTTGTGTATTAGTCCATTGCAACTCATTGAAATGATCACCAACATTAATTATATGTTCATGTATTGTCAAAAACCAGCAACACCGCAGATGATTGGTATGCTCGGGAATTCCTATCATACACCTGGAGGGCCACTATCACAGAGCCAGCTACAATCTGGGAATAACCCTTTGAACACAATGGGCATTTTAAATGATGTTAACTCCAATGACAGTTCTCCTTTTGATATAAATGATTTTCCTCTGCTGTCTGGGCGGCCAAGTTCTGCTGGAGGGCCACAAGGGCAATTGGGTAATAAATGAGTTTCAATGGGTTTCTCTTGTTTATCCTGTCTTATTTTGCATGTCATCTGATACTTCAATTGCAGGTTCACTACGAAAGCAAGGGATGGGAGTCAGCTCCATTGTCCAGCAAAACCAGGAATTTAGCATTCAAAATGAAGATTTCCCAGCTTTGCCAGGATATAAAGGTGTTTTTGTTCTTCCAGAAAAATTATTATTTGATGATTCTTTTCTTTATTCTAATTTGTTAGTTATCAATGGCTGCATGTGGATTGAGTTTTCCTTTAGTTGGAAGATTTTGTGAAGTAAAAAGCTTAAAATCAAATTTATGAGACCCGCAGAACTATATTTTCCATGGTTTTTCCCTTGGTGTTGAATCATTGTTTGACTGAAGTACAATCTACAATGCCATTTTCCCTTGGGCTGATTGTTCCATTCATCTTTTCTGAAGGAACCGGAACACTACCACTTCTTTGTGTTGCCACTCCAATGAATTAAAAAACTAATGTCTTTGATAATAGACTTTACATAGATCCCTATGCATCCTCAAATTGCTGTCTCCCAGATTTCTGTGCTTGAGATATGCTGTCCTGATTTTTTCTATAGGTACCTTCATTTGTGACTGCAGTCTTTCACTCTGTGGGCTGATCTGATGAAGCTGATGACCTTCGGTCCATACATTTAGTTGAATAACCTCTCCTAGTTTCTCTATTCTGTTAACTGGTGCTTTAGAGTCTTGACTTAGTAATCTATATTTCTGTCAACTACTTGTACATTTTGTAGACCACCTCTCTAGCCTGAGCAAACAACAGCTAGTGACCTCCCAACACATTGAATATGCATCTGCTGGTAATATAGATTAATTTTTTTCTGAAATGAACTGTTATCTGTTTGTCACCCACAAACATTTATGCTCGTGCCAGCTCTCAAGGTCAAATTAAGATATTCTTTTGACTTGTTTGTGTTTATCTTGACTTAATCTTTGCAATTTAACATTATATATGAATGGCTGAATGTTTTTTGAATATTAGTTGTTCTTCTGATTCCTTATTATTCCTCTTTGATTCTCATATAGGTGGCAGCTCAGAATTTTCTATGGATTTGCAGCAAAAAGAACAGCTCCATGATAATGTGGCTATGATGCAGTCATCGCATTTCCCTGTGGGCTAAGGCTTTCATACTGACTTGTGGATATTTGGATAGCTAATGCTAATTAGTTCATATGATTAAATTTTTTTGAATTTGATGTTGTCTCACAGATGGCAAGATCTGTTGGATTCAACTTAGGAGGGACTTATTCGTCTAACCGTCAGCAACAGCAACCTCATGCTGCTTCTGTCAGTACAGGTGCAGTGTCTTTTGTACATGGGAACAACCAAGATCTTCTTCATTTGCATGGTTCTGATCTATTTTCATCACATGGAACCTATCATTCTCAGGTCTGTTCTTTTAGCCAAGGAAGTCCTGCTCTTCAAGGTATATATTATCATATCAACTTCTTTTTCTCCTTTACCATTTCAGGTTCAGAATAGCGGACCCCCTGGTATTGGATTGAGGCCACTAACTTCGCCCGGTGCTGCTTCTGGAATGACAGGCTATGAGCAGCTTATGCAACAATATCAACATCAGCAGAATCAATCACAATTTAGGTTGCAGCAGATGTCTGCTGCTACTCAGCCCTACAGAGATCAGAGTACTAAGCCTATGCAGGGGATGCAAACGACCACTGATCGCTTTGGACTGTTGGGTTTGTTAAGTGTTATAAGGATGAATGATGCAGATCTAACATCTCTTGCTTTGGGAATTGATTTAACTACATTAGGATTGAGCTTAAACTCAAACGATAACCTTTATAAGACATTTGCTTCCCCGTGGTCTGATGAACCTGCCAAAGGAGAACCAGAGTATACCATCCCAAATTGTTACTATGCTAAACAGCCGCCGCCTCTGTCGGTGAGCTATTATTCATTTGTCATGGTTCATTCGATTTTAATTCAATATAGTTATTAATTAATGCTAAATCGTTTTACATGTATGCAGCAAGGGCATTTTGCTAGGTTTCAGCTATCGACGTTGTTTTACATCTTTTACAGGTCAGTTCATTTTTTTAATGGCATTTTTTTTCTTAAATTATTGCAAATTTGTTTATTTATCCTCTCTCTTCCTATTTATCAGCATGCCAAAGGATGAAGCCCAAGTTTATGCTGCACATGAATTGTAAGATCTGTTTCTCAACCATGAGCCTTCCCTGACTTCTGTCACACATGCACTCTCATCTTTGTTGCTTTTCTGATGCCTACAGATATTCAAGGGGGTGGTTATATCATAAAGAACTTCAGTTTTGGTTCATGAAAGTTCAAAACATGGAGCCTCTTGTCAGGACTCAAACATATGAAAGGGGTTCCTATCATTGCTTTGATCCCAATGCATGGGATACTGTTCGTAAGGTTTGTATGTCTTCATAATTTCAGGGTTTTATTTTTCACTCAGTTGTGTGAGCTAATCACAATTTTTCACTTTCAGGATAACTTTGTTCTGTATTTTGAGGCCATAGAGAAGAAACCAACAGTACCTCCCATGCGCTCTATACGTTAGGGACAATTCTTCATGTATAGATTTTCGGGATCTTTGATCTTAGAAGTGATTGGCCAATTTCATTCATGTCTTATAGGTTTTGTTGCTTTAATGAGCCTTCTCTGCTTATCTAATTGCATGGGATATCGATCCTACCCCCATCTTTAGCTCTCACCGATCAAAGGTAAGGTTGAAAGAAAAAGGACATAGGTTTTATTCTGGAATTGTAGATTATATGGATCATAGTCAGGAACAGTATCTCAGTGATTACAAGATCATTGGTCCCTGCTTTGTTCCACTAATGTTCAGCTGTCCTTAGCAATAGCCTATATGATGTATCCGGTAACTTTTAGTCTGTTTTTATACTTGTATCCACTATCCAGTGATCAGCGATGTACTATACCGTTTTGTTAGCAGTTATTGGAATTTCTGGCTTCGCATTTGAATTTCTCCTAATGAACTTTTGAGCCTTTTTTGTGATAGAAATACTTTACTTATTTTGTCTTATCCAAGTTTTACATCGAGCCTGATTGTATTATTTACTTGCTGCTTTAAACAAGAGAGACTCTTTTTCTGCTAGCAACAGGGAATTAATTATGTTTTTGGAATGAATTCACTGACTACATGATGAATTTTTCCTTGTTGCCTTTTTCTTTCTGAGCTGTGAATTTTGGCCAATTTGCTTTGTAAATGGAGAAAATGGCCATATACTTTCTAACTATTCTTGTGCTACCCTGCTCTGCTTTGAGATTGGGATTGTGGTGTGATCGATATGACTTGTTTTGGGACATAGTATGTATGAGATTTGTTATTATGAGACATTCTTTATAGGGAAAAATCAGATGGGTCAATCAATCAGTAGCTTGCTTTGTTAATTTCTGTATGTTATTCAATTTGGTATGGTTGCATATATTAATCAGATTCTATCCAGGCATGTATGTTATTTGATGATAAAATTTAGAAACAGTCAAACATTTTAAACCATGTACTTATTTGAGACAATTGTTACTTCACTTTCTTTATTTCAATCTTATTAATTTTTTCAATCTTATTAATTTAATCAGTTACTAATGCCTAAACGAGCCCACATTTCAATATTTTTCAATATTAACAATTTTTTAAATGGCCTTGAATATTTTAAAGGCAATATTATATCAGTTCATTTTATTGCAAGAAAAAGTAGAACAGATAGCCCATGTCCTCATGATCCAATATTAGAAGTGGAGTTATTTTATATCAAAATAAGGATTTTTTTTTAAATTTTTTATTCAAAGGACAGTCATCATCCACCATTAAATGGATAATTACATATATATTTCCATAAAAATCATATATACTTGTATATATCAACTAATTTGAAAATAAACCTTATATTATTTAGTCAAAGTATACTTAATAGGATTTGAATGTAGATAGGATAGCTACCACTGTATGCACATATCTATATATATATATAGTGACGCATCACATCACGAGGGCATCAATTGGAAGCATGATAGAGTAAATAATAATTTCCGATTGGTTGGTGGGAAGATAGAAACAGATGCAGCAGCACCTGCGGACAAAAAGAGACACGTCGGACGTGCAAATGAACAAAGAAAATCAAAACAAGCTCACGTACTACAATACCCCCAGCACATG
The DNA here is from genome assembly GCA_026586065.1 of Dioscorea zingiberensis. Classification (NCBI taxonomy): domain Eukaryota; kingdom Viridiplantae; phylum Streptophyta; class Magnoliopsida; order Dioscoreales; family Dioscoreaceae; genus Dioscorea; species Dioscorea zingiberensis. Next base: position 64,224,629 of record CM048820.1, on the reverse strand, counting down.
GACTGCACATGCAACACCAGCGCATACAAACACATCCAAACCAACTCTTCCCCCATTTCAATCATTAAAAAACTCATTTAAAAGTTTTTGAAAAGCATCATAAAGAAAGTACTGACAGATTGAGAGATCACAGTTACAAGGTTGGCATTAAAAAAGAACTAACTTTCAAGTAAAATAAGGTAAAACAGGTGAGAGGCCATCCTTTTTATACAGAGAGAGAAGATACAAGAACTCTAGAAAATAAGGATAAGTTCCAAGCTAGCTCCATCCATGAATGACCACAGTGTGTGAGTGTGGTCCTATCCTGTCCTTTTGGTACACAGGCCTGGCCTTGTCCTTTCAGAAAGAACTCAGTCTGGCTTTATGTCTGTCAACCTGTTTCCATGTCTGTAAGTACTCAGTATAGCAACTGTTATCACTGTATGCTGAGAGGTGGGTGAGCTGGTTGGTGGCTAGTAAGTGTACAGCACTACCACTAATGGAACTTATATCGACTTGGAGAAAACATTGATGATTGATTGCTGACTGATGTTTAGATTCCAACCCACACTTCTTTTTTTTTTCCTTCCTTCTTTTCTCATTACTTCTCTTCTAACTCAAGCATTACACATTACACTTCTTATCTTTAATCATATTCTATGTCTTCTAATGCCTACTTCTTCTACCTGCCATTTTGAAAAGGATAGATTATGATTGTGGGTGCCTTCATCAGCCATCTCTCCCTCCAGCTATTTCTCCACTGCTTTTGAACTCCAAGTGCTTCCATGACCCCAAAAAGAGAATATTTTAGAATGCTAATGTTCTTTCTTATATTATACCACTCCTGCTTCTTCTACTACTACTTACTAATAATAATAATAATAAACTAAGGTAAGTAGTTAGTACCTTGGCATTTGGAGAAGATGTGGATTGAAGAGTAATTTATCATCAGGAAATGGTAATGATCCTTTGGTTGGTGAAGCAAAGGGACTGTCTGGCAAGTTGTGCTCACCAGTGCCAGTGCTGATTGTTTGCAAAATCAAAGAACAGAGAAACCATTAGAACATCTGATGAGATTTTTCTGCTTTTTTTATGTTTGTTTTGGTTTTTTTTTTTATTACCTTTCTTGGAAATCACCATCTTCTTGGGGGCTCACCTCACCACCAGATTCCTCTTTATCAGCAACTTTGACTGTTCTCTGGAGAACCAACTCGTGGGTGTTGTTACTCTGCTGGCCTGCAGTAGCAGCAGCAGCAGGTGCAGGGCTCATTGACTTGTCTGAAAAGAGCAAAAGTATAGTAAGATTATACTCATGGAGTCCACTTTCCCAAAGAAATATACTTTTTTTTTTCTTCTTTTTTGTTTTTGATAAAGAACTCCACCTTCTGGTGATGATCCATCTTCATTGCTGCCATTGCTGCTGTTGCTCCTTCCATCTGATGGAGTGGTTGAGAGTGAGCTCCTGGTCTTGATGTCATGGAGTTGGAGTCCCATGAACTGCCTTCTTTGCAGTTCAATGGCTTGTTGAAGTTCCACTGCTTGTTGCTGCTCTTCTATCTTCCTTCTCAGGAGCATTTCCTGATTACTGTTGTTAAACAACATCCTTGCTCCTGTATTCCCAGCATAACTCAAAAGTTATTGATCTCTCTAGACTTGTGAATAATAATTAAACAAACTAAACAAAAAGATACAAAAACCAACCAAGCTGGTGAAGTTCATAGGGGTTGTTTTCTCTTAAATCCATGCCAGTAGGAGTTGTACAACCAGAGAAATCCCCCCTCTCACCTTGCTGCTGCTGCCTCCTGATCATTATGAACACAAGGAACGCATTTCAACTTAAGAAATGAAGCAGTTTTGATTCAAAGTTGGAATGAAAATGAAAGTAGTAGTAGAAGAAGAGTGCCTGAACTTGTCAGGGACTTTGCCCTTCTCCTTGTAAGGCTTGACAAGCACTCTAGCATCACAAACAAAGTGAGGGTTCCCTTTGGCCAGAATCAACCTCACAGTCTCTGGATAAACAAATGTCACAAAACCAAACATTCTCTTCTGCTGGTAAGGGATCCTCACATCCTGAACAGGTCCATACATGCTTCAAACCACACCAGAAAGATCAACAAACAACACTCAGATCAAAGAAACACATGGTTTTAATTTGTTCTCTCCACAAAGATGCAAACCTGAAGTAGTTGGAGACATCCTCTTCCTTGAATGTACTGTCTGCTGGAAATGTCAAGTAGATCTGCCTGGCACTTGGGCTTGCCATTGCTGCATAGTCACTCCTGTACCTACCTGTGAACTTGTAAGCTTCTTCACCTCCCATGATTAGAGCTTCAAGAGCAGTCCTGCAAGCATTTGAAGCCACAACACTCTTCAATCTGTTCAAAAGATGAAATCTTTGAAGAGATGGAGAAAGAAAGAGAGAGAGGACCTGGAAGGAGGTAATGGCGAAGTGGGAGAGTAAGGGAGAGAGGGAGGAGCAGGAGGGATCTGGGTTTTGGTTCTGAGTAGAAGCTCACGGCAATGCTGCTCAACCATGGCGTCCATCTTCATGTCTTCAAGCAACCCATGCTGGAACTTGCAACCACTACCGTTCTTGCAGTACCCTCTAGCATAGTAGAGGCACGGACGCCACCCCAAGTCGGCGGCATCCGACGCCGAACAGCTCCGGCGAAAAGCGTGGTGGCCGCCAGCTCCCCAGCTCATCTCCCCACTAGGTTCAGCAAGGAAAGGGAACTGGTCATGGAGCTGAAGCTCGTCAACAAAGTCCTGAACTTCAGGCGGCGAAGCCCAAGGCCCGGCAGAACCGGGCAGCCGGTGGCCGGAGCTCTGCCGAGCCAACAGAAACGGAGTGGATGACGGCGAGCTAGGGTTAGGGTTCAGCAAGCCGAGCTCTTTCCGAGCTTTAAAGATGATAGAATGGAGCAGCGTCTCAGGGCCGAACGCGAGGCGGATCATCTCCTTGTCGCCATTGTCCTGGATCAGTAGAAACCCCATGATCTTCGACGCGTTCTCGGGGTCTAGGGCTTGGATCCTCGAGAACACAACCCTCGTTGCTTCATTGGCGTCCATGGCTAAAAAGATCAAAGCTCTAATTACAAAACAAGAAGAGAAAATCTCAGCTTTATGCTCAGAATCCACTCTCTAGTCTCTAAGAACTCCTCCCACCACTACCACTCCTCTCTCTCTCAGCTCAAACCAAAGAAAAAAAAAAAATCACAGCTTTGGGAAGAGAAAGCTGAAGGCTTGCTTTCAAAGAGCGCTTGCTGTGCTTCTCTCTTGTTGTTGTTTGATTTGGTGTCTCAGTGAGCACTGAGACACTGAGCTGCTGCTGCTGCGGGTACTGTTGCTGGTGCTGGTTTTCTCTCTAGAGAGAGAGAGTGATTATGAAAGAGGTTTTTTTTTTTTTGTTCTTTCTCTCTCTAAAGGGAGTGGATGCCCTGATCCATGGGTCAATGGGGAGCCATTCTTTTAAGTTTGATATCGGTGTCTGGTCCCTCTCTTTCTCCAGGCCATGATGATTTGGCTACTGGGGAGGGGTCATCTTTCACTTTCTCTCTCTCTCTCTCTCATTCATATTGATCTCCATGACTTCATGTCATTTTAATTGTACTGCTTTACTTTGTGAGCCTCCTTTTTTTTTTAACTATTACTATAGATATTATCTCAATTGGAATGGGATGATGGAATCTCACTGCAATCCAATCATAATCTACTGCTTATTGCTCATCTTTCATTTTTGGTTTTATAGATAGATTCCCCTACTCCCTCTCGCTCTCTCTCTCTCCCTCCCTCTCCACATCAACTAATGTAATGGGTTTGTCTAGTTGGATGTGAAATTATTGGGTGTTCATTTCACTCAATTGCGCGTGAGAAAGGAAAACAGTGCTTATAACCAACCAACTAAGGGTTTATTAATACTCAGTCTTTTGTATTAAAATGCAGGATTCTCTTATAAATAATCAGGATCGAATCCTACTTTTATAAGATGAGAATGAGATATAGTGTTACTTCCTTATGGACTCAAGCGGCCATATCTATAGCTAGACATGATATTATTTTTTTTTATAAACTAACCAATGATCGAACGGCCACGTATGCACATGTTCTTAACTTATCTTCAAGTGACACTTATTGTCTTTATCAAAAATTTAAAAAAAAAATATGCTTATAAAACTGGTACAACACCACCCAGAGTTTCAAAGAGAGAGGAAGATTAGAGGGGATGAAAACTAAGCACTGGTTTATATGCTAGGTGAAATCTATCTATTAATTACGAATGAATGGAGGCATTAGAAATAATCTAAGAACAATATATGAAAATCTTCATGCATCTAAAAAAATCAAATACTCTCTACATAAATGAAATTATAAGTGAACCCAAATGATATACTTTTTGTGTGACTCTGTGGATGAGACTTTAACATCTCTCTTTGTGGTATGTCTTTTTGTACAAAATATTTAGAAATATTACCAAGCCATATAAGAAATAAACTCCCTTTCTAATTCACTGCATGAGATCTACATCCAAGGCTCTTTCACAAGCAAAGTGCACAACAATAGTAATCATTTGTAATATATAGATTAAGAGAAATATGTTATATTTAAAAAAAACATATTTTTTTTTATAAATTATTCATGACATTTTTTCTTATTATCATGATTTGATATAATACATCTGTAAAAAAAAACAAAACTGGAAGCAATCCAAAATTTGATTAAAAAAAAACCTCCGCTTCATGAAGGGCGCCACACCAACAATAGGGAGGGAAATGAGATGCATGGAAGTGACCAAGAGCAACCATGACATAGCAAGACCCTTATTTTAGTTTCATTGTAGTGACTTCTGTAACAATGGATTGCATATTATATAACTCAGATTAGTTTAAATAAATGTTATTCATCTAATTTTTTTAAAAAAAAAATCTTCATTTATTCAACCCATCTCCTAAGTAATTTTACGGTTTTAACTTTTTATCACCAAAATCAATGTAGGGTCACTTCCGACCATTTGAGTGCTCTTCCACATTATTTAAAAAATAAATATATATATATATTATAAATGTAACTTTCTCACTGGAGTTTCCTGCCATTTTTTATTATGGCACACTTTTGGTACAGTGAATGCATAGTTCATCAAAAATAAACCAGAAATAACTTGTTCTACTACCTCATGGAATCCAATGACAATAAAACCAATTTGGCGATTTGTCTGCATTCACTATAAACAAACCTCCATTTTTTTCAAGTTAATGGGTGGTATTTAAAATTCAAAACAAATTAAGATAATATGATTAGAAGATTAGATAATGAATTATTGGTCTTTAATACTATTTATTTTTTCTCTTGAGGTCCGTGGTAGAAGTGTGTTTAGTGTAATAGATTTTGAGGCTGTGTTTTTGATGAAATAAGATCAAATAAATAAGTAGATTAATAAATAATTATCTCAAAAAAGATTAAAATAAATATTAAAAAAATACTCTAAAAAATAGGCTATTTTTGAAGAAAAAAGTTTAGAAAAAAATGATGATGCTTGATTGGTGGATGTACCCTCAATGAACAAATTTCCATGTTACCATCATTAAACCATGCACCAAATCTTAAAAAGCCCATAATTTCATATGTATCCTCCTGACTAGTGACTGGTTTCAAAAGAAGAGTCCTTTTGTCTTTCTCCTTTTTCCTTTATTTTTTCCCATCTATACATAGACCATTCATTCTAATTAACACTCTTGTTGTCACCTATTATAAAGCCACATACCAAAGTTTTAATCTTTCCACTTATTATTTTAACGTATACTATGTTAAAAGTGATAGGAATCCAACGTGAATCCTAGAAATCATGAAACACAAAGTGAACAATAAAAAATAATAATAATCACCAATGATCTCTTGGTTTATTGGTATCGGGTCTTTTGTGTAGGGTTTCATTGATTGGGACAATCTTAAGTAACGACAAGGTGAGGGTATGTGCGCACGTGTGCCTCGTTGTTCGCCCCTGATTGGGAGGCGTTTGTCGCTTTTGTCAAAAAAAAAAAAACAAACAAACAAACAAAAAGATAATGATTTTACATGGTTCTAGAATAAGGCTACATCCACGATCGTCGGTATTGTTTCACTATATTATCAGAATGGTTGAAACTTCCAAGGATATAATCATAGAACAATAGAAAATGAAAATAACCATAATATAGTGAAAATATCCAAAATACACTCTTGCGAACCTGACAACACTGTGATTGGGCGTCCAGTATAATGAGGCTCCACAAAACCCAACAAAAATAACATAAAACATTTATCTAATCAACACATGCAATTGCTTTAAATAAACAAGAAAGGGGGAAAAATAAAAAACATAAAAAAAGAAAAGGGTATCTTTTGGTTGATGCATGTTTGAGAAAGGTGGTAAGGAGAGACAGAGGGTGGCTTTTATCCCAGTGCATGAGTAGCGTGGTTGTGTTACTGTTATACTTGCTATAAACCTCGGTCCCAATTTGTGCCCACTTGTCCTGCCCTGCCTTTAGGACCAGTCCCACACCCTCTCACATGGAGGGCCAAGGCCAACCTTTCTCTTCTTTTTATTTATTTATTTATTTTGTTTTAACAACTATAAAACATTTGTAGGGATCTTATTGTTTTTACTGTCATGGTACATCTTTGTAAAAACAATTGATAATAAATTCTCTAATCAATTTTTAGTCGGTTAACTCTTTTTATTCTCATGATTTTGTTTTATTTATCAAATCTTTAAATTATATTAAAAAAAATACAGTGAAGTGAAGTCTCGCTTTCATTGGAAAGAGTTCAGAGGATGATTTGGCTTCTTTCAGAGGATCGGTTGGTTACAGGTTAACTACAATTAAACATGTTTGTTTTGTTATTGTCGTCAACATCAATATTATATATTATAATAATCTTCTGATTTATAATTTTTTTTATTTATCAAATCTTTAAATTATATTAAAAAAATATAGTGAAGTGAAGTCTCGCTTTCATTGGAAAGAGTTCGGAGGATGATCTGGCTCATTTAAGGGATCGGTTGGTTGCAGGTTAATTACAATCAAACATGTTTATTTTATTATTGTCGTCAATAAATATCAATATCATATATCATAATAATCTTCTGATTTACAATTTTCTTTTTATCTGTTTTATTTATTTTTTGTTTTAACTTAGAATTAATTTGCTAACAATTTTGAATTTACTATTTTGATGTATAATAAAAGCACTAGTTTATCAAATTTATTATATTATTTTAATTCTCAATGGAGAAAAAATCAATTGCATGGAGCTTTCAATACCTAAAAATGTGGACTTTGATTAGATTGAGAGTTTATTATCAAACATCACATCAGCATTTTATGTTGATTGGGCTGTTGATATGATGAAAGTAGAATAATTTGTAACAAAACTTACAAAAAAAATTTAAAAAAAATGAATGTAATATTTATATGTTTATATATAAATATTTTTTTATTTTGAAAAACAAAAAGAAAAAAGAAACATATATGCATGCAAAAAGACATGAGAGGCATGCAGATCTGATTAGAAGAGATTTGTGAGGGTCCATAGTCCACTAGTGAGAAAAACAGACCGACAAAGATACTTAGGTGCTACATGGGGAACCAACCACCAAGTTGTAGTAGTTCAGGAACCCACTTGCATTGCATCAACTATGAATCTCAATCCCCCCTTCTTTTTTTTTAATATATATATAACCAATTAATTAATTTTAATTATGTGAAGAATCATCTGTTTTTACTTATGTTACGTATAAAAAAAAAATTACAAAGCCTTTTCTGTCTTCTTTACTTTTATCATGATTAAATTGATGTTTACAGATGAGATTTTTTTATTAAAATCATACTATAATCTTGATCGATTAGACCCAATTTGAGGGTCTAAAATTAAAGACCTAAGACCGAATCTGTTGTGTATGTGCCTTGAAGTCTGTCGCTCGATTTTCAACAATGTTGCGATGACAAGGATTTTGTTTTTATTTTTGATAGAATTTATAGATCATCCATGTATTTTTAGGATTATAATTTATAGTGTGGTGATTGTGAGAGAGATTGCTTTGTAACTCGGAATTTGTTTTTTAATAAAAGTTGTCATTGACCTTTATGCAGATTTATGGAAAATTTTCATCTATTTTCTAAAGAATCATCATCGCTTTCATTGAGGGTGACATGGTGTTCTAAAGCTTCCGTTATGTGGTAGAAAGCTGATTGCGTTATCCCAGTGATGTGAATAAGCGTTTGAAAATTTTAATTTTTTTGCGAGTTTTAAACCAGATAGTGATGTGTCATTTATATATCTGGGTTATATTTTTAAATCTTAATTGTTTTGAAAATTTTTATGGAGAATTGTGTTGTATAACCCTCATATCCCCAATTTATTATACGTTACCCTATTGTTTTGTTCTTTTTTGTTTTTTGTAGAGATTGTTTCTATGACTTTAATCCGTGACCTCCATATCATATAACGACAACTTTACCATTGTGCCAAGGCTCCCCTTTGATCATCGCTTTCATTGATTAAAAAATAATAATAATTATTACATAAGTGAGCTCACCTATCCATGAAATGTTAGAACAAAAATCTAAAAGCAGACAGAAAGTGAATGAACCACACACAGTGCATGTGTGCATGTGTGCATGTGTGTGTGTGTGTGGGTGTTGGAGTGAGCCAAGAAAAGATGAGATGATGATTGAAAACAAAATCTAAAGGCAAAGGCCACCACAAGATCCCATCACACACACTTGACTGGCTTCTCAGGTGCATGTGAGTGCCAGTCATGGTGTCCCCTCTCCCTCTCCCTCTCCCTCTCCCTCTCCACCACCAACCACTCTTCCAATCATAAGCCCCTTCATTCCCTTTCCATGCAATTGCACTATATGCCTTTACACTTCTTCACTCCCATTGGGAATGTATATCTAATCTAATCTAATCTAAGCTATTCTATTCTTCCTTTTCTTTTCTTTTAATTATCTCTTTTATACATGTATTTCCATAAATTAATTAATCAATCAATCAATTAAATATAAAAATAGGGTATTTTTTTTGCTTTATAAATTTGTCATTTTGTACAATTATGTCTTCACATATAACATTGCACATTCTAGCTCTTATAATGGACTAATTTTGTTTTAACCTCTAGCACATATTTAATCTATTTTTTTTTATTAATTTTTTTTCTCTAATGATTGTAAGGAATACGATGTGATTGTGGTATAGATCAAATGGTTTGTGTAAAATATTTATTCGTGAATATACATATAAAAGGAAAATCATGCACAATTATACACTTAAATTTGTTAGACATATTTAACGTATTACCTTGTAAATTAATGTACTATTAGTTTAGTTAATTCCCTTGCATTATCCTTACTTAACACACGCATTTTCTTGTAAACTCTATATATTCACCTTTTTAATTTTTTTTTATAAAATTACTCTGCCTTATGTATTATTCTCTACTTTTAGATGGTGTTTGGTAAAGAGTTATTCTTCATGGAATTGGGCACCAAGTGAAATAACACATTTCCCTATGAACAATGAATCCGATAAAAAATATAATGAAGATTTAGAGGTATAATAATGGCTGAATTAAAAACCACCAACCAATGTATGGAGAACACGAAGTTATATTATTATTAACAACATTGGTTTATAAGTATTTTTTGGAACATTATTTTGATATTTGTTCTAACTTTTGTAGAAAGTAAGAATAGTGAAAAACACACGTTTTTTTAGAAATTGTTGGGTGAGTGCTTCTTGAAAAAATATTTTTGAAGCTTAAAAAAAAATGACTCCTTTTTTTTAAAAAAAAATATGCAACAAGGGCCCCCACAAGAATTTTAAGGATGTGCACAGATGCACGGAACACCGAAGGCTCATGCGTTATGCGTACTCCGCGCGGAGGGGGATTTGAACGCTGGATTATTATCGAATGAACCCCATTTCTAAGACCAGTCATCTAATATAAGAGAATGGTACCGCTAGATTATGAGGCTTTTGGTAACACGACTCCTCTTCTGACAGAAGTGTATCTAATTTTTTGAAGTCAAAAAACCTCCACAAGTGCGAACCATTCAAAATGCAAAACTTCGTAACTAATTCTCCAAGAACAATTGTAATAAAAAATTACTTATAGAAAACTTAAAAAATATGTATATATATTTTAAGAGTTCGATCCAAACAAACCCTTAGTATATATATAAATATAATAAAGAATTAAACTTGAAAGTTGCCTTGATTTTCTTCATCATGTAACCTTTTTCTAATGAAGCATGTGTGTGTGTGGGCAGCAAAAGTATGAAAGGATGGCATTTTCAAGGCACGGCAAAGACTAGAAAATATAGGCCAAGTAACAACAAGAAGAAGCCATGTAGTGAAAGAAAGCTGGTATCACCATGCATGCCAACACCCCCCCATGTTAAAGTTGAGCAAAGGTGGTGCCTTTTCTTTCCCTTTTCTTTCCCTTTCCCCTTGGGAATGAACAGACTAGAAAAGCTGCTGCTCCGTGTTGAGGACTAAAGTACTTTTGGGCCCATAGACAGCTCAAACCCCATTCTTTCTCCAAATACTCCATGTTTGCCTCTTTTCTTTTCACCCTCCTTTCTCCCTTCATCTCTCATCTTTGTCTTCCTTGTTTTGGGAAACAACTCACTCCCCTTCACACCTCCACCACTCATATTTAATTTTCTCAATACAAACTAATAACACTTGATCATCACCAACAACATCCAAATTTATTGGTATCCGAATCCCTTATTAAAGCGTGAGGTTCTCCTGTTAAAGAATCTAGGATCAAATCCGCACTTTTTTAAAATAAGGATCAGTTGGTGATATTTTCCTGTGAACTAACACACAATCGAGCTGTCTTATTTTATGTCCTTAACTTCCCACGTGGGGGAGCTTATCGCCTTTATCAACAAAAAAATAATACATAAAATAATAACACACAAGATCAAGATGATTTTTGGCTTAAAGTTTATATCTATAAGTGAAAATGGAGAAGAGTTTTTCTATGATCGAAAAATAGAGATTACAATAAATAGTATAGTGGTGCCATAGAAAATCAAAAATAAATAATTATATAAATCGAATCCGTATACAAATATATATATATATTAAATTATCATTAACCATTCTCTTCTTCCTTTATAGGATGCTCTAAAACTCTTTACACTGTTATGAGATGTCTATAGCCAGTGGCCACTAATCAAGAAGATTCTTGAGGCACTAGTTTAGATGGTCACTCTCAAAAGACACATGGGGGAGAATGGACTAATTTTTCTCCCTTTTCTTGTTTATCAATGACATGAAATGTTCTACATTTTTTGTAGTTAATAATGCAAACACTCCTTCCCACTAGGTAGAACGAGCTCGACGTTCAAATTCGAAATCGGCTCGAAATAGATTCAGCTCGAGCTCGAAAGCCGAAATTATTTCGACATATGTACTGAAATTTCGATTTTACTTTCGAAGCTCGTTTCTACCGATTTAAATAAATAAGAGAAATTTAAAAATTAATTCTCAATTCTCATAGATATAAATATAAATAAAAATTATTTTTAATCTTTTAAACATCAATGTAAAATTCACAGTGAATCAATTGATTTACCAACCCAAACATCCAAGATTCAAAGTGTTTTTTTTACCTATATTATATTTAATACAACAAGAATACTAAAATAAATGACAAAATTTATAATCTATCAAAATACTAAGACACAAGACAAAGTTTGTAAAATTTACAATTAATCAATCTATTCAACATGAGATGAAATAAAATAATATTCCACATTTTGGTATGTTGATTGTTGACCCATCATCATTAATCCTTTTATTATGTGTGCATTGCCTGTGGACGCCCAGCTGCCTCTGCCTGTGGATGCGCAGCTGCCAGTGGACGCGCTGGACGCGCTGGACGCGTGCTGCACGCGCTGCGCGAGCTGTAGTGGACGCGCGCCGCGCGCGTTGCCGTGGACGCGCGTTGTGCGCGCTGCCGTGCGGTGTCGGAGACTCGGAGACTCCGGCGTGGAGGTGGAGGGTGGACTGGTCCTGCTGGAGAAGGAGGGTGGAGGGTGGTGGCTGGACAATGAGGTGGGGTTTTGGGCTTTTTGGCTTCCATCTAGGGTTTTTAGTTTTAACACAGGATGATGTGAGCCTTTGGATCAAAGATCCAACGGTTGAAATTTATTAACTATTAAATACATAAATATAATATAAAAAATTATAATATTATAATATATTATATAATATATATTAAAATATAATTTCGAGCTTTCGAGCCGAGCTCGATCGAGCTCGACTCGGCTCGAGCTCGGCTCGAAATTAATTTCGAGCTCGAAATTGGAGCTCGAGTTTACCAGTTCTCGAATTTCTAAATTTAACTCGAGCTTTTAGAGCCGAAATTTCGGCCGCTGTGAATACTGATCGCTTTACTCTACTTCCCACTACCTACTAGACCTATAGACAGACAGGAAATGGAGTGGGTGTGTTTTAATTTTCTTTTAAGTTATTGATAGCCACAATTATGAAGAAGAAAGAGGAATAAAGGTGAATAAATTTCTCCCCGCTTTGATAAACATTTTACTTGTTAGAGAATCAAACAAAGTATCACATTGATTATTAGAATAAAAAAATTTATAAAATATGAACATATCTTCATTAATGTGAGATTTTTTTTTCAAAAAAATAAATAAATGATATTCATTATAAATTGAAAAGGTTCCTAGTCCAAAACAAAGTTTTTAAGTTGAATTCAAAAATAGAACTATATGGGCTTTAGTCCAAAATGAATAATATCATATTAATGTTGTTAAAAGCCATGCAACAAGGAAGAATATGGGAGTTAACATACATATCAGTTGATTATTTTTTATATATTTATAATATATTGGGATAGTGCTCCATATGAGATTGTTTGTGTGCATTATTTGATTAATAACCAATTTTTTTATACACTCCCTAAATATATATTAAAATTATGTTATTGGGCATATGTTTTGTATTTTTATATTTATATCAATAAAATAAATTTTGTTTTAAAGTAAACTAATATATTTATATATAGAGGGATGGGGAATTTTAGATGACCGAATTAATTGGATTGGAATGTTTTTTTTTTAAATTTTTTTTATAACTATTAGTTAATAATATCATTTTGTCGGTTCAGTTTAATTTTTTTTATGATAAAGGTTTTATATAATTTTATTTTAAAAATAAACTAATGTATTTTTATGTATAAAGATAGATTATTATTTTTTTGTATATAAATATTGATAAGTCACTGGAAACATGTTACAAATATTATTTGTAATCTTAACCTCTTCCTGTGAAAGGGAATGAGCTAATTACTAACTTTTTTTTTATGAAAGTTGGTTTAAAGGGAGAAATTTTTAGGGGATTGACTTAATCTAATTGGTAGATTTTTTTAAAGTTTTAAATATCACGTACCTGTAAATTTTCAATTATTTATAACTAAGTACTATCGAATAGAAACCTTACTTTCATGTTTGCATATATTTTAGAGGACTGAATTAATTGGATTGGAATATATATATATATATATATATATATATATATATAGATATAGATATATATTAAGTTTTATAACTATTAGTTAATAATATCATTTTGTCGGTTCAGTTTAATTTTTTTTTTCTGATAAAGGTTTTATATAATTTTATTTTAAAATAAACTAATGTATTTTTATGTATAAAAATAGATTATTACCTTTTTGTATATAAATATTGATAAGTCACTGAAAACATGTTATAAAGTGAAAGAGAATAAGCTAATTACTAACTTTTCTTATCAAAGTTGGTTTAAAGAGAGAAATTTCTAGGGGATTGACTTAATCTAATTGGTAGATTTTTTTTAAAGTTTATTTAACTACTACAACAACAACAACTGAGCCTTAATCCCATACTAGATGGGGTGGCTTATACTGGATTCTCCTGCCTTTTACGTCATTTCCTCAAATATGAAATAAGATAAAATTAAATAAACTGAAATAAGATGAAACATAAAAATTCATAAATAAATAAATAATACTAATAACAAATAATTTTATAAGAGAATGGAATGTTGAAGCAAAAGTATTCCTGGCTTAATGAAGGAAAATAAAATAAAATAAAATTAGCACTTATCTAATCCTATACTAGGGTCGGTATATGGATTCTTTGTCTCCATGTCATTTCATTAAAAAACAAGATCCTACGACATCTAACATAATGCATCCTGACACTACCTCTCTCCACGTAATCCTAGGCCTACCTCTACCCCTCTTCTTACCTTCTACAACTAAACTATCAGTTAATAATATCACTCTTTCAGTTTATTTAACTATCAGTTAATAATATCATTCTTTCAGTTGGGTTTTAAATTTCACGTACCTGAAAATTTTCAATTATATATAACTAAGTACTATCAAATAGAAACCTTACTTTCATGTTTGCATACATTAACCAATTTTACTATAAAAACATGATCCGCTAGGCAATGAGGCAATGAGCCTGGCTAAGTTCAAGCCCAACCCGACAACCTCCAACTTGGGCTTATGATTTCATCTTCAAGTTATTTATTATGGAAGAAATTAAAATCTCCAACCTACACATGCAATCTCGGTGTTCAAACAGGTCGTGGGTGATTACGAGATCATGAATCTCTTGTATGTTACGATGATGAGCAAAGTTACTTTTCAACATCAATGGCGAGTATCGTAGTAATTGTCAAACTCACCACCCACCATTTTGTAGTAATTACCACTATCGGCGCCAATGCTCTCCCGAGGTTATAGAAGGAATAAAGTACCATGCCAAAGGATATAGTTTCCTTCTACCTAATATATGTTGAAAATTCAGGGTTTTAATTGAAATAATGGCATCATAAATTGCATCCCAATTTATAATATTTTGCATAATCAAAATATGATAATCAAATAAATATTGAAGCATCAGACAAATAGTATGATAAATGAGATTCAACATGCTATATTGGACAATTAAAATATTATGGGCAATGACTTGCAGAGAAGGCAAATAGACAATGTTTGTAGTAATATTATAAAAGAAATTTGACAGCATGCTATTTTGCATATTTAAAACATGATAAGAATTAAAATTTCTAAAAATCATACAAATAAGATATATAATGATATTATAAATTAAACCTAACAACATACTAATATGCAGATTCAAAACATGATAGATGATATTATATTTGAATATCATGCAAATAAGATATGTAATGAAATTATAAATTAAACCTAACATGATAGAATGTTTGTAGATAATTAGGAAATCAGTAATCTTACTAGAAGCTTCAAGGAAACAAATTAAAGTGGAGAAGCACGTAGTTACGCTGTCCCAGAAAAACTATTCGCCGCCTCGTGCAAGACTTCTCAGGCGATGTTCTACGGAGATACTACTCCTTCCTCCGGTGGTGCACGTCACAGAAGGGTTCAAGGATTGGCTTTCAGATGCAGCACAGCAAAAAACAACAGGATTCCAGAAAAGAACAGAGAGAGAAGAAAGAGATAAAATCCCTAAAAATATTTTTCCCCAATCGTCCCTTTATAACTTATCGCTTTAACGGGTAGCGCCTACTCGCGCTTTATCAACGGGACGTGACACCGGTTCAACCGGCGTCGTTACAATTGAGGTTTTTTTGAACATTTTCATAAAAGTCCCCCATAATTATATATATAATAATTTTCCAAAATAAGGTTTTGCAAAATAAACCCCATAAATTTTGTATTTTTGCTTAACAATATAACCCACTATAAACTCCTATGACTTCTTTCTCATACTTATTTCTTCACTGACTTAAATGTCAGAACTATTATCAGACACGAGGGACCACATATAGATATATATATATATATATATATATATATATATATATAAATATATTATAAAAAAAAGAATATATATATTTTATATATTTTTAATATATTAAAATGGTGATAGGATCAAGCGGCCGGCCTGATCCTAACACCACTATATATATATATGGGCATGATACAATCAGGCCGGCCGGAACACTGTTCCGGTAAGGTCGTCTCCCATTATGGCCTTTGGAGCATGTTTTAAGGATTTCTAACCATATGGATGGAAAGAAAATCGAAAAATAAGCTAGCAAGTCAATTTTCATACAATTTGGGAACTTATAGGGTCTTCATTTTAAGATGTGAAAATTTATAAAAATTTTACCGGTTTAGAATTTCATCCATTAAGATGAAGACCCTACAAATTCTCAAATTATATGAAAATTGACATGCTAGCTTATTTTTCGATGTTCTTTCCATCCATACGGTTGGATTTCCTCAAAACACTATACAAGTGCCAAATTGGCGCTTAATCGTGATTTCAGATAATGATAAGATCACCAAGATAAGATCAGCCTATATATATATATATATATATAGACCCGTGAAACTATCCGGCCGGTCGCAACTTGAGACAAGCCACTTTATCTTAATGTACTTGAGATGTGTGGGTTTTTGTTTTTTTACTGTGTTTTGGTGTTACTACGGGGTCTGCGCCCGACCACATAGTAACACGTCCCCATATATATATATAAATTATTTAATGTTTGGAAGCTGGTTCATTTGGTCCATATCAATTGCATTCAATTTTTATGTTTTAAAATTATATAATGTTCAAATAAATAACTTTTTAATCAAAATATTAATTAAATAAAACCACGTAATTTTATTTCGTCCGTCACGTCACGCGAAAAAACAAATGGTGGGAAAGATGCTCCAGCTGTAATATAAACCCGTACAACCCATAAGCCCAACCTAAACCATAAACGTGTCGTATTCCTATTCGCTGCACTGGCGTATGCATCACGAAACCAAACCTCACCAACAAACAGATGCGCGCCACGCATGCAAATTAGACGCTTCCGTACGATAAGAAAAAATGGAACGCAGGAATAAATGACAACGTTCCGAACTACAACTGCTCCCGTCGGCCCTCGGAGAAATCATTCGGGAGGAGAGGCCATCCATCCCCACCGTTGACGCTTGGATCCAACGGCTCCCACACTCCTCTCCGACCACACTACATAAAATGGATCCCCTCCAGATCCGCCACCGCTCCTCCTCCACTGCCGACATCAATGGCGGCTCGCCGGGACTCGGTGATAGGATCAAGCGCTACGCCGCCCGCCAAGAGCCCCTCGGCGATCGTATCCACCGGCACCGCCGCGTCGTGCTCTCTGTATCCGCGCCGATCCTCCTCATCACGTTCATCTTGTTCCTCAATCCCCGGGCGCAGTTGTCCTCGGCCTTGGGCCAAGGTGGAGCCAGCCTGCTGGTTATCGCCGGGAGGAAGGCGTTGCCAGGGGGCCGTGTGGTTGGTCAGGGATCCGATAGCTATGTGGTGGTCTTCGATGCCGGGAGCTCGGGGAGTAGGGTTCATGTCTTTCGCTTCAACGAGGAGTTGAACTTGCTGAAAATTGGGGATGATTACGAATTTTTCATGCAGGTAGACATTTTGTGCTTAAACTTGTTGTTAGTATTTCTTGGTCTTCCAAGGTCTTCGATTTTGTCAGGAAAGATGAGCACTTAAACATTCTAAACTAAGACTTTTTCATAGCATCTTGATCATGAGAATGCTTGAAATTTCTCAAGTAGCTGTATCTTCGATTTTGTTCTATCATGTTAGATGTTAGAAATGCGAACAATAGTCCCACATCAGTTAGGAGAGGAAAAGAAAAGGAGTTTATGAGAATGGACACATCTTCATTATTATGACACCTTTTGAGCTGAGTTTAAAAGCAGCCCAAAATAGAAAATAGATAATATCATATTAATATTAATGTGGAAATGTGTGGTGCCACTGGAAGACCCAACGCATTATACATAGTTACACACTCAAATGCAAATCTTAACATAGCCTCTAAAGACCTGTATCTAAGGTGTTCACTGCCTCTTGTTGGGCACTTAATTGCCATTCAAATCACTGATGCACTCTTTTAAGTCGGATAATATTATGATAGTATCTGTTTGAAGCTCTTTCGATTCAAATTATGTACAGAATGTTTATTTAGTTGAAATTCTATTCATTGCTACAGTTTAAACCTGATCTTCAGATGTCTTTTTGAGATGATTATAGACAAGCCAGAAGCCTCCTCCTCCTCTTATTATTTTTTAGTGTAAATCCAGGTAGAACCTGGCTTGAGTTCCTATGCTAATGATCCAAAAAAGGCTGCAAATTCACTCATCTCTCTTTTGGAGAAAGCTGTAAGTGTGGTTCCTGTGGAATTGCAACCTTCTACACCTGTCAGAGTTGGAGTGAGTCATTTTAAGTTTAGAATGTCTCTTTTAAATTTTGAAGAAGTTCATTCGCATTCTCAAATTTTTTTTTTCTTGGTTTTTCCCATGCAGGCAACTGCAGGTCTAAGAAACCTTGGAACTGAAACATCTGAACAGATTTTGCAAGCAGTAATAAGTTTTTTTACTTTGTATTTGTTCTAAAGTATGTTTCGGTTTCCACAATTGAACTTATTGTATTTCAGGATTGCAGATTTGCTCTGCTTCAGCAGATTACTTTTAGGTTTTAATGTTATGGACTTTCTATTAGCTCAGCTCATAAGTTTGGAATTTTGCAGGTTAGAGACCTTCTGGAAAAGAGTTCGCTGATGTTCAAGTCTGAATGGGTAGCTGTATTGGATGGATTTCATGAAGGGGCGTATCTCTGGGTAAATATTATTGCCAAATTTTTTATTTTTTACCAACTTTGGTCCCCTACAACTTTACATGGTAACATAGGTTTAACAACTGCCTCTGAACACTACATAAATGATGGACAAATAGGCATCTAATACCCAACTGTTACAACAAAAAGGAGTTTTCTATAATATACAAGCTGTTATACTATCAAACTTCCATTATTTATTTATATCAAGGTATCTATTAAGATAAAAAAAAAACTTTAAATGCCGGAGAGTGTAAAAATTTCATTTCAGTAGTTGTTCTCTGTAACATATCAGTAACTTAGTTTTCTCCTTGAAAAATACATGTACACTGAAGCACTTGGAACTGTGAACTGTAGTTACATCTTGCCTTTTCAATTTGCAATTATTAAACATCTGATTAGACAAGTGTACGTGTGTTTTATATATTTCCTTCATTTCCAGATAAGATCTTCAGCTTGCTGCTTATTCTATTTGCCATAGGTTGCCATAAATTATTTGTTGGAGAATTTGGGGAAGGAATATCCAGGAACTGTTGGAGTGGTTGATCTAGGAGGTGGGTCTGTCCAAATGTCGTATGCTATCTCAGAAACGGACGCTGAAAATGCTCCAAAAGGTCCAGAAAATGTTCCATATGTAAAACCACTGGTTCTTAAAGGAAGCACATATCATGTTTATGCCCACAGGTAGAACATTCCTTCCTTTCTTTACTAGTAATAATCATTTTTTTTAAATAATTTATGTATTAAAGAAAGTGTAGTAATTGATTCCAAATTTTGATTGATAACTTTATGATGTTGAGTGGATAATATATTGTGTAAATTCTTATCTTGAAAAGACAAGACACCTATCAGTTCCTTGCTATTTCCGATGTAGTTACTTGCAATATGGTTTATTGGCTGCTCGAGCACAGATTCTCATTACTGGAGATGACTATTATAACTATTGCATTTTGGGTGGCTATGAAGGTATGTTAGGCGTTTTACTTCATATATATATATGTAGATTCACAATTTTCATTACTGACTTGGATTTTGAAAGGATTATATCTTGAATATTTTTTTACTTTGTAAAATTTATTATGCTGTATATATACTGCATCATTTTCATCTTTAATCTGAATTTTTCTTTATACCTGTCATACTGTTTTTGTCAATTTAGAAGCTTACAAATTTACTGTTTATATAAAAGTGCATATTATCTTGCCAAGGAATAGGTTGCTTTTAACCTTTATGAGTTCTTGATTCTATGATCACTGATCATTATTCCTTTCATAGTGCTAGGTACAAATTCTGTTTAATCCTCATGGCCTAAAGTCTTCGTACGTGTAGGTATACCCAACATAAAACAACTTTCTAAAAATCCTTTATAATTTTCTTTTAGATGGACCACCTAAACCATTATAGGGCCGGGTTGTTGGCAGAAAACCTATTATGGGCCAATTTAAGTATACCCACCAAGAAAAAGTAACCTTCGAAACATCTTTTATAAAACTTTTTGAATATAGGTTTTGGGCTACAAATGTTTGGATCTAAACCATTATAGGCCAATATCTTGTGTGAAATGTCCCTGGTAACCATATGAAATTTATTCACCAACAAAAAAGAGAATCTTTCCAATGTCTTTTATTAAAAACTTTTAGATTATCGGTTTTAGCCCACAAGTTATTTGGATCTAAACCAAGACATTTGACTTATAGGTTTTGGGCCGCAAACTATTTGGATCTAAACCATTATAAGCCAATAATTTGTGCGAAATATCATTGGTTAGTGACCGTATAAAGCTTACTCATCATGCACCAACAAAAAAACCAATCTTTCAAATGTATTTTATAAAAAAAACTTTTAGATTATAGGTTTTGGGCCACAAGTTGGTTGGATCTAAACCAAGACATTTGGATTGTAGATTTTGAGCCACAAGTTATTTGGATTTAAACCAAGACATTTGGATTATAGGATTTGGGCTGCAAACTATTTGGATCTAAACTGTTATAAGCCAATAACTTGTGCGAAATATCATTGGTTGGTGACCGTATAAAGCTTACTCACCAACAGAAAAACAATCTTTCAAATATCTTTTATAAAAAAAACTTTTAGATTATAGGTTTTGGGCCAAAAGTTATTTGGATCTAAACCAATACATTTGGATTATGGGTTTTGGGATGCAAACTATGTGGATCTAAACCATTATAGGCCAATAACTTGCGTAAAATATCACTAGTTGGTGACCATATAAAGCTTACCCACCAACAAAAAAACAATCTTCCAAATGTCTTTTATAAAAAAAGCTTTTAGATTATAGGTTTTGGACCACAAGTTATTTGGATCTAAACTAAGACATTTGGATTATAGGTTATGGAGACCGTATGAAGCTTACTCACAAGAAAAAAAAGAAAAAAAGAAAATCTTCCAAATGTCTTTTATAAAAAAAACTTTTAGATTATAGGTTGCAAATTATTTGGCTCTAGCTCGTCGGAAGGCAATAACTTGGGTGAAAAATCATTGTAAATGGAATCAAGTTTACTCACCAATAAATTGCATTGGTTCTTTTCTAAGTGCTAAAAGACCATAAAGAAATTTGAGAGTAGTTTGGCACATTTTACTCTTAAAAGGACATCTAACTAGCATCCTTGGTGCAGTGTTTGGATAGAAAATAAGGGTGGATCGAAGTCAAGAAAAAAAAGGTTGTTATTTTTTATTTCTCTTAATGCAGGAATGATCTAATTCATGTGAAAGGTGGTATTAAGACCATTCCTTCTCAAATAAGATAACCAGAGCAAATTATTCATGGAATATTGACACTTAATCTGAAAACAAGAAGGTCTACTCCCCTTATTCCCTATCCAAGTTTCACCCAAATGTTAGACAACATATTAGTATATTAAATATCTCTCTAGTACATTAAAGTAGTCTTATACAGTTGTCCACTAACAGGGCGAATATCTTTTCTTATATTCTCTATATATCCCCCTGCTAAGTAGTAACCGATGAGTGCTTCCTCTGATGGTATTGGGTTCCGCTCCCTCAAAGCCCGTCCGGGTTCGAGGCGATGCGGGGGGGATTTTCACGCAGCCCGCTAAGTAATCGGCAGGCGCACACTAGTTGCACGCCTCACCGGGAGTCGATCCCGGGTCTATGCCCCCATCCTTTGGTTCTTACTAGTGGCTGTCTAGCCACTCTTACGCTCCAAAAAAAAAAGTAGTAACATGAATGCCATTTATATTCTCTATTTTCAAACCAAAAGTTTTTTCATCTTCTCTCATTTTGCTTTCAAGGATCATACACATACAGTGGTAGCACCTACCAAGCTTCAGCTTCACCATCAGGCCCTAGCTACAAGAAATGCAGAAGCAATGCAATCGCTGCTCTGAAAGTTGATGAACCATGCACATACAGTAACTGTTCATTTGGTGGTGTGTGGAATGGGGGTGGTGGGGTTGGCCAGAAAAATCTCTATGTGGCATCCTTCTTCTATGATAGAGCTGTTCAGGTGATCTAACTAATAACCATCATAAGCATTCAAGCACTCACCTTGCTGTCAGAAAAAAAAAAAAAAAACATGTTTCCTCATTCTTACTAGTTAGAAATATTCTTCAGGTTGGTTTTGTAGATTTACATCAGCATATTGCCAAAGTGAGTCCTTTGGACTTCAAGATTGCAGCAATGCAAGTATGCAATCTGAGTGTTGATGAAGCCAAAGCCAAGTATCTCAACGTGGCAGATTATGACATTCCTTATTTATGCATGGATCTGGTTTATGAGTTCACTTTACTTGTAGATGGTTTTGGTATGCTCTCTCTCTCTCCCTCTTAAACATGTTTATTTACCAAATTATCCAATATCTGTCTCTTTATCCGTCAGTTAAATAAATATTAATTTGAATATATGACTTTAAGTCTGTTTTCTTATGGCTTTTTGGTTTTAGTTGACATTAGTTGAAATAAGAACTTGGAATTTGAATTTCTATTAAAATTTTATCCTGACTAATCATGTTTGACTTGGTTGATGCTAATGAAAACAAGCTCCTGTCTAAATAGCATGTATTATTAGCATCAAAACTAGAATTTGGAGTGTTTTTTTTTTCAAAAACTATATTCTTATCCCATTTTCTAATTTTCCATTTTCAACTTTTTTTGAAATCCATCTCACATACAGGTCTGGAAGAATCACAGCAGATAACACTGGTGAAGGTGCTGAATTATGGTGATTCCACACTTGAGGCAGCTTGGCCCCTTGGTAGTGCCATTGAACTAATAACATCATCTTCCAGTCTTAGGAACACTCAGAATTCAAGGCAGTTGCTTTGGGCTTGAGGTCTCAGGTGTTCAACTTGAACTCTGACATCGGTTGCTAAAAACAGGACTCATCTGCTGCCAGGAAGCATGCCAATAATAAAATCTGGCATCTTTTTGTTTTTTCTTCCTCAAGTTTGAGGATTTTTTTTAATCAAATTTGTATGTTCTAAATCATATCTACTACCGAGAAATTCAACTACAAAAGAACAAGAACAAGAATGGAGAGGTCTCCTATCGTTTAACTCTTTGGTTCGAAGAAAGCTGATTTCAAGAACTGAGTTATCTACCTTACTATGAATAATTACATGGAACCAGTACCTTACCCACTGTTATTTGCAGGTTTGGCAAGATTAGTGTTCAGTGGCAACCTTTACTTGGGGTGGGAAATTTTAAATAGCTAGCAGATGATGTTAGAATACAAATATTGTGGCACCAATTTTGCCTACATCCCATGATATTTGCCAAATATTGTGATACTGAATGTGGCAGAGACTTTGATGGAAAGTCTCAACTATAAATATACAGTCTTGGTCCCCAAGCTTAAGGTTCTTTTTCATTTTCTTAGGAAAGAGTTTATAAGGGCTTGGAAGACCCTTACCTACTGTTCTGTCGGTTAGAAAACAGAGCATTAACATCATCAATGGTGGGAGGTATATTCACGGTCCTTTTATTATCCGCATTACAATCCTTTTGCTTAAGTTTATTAATACATATTAGATTGTATTTAATCTAACAGATGATAAATGTTAGCCCAATAAATTTTTAAGTTCATTTATAAACCGCAGATGAGTCAATTGATGAGTTGGGATTTGCACCTGTTCCATGATTAAAAACCCAGGGCAGATTTTTCATCAATGCTTTGTCCAAAACTACAACTCCTAAGCAATTAAGAAGAGAAAACATACCCAAAGACCCTTTTCTTTTTTTAATTCAATTTTGGAAGTTCTAAATCATGCCTACCATATTTGTCATTTTGAGAAAATCCAGCTACAGAAGAACAAGAACATAGATCTCTCCTATTTTCGGGTTCAACTTTTTGGTCTTAAGAATGCTAGGTTTAAGAACTGAATCATTGTCCTTACTATGAATATTTACATGGAGCCTGTACCTTACCCACAATTTTTTTTTAGTTCAGATTATGTAGTCAGCTGAAGCAATAAGAAACAGCAAGATCAAATGTTGGCAACCTTTATTTACAATGTGAAAACTTAAATGGCTAACAGATGATGTATGTTAGCTCAATAAATTTTAGTTTCATGTATAACAGAACACTGCCAAAGATCAGATAGCCTAGAGATGAGTCAATTGATGAGCTAGGACTTCAACCTATGCCCTTTGCTAACCCTATACCGTGAGAAACTAAAACAAGAATTTCACAGCATGGCAATGGAAAAATGAACACGAAGTACCCTGTTCACCGAGTAATAAATTTTACATATAGTTTTGTCAGAGGTTAAAAAAAATTCCAAACAAGAACAATTATTTTATAGTTCAAAGATTCTACACTGATGCAGATTTTCCATCAATAAGTTGTCATAAAATTTTCTGTCTCACAAAGAAGACCTTCAAATGCCAAAACTGCAAACCTGCAACTCCTAAGCAAATAAGAAGAGATAGCATACTCAAAGACCCCATTTTTGAGTTTGTGGATTCATTTAACTTTTGCGCCTCCCCCTCCCTAGAACAACATAAAAGAGCCAGGGTGTCAAAAAACAAATTTCGGTGTAAGAGCTACCAAGCACACAAACCATCATACAATACCTCTCGCGCAAATAAATCATCTCTTCATGTATAGACTTAATGGAATCCTCTAACTTCTTCAATTCAATCTCCATACCCTGTGGCCGTTAACTATTTTATGGTTAGCAATGCCATTTGCATCTATCAAGTTCACAGTACTCAATTACATGTTTCTAAATGCCACTCTACCAGATCCTTAAGGCCTCCTCATCCTTTTTGACCTTTCCAGCAGAAACCAAATCATCATACCACAACCTATTAGATTCATATATTTGCTTAACTGATTTCATACTCACATCAAAAGATTAGGTTGAATTCTTTTACATTTGACATTTATCATTAAGTAAAATAATGACATATATAAGAAATGCTGACAAAGTTTTTGAGCTGTCAAATTTCCAAATAGTTCAGTTATTCAAATATAGATTCATGCAAGAGCACAAATGACAGACAAATAATTCAGTTCCTAAAGATTTCCTAACTACAGAAACTAAAAAACCTCAAAAGAATATGTTCAATGCAATAGTTTTTTAACACAACATTCCACGGCAAGGGCTATCTGCCTATCTGTTTCAACTATAATTAAGACTATTTTCCTCAGTCCTTGTATTGTTCCTATTCCTAAGTCATTAGCTTTAACAAGGTTTACAACATCAGAACTTTGATTTGAAGTATAGTACTATAGTCCTGGGAATCACAATATCACTATATCTACTGAGATACAATCTCTAACTTCATCATAATAGCGAAAACTTCAAGAACTTTATCAATTACTCTCTTCATCTCAAACTCAAACAAGGTTCTCACCCACAATGTCCAAATTGTTTTTAACCAAGAGCTTATAGTGCACCAAGAATCAGTTCTTCTAATTGAACTTTATAAACAGTATAGAATGTGCTTGGATCCAGAAAAACTAAAGAAAAAAGGGAAAAAAAACATTTTGCATTGTATCTATTTCAATTTCTTTTCCTCTTCATTCTCTCAATCCAAACAAGTAAAAACACATTCAAAAGGCTAATATTTGCAAACAGAATCATTAAAATATTGCAATTAATAACCAAGTGCTGAAATGCATCATTTATAACTAAGAATTTTAGTAATGGAGAAAGATTAAAAAACAAGAGAGAATTGGAATACCTGGATCTTGCTTCTCTTGGCAACAGATGGCCATTGCTTAGCGGCGATTCCTGCTCGCCATTCAAAATCCACAGTCACAGTGGCCGAAAGCTCGAACGTCGGAGACCATAAGCAAGCCATGTAGGTACCGGCCTCGTCGGCGACGAAGGAGAAGCGGCCTGACTCGACGGCATCAGCGACGTGGACGGGCTCGCCATTGGGGCTGGTCACACGAAGAGAGATCTTGCGATCGGCGGAGGCAGCGTCGGGGGAATCGTCTTCTGAGACGACGCGGTAGCTAGCCGTGGATATCGCCCCAGGGCGGAGCTCCTCAGAGAAGCACTTCACGCGGCCGGATTGGAGGTGCAAGACGAGGGCACGGGCAATGGAGATCATTAGGAGAAGAACGAGAAGTAGGGTTTGGAGAAAGGCAGCAGCCGCCATCGCCGGCGAGTCACCGGAGAGGGCGAGCTTTCGGGGTCTCTAAAATGGTGACAAGGTGATGGGTCTCTTTCTCGTTTTGTAATGACTTGGTAGGTCATGGAATGAGGGCATTTTTTCACTTTAGTTACTGAATTTTTTTCTTTTTTTTTATGTACCAAAAATCAATTTTGTTTAATTTGGAGGGTACCCATGGGATTCCACCATGGGATTCCAATCATTTTAATCCTATGTGGCCGTCAGAATCTCCATATCAAATGCCATGTCACCTCCATCTTCCTCCCCTTGGAGCCCATTTCTTCTTCACCTTAGAAAGGGTTCTTCTCCATCCGAACATTGTTTCTTTCAATCTCTTCTCTTGATGCGTAGGATTTGATTTGATTGCAGCGCTGAAAAAGCTCTTGAGAGCTAATTCTATCCATGAAGACGTTCTAGGCGCTAAATCAGTCTCTATGTTGCTGCCACTTTGGCAGTTTCACCTCAAGATCTTCAGTAGGTCCAAAATCCCATTTTTTAACCACTTGGTCCAAGGTTAGGCTTTTGCAATCCGTCTTTGTTATTGAATTTCATCCTACTTGATTCAAAATTCGAGAAAATCGCTGCAAAAACTAATCTTGTCCCACTTCTTATATTCGTGAGTTCAAAGTTTTGGTTCGATTTCGGTGGGTAAACTCGGGAAAGAGTTTGAGTGTTAGGGTTTCATCTTCTTCTTCTCCGATAGCCCCATTGCAACTGGAGTCGCCAATTAGGTAGTTCTTGTCCGAGATTTTGATAAGCTATCCCCATTTAGAGAAAAACATATCCTACGTTCGGATGGAGAAGAAGACTCATGACGTTAGGGTGGGATGTCGCGCTCTCTCTCGGGTGAAGAAGAAAGGGGTTTCGAAGGGGGAGGAAGATAGGGTGATGTGGTATCTGACGTGGATATTCCAGCGGCCACGTAGGCTTAAAATGGCCAGAATACCCTGGGTACTCTCCCGGTGAAACAAAATTGATTTTTTATAACAAAAAAAAAAAAATTGAAATTCGGTAACCAAAGTAAAAAAATGCCATAGTTTCATAACCTACCAAGATTTTTACCCAGTAATGTGGGGTGGGGCCTACGACTCTGATTTATCTCTTAACTATATTGTAAAAAATTATTAGTTTTAAAATTTGATATTTAAAAAAAAAATTATTACAACATTTGATATAATTATTGATAAATATTTGGGTTTTATGTTAGTAAAATAGTAGGAACAATACATATAAAGTGGAACTTAGCCTCAATGACCATTATATAGAACCTCTAACTTAAAGAACGATAAATGTTTTTATGATAAATAACATGTTTATTATAAATTGATCTATGATACTGACTGTTGGTGCTAAAATTGGTTTTGCTACTAGATGAAGTCCAATTCTGCGTCAACGGTAAAATTTGTTTGATTTGGAGATCGAGATTATGAAGAAATTGAGAAGATTGTCTAAGCATGTAAGAAGAGACAACTTACGTGGAAAACCCCTAGAAAAACCATGATGCTCAATGATATGAGTAGCCATTGTTTTTACAGATGGTTTTGGAAAAGGGTAAAGAGCGAGATTTAGAAAGAGAGAGAAGGATTCTCAGTACAATGGGGCATGGAGGATTCTCCCAGAGATTAAAACCGTGCAAATGATCATCTCCTTCCCTGTTTATAGCATTTAGTTGCTTAGCGCCCAAGTTTCTCTATATGCCAGTTGGACGCTAGCTAAATGCCAATTGGATTGACAGTAGGATGCCAGCTAGTGCAAGCTGGATTCCTTCTAGAAGCTTCACCCGGCTTCCTGAGGCTTCTTCTTTATTCTTAGTTGAGGATTCAGAACATTTTCGGATGTTTTCTCTCTTCCCTATGTTCAGTTGAGAGTGTTTGATACCTCCAGGCATTCTCCATTTATTACAGGTTCGGTTGGTTGATAGAACATTCAGTAGAACATTCGACAAACTATATAGGGATAATATTCGGATAACGGTCTAGCTTGAATATTCTGTTGAGTACTTTAGGAGGAATATTCATCAGGACAACCGTATGATTGATAGAATAGTTGGGTAAAACCTCAGGAAGAACGGCAGGGCGTTAAGGCAGAACATTCATGGGGTATTCACCTCCTAAGTCCAAGGAATAATGGTTTATGATTTTGCCACACGCTCGATCAATAGAAGACCACGTGTCTTCCCAATTTCACCCCTATCATTGACTTTCTTTTTGTTTTTCTTGTTTGATGTAAGTAGCACACCCAGCCAAGCAAATTAAACTAATACTTGTGGAGTCTTTTGTCAAATGAAGTCCAACATTCACGGTAAAAAAGTCACCTCACTCTACTAGTGAGTGTTCTCACATAAAACGACCACTTCGCCTAGTCACATAGGAGAGGACTCGATTAGGGACACTCACAAGACCAGGCTTTTTTTTTCTTTTCGTCTTCTCTCTGTATTTGGCCCCATAAAAGAATGTACGAACTATTTTTTATTAATAAATATTGTTTATATACTTTTATAAATAAAATATTATTTAATAGAAATCAAAACTGCATTTTCACCGTTTTAATAGGCTTGAAGGTATAGTAATAATAAGAACTAAAAGTGCTTGAAAACTTAATTGACTCCAGTCTAAAACAAAAGAAACATTTCATAGTGTGCATATCTTATTTGAAACTTGAATTGAATTTCAATTTCTCTACAACAAGCTTTTTATATATATATATATATATATATATATATATATATATATATATTGAAAAGAACCAATCCATTAAACCATTGCTATTCCGGTCATCCAGTAGAACACGTACAACACTCCTCCTGTTCATCATCTCAACAGTGATCTTGAATGCCTTAGAAGACTATGAAGAGGCTTACTTGTTTGAGCACCACTCAAGGCTGCCTTTGCTCCTTCCATAACCTGCATATCATCAAATATATATAACTTATTCATCTTCTTTATTTATATATATATATATATATATATATATATATATAAACAATTCAAGGTTATAAAATTGGACAAATTAATTAATTAATACCTTCCCAAATCTTTCTCTCTTGTATGGAACTACTCTTTGGTTTGAAACAATACAAGTGGGAGGAGACTTCCTGCTGGCTTCTTCACCACATGGTCTCCCATTGGTTCTACTCCTTGTGACCATACTGCTTTGATATCTAAGTGTTTGTGGAAGACTTGACTCCTGATATATAATCCATGCATGATCAGTAGAATTTCAATTACATTAATTAGAACAATTAATTAATTTAATTAAGGATATATATATAATTAACTCAATGACAGGCTTAGTAATTATCACCAGTAGTAATACTGTGGCACAATGCTTGAGGACCTCCAAGTTCATCCTAACATCATCAAGACTTCTGCAAGTTTATATAACATCATATCAGAGACATTGCAAAGTGATTAGTATAAAAATGATTAGTTTGTGTTTGCTACGTATATAGCGAAGTTTCTGACCTGTGCTTTTGTTGCCCGAGACCGAAATAAGTTGCCAAGGTTGCCATCTACAAGAACATATATAGGTTTTTCGATTATATCGAATTAATCCATCTTACATGTTTTTGGTTCTAATTTGATATTCTAACAGGTAAATAAAAACATTATGAAATGCTTTTATATATATATTGTGTTGCATGGATGATCAGTTGTCTAACCTTGAGATTCCCTGCCCTCTTGCCAAACTCTTGTGTCAAGATAGACAAAGAATCAATGACTCCCAAAGGCTCAGGAGGTGGCCGGCCAATGTCAGCAAAAGCCTCTCTAATCCGGGGACAATCAAACCTCTGAATGTTATGTCCTGCCCAAACTCTACCTGCATAATAATATTAACAATCTTCTTGATCAATTGATTAAAAGTATATATATTATATGCATAGTACATTTTTATCTGTCAGTTTGAGTTTTAAGATTGGATTGATGCAGCAAACAATACCGACCATTTAGCATATCGAAAACCCGGTCGGCGACCTCCACAAACATTGGTGCTGATGACACGGCATCACGGGTAATGCCGCTGAACCTCCTCGGCTCGACGGCAGACAAGTCGCCGGGTCTAATGAGGGTGGAGTAACTCCCTACTTCAACAAGCTTCTTTGGACAAACTAGTATTGCACCAAACTCAAGAATCCAAAACCTCTTTCCAGTGCCTAATGGTACTGTAGTCTCAACATCAAAGAACACAATCTCTCCCATGATCTTCTTGTTAATCTTGTTGTTGTTTCTTCTTTTCTCTATCTGTTTTTGAATTGAGGATATATAGAGGAGTAGTATTAATAGTAGTGTTTGAGAGAAGGTTGGCATGCAATTGAGGGAATCTATTGTTGGAGAGCTTGTTTGGCTTGCAGTTCAAGTAGCTAGGAGGTATGGAGGAAGGTGTCCTTACCTTCATGGTGCTGTTCTCTAATTAGTTTAGATACAAAGGCAAACGAGAGAGAGAGAGAGAAAGAGAGAGAGTTGAATCATGAATGAGAGAAAGAATAAACATGAAGGAATGCAAGAGATGACATGCAAAGGCATCTTTTAAGTATGTGGTTTGAGTCTGAGAATATGTACAGGTATTCCTTACTTTACAGTTAGCAACTCAACTTTGCTTCCTAAATGAAGGCTTCAATGTGTAGTTTACCTTTAGGTAATGAGAAAGAGAGAGAGAAACTTGTGAAAAGTTAGTATATTGAAGATTACTTGTGTGGGAAAAATTAGATTAAAAAAGAACCATGCAAGCAAGCAAAAGATAATAGAAATATTGTTCCGTGCTATAAATATCTCATACTTATATGCAAGCATGTAAAAGATAATAGAAATATTGCATGAAGGAAACATATACAATAAGAAATTATTACCGATAACAAACAATATAAGAGGAGGATGCTGTATTAGATGGAGTAGTAGTAAGTTCAGGATGTTAAACAACTACCAGAACACCTACTTTCTCACAATCATTCTAGAAGATGTTGGTGAGGGAACTAAAATGATGTTGACATTAGTATATGGACCCTGTGAAAGGTCCCAAAAAGACACCTTCTAAGAAGAAGTTAAATCCATCAGAATAAGATGGGATAGACCCTGGAACATCAAGAGGAGGACTTCAATGCTATCAGAAATAAAAGAGAATGCAATGGGGGCACTTAAAACGAATCAGATATAGAACACTTTGATAGTACAATCCAAAATCTCCAACTTTTTGATCCAACCCTTCAGGGACGACAATTCACCTGGTTAAATGGACAATCCAGTTTGACTATAGTAAGACAAGATCGATTCCTAGTATCCATGAAATAGCTTACAAACTACCCCAAGATCTGGCAAACTGCTCCACTAAGAATTAGATTAGATCCAAGCACCTATAAGCCTGGAATGTGGAGCCTACGAATTAACGGCATAAGGGCATGTTCAGATTCAACAAAGATTGGGGAAAAAGGAAAGGCTTCTTAGAAATTATCAAGGATTGGTGGGAAGAAACTAACTACACAGGAAATGGGACCTTCCTCATCGCCAAGAAGGTAACGCTTCTAAGCAAACGATTAAAAAAATGGAATAGGGACAACCACAAGACTCCATTGGAAGAAAGGAAGAGCTATGGGAATGTTGGAAGCCTTTGACATCCTACAAGAAACAAGAGACCTCATAGGAGATGAAACACACATAGTATCGCAAAGGGCATATGAGGACATCATTAGAGAAGAATAAGCAAAATGGAGGCGTTGTTCCAGAATTACATGGCTAAGAGAAAGAGACAACAACACCAAATTCTTCCACATCATGGTAAACCGATTGGATGCATAAATTAGAGCACCAAGGGAACAGCCTAACTACAGAGGAAGAAATATCAAATGCTGTACCTGTCCATTTCAAAGAACTCATGGGACAGTCACAGGAGATACGATACTACCACAACTGAAGACAAATATTTTCTTACAAACCAAGCATAGACCTGAAACACTTGGAGGAGCCATTCAATTATAAGGGGGAATTAGGAAAGCCATCAAAGAGCTAAATCCTGACAAGGCCCCGGGCCCCGATGGCTTCCTTATGACAATCTATCAATAAGGCTGAGAATTTATGAAAAATGACACATTGCAACTACTCAGAGATTTCCACAGTGGTCGAGCTCAACTTGAAAGGTTAAACTGGGTGCACATTCTCCTCATACCCAAAATGGAAACACCTAAAGAAATCGAGGATTACCGACCAATAAGTCTAATAAACTATTCAATGAAGATTATCACAAAAGTTTTAGCAAATAGACTACAAGCGATAATCCACAAACTTATCAATGAATCTCAGACGACCTTCATCAAGGCAAAGTGAATCTAAGACAACATAGTGGTTGCAAAAGAGTTAATTCACAAATTGAAAACTGGCTACCAAGACGGGGTATTATTCAACTCAACTTTGAGAAAACATTTGATATGGTTGACTGGGATTTCTTGTTGGATGTGCTCGCAGCACACGGATTCGATTCTAAGTGGGTCTCATGGATCAAACAAATACTCACAACATCAAAATAAAAAATTCTCACCAACGAAATGTCCAAAGGATATGTGAGACACCACTAAGACAGAGGGACCCCCTATCCCCCATACTCTTCGTCATTGTGGATAATGTTTTCAACTCAATGCTGACCACAACAAACAGGCAAACATCTTTAAAGGAATCCAATATGGAGGATACAGGCAAAAGAAATAATATATATCTCTACAATACACAAATAACTTACTTGTACTCAGTATGGGGGAGATAGAATACTTGAGAACACTGAAGTTAATCTTCTATCTCTTCAAAAGACTATCTGGTCTCTATATCAATTACCACAAAAGCTTACTCATCCCAATTAGAGCAAATGTATACTCAATAGAATCAGTGGCAGAAATTCTCAACTACAAAATAGAAAGATTAATGGTCAAATACCTAGGAATCCTGTTATCAAGGACAAAGCCAAGAAAGGAGGACTCGTTGCTAATCGATAGAGTTAAGCAAAGAATTATAACTTAGCAGGCTAAATTGTTATCCATGTGTGAGCGAATCACCTTAATCAATTCAGTTCCTCCACAATCTCCAGCTACTGGCTAGCTATATATAAGCTCTTGAAATGGGTCATAAATCGCATTGATGCCCTTTAGTGGGACTTTCTATGGAGGGGACCAAATCTACAAGGTAAAGCATATCGACTAGTAGGTTGGAAGAGACTCTGTAGACCAAGATAACATGGTGGGTGGGGAATCATTGATCTACATTGCTTCAATACGACAATGTTGGCGAAATGGTGGTGGAGACTAATCAATGGGGAGACCAGAATATGTCACAAAATCATCCACCAGAATTAATTCAAGATCTCATATTTTAACCCTCACAAAAAACCAGGGCACAAGCCTCATACTTTTGTAAAGGAATCACTTCATACTGGAGGACCTTTGAAATGGGCATCAATGTAAAAGTCGAAAAAGAAGACTCGGTTAATTTCTTGAATGACAAATGGATCGGAAGACAAGCTCCCACCTTACTATTTACATCCCTCTCGCACATGACCAAATTAAGATTGGCATATCCCACTCAAGAAAGCTCGAAACCTTCTCTTCAAAGGAACCCCGTTCCTCAAGCAAGGCCCTTTAACCAGGGAAAGAAGCTAAGAACTTAGAGAGCTAAAAGAGAAAATGGTTATGACCCAAGAGGGGACAAAGGATGTACGTACATGGCTTTTAGGGCCAAGGGAAAGATGCACGGTTAAATCATTATATGACCTCATAATAGATGGAGGAATCCG
The DNA here is from genome assembly GCA_026586065.1 of Dioscorea zingiberensis. NCBI lineage: Eukaryota > Viridiplantae > Streptophyta > Magnoliopsida > Dioscoreales > Dioscoreaceae > Dioscorea > Dioscorea zingiberensis. Next base: position 64,190,560 of record CM048820.1, on the reverse strand, counting down.
GTGCCCAATTCAAAAGGGCTTTTGGAAACTACAGTGCCATATAAAGATCAAATTGTTTGCTTGGCTCACCTAGGATAACAAAATACTCACTCTGGATAACCTGACAAAAAAACACTAGAAAGTCACAAGAACAACATGTTACTTATGTAATGAAGCACCATTATTAAACAACACAACATCTACTCATCAACTGTACTGAAACTCAGAAAATTTAAGAGCACTATTGTTGAAGGTTCGGGTTGGAAACTACCCCCAAATGATACTAAGACAATCATATGGGTAATTAAAAAGCTTAAAAAAGAAGCTCAACTAAGGTGGAATCTCGCAGTGATGACTATCACCTAGAGCTCTTGGCTCGAAAGGAACTAAAGATGCTTCCGTAAAAAACATCATGTTTTTACAAGAGTAATATGAGGGATTAACTTTCTAATGTTATATGGGTTTGATACATGAACTCATGCCTCCAAGAAACTAATTGAAGTTGGTGCAAATGGAATCCATTGTCAAGAGGAGTCTCGTCTTCACAAACGAGAGATCATCGCCAAACGGGGACGAAGAGTATACGACGTATATTATCAAAATATTTTTTTATTTTACATAAACCATAAATTCCTTAAAATAAAAGACAACCTCGCCAACTCATTTATTGTGGTTTATCCACAATATCGTGAGTTTTTGTATCACAGTTTTATTTTTTATTTTTTATTTTCCTTTTATTTATGTATTTATGATCACCCACACACAATAAATTGACCAATATTTATAATAATACTAATCAATTAATTGTGTTTTCTTTCCACCAAATCGAAATGGAATGTTCCATGGTATAACTTGTTCACGAGGGCCACACCTTTTATAAGTTAAATGGGCATCCATGCTTCATGACCTAACCAACCATCCATCCATTATTTATTTATTATTATAATTATTATTTATTAATAGACAAGTACTCAATAGCACATTTTGAAGACTGTGACCTTCTCAACTCTTGTTCTCATTATTTAATTCACCTGCAATTAGGTCTATGATCTTAATGCAATCCCTTTCCAAAAAAAAAAAAAATTAATTAAATATTTTTTTCTTCAGTTTTATAAACTTGATTCAGATTTTGATTGATGGTTTGAAAAAAATTATAAATGAGACTGAATATTTTAAAAATAAATAAATTAATAAAATAAGAGTTTAGATTTGATTCGAAACAAATTCCCGGCTGGGCTCCAACTTACAACCCTTTTTTAATTATGTGCCAACTATAATTTTGTGAAGAACACTTAATTAGATGGAAGCAAGAAACTATTTTCCCTTTTTCCTTCTTTTGCTTTTATTTTTATTTTTTTGACAATTATTAATATCTATTTATTGTCATATTAAGTATTAGAAGAATCTAATTTAAATTGCTAAAATATTTAGATATTTTAAACTCTTAAATTATAAAGCCACCAAGATATAATTTTTTTGTTTACATAACATGGAGAAGCTAACCACCAAATCAACATATATTGTTGATGTTGATCTTCATCAACTGGTGGGAGAAGTCAAAGAATGTTGAAGTGCTTCAGTTGATTTTGAGGAAAAGATCGGATGTGATAGACAACTTTTATGGTTCCTTTCCTTATCTTCATAGGATCAACATCTCTTCTAGAGATCAGTCTCCAGGCAATAAACCTTAGGGATGGCAATGGGGCAGGGCGGGGCAGGGGTAGGGCGAGCCTCTACCACCACCGCCCCGCCTGAACCATACGCTGCCCCGCGCCCCACCTCACCCCACCGCGCCCCGCCCTGCCCAAATAGTGGTATTTTGAAAACCACAACCGCTACCACGGTTTTTTCTCATGCCCCGTCCCGCCCCGCCATGCCCATATTTTTAACCTTTAATACATGATTACAAGTTGATAGTTTGTGTTTTATACTTAGAAAATTGATGATAAACCTTCTAATATATATATATATGAGCATTTTCATAATTTTTTTAGCGGGGCAGGGCGGGGCTGATTTAAATGGATGTTTACCAAACCCGCGCCGCCACGCACCTCTCACAAAAAATCCCCGCCTCGCCGCGCCCCGTGCCTTGCTCTCCAACAAAAAAACCGCCCCATTCAGGGCGGATCGGGTCGGAAACCACGGATCGGATCAGATTTTTCCATCCCTAAAGAATCTAGCTCGCGTTAAGGGAAGGAGCTGCAGACAAAGAAGATTCGAGCACTTGTGCTTGAGGGGAGCCTCCGACGAAAGGAGTGGAGTGAGAGAGAGAGAGAGAGAGAGAGAGAGAGAGAGAGAGAGAGATCAAAGGGGATCCCGAGAGAAAGATGCTCAAGCTAAGCGCTCAATTTCCGTGGAATCCAAAATAAATTTAAATCTCAAGTTCGGATTTCAGGTTACCTCTTTCATGAGCCGAGGACCTCCTTTTATAGCTTGAAGACTATTAGTTGTTAGTTTTCAGTGCCTTCTGAAATCCATCATCTACCATTGGATAACTAGGTGATTATTTTAACAATTGGACTCTCATCTTAGTGCTTATGATCATGCCACATGTCTTTAGATATTTTTTTTTTCTCCATAACATGTAACATGCCATCAAATTATATATATATATATATATATATATAGGAACTTGATATAGTCCGGCTGGCTGCAAATTCGGCCGGACACGTGTCAAGTCCCTATTGGTTACTTTATATAAAGTATATATAATATATATTACTTAATGCTTAAGTAATATGTAGGAACCAATAGAGGCATGACATGTGTCCGGCCGGATTGCAGCCGACCGGACTGTATCAGGCCTATATATATATATATATATATATATATATATATATTAAATCAAGGGGAAATTGATTATATACCCCTCAAAAGTTTCATAATTGCATATTTACCCCTGAAAAAATCATAATTGCTTGTATACCCCTGAAAAACATGTTGAATTGTGGATATACCCCTACTGTTAGGATCCGTTGACAGAAATTAACCAAGTAATATTAACCATGGTTAAAACTTATGTTAAGGGTTGGAAAATGTCCAAAATACCCCTCTTTATATATTTTTTAACAATTTTAAAATTTAGATTTTTAAAGGGGTATTTTTAAATTTATAGCCAAACAAATTTTTTAGGGGTATATATGTAAAGGGTATGATGGTCATTTTGCATGTCTACTGTTTGTTAACTTGACGGTTTTTCATTTGATTTTAACCCCAGGGGTATATACATAATTATACCTATTATTCAGGGGTATGTATGTAATTATGTTTTATTCAGGGGTAAATACGTAATTTTAAAATTATTCAGGGGTACACCTGCAAAAAGCCCTTAAATCAACATATATCATGCCATCAGGTGTTGTTGTATAATTTTTATTTTTAAAAAAATATTATTGACAACAATGTGAATTTTAAAGGTTTAATGACCAAAATATTTTGACAAATTAGTCTCTTAAAATTTATATAATTGACTTAAAAACACATTTTAGTCTTATTCATGATAGTGACCTACAAATGGAAGTTTTCCACTTTGATTTGGATTTTGACTTTGGAACCATACCATACCAACCTTTTACACTGACTAAAATGTAAGAGACAAGAGAGAAGATTTTGTTTGCATTTTTAAAAATAAAAAAAACTAAGAAAAGAAAAGAATGCACAATAAAAAGAAAGTTTAATAATGAAATATATTTATCATTTTAGTTTGAAGGTAGGTACTATTTGATTATTTTAATAATTAGAATAATGCATAATATACTTATGCAAGTATTCACCTTCAACCATTCATTATTTAAATAAAGAAAAATTAAATTAACACAACCATTACCAAAAACATCTATCCATGACCCTTAACCAACTCTAAAATGTTAATTAAACAACTAATAAAGTGGACCTGTTCCTAAACTGATTCCCTGACTAATTCTAAACCAACAACTCCACTAAACCTTTGTTTTCTTTTCCAGACCTCTAATTTTCTGGTTGGCCAATTTACTTTGCTTAACAAAACAACAAAGTAAAGGGCATTCACTCACCAACTTACATAATTAGGACTCAATTTAAATTATATATTTTCTAAAAAAATTTAACGGTTAAGATTAAGTCATATATATACCTGACTCGAAAAGAATCAATGATGTTCCAAAATAAATTACGTATTTGCTCTGGTACTATTTGTGGGATTATTTTTCTAATATTATCTTGGTTTGATGCAGCTAACGTTGCTAAGAAGTCGAAGCTGGTGCTAATGGAGTTCATTATTCGGAGGACCTTGGCCTTTGATCAAGAAGAACCGCCACCGCTACAAAACAGGGACGACTTCGAGGATGTGTTGTCAAGGCAAGCCTTACACAAGTAATTTGCCACTATATAACCCTGGAGCCTAATATAGGCAAGTATGGGAGTCGTAGGATGATCATGTATACAAACTATTGATGCATTAGTATTAGTCTCAATATAAATAAATGAATGTGGTTTATATATATATATATATATATATATATATATATATATATATACACGAGCTTTCGACAGTGCGGCCGGTTGGATCACTGTGCAGATCCGATCACCGCCTATTTTAACCCCTAGAGCATGTTTGAAGGATTTCCAACCGTACGGATGAGAAGATCATCGAAAAATAAAATTTAGTTGTCGATTTTAAATACATTTGGTATTTGTTTTCCTTAATGGTTAAAATTATGAACCGTTGAATTTTTTTTAAAATAAGAACCGTTAAGTGGGAGGACCAAATGGTCTTTTCATCCGTATAGTTAGAAATCCTTCAAACATGCTTTAGGGGCCAAAATAGGAGGCGGTCAGATCAACACACTGATCCGGCCGGTCTGATGCTTATATATATATATATTGAAGTGAACGTTGGGAAAATAGGCAGAGCATAAGAAATTTCAAGATTTATAAAGGGGTGAAAAGCAAAAAGGTCCTTAATGGAGCCGTATTTGTGGGACCGGGCTGCCGCTCCCACTTCCAGTCCATCGTTTTTCCTACAACGCTCCAAAAGGAATACATGGACGAGAGAGCAAACTAGCAAAGCGAGAAGGACGCCATTGTTGGTCTTCGTGCTCTCCGAAGCTCGTCTCCTTGGCGCTGGCCTTGGCGTACTGGATCATGGCCAAGCCCCAGCCGTCGGCGCGGCCGCCCGGATGGAGGTGCACGGCGAGGTGGTGGCTGGCGAGGGTCGGCACCAGCGTGTTCGTTTGGACGGTGTTGATGCAGCTCGCTCCTGTGGCTGAGGTCTGGCGGTTCCCGCGCTCCGACGCGCGGTGGCAGGGCGCATCGGCTTGCAACGCCACCAACCTCTCCGTGCTCGCTGATGAGACCCCGCATCTCGAGTCCCCTCCGGTCCTACCCCCTCGTAGTGAGTCCCCTTGGTGTGCTGCCTTTCTCTTGATTGAGTTCTTGATCTATTGGACCGATTCTAGTTCGGATTCTTACTGATTTTGCTAAGAATAGCAAGGGGGATCTTGATTTTCGTGGATGTTTATGTTCATTGTTTTGGTTTAGTGTGATCGTGCTTGCATTGTTTAGTTTTCAGTAATTTTCTTTTTCTTTTTCAAGTTTTTCTTTGGTTGGCGAGAAGTTGAGGTACTATTCATCAAAACTATTGTGTAATTTATTTATTTATTATTGGTAGGTGATGAAATCGATGAAATATCATTGTGATTGAAGGAATTAGGATTTTAGTGCAAAATTATTACCTGTTATTAGATTTAATGAACTAGGACCCAAGCTTTGGAATTTCCGTGCTGAGTTATTATGAAGCCTCCATCTTGCCATACTTTTTCTTCACTAAATTAAGAAGTACCACAAGGCACAGCAATAATCAGGTTCTTATTTATTTGTTGTTGTACTTGTATGTTCATTCATCCTTATGAGTCTGTGTTGGTGGCGCAATGTGATAAAGTTAAGATTGAAGTGAAAATGATAGAAGTGGTTTTATTTGTTCTTTTATCATGATATGATCTTGCTGCACTTCCTTGTCACATAAATAAGTTATTGTTAGTTCAAAAGTTGCGCAGGAGTACATAAGTGCGATAAGAATTTGAGTTTGGACTAACTTCAGATCAGAGCCTAAATAATATAACTAGTTCATGCTTGAAAGATGTCTACACCTGCATTAAGTTTCTGCAGGTTCAGTGTCGTGTTCGCTGAGCTAGTTATGTAGTCTTCAGAAAATTATCCAGTTGTTACCAGACCCATTTTCAGAGTTAACCCTTTTGGCTAAAAAAACTTTAAATTGTTTCAGCATCCTGAAGCATTATGAGGTTTTACAAACTAAACTAGATTTTTCAAGTTTTCTATGTTTCCAACTTATTAGAACGTACAAAGTTTGAAGAAAACCTGAATGGCATCTTCCTTCTTTGATGCTAGTGTTATGGTTGCATGTCATGTGATATTTATTTAACATTATCCAACATTACCACAAAGCCTGGAAGCTCAGGGAATTGTGTTTCAACCATGTATATCTTATGATGCTTTAGTTTTATTCTTTACAGCCTGCAAGTGATTTAGTGAATAGGATTAATTTGCATCATTATAATTCTTCTTGTCTTTCTTATTTTAAACCTTCTTGTACTATCTTGTGCAGGGGTCTACAAAAGCAATGGCTATCTGCAGCTATCTTGCAATGGTGGTTTGAATCAAATGAGAGCTGCGGTTCGTAATACTAATTTCAGTTAATTTCTTGATATCCTTTTATACGGTCTACACTTCACACATTTTCATTTTTCTGGTGGTTGATCATATTGCTGTTACCATGTTTTGGTTGCCATTTTCTTAGCTGAAAGATCTTGTTTTGCTACCTTTCTGTTCTGCAGATATGTGATATGGTTACTATTTCCCGCTATTTGAATTTGACATTGCTGATTCCAGAACTTGATAAAAGATCTTTCTGGGCAGATCCTAGGTATGGATCTAACTTGTAACATGCTTGTAGGTGCAGTAATATGTTTATTGAGTGGCTTTTCTAATACATGTATATCATTTTCTCAGTGATTTTGGAGATATATTTAATGTTCAACATTTTATTGATTCTTTGAGAGATGAAATTAAGATCATTAAATCACTTCCAAAAAAGTTCTATGGAAAAGTTCAACATGGCTTGTTCTCAATGCCTCCAGTTAGTTGGTCCAATGAGAAGTACTACTTAAAACAGGTTGGCTAGAAATCATTATCAAAGTAGGTGGATTATCTTATCTGCTGCAAACAGGGCTCAAGGGAAATTTTGTGTTGATTGCAGATTTTACCCCTCATAAAGAAGCACAAGATAATTCATTTCAACAAAACAGATGCTCGGCTCGCAAATAATGGCCTTCCAATTGAGCTTCAAAAGCTGCGCTGCCGTGTTAATTATCAGGCATTGCGGTTTACTCCAAAGATTGAGGCCCTAGGTAACAAACTTGTGTCAATTCTTCAGAGAACTGGTTCCTTCGTTGTTCTCCATTTGCGTTATGAGATGGATATGCTAGCTTTTTCTGGTTGTACACATGGATGCTCTGACAAAGAAACTGAGGAACTCACTAGGATGAGGTTTGGTGCTTCGAGTCCTGGAGAAAGTGTTTAATTACTGATGCAGTTTCACAGTAAACATTTAGTTATGGTGTTTTCTTTTTCTTGACTCTTAGATATGCATATCCTTGGTGGAAAGAGAAAGAAATAGTGTCCGAGAAGAAAAGACTGGAAGGTTTATGTCCTCTTACACCTGAAGAAACAGCTTTGGTGTTACAAGCTCTGGGCTTTGAAAGGAACACTCTGATTTACATTGCGTCTGGAGAAATCTATGGTGGTGAAAGAAGACTTGCTGCTTTGCGAGCTGTGTACCCGAAACTAGTAAGTCTAATCTTCTGATCGTCTCAAGTTTTATTTTAGTAGGATAACAATCTTTGTTTCATTATATTCTCTCTATTCTCAGGTAAGGAAGGAAATGCTTCTTAGCCCTGATGAATTGAGGCCTTTCCAGAATCACTCAACTCAGATGGCTGCGTTGGACTATGTAGTTTCTGTTGCAAGTGATGTTTTTATCCCTAGTTATGATGGGAATATGGCAAAAGTTGTTGAGGGACACCGCAGGTATGCCTTTTCTGTGTATTTGCCTAGTATTAACACCAAATTAGTTGTAAAGCCAAAATCCAAATATAATTTATCACTTTTTTAAGGACAACCAAATTATCTGATAACATTGAATGTTCAATCTTTATAAATAACTTTTGATGTTGATCTCTGAGTGCCATCTGGATTTCAACTTATTTGATATACTAGTTGTTCCTTATCTCCACTTTTCAATATCCCTAATGTCGTACCTAATGTAAACAGTTCAAGTTGCCCAATATGTCTAACACTGAAATGAAAGCGGGCAACGGACATCTAGATTGTGGTTTATTTTAGATATATGGTGGCTTTTATGTATATCAAAGAATCTAAGAATAAATACTATAAAGCACCATTTGGGAGTAGATTTTAGATTAGTTTTGCTGTTGTATAGGCCCTGTTCGATCTCGGAAACTTATTCACAGAGTAGTTTTTTCTTGAGTGGTCTCTTCAAAATCTTTACTTAGTTGCCCACTATTGTTGAATACTTTCATTGATTCTCCACAGGTCTTTATTAATTATATTAATCCACATGTTTGTGTCATTGTGAAACCTATTTGTCCCAGTTCTCCTGCCCCTTGGGAAATCTATCAATTTTCCTATTCCATTTTATATTTTCTTTAATTTAAAAAATGTTGTGATATTACTTTAAGTTTTTTCTTTTTCTGATACAACAATATACAATACCTTTGGAACATGTTCTTTCCATTTTATATTTTCTTTAATTTAAAAAATGTTGTGATATTACTTGAGTTTTTCTTTTTCTGATACAACAATATACAATACCTTTGGAACATGTTCTCTACAATTGAAGATTTCTTAGTAAATATTTGGCTTTAGCAATTTTCAGCATGATGTGGTGTTTAGCTATGATTAGGCATAGACTTGATTGTGAGGGAATCACAATCTTCTGTTATCTGTTATCCTAAACATTACAATAGCTAGTTTTGTTTGTCGTGTGAAAGGTTTGGATGTTAAAAGAAAATCCTCTTTTCGATAATATTAAAATGAGAAACAATAACTACGTTATGATTTGTGGTTGATTGCATTTGTCATCATTGCTGTTTGCCAACATAAGTATTAAAGACCCCTGCTACCCACTGTACTGCGATACAGTCACAGTAGAGTTTACAACATCATTTACTAAAATCTTTCAATCAAATGACACAACTTGTATTATTTGTCATAATTTACAAAAAAACCAAGGTTTTTTACACAGTGTCCTTGTGTCACTTTTTTTCAAGAACTGTGGAAAAAAGTTGTGCTATGTTTAGCCCATAAGAGTGATTTTATGTTCAAATGCAGAAACACACGATGCATTAAACCTATTATGCTCTTATGATGGTTTAGGAATCCTTAAAACTCTACTTGACAAAAAGTGTACCTCTCTCTTTCTATATATGTTGCTAGCATGTGACTTGCATGTGACTTGCAGGTATACAGGATTCCGAAAGACAATCCTCTTGGATAGGCTAGAATTGGTGGAGCTTTTGGATCTTCACCAAAGTGGGAAACTATCTTGGGAACAATTCTCAGGTGCTGTTCAAGAAGTACATAAGAATCAGATGGGCCAACCAATACAAAGGAAGGTCATTCCCGACCGGCCCAAAGAGGAAGACTATTTTTACGCCAACCCTCATGAATGCCTTGGTCCTCAAAGAATGACCAAATTAGGAGGCTTTGAAATCTGACAGTGCTGTCACTGCCTTCTCTGAGTTCACAATGTTTTCCAAGAGGGCAAGCCAAGATTAGCACCTCTATGTTGTATAGCTAACCAAGTTCTTTTCAGATTCTGGCTTAAAAGGGACTTGTAGATCCAGATGCGCCTCCCCAATAAATGTTCTGAAAGTGAGAACATGGAAAAGAACACAAAGCTGTCATGGTGGAAACTCACACAATTGACATGCGAAAAATGGAGTTTGAATCATTAATGTGTAAGGTTTCCGTGTCTTTTAATTCCAGCTTCATTTTTATTAACCACTTTCCATTGTTTTATGGATAAGGTGCCTGTTATTCTCCTGATCCTTTCTTTTGTTTTATCTACAAAGTTGTATCACAGTGAGAATGAATCTTAATTTAGCTTGTATTAGATTACTTCAATGTATCATTTTCTCATCTCTTGAATTATTGCAGACCTTGGTTGTTACAGCAAACATAAATCTGGATGGTGTTGATGGTGTATTTGAAGGTACTGAATGTGATTCCGAGTTGATTAATAACTTTCACCATTATATGCAATCCACTTGGGCATTAGATTTCAATATAAAGGGCAGCCTGGTGTTATAAAGTTCCCGTTATGTGCAGGGTCTGGAGAAGGGTCGGTCCATTTAGATTTCAATATCCGGCATAAATCTTATCAATGAATTGAACCACCCACCCACCAATTTGGACCATAGATATTCATGAGCTATCCTCCAAAGTTCTTTGTCAAAGTCTTAGACTAAATGTAGAATTCCTTGTATAAAAAGCATGGCCTTGGAAAAAAAAAAACATGGCTAATTGGCATGGTCCTGTTCTCAAAAATGAAAATATTCCCAGAATATTATTTCTATTTGAACCTGGACACTTGCATAGTATTCAATCACTCTCATGTTTGCTCTTTCCAACTACTTGTATTGCATTAAGCCTCATGCATGGCTTTTACAGCACTAATAACTCATAAAATGAACCTTTTTTTATGTTCTAAAACCATGATCTACCATTTAACTAGGAATGGGCACGGGACGGGGCAGGGACGGGGAGTCCCTCCCTACTCACTACCCTGTACCAAGGCGGGGATTCTCTATCCCTGCCCGTTTGGGCAATCGGGGAGGGGAGAGCCCCCACTCTCTTCCCCACGGGATCCCCGCACCCCTTCCTCAACCCTTTTTTTTTTCAAAAAATCTAATAATTTAATGCATGCAATTATGAAACTATATCTTATCGCAAATGAAGAGTTAAAGAAAAAAATCTGTGATAAGAACGGTGGGGGAAGTATGGAGACATAAAAGAAAAGATAAATTTAGGTTTTAACTTTTTTATAGGTTTTTTTTTAACCCCACGCATCCTTACTTTTAACAAAGATTTTTGCACTTATATCCTAGAAAGTGTCATATTTGCATAACAACCCTCTAATTTCTTTTGCTTTTATACTCAGTTTGATGCTATATATATACTAAGGCTCTTATTCCTGGGTTAAGACAGACATTTTATGATAAAGGACAAACATAAAATAGGAATAAGAACAAATTTCTTCTTAATCCAATCAAAGTCCAAATGCTAAGACATACAAGAAGTTTGCAATGCCCTAAACCCACTAAATCAAAACTGATAATTCTACATCTACATCAGCAGCACATATGTACACCATTCTCTCATCTTCTCATGCCAAACAACATCACATAGAAAAGAATACCAACTCATCTCATTAAAAAAAAAAACTTGGAACTGTTTCCATTCCAGTGTAGTGTACAAAGAGAATGGCTCTAATTCTACTCAGAACGTGCGGAAGTTTGCTTGGTTTGGTGGCCTTTCCTGCGGAGACAACAGTGATGAGAACCAGGAATCCTGCGAATCAATGGCAGGTGTTGATCCAAATGCTGCTAAAGAACTCTGGAAATCATCAAGATTGAAGTCCGAGATCCAGTCATTCTCTTGTTTCAGGTGCTCCAGCACTGGAAACCCGGCTCTTGCTGGTTGTGGCTTTTCATCAAACACCTCATGGGCAGGAAATAGCCCAGCAGCTTGAACTAAATCATCGAATTCCGAGAATGGATCATTATCAATCTCTGATTCTGGAGTTCTATGGCTATTGGATCCAGTGTCCTCGTGAAACTCAGACGAATCCATCGTCTCCGCCGTGGATGCTTCCTCTTTGATCTGCTGTTGCTGCTGAGTTTTCGCCCAGCTGTTCTTCTTATTGTAAAGCCGGCACAGCACCCAATCATCCAACTGAGATAACAAAACCCAAAAAAATCAGCCATTGAAGCTCGAATCAAAGAGAAAACAATGAATCGCTCGAGAAAAAGAAGAGCTTGATCTTACTCTGAGAGTCCCCTTCTTGTTCGGAGCTCGGTCAGCGTCAGCGATTCGATACTCGTGCATAATCCAATCAGTCTTCACTCCTTTAGGCGCCTTTCCATGATAAAACACCAAAGCTTTCTTGATCCCCAGCGCCTTGCCACTCCCCTTGGGACAAACCGGCTTATCAGCGCCGGTGGCCTTCCAGTACCCTCTCCCCGCCGCTCTGTTCGGCCGGGAACCATTCGGGTACTTGCGATCCCTGGGCGTGAAGAAGTACCACTCCTTCTGCCCAAACAACGCCATCTCCGGAAGGCTCCAGGGGTCGTACTTGTAAAGATCGACCTCGGCGATGATGGGCACGGGCAACCGCTGCCCGGCCGCCTTCCGGCAAAGGTAATGCACAACGAGCTCCTCGTCGGTGGGGTGGAAGCGGAAGCCGGGTGGCAGGTTGAGCTCGGCCTCGGCGTCTCTGGCTCTCCCCATGGTGTGTAGAGATGGGCTGAATGAAGTTGGAATGGAGTGAGAGGTGTTTGATGAATTGTTCACAAGAAATTAGAGGGAGGGGTGAGTGTTGGCGTATATATAAGGAGGGGCTGGAGATGGAGGAGAAGGGTTGGCACACGTGGTGTGGAGGAGTGGGGCTAGGGGCGGTGGGGGAAGCTTCGGAAGGGGTGCGCTGGGGGTGCGAGCAGCCACTACTTTTCGTCGGGTTTTCTACGTGGAGGGCGTGAGGCGGGCCGTGGCCAACAAGCTGGCTCATGCCATTGCATTGCCAGTCAAACCGTCAATCTCTACTGACTTTCTCTTTGAATTACAATAATGCCCTTTGTTTTATAGTGTATATTAATTCAATTAATGATGTCTTAAGTTCAGAAAATCTGAAATCAATGTTAACAAATCAACCTTAAATAAATTTAAGCAAATCATAAATCGTAAATTTATATATATATATATATATATAATGAACTACTAGTCCTCGGCACTGTTTGCCTTTTTCTTTTAGGGTTCTTGAGGGGTGTATAGTAGACGTGGCCACGGTTCAGGAACCGCCGGTTCCGGTTCCTGAACCGCCGGTTCCGGTTCAAAGAAATCTTGAACCGGAACCGAACCGCCTGGACAAGGTTCTTGGCGGTTGATTCGGTCGATTCTGGATTCGATTCCGGCGGTTTTGTTCAAGCATTCGGTTTGGCCAGTTCGACGGTTCGAGGTTTTTTTTTATTTTAATTTTTTGTTAAATCAAATAATCTAATATTTTAAATTAAAAATGAACATGAATCATGATAAGTGGGAAAAAGTACAATATTTTTTACAAAAATGCAAGAATTAACTCAATACAATATTTTATATAAAAATAAAAATATAAATTCAATACAATAATTTGTAAAAAATACAAATACGATATGAGAAAAAATAAAAATAATAAAGAGCTTGAATTTATTTATATTAAGTTGCCTACGTGATCCTCTCGGGGTATAGAGGAATCAAAGCCCACCTGGTTCTTTTATTTTTATTATACACATTTCCCCACATTTTCTAATTTGGCTTAATTCATTGTTTCAACTTTCATCATCGTATAGGAAGTTGTCGTTGTTACTGTGAGCCATCATTTACTCACTCGTCTGATGATGATGAAATATATTATTTTAATTTTCAACTCAAGTCAGACATCACAGTCACATACCAACTTAGATATTAAGTATACGACGGTCAATACACGTATTAAGATTTGAACTTTGAGCGGGTTCAAAGCCGGGTTGAACCGCCCGGCTCAACGGTTTTGAAATGCGGAACTCGAACCGAACCTTGTATGAAGGTTTAGGTTCCGGTTTCAGGAAGGTTATGGTTTTCCCGGTTCCGGTTCGGTTTTTTTCCGGTTCGGTTTCGGTTCGGTTCCACGGTTCCGGTTCAGAATGGCCACGTCTAGTGTATAGGGGCTTAGTGTAATAGTATTTTGGGTGTGTGTATTTTGGGTGAGAAATAGTATCAAATAATACTCGGGACTAATAAATAATTACCTCTAAAATATAAAAATCTTATATTTTTCACTCACTTTTGTCCAATCAACAACACCGCAAACCTTTTAACATAAGTTATAACATCCAGAATTCTCTAACATACATTTGATTTTATTGTATTATCTTGTTTGTTTGCACTCATTGGTCGTAGTTAATTATGTTAAAAAATAAATTTATTTTCAAGTGTGATAATGTATTTGAATGATTGTTTTGATAGTTTTATTGTTTATATTATTTTATAATTTAAAATTTTAAAAAAATTTCAAAGTTCTAATAATCTAGTTTTTTTAAAATTTTTTAAAATTAAAATTAATCTCACTTTTATTTAATATAGTAATTCACTATTTATTCTTTAAATAGTGAACTATTTGCTATGGGGTCCTTAGAAGGTGTTGTTTATTATTATTTTTTTTGGATGGTTGTGTGTGTTGACTTTAAGGTCCCTGACCTTAAGATAATTTGCTAAATAATATAATTTAAATTTAGGATTTTGATTAGATGATGAGGGGTGTGACCGTCATTAAAAAGGTTAGAATTGGGACAGTGGTCCTAGTGGATGAGGTTGTTTGGAGCGCACGGGAGGATGGGATGACGCCATGGCATACATAAGCAGTGCTTTTGTTTTTGGCACGAGGGGCTGTGAATGTAGCCATGAAAGCATGACACATCATCCCTTAAACCTGAACTAGTTTACCTACCTACTGCTGTGTCACTGCGTGCCATGCCTTTTTTTTATTGACTGCTTATAAATTATAATAGGCTTATTAATTATACCTTGTGTGGGGCCGGTCTGTGGGAAAAAACTCTCTTTATCATTAGTCACTAATCATTAAATCATTCATTTTAAATTTTCACTGTCATGTATGTGACACAATTTTGTAGAATTTTTCATCTAATGATTTTTTTTTTTTTTTTTTTAAGAAAAAGCATAAGTTAGGGTAATGAAGAGTTTGTATGGAATAATTTTTTTCAATATAAAATTTTGGAGAAGATTAAGTTATTATTGTTAGGAAAATTTTTTAGGATAAATTATTTTGTGAATCTTGTAATTTAGTCAATGTTTTTCGAGTAGATTCTTAACTTTCAATTAGTTGCAATATAAATTGCTACGGGATAAAATCACTAAACCACACTGATCTCTGGCGACAGAGGGTCATGGGCGTTACGGGATCGTTGGGAGGACACTATGGTAACAATCAAAGTCATCACCCTTCTTGAAAGGTGTCATTGCCAGTAATCACTCCCCCAGGCTATAGAAGAAGAGGAGAGACAACAACACATGGGATCCAAAATCTTTCATCTGGTAACTAATCCACTGACTTTCTCTTTGAATCTCCGGTGCTTTCTTCTTCACTTTGCTATTCTCCCTCTGCTTTGAATGTTGGAGCCTACTCGGGGCTCGAGCGCTCAATCACTTTCTCTTTCTCTACAGATTTCATTCCTATGGAGTGATTTCCCAAGGTCTAATCCTAAGAGACAAGTGATCCGTGAAGAAGAAGACACCAACAATATTAATTCCATTCCTAAACATTTGTTCAACCACATCCTCCCTCAACCGTTGTGGATCAAGATGAAGGACAAATCTCAGCATCAACATAAACCCTTCATCTATTGAGATGTCACTTGTTGAGATGTCACTTGTTGACCTATTTTAATATTACCACAATAGAAAAAAGTATAACCATAAAAAGACAAATTGAGTTCCGTAAAAACTATACATGGCATTGGTTAATGCTACATTGAGCAAAGAGTTTAAATTGCAACTAATTTGTTAATTTTGGGTTTAATTAAAAAAAATTAAAGGACTAATAATACTAACTTTATTTCTCAAATAAAAACACTTCTTTATGAATAGCCTTTCGGAATGTTTGAATTGAATTAGGGTAATTTTTTAAAGTTGTGTTTGGACCCTTTTGTCTAGAAGTTAATAATATTAATATTGAATTATTTTTAGTGTTAATGAACGAAAGATCCCTCAAAGTTTCACAAATCCACAAAAAATCCAGCAAAGTTTGGAATATCCCAAAATATACCTCTTGTTTGAGACTTTGACTTTTGCAACCTTCCATCCACTAACAGAGCTATTTTTGCTCATGTATAACGAAAATGCCCTCCAAAGCATTAATTGAAAAAGGTCGTCAGAGTTGGACCCCAATGCATGCATTTAAAATATTGTGAGAAAATAACATCCAATATTACGAAAATGCCCTAAAAAACATGCATTTAAAAGTTTAAAACAATGCGGTGGCTAGGCCCACCAAAGGCATGGATTTAAAATAATGTGGGTAAATAATATTCAATATTACAAAAATACCCCCCAAGTCACACACTAGCAGCTAGGGCGGTTGCAATCCTGAGCAGGCCGTTGATGCCTAGCTCCGACAGCTCCAACTGAACAATTGGCTCCTCACCGATATCATCACCTCCCACGGGGATGCTGGTGAAGAAAATCTCCCCGCAGCAGTCTGCGCATGGTGACCCGGTCTCAGTCTGTGCAAGTCGCTTGCCCCGAAACCCTCCATAGAATAAGAAGAAGACTTCCCGCGATGCTAAAACATTGAAAGATGTTGACAATGACCACATTGTCATGCTTAGTAGTGTAATCGAATCACTGAAAAAAAATAGAAGCACGGAAAGCCCACTCGGAAGGACGACACATGGGTCGCTGAGCCAATGATCGTGGACAATGAAGTTCTGACCACGTTTGATTGTCAACAAATAACCACCGACCATACATACCTCAGTGTCGACTAACTCTGAACCACAAGAGACCCACACGAAATGACCGACCGCCGACGTTGAGCCATCGATTGCCTGCAAAGAACCATCGGTTTCCTCAACTGAACAACCATGCACTTTCCCTCACCCTGTCACCGACCAAGGATCCTCAACTATGGGGAGAACAACTTCAAAAAGCAAGCGTCACTTGGTCCCTACTGAAATCGATCGATGGAAATGAGGTACTTCGGCTTTCCTTTAAGTTAATTTGTCAGCGTTAAGTTTTGGAAATTCCCGTTTAATATAGTAAGTTCTCGTTTAATATAATGACTTCCCGTTTAAATGTATGTGTTTTTGTTTAATATCTAAAGATGAATACCCGTAAGGGCAAAACAACTAAAGATGTTGACCGCAATACAACCGTGTCAACCGATGTTGACGACAACGAAATGGTCACCCTTGGCAGCATAATTCAAATGCTACAAAAATGAAGAACAAAAAGCACACCCATTGCTGCCTCTGAAGCACTAGCGACCGCCACCCAACGACGCCGACCCCCAAAGCTCAACCACCCCCTGCCATCAATGAACCACCTACCGCTCATACAGATTTACCTGTCGACCTTGTCCTTGTACCCACCGCTGGCTTCAAGGCACCAGCGACTGCCGACCACCAATTATCGACCGCTGTCGCTGAACCATCCATTGCCACGGTCACAGATCTGTCGGCCGCGGTGAGTGAACCATCGACATCTTGCTCTTAACAATTGAAAGCATGAAGTGAACTACCATCGACACCCATTGAACGTCCTGCCGGTTTCATGCGGCTGGAAGAACTGGAGCAAGCAGCAATTGGATAGTATCTCAACAACATAACTAACAAGTAAGTTCTCCGTTTGTTCATTAACAAAATTTCCACTTATTTATTTCGGTTTTCATTTAATATTATGAGTTTCGGCTTAACATTCTTAGTTTCCGTGTAAACTTATGAGTTTTCGTTTAATATTATGAGTTTCCGTGTAAGATTTTCCGCTTAATTTAGGGCTGTTGAAAACTTTTGGTTTCTGTTTAACATGTCGTTTACCACCCAGGACTATCGTATGGAAGAACGAGTGGTCATTCACAACTCGAGACCATCGATACACACTTCTCGAGAGGAAGAATATGGTTCCCGATAACATCATAGACTTTAGACAGAAACAACGGACAATAAACGGAAACACATATTTACGCGGAAACATGAAATACAAGAAATACAAGAAATATAAAATGGAGGATTGAAACTTTGACTTGTTGGTTGGTTCATCCAAGAGAAGGCATGATATTTATGACGGGAATGAGGAGCTAGAGGGCATGCCCACCGCCTCTTCAACAGTATCTTCAAGGAGGTCGACGGCAGTGTTGTTAAACACGCGGTATATGTGGCATATACGCTGAAAGTCCACCTCAGTATAATTTGGGCAAACAGTTTGGTGTGCATCCTGTGTGACAAACTTCACCTTTACCTGGGAAACTTTAAGATCCCATCGCTGACATATCTCGACTAGTATTGACGCCCAAAGTTCAACATGGTAAACTGCAACACTCGTCCCTCCCCCTTGTATTTGGCTCTTACACAAAAGGTCTCTATTGACAACTTGCAGCAAGAGCTTCTTACATTGGTTTTAAACTGCACAAGATATGGAAAACTTCTTTTGGAAAAACGAGAAAAGAACTCACGACGAAGATGAATGTTTCTTCGACTAGCCTTGGGCGGTGACTCACTGAGGAAGAGATGGACACAAAGCTCATCACACCGGAAAGCAAATGGATCAAAATTTGATGAAGAAGAAGATCAGAAGCTTGCAAAAAAAGAAAATTGGTGAAGAAGAAGATCATAAGCTTGCAACAAAAAAACTGGGAAAAAGTACAAAAAAAAAATAGGTGAAAAGATGACAAAAAAGTGATGATGTGATGGGTGAAGTACAAAATTCAAAACTTATGACATGATTTGGAGAGAAAATTCTCTCAAAAAATGGGCAAAGATGGTATTTAAATAAAAAATAACAGACGAAGTGAGCATCAGGGGTGGAAAATAACTTTATAGAAAAGGAGAAACTGCTTGGGAAAGTTTAACGTCAGAGGGACTGTTTAGAAAGTTGAAACTTTTCAGGGACCTAAAAATAATTTTCTTTTATTTTTATAAATAAATTATCTTTATGTCTTGATTATTAATATAGAAATAATAAATTCATTTCACCATTGTCTTGTTTGAAAAGAAAATATTCTTTATAATATTCGCTGTAGAACTGACTTCATCGATATTAAACATATATAAGAAATTTTGTTTTTATAATAATATTATTAGATAATTCACTATTTGAATAATGAACTATTTGCCTAGGGTCCTTGGATTAATTATAATAATGTTTTTAATACGGCTAATACCAAACCAAATAGCATACAATTTGACGCTAGATGTGAAGAAAATGATGTCAGCAATGTGATCGGAGTGTGAGCTCATTGCTGACGTGGCACAAACTTCACCATATCTGCCTCCATTGTTGAGTAGATTTACAGTGTTGTTCAAAGAATTTCTCAATAGATTTTTAATCTCATATCATAAGCATAAAATTATCAGAGTATCAATAATTTGTTATGTAACGCAAACATGTAATTAAAAAGAGATGAATCATATGATCATTTGTTCTTTTATTGATTCATTAAAGTTAATAACCTAAAATATAAAAAGTACAAGTATAGAATCTAACTAAAGCAGTGTTTGCATTTTCTTTTATATTAGAAGTAATATTTTAATAAATGAAATATTTCTACATCCATATTTTATAGCGTTTGGATTGTTTTTTGAAAAAAAAAATAAATAATAAATAAAAGTGGGAGTAAATAGTACATTTTTGACCTGGTTTGAATGAGTGGATAAAGCACTTTCATTATATAAGGGAAAGGTACATATCTTTGGCTAGCTGTTGGCTTATAACAGGGCCAGTGTCACACATTACATAATATGGGTTCCTCTCTAGATAGGTCAGTGCCCTAGTATACATGTTATGTGGTATACACTTAGGGGGTGTTTGTTTGGCAGGAGTTGAGAGGATTTGAGAGGATTTGGTTTTGCAATTACATCAACTTTTTAAAGCTGATGTTTGTTTGACTGAATTTCAAAAGTCAGTGTATTTGCAAATCCCGTTGATAGGGGATTTGGTTTTACGGCCAAATCGGCTGTAAAACCAAATCCACCTTTCAAATCCCGCAAACTTGAAACACGTGAAGCGATTCAGCGTTCAAATTTGAGAGAGAGGGTGAGTGAAAAGCATTTTATATAATATTGTTTTTTTTCTATTTTATTATTGTACAAGTAAATGACCTCATATTTGATTATTTAGAGAGTTTTAAAAATTTTTAACCGTACGGATATAAAGATCATCAAAAAATAAACTAGTATGTCTATTTTCATATAATTTGGTAATCGTTTGGTCCTCCCACTTAATACTTAAAATTCTGGACCATCAGATTTCTATAAAATAAGAACCGTTAAGTGGGGGAACCAAACAGTTACCAAATTATATGAAAATGGATATGCAAGCTTATTTTTCGATGATCTTCCCATCCGTACGGTTGGAAATCCTTCAAACATGTTTCAGGGGGCCAAACGGGAGGCGAGTGGGAATGTACAGTTATATCACATGTATATATATATATAAATATATATATATATATATAATATATTTTTTTAAAAAAAATAATCTTTAAATTTATTTAGAATAATATAAATTATTTATATAACTATCATCAAAAATTAATATTATGCTAAATACATCCATAATAATCAAGATTATACCGTGTAAATATTATTATAATTATTTTCTTAAAAAAATTATATTATATATATTATAATAATAATATATTTTTTTTAGAAAATAGTTATTAAAAATAATTTTATATATATATATATATATATATTAATTAGGAAAATTTTATGAGGCTTTTATTATTAATAAAATCTACTAATAGCTTATGATGGGGGTAACCTCACCATGAATAATCATATACAAGGATTTTATAATCCAACACTCTAAATACATCAAACCAAACACATACTTTTCAAATCCAGATTTACATATCCTTCTAACCAAACACTGGATTTGACTCTCCTGTATTTTCAAATCCATGGATTTACAACTACAATGTAATTCAAAATCCATGTATTTGAAACTACCTCTAACCAAACGCACCCTTAAAGTATTTTGTTCTTGCAATTCGAAGTCATCAGTTGGTGGGCTCTACATCTCCTCCCCGGTGAATGTCAGGTTTCGTTTCATAACTGTCTCCATTGTCACTAATTTTGACCTCTTAGACATGTATGCTGCATCAAAGCAACTAATTTTTATTGGATACATTTTGAATTGGATGTGACTTAATTAAAACTAATTAACATAAATAAATTTAATTAAATTTATATTTTAAACTAATAATTACTATTTATTATGTATATTATACTTTTTGAAAATTTAAATAATAAATATATTAATTATATTAATTACATTAAAAAAGTTAGTTAGGAGAGAGAAAGAGAGAAACAGAGGTTAAACGGGTTTAACCAAACAAGGGATTTGATTAAAAAAAGGAAAACTAATTATAGGTCCCTGGAAGTTTCAAAACTTTCGAGACAGTCCCTCTGACATTTGAATTTTCCAAACCGTCCCTCCTTTTCCCAGCCATTATGTTTAAGTCCTTCAGGGTGACACCGTGAGTTAATTTTTTTATGTATTTTCCAACTTTACCCCTGCGCTCTTGTCTTGGTAAAACCCGTACACCAACTCCGACAATTGGTGGAGAATATGATATTACTGCTGAACAAGCGCGTTCTAGACCTAAAACCAAACATACAAATCAAAAATTTGCAACTGGGCGGCAATCCAGTAAGAGATGCCGACTGGGAGGCCATTTCCAATCAAAAATCTCCAAAAGAAACCCTAGAGAGCGATTCCAGAGTTGCGGAACAACGGACCGGGGTTGGAAAAAGCGGAGGGGTGGATCACAAACGAGCTAGGGGATACACGGAGTTTCCAGGGCTTCTGTTTCTCCTTTGGGGTTGTTAGGGTTCGGAGCTTCAGATCAGGGATGGAGACGCGAGTGAGAGCAAGACGAGCTAGGGGATCCACAGAGTTTCCGGGGCTTCTACTCCTCCTTTATGGTTGAGAGGGTTCGGAGCTTTGGATCGAGGATAGAGAGCAACGAACTCCGTCTCCCTCTAATTCTTTTTATCGTTCTTTCTTATTCGAACAAAAGACGAGAATGGTGGGTCACACATTTTATAAATATGGGGTTGTCTATTTCACCATCAGATCTAGAGTGAGATTCACCTTAAGGAGAATTTGTGATTTGGATTGGATACCAGGCACTAAGATCCCAACACGATGGCATTTTCGTTATATCATGCTATGAGCTCGTCTTACCTGGTTCCGGAACCAGGGAACTTCCCTGGTTCCGGATAGGTGGCACCGTTTTCGGCCACTCATCCCACCTCGGGATGTGTGGCCAAGGAGTCATCACCTGTCAGGATCCAGGGAACTCCCTGGTTCCCGAACCAGGGAAGTCGTCTTCTCATGCTATAACCCTGTTAGTAGATGGAAGGAGGGAAAAATTAATGATGCAAAAAGGATGGACGTTACGAGAATATATAAACTTGGGTGAACTATATATACGTTAAAGAAACTCACATCTAAAAGGAGGGGAAACACTTTTTTTTTTGAAAAAATATATATATTTTTTAAATCCTATTCTGATATGAAAGAAACTCAATATTAATTTCTCCGAGGTAAGATATTTATTGGTTACATCCATCATATCACATTCTATTACAATGTTATGGTTTTTTTTTAGTATTAAGAAAAATCAATCACTTACTGTTGTGAACCGTTAATCACGAAACATATTATTGGTCTTATTATTTACCTATTTATTTCTAACTTTGTGAATTATTCTTACACGTTTATTTAATTAACATCAAGAAACAAAAGGCTTTGACTTCGTTCTTCTCTAACTTTTAGACTAAATCATAGCAAGGACTCATCACCTCCTTGTGTTTCGAGTCCAAGTCTTCTAGATATCTTTAGATATAGATATCGAATGATGGTCCCATTAATAATTATCAATTCTTGTTTCTTGGAAAAGTATATCCTTTGACGCAAAAGATGTCACATTAGCTTGGGACCAACCTCTCCAAAGTCATGTCCATATTTCCATCAATTTTTTCATATTAAAAAAATAAATGAAAATCAAATCGACCTAAGTAATAAAGACATTATACCATCCCAACCAGTGAAGGTTGTTACTTGGGATGGCAACAAATTGGGACGGTCTAAAACCTAGTGTTAAACTTATCTGGTCAAGAAGATTGGGTCAAATCATTATGTTTTGTTATAATTTTTTTTTTTTAACAAGTAAGAGCATCTAATCAAGTGGCAAGTTATTAAGACCAAAACAAGGATATGCACAATTCTCAACAGAGTAAGTGGGAGCGGGACCTTACACGTATATGGATGTTGTGATCACGGGCAACAACCACCACTATCTAACTCTCAAAAAAGTGTCATCACCTGCGATTCGAACCCTCACCATACTGGAGAGGAAATCTAGTAGGGACCTGAGTACCAATAGATCAAGCAGTCGTTGGTAATGTTATAACTAATGAGTGTAATATTTGTGTCGAAGAAGAATTGCAAGGACTCAGAAGGACATACAATGCATGTGGGATGTTTATTTGAGGACCCAAAGTTGGATATTGAGTGAATAATGTACCTAAAATTTTGTTGGAGGCTAGAAAGATGTTACATTAATATCTATGTGTGTTGTGTTGATAAGATCTATGTTTTTTTTGTGTCTTGTACTATGGAGTTATCTTGAAATCTAGCAAGAGTTGGTGCTACGTGGCTACTGAATTATCCAATCAATTTGTGCCATGTGAGACTCATTCGATACATTGAACCTATTCATATTGAAACTTAAATGAGATACACATGGGAGATTGGACAAAATTCATGGAATTTGGGAGTAGTTGATGGAGAGAGGGACCAATGAATGTTTTTTATTTAAAAATGAAGTTTCTCGAATTCTAATTTTTTGTAGGTTCAAATGAAGTGATGAAAGGAGTTGTGAGTTTTATTGTTGGAAAGTGTAGAAAGGTCTTAGTCTTGTTCTTACAATCAAGTTGATTTTGACGGGACATGTAAGTAAATATCAGGGAAATTATAAAAAAAGTATCCCGTGGTTTGTGAAAGCTTTCGATTGATCTTTGTGGTTGAAATGAGCCTGATGGCCTAATAGTTTGTCAGTTTATCGGCTTTATCTGCCTTATGTATTTTGTCATTCGTTCGGCGTCGTTTGGCCTAAGAGCGTTTGAAGGATTTCCAACTGTATGGATGAGAAAATCATCGAAAAATAAGCTAGCCTGCCAATTTTCATACAATTTGGGAACTTGTAGGATCTTCATCTTAACGGTTCTTATTTTATAGGAATCTGAACAGTTCAAAATTTCAATCGTTAAGTGGGAAGACCAAACAGTTACCAAATTGTATGAAAATTGACATGCTAGCTTATTTTTCGATGATCTTCCCATCCATACGGTTGGAAATCCTTCAAACATGCTCTAGGGGGCCAAACGGGACACGACCTTGAATGCACAGTATTACAGGGTACTAAAGTGATAAACAAGCAAACAATAGGGTAGTTGTGGTTCAATTTTGAACCACAAAGACCGAATTGAAAAAATTACAAATCACATGGTACTTTTTTATAATTTCCCCTTAAATATATAGAAGACTCATAGGAGCCTCAGGCACAAATGATGGTTAAAAGGAGCCTTCACTTTACACTGACAGAGGCTGCTAGAGAGGGTCCTCTAAAGGCATATAGGAGCAGTCAAGTTGTAACGGCACTCAACTCTATAACTAGCTATGTACTACAAATTTATCTATATGTGTGATGTTGATA
The DNA here is from genome assembly GCA_026586065.1 of Dioscorea zingiberensis. Taxonomy (NCBI): domain Eukaryota; kingdom Viridiplantae; phylum Streptophyta; class Magnoliopsida; order Dioscoreales; family Dioscoreaceae; genus Dioscorea; species Dioscorea zingiberensis. The sequence continues at coordinate 64,165,755 of CM048820.1, read as the reverse complement.
AGATCTATGTCTTTTGTGCTTTGTACTACAAAGTTATCTTGAAATCAAGTAAGTCTTGATGCTACATGACAACTAAATTATCCAATCAATTTGTGCCATGTGACCAACGACCCACGGGTCTATTGGTACCGGGTTCCCTTGTTAAGGCGTTGGCCTCGACTTGCGTGTCTGCACGGGTGCGGCGCGGGTTCGAGGCTCTCCTTCTGATGGGGAAAGACGCTTGCGTCGTCATAAGCGGCCCCTCCTTGACGGTCTTTATGGCCATTGTCAAAAAAAATTTGTGCCATGTGGGACTCATTCGATACACTAGACTTGTTTGTATTGAAACTTAAATGAGATACACATAGAAGATTGGACAAAAAATAAAAAAGAACGTTTTTTGTTTGTCGCATTATATCAAATACATAAAATTTGGGATTAGTTTATGGAGAGAGGGATCAATGAACCTTTTTTATTTAAAAAAAAAGCTATTTTTTTGGAATTCTAATTATTTGTAAGTTGGTATAGTGAAGTGATGAAATGATTTGTGAGTTTTTTTTATTTATTTATTAAAGTGGATAAACCATATTCTTTTATTCAATGATTAAGTGAGGTTGTTACAAATTGTTACAATGATTGCTCAGGTTTGAGCCTCCCAGATTGTGAACCCTTCCCCCCCTCCCCCGGATCCCGGGTAATATGGTGTTGGTGTTTGTGTCGGTGTTGGTAGACCCTTCCCGATTTGAGTCCTGTGTGAACTCCTGTTCGAAGTCATCACCGTTGGTAGGAGCTTGAGGCGTACTGGAAAGGATGGAGGCTAGAGAGCTGCGGGCAAGTGATGTCACTGAGGCGAGTTTTTGCTTCGTATCGACATTGACGCCGTCGAGCCAAGATAGCAGGAGGAAAGAGATGGCACGAATTATCCAAGAGCAAACGCATTGTTTATCCGAGAGATGGCACGAATGATTTGTGAATTTTATTGTCTACTGTAGAAAGGTCTTAGTCTTATCTTTAAAATCTAAGTTGGTTTTGATGGGACACGTGATTTAATGCATAGAAGACGCATAGGAGCCTTAGGTACAAATGATGATTAAAAAGAGTCTTCAATTTATATCTACAGAGACTGCTAGGAAGGGGTCTCCGAACAAGTTGCATCGACACCTAACTTTGTAGGTAGCTAGCTATGTAATTGAGACTGCATGAAATCTTTATGAGCATATTATCATAAATAAATATAATTTATTCATTTAAAAAAATTGTATAGAAGTCGATGCATATATGAGCAAAAAAGAATAGAAAGAAGAATGAACTTTTGAAATTGAAAATATTGAAGTAAAGGCAACCATGAAAAAACAAGAAGACAAGAGAAATGTTGTATTTCATCTTTTAAATTATGTTGTTCATGAATCAATTAGGTGCAAAGTTTGATAACAAAAGATGTAGTATGAAAGTTTATGACTCCTCAATAAAGATAAGCACATGATTTTTTTTTCTTGATAAAAGAAAATATGAAGTCGGAAATTGAATCATTGGTCCATGACTCACACCATCTTAGTCATTATCAATGGTGACAAGAAGATATAACTCTCAGCTTTTTGGTGTATTGAGTAGTCCTTCTAGATATTCAGTTCTTATCTTGATGTTTTTAAATGTTTAGTAAATTTTAAATTTCTCATTTACATTTATTATATAAAAAAAATCACTATTCGAGTAAATTAGATTGTTACAACATTATCTCTATATAACATGGCAGTGCACTCTCTCCCATTTACATAATTAGACATAGTTAAACATAAAGATATACCTATATGATTAATAAGACCAAGATAACTAATAAAAGATATTGATTTTTTCATGAAACAACCATTGGTCTAGCGGTATCTCGGGTACTGTATATTGGGTAATTCACTTGATTGATCATGTTTTTAGGTTCGAGTCCCAACATCTGTACACGCATGATGATGGGTCAAGGGTGTTCAACACTTAAGGCCACACCTCTTGACGTCCCTCTTTGGAAGGGTTTATCCCTTATGTTAAAAAAATATATATATAATAAAAATAAAATAAAATTTCATGAAACATCAAATCATCTATTTATTTTTGGGACTTTGGAATCTGTTTAACTTTTTTTTTTTTTTTTTTGAAATTAGTGGATAAACCACTTTCATTTATTAATATGGTGAAATTTAGGCTGTTACATGTCACCCTGGGTGGGTGGGTCCCTGATTGGTTCAGGTGTTACAAACATGCCCTCTGGTGTGTCGTGCCCATTCCGAGTGCTGGTGGTGTCTAGTTGTTCTCGGCGATCCTCATTCTCAAAATCTGCGCCCAGGGGCCTTCGTTGTGCCAGTTCCCTTGTATTGGTTAGGCTTTATCGGATAAGGCTGCACATTGGTTGTAAGGGCAACTGCTTGTTGGCGTGTGCGCTTTCAACCCAAGAGAGAAACATGAAGTCGGCTTGGCGAATCAGTTGTTGGTAAACACGGTGTTTATCTGTGAAGATTCTCCTATTCCTTTCATTCCAAAGACTCCAGGTCACAGCCAACACGAGCAGGTTCCAGCCTTTGCGAAGGCCGCTTTCTATTTGGTTTGAGTTATGGGGCGAGCCCCAAAGATCTTGTATCTTTAGGGGAATGAACCCGCTTCCCAGGATCCGCCTGTAGTACGACCATACCTCCTTTGAGTATTGGCAGCTAAGGAGGAGATGTTCGGTAGTTTCCTCTTGGCTATTGCACAGGTAGCAGCATGTTCTATCCCCCGGCCAGTTCCTCTTTGCTAGGTTTTGTAGCGTGGGAAGTTTGTCTTGAGCAGCTAGCAAAGAGTTTTGTTTTAAGGGGCGGTTGTTTCGAACTTGGCCGTGAAGGACTTACGCACTCCTCCGCCTACTCAACTGGTATAGCGACTTGGCCGTAAAGGTGTGGTGCGAGGTGAGTCTCCATAGCCTTACGCCCGGCGGAGTCTTGAGTCTTGGCTTAGGTAGACTCTTATTTTTGTACCGGTTCACATGCGCCCCTGGTGAGAGGGGTCCGGAGCGGATAAGTGGCCTCCCGAGACGTTGTTGATGTCTTGCCTCAGCTAGCGTGTGCTCTTCCTTTTCGCATAGGGTTTGGAGTTCCGGATATAGTCGAATGGGGCTTTGTCCTTCTAGCCAATTGTCAAACCGGAGTCGGGTTTCGTCACCGGCCCCGGGCTCGGTTATGAAGTTAGCTAAAGTAGGGTCACGTTGTTCTATAATCCCTTTCGTAAATATGATGTCCAGAGTGGCGCCTTCTTATGCGGGTTTTATCATTGCTCCCTAAGTATGCTTGTGCAATGATTCTTCCACCGATCCCAGCTTCTCTCCTTAATAACCTCCACCACCATTTTCCAAGCAATGCCTCGTTAAAGATTTTCAGGTTGATAATACCCCATCCGCCTAGTTCCTTGGGCCTAGTTAGTCTTTCCCAGTTCACTAGGCGGTAGGTCTTTGATTCCGGATTGGCTCCTCGCCATAGGAAGTCTCTTCGGATCCCCTCGATGCGATGTACTACCCATTGTGGGAGTTTGTACATGGTCATCCAGTGGCTAGGGACTGATGAGAGGGCTGAGTTGAGGAGGGTGATGCGTCCTCCCCTTGACATGAGTCGCCCTTTCCAGGTGGAGAGCTTGTTCTGCACCCTTTGTATTAGCTTCTCCCAGTCGCTCCTCCTTGGCCTGCTCCCTGCAAGAGGAATACCGAGGTAGTTAATTGGGAGGGATTGTACCTGGCAGTTCATTATCGAGGCGCATGTTGTTGCTTTGGCACGCTCTACTCCGATTGGTACAATGGCACTTTTGTTATAGTTTATTCGGAGGCCTGACAGTCCCTCGAACAGATAAAACATGAGTTTCAAGGTTCTATAGTCGCTTTCCTTGCCGGAGCTGAGGATCAAAAGGTCGTCCGCATAGAGCAGGGCCGCTATTTGCTCTCCTTCCCCTTGTCCAATTCTATACCCCTCGAACTGCCGCCCCTGTACCGCCTTGTTTATCATTCTGGTGAAGACCTCTGTAGCTAGGATGAATAGTAAGGGGGAGAGAGGGTCTCCCTGTCTTAGGCCTCTTTGGTGTCTGACGTATCCCCTCGGGGTGCCATTGATTAGGAACGTTGACTTTGAGGAGTGTAGAATCGCTCTTATCCATCCTACCATCGTGGCCCAAAGCCTCGTGCTTGTAGAGTTTCCAGGAGGAATTCCCAGTCCACTGAGTCAAAAGCCTTTTCGAAGTCGACTTTCATCAGCACTCCTCCTCTTGTCTTCATTCCATAAATGACTTCCTCTGCTGCCACGATGCTGTCATGGATGCATCTACCTCTGATGAAGGCAGTCTGGTTTTTGTCTACTAGCTCCGAGATGACCTCCTGCAGTCGGTTTGCTAATACCTTGGTTATGATCTTGATTGAGCAGTTCAGGAGACTTATCGGTCGATAGTTGCTAACTGAGGATGCCTCTGGTGACTTCGGGATTAGCATGATATGTGCCCAGTTTAACCTTTCTAGGTTTGTTGTTCCTTGGTATAGCTCTTGAAAAGTCTGTAGGATTTTGTCCTTGGTGAAGTTCCATCCCTGTTGATACAGGATCATGGGGAATCCATCTGGGCCTGGCGCTTTTTCTGCATTGAGATCCTGAATGGCTTTGTGTATCTCTGTTTCAGTGAATGGGTTATCAAGTTGGGCCAGATCCCTCCGTTCCGATTCAGGGAATAGATGGGTCCAGTCCGTGGTGTATCTGTTCGTTCTTCGAGTCCCAAAGATCCGGCGGAAGTGTGTTGTGATTGCCCTTGTAATTTCTTCCTGTTCCTTTACTGTATCGCCCTCCACATTAAGTTGATGAATCCAGTTCGTGCTTTTCCGTTGGTTGGCTATGGCGTGGAAGAACTTAGTGTTCCGGTCCCCTTCCTTAAGCCAGGTGATTCGCGAGCATTGCCTCCAATGTTCCTCTTCCATCCTGATTAGGTTGTCGTATTCCGCTCGTTGTGCCTGAAGTTGTTCCTCTTCTGTGGTTGATAGCGGTTGTTGTTCGCTTTTTGTGTCCATGGACTCAATATTCTTCATTAAGTCAGTCTTTCTTTGCTGTCGTGCCCGTTGGTTATCTTTGTTCCATCTGTTTAGCCGCCTCCTTACCAGGGAGAGTTTTTTGGCCCATTTGTAGGGTCCGCCCCCATTGAAATCGTTGTGGCTCCACCAATCTTTCAATGTTTCCCAGAATTCAGGTGTCTTTCCCCAGCTCCTATTAAAGCGGAAGGGGTAGTTCTTTTGGTCCTGTTGACCGCTCTCTAGGGCAATCGGTACATGATCCGATCTAATCCGGGGTAGCGCGATCTGCCAAATTCGGGTAAAGGCCGCCATCCATTCTGGTGACAATAGGAATCTATCGAGTCGAATCATGGTCGGGGATTCTCGCCCATTTGTCCAGGTATATTTCCGACCCGCCAGTGGGGGGTCGTATAGCTGTAAATCATTGATTAGATTATTGAAGGCTAGTTGATCCTGGGCGTTTCCGCTTCCAATGTTTCTGTCTGACTGTGCTCTTGTTGCATTGAAGTCCCCTCCGATAAGCCACGGTCCCTGCCATCTCTGGCGGATGCTCCTTAACTCCTCCCAGAATGCCGCCTTTTGGTCCCTCGCACAGGGGCCATAGATTGTGGTGATCATCCATTTGGTACCATCGGTTCGTCTTTCTAGGATAACTGTTGCGGAGAAACAATCCAGGTATTCCCCCTGTTTTTGGAACATCGTTGACTTCCAGCCAATGCAGCATCCTCCTCGTGTTTCGCAGGCCAGAAGGGCGACTCTCTTCGTATGGGTGGTTCCCCCTATGGAGCTCCAGGTTCTATCATCGATGGCTGATAGCTTTGTTTCTTGTAAACAAAACACATCCGCCTTCTGTGCTGCAATGAAATCTCGGACTAGGAACCTTTTCTTTCTTTTCCCTAGTCCCCTGACGTTCCATGTTATCACTTTCATTGGGTAACTCGGTCAAGCCCCTGATTTGCTGTATGGTGGAGGGGGCCTAGTTGCCTCCCTGCTATCCAGCAGTTCTCTCAGCCTCCGAGAGTCTCATGTGGTTGAGTGCCCTGTCTGCATTGCCATCCTGGTGTTTCAAGTGTATGCCAACTTTCATAGCCTTTTCTATTATGTCCTCTCCTGGCCATTCAGATAGTATCAGGGGGACAGTTGTGAGGTTGGATTGGTCATTCTCAGGGTCCTACTGTTCCTGTCCTTTGTCCTTTCTCTTATAGGTCCTTTTTACTTTGGGTTGTGGTCTCGGGGGATCTTGGGGCCTTAGTTTTCTTGGGCAGCCTCTTTTTTTTTCGGGATGGTGTATTGTGGCTCTTGGGGGGTGTTCCTTGATTCCTCCATTATTTGGTGTTTGTTTGTTGTAATTTCTTGTGGTGTCAAGTGGGTATTCCTTGGTGCGTTGCTCCCTAAGATTTGTGCCCATGTTTCATCTGTGATAAGGTTCCATGTGTTCGCAATTTGCCTAAGTGTTGCATTTTTGAGGTCCTTTTCAACCTTGGCCATTAGTGTTTTGATAAAAAATTCGATTGGTTTGGGTGATCGTAACGGGTAAGGAGAAAGTAGTTCTGCTTCATTAAGCTCCAAATTTGTTACATCATTGAAAGTCATTTGGTCCTTCTCTGGGTCCAGTTGGGCCATAGGCATGTCCTCAAATGGGGCTAGATCCACAATGTTTATTGGGGTGGCTTCTTGTTGGGCCATTGGGTTTGTTTGAAGAAGGTGATGTCTTTTTGGGCTGCTTTCAGCTGGGCCGGATTGCATGTGATCCACTGGGCCATTTCTTGTTAGTTTGACTGCAGCTTCCTTGCCGAGCCTGGGGTTGGGCGGGCTTTGTGCTCGGCCCGTTCCCTTTTGGGCTTCAGATAGTGTAGCCTCCTTGTCGGGCCTTGGGTTGGGCGGGCTTTGTGCTCGGCCCGTTTTCTTGTGGGCCACGGATAATGTAGCTTCCTTGCTGGGCCTGGGGTTGGGCGAGCTTTGTGCTCGGCCCGTTTCCCTTTGGGCCTGAAATTCATCCCCACGTGGGTGCAGTGTAGCCAGCGAGGCATGAGTCTTCTGATAGATTCCTCGAAATCTATCTCCTCTGGATCCTCGCGCGAGTGGCGGATGTTGGCGCCTGGTTCCTCCACCGGGTCATGCGCCACGTGCCCCGTCTTTTCAGAGTCGGTCAGTCCAGGCCCATCCACTGTCGCTTCCCCAGTTTGGCGTTGATGCGTATGCGCCGCTTGCGTTCGGCGTAATCTGCGGCCGTCGGGTTTTGCTGTCTCGAGCCACGCAACCCTGGAGAGCCGTTGTGCCGATGGACCGGTCCCTGCTATGCTTCTTCGGACCGCTGGATCATGCTTGTTGCAGGCCTTTCCTGGATTAGGATCCCCCGTTGCCTTTCGTCCCTCGGTCTCGCAGGAGAGCCCTGCAAAACAGAGAGAGGGGCTTTCCCCTTGTCAACTCTGGTGTGCTTCGGGATGTTGTGGTCCCTTTCCTCTGCTTCTCTGTTGGCTTCCCCACCGGTGGCTGTGTTCTCCTTCTGTCCTGTACCCTGTTTGGGGTCCCACGGCAGCGGTGGCTCGCCACGATCCAGCACAATGGTGTACTTGTGTTGTAGTGTCCCGATGTTGCAGTGTATCGCGCTTGGGAGCAGCCGCGGTTTTCTAACGCGGAGGAGTACTCTGATATCCTCTGTGGGCTCACAACCTCGTTTTCCGATCTGCACCAAGTCACCGGCCGGTTTGAGCATGGTCGCGATAGAATCTCGGTCCCAGAAGCACATTGGGAGGTCCTGGACGATTACCCATCTCAACGCTCTTCTGCCTTCTCCGGTCTGTAGAGATCTGTCGTCCATGGTGTGAAGGTAAGTGTGAACTCCGGCGAGGTCATCTGTCCCTCCTTCTCGATCTTTCTTGCTGTGCTTGCTGAGGGACACTCGATGATATATCGGTCGTCTTTGAGGGGTCTTGCCTCCCACTTCCATTGAGGATCCACCCGTTTCCCCAGAAGGTCTTCTATTTTTCGGTCAGTCACCAAGCTCCTCGCCTCCGTGATCCTCGCAATGGTGGACTTTGCCATGCGTTCCTTGCCCCCCATCATGGCAGAATTAAGGACAAGGGAATGTAATGGTGCTCCATGCCGTCATCCCCTTCTCTTAGTTTTTGTCTGTTGTGTTTCTGTGGCGGTGGCGGCGGTGGCCTGAGTTTGTCTCCTCTTGTAGCTTCCTTCTTCTCTTTCATTGATGAGGCCTCCTTCTTCTTCTTTTCCAGTGTTCTCTGATGTAGTTTGGTTGATTGTTGTCTGTAATCCCGTCTGTCCGCTTTCTCTGGTGTTCTCGCCCAGCAAACCATTGCTTTATGTCCGACACCATTGCATTTCCGGCACATCACTTCTCGGCGACACTCCTCTGCTCTGTGCCCGGGGCGTAGGCATTGCCCGCAGACTGTAATTGTGCCGGTGGGCGTACGGATCGTTGGGGGTGATCGTCGTGGCTGGGTGGGTTTGTCTCGTTGTTCCTGGCGGATGTCCATCCTTGGTCGTCTTTGTTTCTTGCGGCGGACTTTCGACCAGCCTCCGCCGTCGCCATGCTCTGTCGGTGGGGGCGAGGTGTTGGTGACGTCAGTGTCTTCTCCGGAGACCGCTTCCGCATAGGTGAGTTGCCTTCTTCTCTGTCTTGGTGCAGGTGCTTGTCTTGGTTCCTCCCTTGGTTCCTGGTCATTGCGTGCATTGGTGCGCAGTGAACTGGGCGATGCCTTGCGTTTACAGGAATGTCTCCTGTGGGTTGGTTCCTCTGGCCGGCATGCTTGCTTCCCTTTGTCCCGCCTTCAAAGTTCTCCTTCTTTTGCATCACTGCGGGGAGCCACCCCACCCACCATCTCTCTCATGCATTGGTTATCACTAATGATAGTCGAGCAAATTACTCAGTTTGCATGCATGACATAGTCCAAAGTAAGAGCTCCCTAAATGATACTTAAAAAAAAATGAAGGGAGTTTCGTATAGTCAATCAATCTCAATAAAAGATGACATGTGTTGATGCAATCCCCTCATGAGGATCATAATAAATCTTGATCATTGAAATAGATTGATTAGTGAAGGTAGAAATTCTTGAGGTGGTTTCGTTGGAGAAGTCAGTTAAGATTGACGATTCTACTTTTTTGGTTCCACGGGATCAGGAGAGATTGGCTTTCGGGGATCGAACCTCGTGGAGAGAGAACTCGTGCTCGGGAGAGCCTCCGATGTTCAAGTCAGGACTCAAAAAGGAGTAAAGAGAGAGAGAGAGAGAGAGAGAGAGAGAGAGAGTTCCCAGTGGAATCGCAATAGAATTGAATTGTGTTAGTGCTGAACTACCAGATTGGCATTATTTGACAAAGTTGATGACGAGGCATTCCACCAGAGAAGGCAAGATATCTTTAGTAGAGATAGATGTGTCAAATTATGCCAAATGGGGAGATTGTTAGTGCAAAAAGCACTTGTGTTGGCATTATTTGACAACTAGTTGATGCAACTATGGTTGCAACATGTATAAAGCTCACATGGTTTAAATGTTAAAGCATGATGCTGAGGTGGCAACATATATGACAGCTAGAGACTCAGAATGTGATGGAAATGATGTCTTGATGCGTGGTGACTTGGCATGGTGACATGGCACATGTACACATGTGTGATGACATGTCGTAACTAATGATGACAAGGAGTGTTGATGACTAGGCATGCACGTGATGTGGCAATGATGAGTTGGCGGCATAGTTGACAAGGTCAAAGCACAACGGGCACTTTCAAGGAGATATTTTATTACCGTCTGCTTGAAGATCTCATGGAAATATCTTTAGAAAGAAGGTATTTTTGGAGAGCCTTGAGGATGCCATTGGAGCTATACTTGGAGATGATCTAGAATCCAACAAGCCCAGAGATGAGATTTGGAAGTTGATATATTTGGAAGGGCGTTGGTAACTTGGAAAACAAGTTATGTGCAGTCTATATTTGAAAAACAGTTACAACGCACATGGCAACTTCAACCAACTTGGAGGGAAAACTCGAATAGGTGTTATGTTAAGTAACAACTACCTATGGCACAGTCCCAAGTTAAGGAAGAGCTGAAGATTTGACTTGAAGATCTGATTAGAGATTTGAAAACCATATTTAGAGTTGATTGAGAACTAAATATGGTATGCGCTAACATTGGTGTGTCAAAGATTTGATTGAAGATATTTGAAGATCCAAATCTAAGTTTGGAAAGAAATCTTGAAGACAACCTGGAAGATTGTGTGTCCCAAACTTAGATGAATGGAGATCAAGTTCGGAAGAACGAGCATGCACCTAGGCGAGGTGCGGACTTGGAGAGGACTGTAAACGTGACGTAGAGAGGTCCAGATAGTTCCGTGGTCAAGATCGGGAGGATCTGATGTGATCGACTCGGACTCAACCGGGAGGATTGAAGGTGTTGCGAGGTCATGTTGTAATGCATGCTGCAGTCTTAGTCAGTTCAACAGTCGGGCCATGTTGCAAGTTCGGATGCAACATGAATTGCAACGACAATTTTTGGAAGGTGTCCAAAAATAGTTCCCGTGGAGATTTCGGCGAATCTAAAAGAGGCATGCAATATGTTTAGACGTGGAGACGATTATATAAGGCTGAAGATTTAGGATGGAGCCGCTGGAGTAGAACCTAAGGGAGTTAGGTTGAGTGGTCACCGGGAAATCTTGAGTGAGAGTGTTTATGTATGTTGTGAGATGAGTGACAATGGATTTGTACTTATGTATTTACCTCTCTTTTAGTGGATTATTTTTTCCGAGCTTGGCCCCCTAGACGTAGGCTTGGAAGTCGAACTGGGTTACCAACTCTTGTGTCTCTTCTCTTCATGTTTTGCATTGTTCTTGTACTGTGTGAGAGCTTGAGTGTTTCTAAAAGAGACAACGTTACAACCAGTGTTGCAACTACCCACACAACAATCCCGACAGGAACTCACAAATTGAATTGAATTATCTTGAATGCCCTCTTCGTGAGTGAACAACCTCTTTTTATCCCTTCGTAGACCTCTTTATATCCCCTTGATCCATCCTCCATCGTTGGATGACTATGCAGTTAATTCGGTAGTTGGGCTTTCATCTTGACATTCATGATCATGCCGACCACTTATCTACAGTTATTTATGTCATAACAACATGAAAATCTAATAATAACAAAGAACAAGCAAGATGACTTTGAGTCACAGAGCATTTTTTACACCCTTTGATCATCTATTTTAGTGTGGGCTTTTAGGTTTGAAAGCCTGGTCAATTTCTTACAGTACTAGGGTGGATAATCTGCTCAAAAATCCTCTTGGTGAAATATCATTATTATGTAGAAATTTCTAGTTTTTTTTCCTCTTTATCAGTGACATACTGACATATAATCGGGGTCTTCATATCAACTTCTATTCTAGAGACTTTTGGAGTAAGGTGGCAATCATTTGCCCGTAAGTACTGGGGAAGTGGGTGAAATTGGCTGACTTCGGTAACTTTTTTTGTTCATTTGCCCGTAAGTGGGGGAAGTAACACTTCCCCCACCTCAACCCACTTTAGCCATTTGTGTTAGCCTTACTTCTGTTTTAAAAATACCGAAGTCGCCGAAGTTGGAGGGGTATAAAACATCACTGCAGCCCACTTCACCCATCCCCCACAACCCTACCGAACTCGCGACCTCTCTCTCTGAACTCGCGACCCGACACCCTCCGTTCTCATCTCACGGGCGACTAAGTGATTTGGAAGGATTCGAGCTTCGGCGATCTCCCGATCTTCACGGCAACCTTCAAGGCGACCTTTGGCGATCTCGCGATCATCTCACGGACGATTCTGAAGGTGTTCGTCAAGGTGAGATAGTGGAGTGTTCTATTTTTTAGAACTAGGTGTTTAGATCTCGGTTTTTAGATTTTTAGGTTTTTAGTTTTAGATCTTGGTTTTCAGTTCTATTTTTCAAATCTAGGTGTTCGTCAAGCTGTTCTATGTTCTTGTTCTCGAATCTAGTCTTTTTCAGATCTAGGTTTTCAGAATGTGATTCTATTGAAAGTAATCAGTCCGTTGTTAAACGTTTTGGCACTGTTTTTTCTGAAGAAAAGTGTAATAGAGTCGCCATAAGAAAGGTGAACCTTTTCATTCATTTTGGCATTCAGATCTTTTGTATACAAATGTAACATTGTACTGCAAGATACTAGTCATCAGTAATGAGTTCTTACCTATTTGTTTGGGATAATACCCTTTGAAAATGCAAACCACAATTTTATGGTAACTAAACAGTAAACCACTTGATTATTATTCAAATCATTTTGTTCTCTAAAATGTCTGCTCATGGATATGAAGCCATTATAATGGTTTGTGTTTTCGGATGGTCAAAATTCACTTTGGTTGTCCTAAGGGTCTGACAAGAATTGGTTGTTTGTTGTATGATAATGATAAATGTGAGGTACAATGGTCTTAAACTTACAGGACAACTTCAATTCAGGATGGCAATATTAGCTAGAACTGCCCTGAAGTTGTATCATGTTTGAGTTTGCTTCATCTAAAACATAAGTATTAAAGAAAACATAATTTTAATGAACATACCCATTAACTTTAGTCCAATTCATAGCATGATTTTGGTATGGAAAACCACACAGAAACCTATTTTTTCTGCAGGTTTATGGGCTGATTTTTATGATTTGGGGGCAAGTTAACTGTCTTTATATCTCTTTGCTGCATGTTTATACTTTAATATCTCTTTCTTGTTGTCTTTATACAAATGTTTGTTAGTTTTTTACAAATGCCTGTAATTTGGAGTTGTTGGCCTGTTGGTTGTGTGACTGTTTACAAATGTCTGGTAGTGTTTATACATATGTTCGATATTTGAAATTGTAGGATGGCTAGGGAAAACTTGGATGAAGTCATGATTGGCATCAATATATCAGTAGTGATGACTTATGTTGTTGTGCTTATCGTGTTAAGAAGAAGAAAGAGATGATGCAAATTACTTCGGGAACCTTTAGTAGTTAGAAATATCTATAGGAATACGCATATGTGCAGAATATTTGATGGAGGAGTACATAATTGTGTCGAATATATAAGAATGAGGAAGGACACATAAGGCTATGTTATGTTCTACGAGGGCGTGGCCACTTAAGGGATACTATCCACATGTCCGTCGAAGAACAAGTCGCGATGTTCTTGCATATAGTGGGGCACCACGCTAAGAATCGATCAATGAAAATTGATTTCATTAGATCAGGTGCTACTGATGGCCGGTATTTCAATCTTTGTGCTTGGGGCTATATGCAAAATTAGAGATGAATTTGTGAAGCAACCGAGCGTTTCACTACATCCAGATATAAAGTCCAACCCACTTTGGTTTCCTTACTTCAAGGTATTATCCGCTATACATCCTTAGTAATTTTGAAATATTTTGGTTAAAGTGTCCAATAACTATTTAGGATTGCATTGGATTCCTTGATGGGACCCATATAGATGCAAGGGTGGCTGTAGAACTCCAAGGCAAATTTCGGGGACGCAAAGGGATCACACAAAATGTGCTTGTTGCATGTGACCCAGGCCTGAAATTTGTATATGTCCTCGCTGGTTGGGAAGGCTTGGCTAATAATTATCTTGTTCTGAAAGATGCACTATCCCGCCCAGCGCCATTTGGTCTATCTGTACCTCCAAGTTTAATACCGTAATTGATATTATACACTTTTACCCAATTTTTTAATTTGGAGTACACTAAAAACTTCTCTATTATCAATGTTAGGTAAATACTACCTCGTTGATGCCGGTTACGCAACAACGGAAGGGTTCATCGCCCCTTATCGTGGCGTTAGGTATCATCTAAAGGAATATCAAGGTCGCACACCAACAAATGCAAGGGAGTTATTTAATCTACGCCATTCTCAACTCAGGACAAGGATAGAGAGAGCTTTGGAATCCTTAAGAGTCGGTTCAAGATTCTAGATTCGAGGCCATTCTACCCATTTCCAACACAAGTGGACCTTGTCCTTGCTTGTTGTGTGTTGCATAATTTCATAAAAGATATTAATCCGGGCGACACTTTCTTGGATGTAGAAGTTCCTACCGGAGAAATTTTGAGACCCGATGGACCCGATAATCCAAGGACATTACGTGAACGAAGGGATATTTCTCAAGCTTGGAGACTAATCCGTGACAGAATAGCGGCGGCGATGTGGCGTGATTTCATTTCACGGGGGCGCGCATAGAATTTCAAACTGTATTAGGTTTTGCAAAGTGTACTTCTATGAACTTTAACAATGTTTATCCAGTTTGAATATCTAAACTATGTCTTGCTACATCTTAATTTAAGCCCTCAAAAGAATTTCTGCTGATTTCTGCAGAATTACTGCTGTTTTCTGTAGAATTTCCGCAAATTCTTCAATGATGCAGAATTAAGCAACAATTACTTGATCCTTTATTGGTATTATCGTGTTCTTCTCTTTACTCTTTCTGAAAGTCTGAAACAATTTTTTTTTTGTTGATTTATGCAGAATTACTGCTGTTTTCTGTAGAATTTCTGCAAATTCTTCAATGATACAGAATTAAGCAACAATTACTTGATCCTTTATTGGTATTATCATGTTCTTCTCTTCACTCTTTCTCATAATCCTGCATACAAGTCTTCTATAGATTAAGCAACACTTTTAATAGATTCCATTCCATCACATGCATTACATCCATTCCATCATATTCCATCACATGCATTACATCCATTCCATCATATTTATTTATATGCTTCATTGTTTCAATTACAATAGACTTATTTATTTTTTGGAAGGACATTCATTGTGTCTTTATTATTTAGTAATGATCTTTTTCACCTATGCTTCATTGTTTCAATTACAATAGACTTATTTATTTTGATCTGGAAGGGCATTCATTGTGTCTTTATTATTTAGTAATGATCTTTTTCACCTATGCTTCATTGTTTCAATTACAATAGACTTATTTATTTTGATCTGGAAGGGCATTCATTGTGTCTTTATTATTTAGTAATGATCTTTTTCACCTATGCTTCATTGTTTCAATTACAATAGACTTATTTATTTTCTGGAAGGGCAAAAAATGGTTTTTTATCCACAAAGGTTGAAATATTAGATGTCATGATTACTTAATTGCTTTGTTCAATTATTCTTACCACATCTTGAAGGTTCTACGATGCTGTTTTCAACTCTCTACATAGTTATATTTTCATTGATGTAATCAATTCTCTCTCATTTATCACTGTCAACCATAGTGTTAGATGCTTCTATCCTTCTATTCATGAGCCCCAATTCATATTCTCAAACCTATTCTCTTGATAACTCTTATTTGGTTGGAAATGGTTAAGAGGCTTTATTACTATGTAAACTATGGTGCCTGAACCATTCCAAGATTTTTATACATTGTCTACTGTTTTGCTTAGCAATCATTATCATCTTCTTTTTATTTTTCTTGTTCAATCTTCCTAATTTATATATTTGATGATACTTAGCAGGACAATGGTAATAGTTTGCCTTCCTCTGAGAAATTCTTTAGCAGGACTACTTTTTTAAAGTGTTTAATTCTTTTTGTTGTGTCGGCTTTTCTTTTAATTTGTCCATCTTGATTGATTTGTATTTGTGAATCAAGAGCTGAATTGAATCAATGGATGAATAGGTAGTCAATATCCATAATAGATTTCAAATAATATAGTGTTTATATGAAAGTGTCTTTTATTGCGTTCAAGCCAAATCTGCAGTTGTTTATCTTTGAACAGATTATTAATAAGGCATGTTTCATTGGCATGTTGTTGATAGATATGATGTGTTGTTCTTGGGTAGAATGCATGCATTGTTGTGTTAATCTTATGTATCGCTTTCGTTTCACTGATTGTTTTCTTCAATGCTGCTAGTCTCTGTTGCGTCTGAGAAGATAAAAATGGATAAAAATTGATTTTAGTTTCTATTTAAGTGTTGAGATTTTTAACAGGATGATAGTAAAAGAACTTGAAAGTTGAAACAATGTTCTGAGTTTGCATTCTGTTAATTTGTTTGCAGAAATGCCAAATGAGCTTGCTTCTATGCATTTATTAAATAAAACCTTTGTCACTACCTTGATGAGATTGTAGAAGTTGTGCCAGTGATAATATAAATGTATATGATGCAACTGATTTCAAACTTTAACTGTTGTACAGTAAAATGATAACTGAACCACTTGCATGTCCAGAATTCAACTCATTTGTATGTATCATCTTTTTCTTTAGGTATATGATTCATGCATGTTCATAGTTATTAAATTTTTCACATGTCTATGTTATGAATTTATTAACTTGATTATTTTACTGGCTCACTTCTGATTTATTTAACTAGCTTCTTAACTGGATTATTCTTTTCCACTTCTTAAAATTGAGACAATGACCAAGCACATTACCTTTCTTGCAGGACTTTGAACATTAAAAGGATGTCGACACCCCTCAATAATGTTGATGGTACCTAGTCCGGTTCTTCTTCATCAGGCCAGAAGCGCAAGGGAACACCAAATAAGAGATGGACTCCAGAGATGGATAGTGTGTTGATCCCGTTTTTTTGTTGAGATGGTGAAGGCAGGGCTGAAGGTTGACAAGTCCTTCAAACGACAAGCCTTCGTTGAAGCTGCAAAAGTTGTCAACAATAGGTTTCCATTGGCCAATGTCAATGCCGATAATGTGGAAAACCGGTTGCGGTCACTGAAGATAAGATATCAAGAAATTAAAAAGATCATGAATCTGAGTGGCGTTGGGTGGAACGATTCACAAAAAATGCTGGTCCTTGAGGACGAAACCTACCGGGCATTTGTAGAGGTATATAACTATATTTGCTATTTATTTATGGAAGTTTTTTTTTTCTTATCTATCAACATCTCTTTGTAGGGACATCCCAAAGCGAAGGATTATTTGAACAAGCCAATACCATTGCTTGATGAGCTGCGATTGGTTCGTGGCGATGATCACGCGACGGGTGAATTTGCGCAGACTATCTTCCATCCATTTGGTGTCTCGGACCCAGTATTGGAAACACAACCTGAAGGACTTGATAACATGGAATCAGATCCTTTAGATGAAAATGAGCAACAAGAACAACCAAGGTCCTCTACAAGCAACATAGCGGTAGGCCTCCTCGGGCATCAAGGACCCAAAGAATGAAGATACTATAATGGTGACATTGCTTAGAGCATTGGTCAAATGGGTTTGGTTCATCAAGGCTTTGAAAAAGAAGAATTGGAAGGAGAAATTGGTGAAGCTTTAGATACCTTGCGGAGACTCTGATTATCGGGACATGAATTTTTTGTATGTAACTCTGCGCGATGATAGGCACCTCGCTGAGGACTTCTACATGAGGACGCAAAGTCTCCGGGAATTTTTTGTCGATGAGTTTCTTGCTGAGAGAAGGGCGTCTAGGCCTTGAGAAATGGAATAGTATGGACTGTGTGATGGATTTGTAGTTCTCATTGAGTTGTTTTCATAGTTTGTATGGATATGATTTGTCACAGACATGTGTGTGACTTTGTTTTTATTAATGTGAACACATACTTTGTATGGATTTAGTAATGTTTTTATTTTTAGTGAAGGGAAGTGAAATGTTTTTATTAATTTTTAGAGTTGTTACAGGAATGTTTGTTCTTCAATGTGTTCTTAGATTATTAAAAATGTATATGCAGGATGTGGCAGGGTTTTATTGGCTCCTCTTTTTTGTACTTCTATGAGCTTATCTTTAGAGAATGCAGTAATATTTCTTTGTTACACAAAATGTTGCTGCAGAAATTTTTGGCCATTGACAGCATGACTCTTAAAACATGGATTGCAGTTAATGACTATATGATGAGAGGAGAGTGCACTCCCATGATTTTGACACTCCATTTCAAGTAGAAGAAAATGCAACTCTAGATGTTTGATGTGTTGTTGTTTGTGATTAAAGCAAAATTAAAAAGAAAAAAAAATTAGATGAGATAAGATTATTTTTAATCTTATTTGATCCACTTTACACCTAATGTATTCAAATTAATTTTAAAATAAAATAAAATTTTGAAATCAAATATTTCTTAATATACAATTAAATTATACTCATCAATTAGAAATTAATTAAAATTAAGTGTAAATAAAAATTAATATGATTTCTGATTTCCTCCACTTTCGTGAAAATGAACACACTACGAAAGTGTAATCCGAAGTGATCTCACTTCCGGTGAAATGAACACAAGAAGTGGGGGAAGTACCCACTTCGGTGCCCCTTCACTTCCGGAATGAACACAAAAAGTGGTATTTCCCCCACTTTTTTTGAGTTCGGGGGAAGTGCCACTTCCGCCCACTTCTGACTTCTGGCCAGTTACGGGCAAGTGAACGCCCCCTAAAAGCAACCACTTCACATGATGCAACTTTTTTGTTTATCCATTACTTAACATGTAAACACTCTCATTTATTTCTTTTTTATTTTATAAATTATCATTAGTTCAGTGAGAAAAACCAAATAGAAGTTTTAAAATAAAATGTGATAGGATAAACTCATCATATTATATAATTGAAACCAATGCACTTAACAATACAACCAAATTATATCTCCCTCCAATTAAGAGAGGGACGTCCCAACATTTGAATCTTGCTTTCTCCTATATAATTTCTACCCTATACATAAGGTAGCAAAAGGAAGCACATGTTAATGTGTTTTCCATCTATTCCCATTATAATAAAAATTTGTTGTGACTTAAATCGATCAGAAATATAAACCTATAAGATTATATAATAAGTGTCTTTGTTCTAACAAATGCTTCTAGTTTTTTTCAGTCTCGATTAAACCTGCAACAGAGAAAAATAGATAATAAAAATTAGAAGAGGAAAAGAAAAATGATTATAATGAGTAGATGGATAATAGGGACACTATAATGAAAAATGAGTTTTACTAGATCTAGATGCATGGTATTTAACTCAATGGCATAAGTTATGAAATAAACTCTTTCAAAGTAAGAACATGGTTTTTAAATAAAACTACAAAATCAAGTCCGACACTTTTTTTTAATTTTTGAATAAATAGATAAACCACATTATTTATTGATAAAGATATGGAAGTTCATTACAACTAATCTCAACCAAGATTTGAAGAAAAAAAAAACATATAATTGAGGCAGTGCCACATCTTGGTCAAGTTTTTGATGTTTTATGTGATCTCTTGTTCAGTGGTCTCGTCCTCAAAGGTTTTGTCGCCCCCTACGGTCCAAGTTAGGGTGGTATTTGTGAACTCCAAACTTCTCTTCACAAGCTTCTGCGCCACCTCCAGTTTTGATTTTTTTGGATAGTAGTGCTGCATCCAACCCAGATAATACGAGGAAAAAGATATCACGAATAATTTTTAAGAAAACACATTATTTATCTCTAAAACATCGCATATTTTTTTCACCTATATGCTCTAAAAGTGATTGTCATCACTGTGAGATCTCATGCCCCCCGCAGAGTTTTGTCCACCCTGATGGAAGTGCCTCTAGGACCCATATTTGTTGGAGGGAGAGTGGTCCACCATTGATGTTGAAGAGGGTGCAAAAGTATATCCATCTATCAGCCGTATAGGTGCAGGAGATTAATGATTTCAATAATATTATATTTTATTAATAGAAGCTTTAAGAAACAGATATTAGAGATCATCCAATAATATCGATAATTGATAAAAATAAAATTATTAATTATGACAAATATATTAAAAATTTATTACAATTTATCCATAATTTTATGTATAAATATTTAATTAGAGTATATATATATATATATATATATATATATATATCTACTCTTGCACGTGTATAGCACGTGCATTGAAGGAAACCAAAACCCGAAAATTATCTTCAATTTGTGATTTTGTGGTGCATACTCAATCTATCCTCACTCCCCTCCGAGCACCGTGGTTCCCGATCGAAACCCAAATCAATCTCCGCATCGATCTCCATCGTGTGGTATGATCCTTATTTATATCTATTTTTTTCACTATTATCATCTCTTTCTTTGCCGAATTCTTTGAATCACATGAGAATTTTGGACTTTGATTTGGTTACGATTAGGGTTTGGAGCTTGGATTAGGGTTAGATATTCTAGGTTTCGGGTGATCATACATGTGGTTTCTGGTGTTCTAGCATTCGATGTTGTATGGATTTGTGCTTTCGATCTTGGTTGCCTGTTCTTGTTGTTGAATCTCAATATCGTTTGTTATGTGTTAATTCACGATTCATATAGAACGTGGGAATGACACTCATGGAAAGGATTTTGTTTAGATGAGCTATAATGGAAATAGATTGTTTGGAGGTTTTCTCGATTCCTAATTCATGTTTGATTATGCTTTGTTTCACTGATGAAGCTTAGTGTAAGGGTTGATGCCTGATCTATTAACAAAGTTTGAATTTTCACCATTGTAGTCCGGAATTCTAGTGTGGTTACACAATACTTTTTAAGTAACCAACAAGAAGTAGCTGATTATTTAATTATTGTCATGTGTTTGAGCATCATGCTTTTCAATAGATCTAATTTGTATTATGCACCTTTTTTCAAAAAAATTTGTATTATGCACCAATTTTTTTTTAACAAATTTGACTTTGATTTGGAGAACAACTAACACTTTACTGTCTTATCTGTCTCTGTGAAGAATTATTGTACGATGAGCTCCAGTTGTCCGTTTGCTAAAATGGCATCAGCTGGTGCTGTCTGTCCTATGAGGTCTGGTGGAGATGTTGACAAACAACAAGCTAGAGGTGATGATGAAGTCCACAGCCAGAACAATGGTTCCGAAACAGTTCCTGCTAAATGCCCCTTTGGATATGATTCTCATACTTTCAAACTGGGTCCTCTTAGCTGCATGATTTGCAAAGCTCTGCTTTTTGAAAGCAGTAAATGTTTGCCCTGCGCTCATAAATTTTGCAAGTGAGTAGAGCAGCAAGTAATTACTCCATGTCATCATAGATACTTTCTATGCCTGGCTAAAGGTATTCATTTTATGAAATGTTTTTCACCTTCTACCTGTCAAATGTCATAACAGAGCATGCATTTCACGCTTCAACGATTGCCCATTATGCGGTGCTGATATAGACAAGATTGAGCCTGATCCAGATCTTCAAGTTACTGTTGATCGCTTTATTAATGGCCATGCTAGAATCAAGAGTTCTCAAGTGAGTGCGGATGGTAGTGAAATACAAGAACAGAAAAATGTTATTTATGGAGATGTTTCCATGGAGAGGGGTTCATTTTTAGTACAACAAGCCATGAGGGTATGATTTTAAAGACTCTTGTTTGGCCAGTTCACTTTATTACCGTTTCTGGATGAAAAAAAGATATAAGACTTTAGATTTGTAGTAATGCCACTTTATGTGAAGGTTCTAAGAATTTCTGTTTCACATGCAGGCTTTCCAAGCAAAGAATATTGAAAGTGCACGTTCAAGACTTTCTCTTTGTGCAGAGGATATCCGTGAGCAATTACAATCACTGGGTAACACCGCTGAATTATGCTCACAACTTGGGGCTATTCTTGGGATGCTAGGGGACTGCTGGTTCGTATGCTCTCAACCTTGTATTCCCTTTTATATCATCTACTTATGGAAAGTGACATTTGGTTTACAGGTGGTTATATATATGAACGGATTGCATGTTTATGTGCTACTAGAAATATTAGGGTTGTTCAATGGCTGAGCCAATTGAGGTTTTTTAATTCCTTGTCTTACTAGTGGCATGAGGCATGTCCCAACCTAAACTGGAATATCTTGGTCTAGGCCCAATGATTGTGTAAAATTTTCTTAAGGTTAGTTCATCGATTTCCTAATTTTAGAAAACTTAGGTGAAGGTCTGACCTGAAAGCAATTATTGCATAACTTCTATGCCCAAGCTTATCACAAGGTTGTGGCTTTGGCCTCAGCATGTTTATCTTCATGGCTTGTGTAAGCTGACAGTGCTCACTGTGTAGTGAAAATTCAAGCCATGAATTTTGTGCATGTTGAATTGGTTGCCTGTTCTTTGCATAATTTAATGTTCAAATATATAAGTTCCCTCTGGGTGATTTTTGGCCATAGAAATCTTTTAGCATGTGTTATTGATGTAGATGGGTTCTGTTACAAAGGGGGTTTGATCTAATGATTAGAATCATGAAATTCAAACATTCTATTCAAGAAAGAATTTCAATTGTAAGTCAAAGGGAGTAATAAGTGAGGTTGCATTTTGATTTATATTGTGAAATTTATTTTCTTTTGAATACCTTTTTGTTTTCTCTATGCAAAGTATGCTAACCAGCACTTATGCACATGATTGCCTAACTATATTTTGTGCATTTGTGCTGGTATACTAGTCGTGCAATGGGAGATGCTGGTCAAGCAGTTGAGTACTATGAAGAGAGTGTTGATTTCCTTTCTAAAGTTCCTGCCAAAGATCTTGAGGTTATGCATTGCGTCTCAGCTTGTGCCTTATAATTTTTATCATATTTAAATTCTTCATTTGGACAAAAAGTGAACTAGTTCTTCAAGATTATGACATTGCTTATATTATTTCACAGCTGGTGCACACGCTCTCTGTTTCTCTAAATAAAATTGGAGACCTCAAGTACTATGATGGTGACTTGCAATCTGCTAGATCATTTTATATCCGATCTTTGGATGTTCGTCGTGAGGCGGTCAAAGAGAACGCAAATGTTTCATCACAGGTGAAAACATCTTATTTACCTGTAAAATTCATGCCACTAGTTTTTTTATCTTATTATCTTGTAGTTACTTATTAACACTTAAGATAGGAGGATTGGCAGTAGAACCTGAAAACTATTTGAAAACAATGTCTTTAAATGCAAAATGTCTAGTTGGTAGTTTACCATAATTTTTTCTTACCACTGTAGCAGGCCTTAATGTAAAAGAGGTGGTATTTTGGACCAGATTCTTTTTCTGTTATGTGTGTGTGTGTGTGTGTGTGTGTGCACCTGAGCATGAAGGATTACTATTCTCTTATGACTTGGGAGTGGTTGGGAATTATCTTTCTCAAAAGCTGGGTACCGAGTAAACCAAGCCAAAAATGGTAGATATTGTGATGGCCAGTTGAAAGCTTGCAGTTAGATTGTCTATGTTTTGAATTCATATAAAACTGAATCATGGTTAAAGGCAATCTAGGAACCAAGTTGATCTGGATTGGAATATTTGGCTTGGAAAAATTTTGTGAGTTAACATTTAGATTTTGCAACTCTAATATCCCTGTTGTTAACCAACTATCACAAGGAATGTTGGTTAGCCCATTTCCTCTTACAAGAAGAGGTTGAGGGTTCAAACCACCGATGTGACGTGCTTCCAGTGGTTTGTTCATATTTATCAATGCAACTCTAATATTCTTGTTGTTAACCAACTATCACAAAGAAAGTTGGTTAGCCCATTTCCTCTTACAAGAAGAGGTTGAGGGACGTGCTTCCAGTGGTTTGTTCGTATTTATCAAAAAGAAAAAAAAAAAAGCACATACCCTGTTGTTAGTGAAGGCATAGACTTGGTTGGCCCGTTAAAATAGATGATTAGAGTCCAGGTCTGCGAGCAGGGTCTGGTGGAAACTGATCTCTATTATGGATAGTTGTGAAAATATATTATTTGTGGATAAAAGGGAGAAATATTGCGGAAGAGCTATGGTAGTACACGATTGATCAGTGTTTTATGGATGTTAGACAAAAACAATCTTACTGCCATGGTTAGAACTTAGAAAATGTCCCCATTATTTCAATGGATTGCTAGATCAATTATTTCACTTGTAATTAGTGATGTTTTGTGCTTATCATTTAGTTTTATTCACAACATTGTGTCTTTGGTGTTTTAAGCCTGCTCATGCTTTGGGGTGCAGATTATCGATGTCGCCGTCTCCCTTGCAAAAGTAGCAGATGTGGATAGGAGTCTTAGAAATGAAGATGGCGCAATAAATCTATTTCAAGAAGCTGTGGAACTCTTAGAATCTTTGAAGTTAAATTCCAATGAGAGTGGTCTTGAGCAACGTGTAAGTAGTTTATGCCTTTTAGTTGCATCCCATGATAATAATTTTCTGCTTCTTATACCTGCCTTATTTCAATCTGCAGCGAGGTTCGGTGCTGGACTTTGTGCGCAGCCAAATTGAAGAAAAGCAGAATGAGGCACCAGTTTCTACCTAAGATGATAGTTTGATGCTGGACTTTGCCCTGTTAGTTACTTTTTGTACCTTGATTAAATGGTGTGTTTATCTCTTGGTTGTATCTGTGTGTGGCCTTACGAGTTTTAGGTCTTCGTTAATGCCCAATGACCTCAAGGTAGCCTGAGTTACAAGAAGCCATGTATGGATTTTATCCTGTATAGCATGCAATGGATAATAAAGTCTACTCTACCATGGTTGATTACCAGATTACTGTAAATACACTGCTATTGGATAATCTTGTTTAAATAAAACTTCATGTCCTTTTCATTTTAATATCAAGGGGAAATTATAAAAAAATATTTTGTGGTTTGTGATTTTTTGAATTCGGTCCTTGTGGTTTAAAATTGAACAATAAAGATCCTGTGGTTTTCTTGCGTTTATCGACTTTAGTCTTGCCTTGTGATCGCATTTCGAGGTTATGTAATCGTTTGGTACTCACAAAGCGTGTTTGGAGGATTTTCAACCGTATAAATGGGAAGATCGTGAAAAATAAAATTTATCCGCACAATTTTAAGTATAATTTGGGAGCTTTGTAAGATCTTAAATGCTTACTTGATTCTTTATTTTATAGGAATCAAGCGATCAGGAATTTCAATTAAGTGGAAGGCCGGCAGTTCACCAAATTGTATGAAAATTGGCCATTTTTTATTTTTGATGATCTTCCCATCCATACGGTTGGAAATCTAAAGCGAGACAGCGGCGGCTAATCTGTGATATTACAGAATCTTAAAATGATAAGCAGCATCAGTGCTATTATTGATTTTAAACCATGAAATTAATTAAATCGCAAAATACGTAATCTTTTTATAATTTCCCCTAATATCAATGTGGGATCACACAGACCTCAAATTGAAAATGTAAGTGTCAGTGTCAGGATAAATTTTGCATCAAGTGATTTGTGGGATATAGTACAACATGGGAAAAGATTATTAATGAAATAAAAATAAAAGGACCACCCTATGCTGGTATTTGTTGAGAGTACCTTTTTGCTTCGTTGAGCCGGATCTGATTTTGACAAAGCTACATAAAGACAGAGAATTCATATAACAAACATCTAGTATGGGATTAAGGCTTAGTTGTTGTTGTAATGAATATAAGAGAATTCATAAAAATAGCCGGAGTTACAGAAATTTGATTTCCAAACGTGTTTCAAAGCACATAAATAAACAGGTAGAACCCGGAATGTTTCCCACATCATGGGTTGAAATTAGGCCATAAAGATTGACCTGTGTTTGGAAGTCCTGACCTTCACTCATCGAGTGGTGGAAGTCAGTAGGCTTTTGCATGATGGAAATTCCTCATGCAGTGAGTGTCATCTGCAGTATGCCCCAAATATGTATTAAATTCTAATGAGAAATCCAAGTCCAAGGAAAAGTAAAACCATATCAGTCATTACAAGATTAGAATCTAACCTGTGTCATAACAGTTGAAATATTCTTTGAGATGTCTGAAGTACAGGGAGTTGAACACCTTCTGAACCCTAGGTCGTTCTGCAATGCAGCTCAACCTTGGTTTTAAGAAATTTTGGATGGTATTTTGCCAAAGAGAGGACACTCAAGGCTCATGCTTTACCCCTGCAACTGCCGATTTTACAATGGCAGGAATGAACACTTGGTTTGGATAACAGCATAGCTTCCACTGGACCTTCTAAACCAAGCAGTATGGTTGATTCTTGCCAATGAAGCGTCAAAAATAGAAAAATTAAGGGCAACAGCCCAGTATACAATAGAGAGTGGGAATACACTTCAGCTTCTAAAGTCAATGACCACTATAACTAGCTAGCACATGATAGGTCCAGATCCAGAAGGGCTTCTACAGCCTATAACAAAAGGTTGATGTCAGTGAACAGAAAGACCGGAGACCTTCCTGTGTTTGCTGTTAAAACGGTTATTTTTTCTTGATGAAATTTAATTGAACGATCACAACTAAGACTATCACCTGAAATAACACAGTATGCTTGCTAAACACATTTGGCCAGTGGTGAACCAAGCTCCACAAGTTTACAGGGGCTGCATTCGTGCGCTCGTCCCTTAACAGTAACAGGCCCAAAAGTATGCACTCACAACCCCCTTCAACAATTTAGTTCGGAGAAATTAAAATCATGAAAGGATGAAAACAGGCAGAGATATGACTAACTACCTTTGGATGTGGCTTAAACTTCAAGAATTTTATGGAAGAAACAGAGTGGCATGAAAATAGCATGTTCATGTCATTAAACTGTTCTACCGTCAGTCACTGGAGTTTCTTGTAATATGTTCAGAAAAAAGCTACTGGTGTACTAGGTCTTCAGTTCACTCTAATAGGTTACTGGCTTATCTTTCAGATTATAAAATGGACACAAACTTCTGCTTATATTTCTAAGCATATGTGTGATTCACTGGCCTGGTAATTTGTTGGCTTTCCCCACCGGAAGAGTTCATCTTTTAATTGAAAAAGTTGAACAGCAACACAGCCAGATAATATAGCTCAAGCTGAATTTGAGGCATGCAAAACTAACTGAGGAGCTACCAATTTCTAATATATTCATAATTAAAGAAATTTGTAATAATTCCAATTAAACAAAGACATTGTTGATCTAGAAGAAATTTAGAAAAATTAAAATATAGTTTAAGGTGGAATAATTCAAAAATCTTGTAACTACAGTATACTCACAAAAAATATGTGAAGGTGTTGATAAGCACTGAATGAGACCAGTGTCTGAATTTCCAGAGAGCACAACTTGCACATTGACGCCCAAAACATGCAAAGCTGATGACCGAAGATTATGCAGATAAAATTATTAGATAAAAAAAAAAGAAAGAAAGAAAGCAAGAAATTTTTATGGAGAATCTATGACTGGAGAAGTTATCAAAAGCATTTGCATACCTCTGGCTTGCTGCATCTTCAGAATAGGTCAAGATTGGTACTTCAGTTTTGAAGTAGGACATGCGCTATCCTCGCAACAAATTCTAAAGGAGATAAACAGTTAACACTTTTCTGAATTGATAAGCATTGCCCTGACAATACTATTAGCTTTCTGCAGCTCGCCTTTAGAACAAAGTGAGGCTATGATGGAATAGTACGAATCAAAGTCTTGCAACAGAGGTTTTCCAATCAGATGCTCATAATCTTTGTTCCCACCATCTTCTTTACCCATCTTGCAGAGTTTGTTACTTGTATCAGCAGCGTCTGCAGTCACAGTTGATTTTGAAACATCATATATGTGTCTAGGAACTTCCACTTCCATAAGGTGAGAGTCTCCTTTTCCAGGGCCTACCATTTTAACATCAGGACTAGAATCTGTTACTTCCTGCAGCCTCTTTAGATGTTTGATCCTATAGTCACTTTCAGACCTCCATGTCGAAAAGGCTGTCAACATCACTTCATTAAGGACATCAATGACTTCTTTGATTCTTCCCTGATCACATGCAAGACCAAGAAGACTAACCAAGGACTCAATGTTAAGCTCATCACCGGCATAATTTATCAGATTGACAACTTCTACACACTGAAGCATATCTCTTAAAATGCTCCTTGCTTCTTCTACTCTTCCATTAGCAAAGAGACCTTTTATTAAATTCATGAAACCAAGAAAATCTGGAAAATTCTCTCTTCTTCTTTGATGAGTGAATAAATCTAAAGCACCTTGTACATCACCTCTTAGACAGAAGCCACTGATTACAGCACTAACTGTAAAAGCATCCGGCTGTAAGCCACTTTCATCGATATCCATTATGAGTTTCTCTGCCTCTTCTATCAAGCCGAAGCTACAATATCCATTTATCAATATATTATATATGCGTATGTTTGGGGTTATGCCCTTAGTAATCATCTTTCCAAACAAATCTTTTGCATCTTGCATGAAGCCTTCCCTAGATAATGCACTTATAAGAATTGCATGTGTGACAACAGTAGGGAACACATTATTGTGCTCCAAAGAATCAAATAGCCTAAAAGCCATAACAAGTGATCCTTGATGGCACAAACCATTGATCACTGAGTTATATGTAATAATGTTTGGACACATTCCCTTTTTTTTCATGCGTTCACACAGATCTAATGCATTGCCAAGATGACCTTCCTTGCAAAGACCCTCCACCACTGATGAATAAACAACTATATCTAAAGGTAAACCATTTTTTTCAGCTGCCATGAGAAACTCGTAGGCATCATTGGCTCTATCTTCCTTCTTAAGTGCACAAACAATAGCAGTCAAAACACTGACACAAATGTTTTGCTTACCCGCAATACCCATAAATCTAATGGCTGTGTCCACATTCTTTTTGCTAAGATAAAACAACAGTATGTTAATCATTTTAGACTCAAACATGCCATATGCTTTAACAAAGTCATTCATGATCAGCTGATTGACATGCTTCATTTGGCCTCGAACGAGTTTTCTAAGGAGTTGATAATATGACTTGCTTGTAATTACAGCACCTCTTCTCCTCATCAGTAAATAGATATCAATTGCCCCTTCAAAACAATTGTTTGCACATAAGAAAGCAACTGCATCATTGCAAATCAATGAGAGCAATTTGGGTTCTAAATCTTGAATCTTGTGAATAAACTTCCGGACTCCCTCTTCCCCACCTTCTACAAACTGGGCCCTTGTTAATGTCCTATAAATAGAAGTATCAAGGACCAGTTTTTTCTCAATAAGGTCCTCAAACACTTCAACGGCTATTTCAACCATGTGTTCCTTACATAGTCCTCTAATGATACAGTTATGACAAGCAGCATTTCTGACCAATGAAGTTTGCCTATATTCATCAAATACCTGCCGTGCCTCTTCAATCTTACCTGATTTACAACAACCATCAACCATTGTACAATAAGTAACACAATTCGCAACCAAACCCCTCTGAGGCATTTCTTTGAACAGCTTACAAGCATCTTCAACCATGCCCACCATGAACAAAGCCTTGATGAGCACATTACATGTGACAACATCCAAACAAATACCAGCTTCCTCCAACCTCCTCTTCGTCTCCATCATTCCCGCCACATCCATTTCCTTCGTGTATCCATGCAAAAGCATGCTATACGTAAAATTATCACCAGTAAAACTCTTTGAGATTTCATCTGCCTCGTGCATCCTCCCTGCTTTACACAAACCATTGATCACAGTATTGTAGGTCACAGGCCCAGCTTTAATCATTTTCCTCTCCATTTCCTCAAGCACACAAAAAACTCTATCCAAAACTCCGACTTTACACAGACCATGAATCAAAATGGCATACACAAACTCATGCAGACCAATACCCGATTCTTCCACCTTCTTCAAAACAGTGAAAGCCTCGTCTACTTTGCCTCTCTCACAGAACCCCTTAATTATAGAGGTATAAGTAACCAAATTGGGCTCAACTCCATTTCTTTTCATCTCATTCAAGAATCCAACCACCTTCTCTGCACTCCCTTCCTTACAGAGCCCATCAATGACAACACTGTAGCTAACCACATCTGGCATTATCCCATTTCCAACCATTAACCGATGCTTCCTTAGCCCCTCCATCAAATAGCCATTCCTCAACAACCCAGATATCCAACAACTATAAAGAACTTGGTCAAAGACCAATCCCTCTGCCTCCATCTCCCTCAGCAATTCACAAGCTTCACCAACGCTACCAATCCTACACAGAGCATCGACCACAGCAGTTCGAGTCACCAAACCCGGCCGGAACCCCTCCCTCTCCTCCACCTTCTCATAAAACCCTAACCCTAACTCCGGCTTCCCTATCCTCGTAAACCCAGAGACAATCGAACTGGCAATAAAATCATCAACCTGGGGTCCAACATTCGCATCTTTCACCATCTCCAGAACTTGAACAGCTCGCTCCGCCTCGCCACGAGCACTGAGTGACAAGACCAAGCATCGCAGAGCGATCCGATCGGCGCAAAGGCGGTGGGTTGGGGAGGAGATAGAGGTGAATTGGGAGAGGAGGAAGGGTATGAGAGCGAGCTTGCTGGATTCGACGATGGAGATGAGAAGGAGATTGAGGGATTCGAAGGTTGGGGAGAGGCCGAGCTTGAGAAGGGACGTTGGCGAGGAGGAGGGTTTCAAGAACATCGCGAGGGGGGAGAGAAAGAGGAACGGGTGGGTTGGCCATGTGGATTTTGATGGTGCTGTCCTTTGATCTTGGCCGTCCATCAAATTTAGAAATCATTTTTTAAGGAAATAATTACTTAGAAATTGAAGAAAAAAAGGTTGGGAATTTTTTTAAAAAAGATATATAGTTTTAAAATTGAATAAACAGGTTAATTTCATAACCGACTCTTTTTTCCTCCAATGTGAATTATAATATATTTAATTATTAAAAAATAAAAAATTGGGACACACATACCTTACTCTCAATTTTAAAATTTTATTTTTAAAATTTTTTTGTCAAAAAAATAATTTTTTTTTTAAAATCTCACTCCACATTTACTTTATATATACATATATATGGGAAATGAATTATAGGTCCCTAAAAACAGTATCCAGGGACCCCCCACTATTTCTACACTCCCCCACACACACCTACCTCATGGACCAAATTACAATTTGGGTACTGTAGCAAGGACCTATAATTAATTATCATATATATATATATATATATATATTATGTTATTGGGAAAATACTCAACCACTTAGATGCTGACACATGGCATATAAAGCTTGGAGGCAATCCTAGAGAGCAGGGACTTCTCTCCTTCATTTCTATGGCTCCTTTACCTCCATGAGAGTATCATCTCTATGAGAGAGCTTCATCTTGATGAGATCGGCTCCTTCACCTATGAGAGCTTCATCTTCATAAGACAGGCTCCTTCACCTTTGTGAGAGCTTTACCTCTATGGCTCCTTCACCTCCATGAAAACATCATCGCCGTGAGACCTTCATCTCCATAAGACCTCCATCTCCATGACCATCGTCAAAGCTCCTGGACGGTTCCTCTATGGCCAAGCTTTATAACCAACAACATGGCCATTTTTAGGGCTCTTTGATGGTTCCTTCATGGTCAACTACATGGCATTTTCGTAGACTAGGTCCCCTAATTGAATTACCTTTATATTTTTTAGATGATCAATGATGTTGTATCTCTCTCAAAAAGAATTTTGAGTCTTGTAATCATCCTTTATCTAGTAGATTGCTCCCCTAGCATAGCATCGTGGTTTTTTTCCTTGAATTTACACGGTTTTCCGCATACATCCAGTGTTATTTTTTATCGACGACTTGGATCTCACCCGAAGATCTCTTCTTCATACGATCTTCTTTCACTCAATTATAAATCACAACTATTGATCTTGATCGGTGTCGATCTCCAGGAGAAACCGATTTTTGTATCAACTTATATATATATAAGAATTAAAAAATCAGTAAATAAAAGTCTATTAGCAAGACCGGAGTTAGATTGATAATAAAAATTGAAATAGTTTTTTTTTTTTTTTTTTGCAAATTTGTGCTTTATTTTATTTTACTTTTAAGTTGCTCCTTAAACTGAAGTATAATACAATGATACTCGTGACTCTTGCACCAATTCTATTTTAGTAAAATTTACCCACTTTGATTTGATTAGAGAAGTAAAAAAAATTATTTTAATCATTTTGGATTTTGATGAAAACCAAGTCAAGTAACTCAGTTTATGTATATAAAATTCTTTAAACAAGGGAGGAAACAAAAAAGTAAGAAACCGTGTTACAAATATTGGGCTTAGTTTTTAGAGGCTAGGCCCAACATTGACAACCCAAGCCCATCCAAAGATATGAAGGCAAATAGGAGTGGTGAAGAAAAAGGCAACCTATAAACTAGCCAAAACAAAATACAATTTAAAAAAAAAAAAATGGACAAACCATGTTTATTAATAAGATAATATAGTTTATAAAGTACATAAATGGTGTCCTGAGGGACCCTAGTTGGTCCCGGGGCTCACCCTTCTCTAACCGCCGTTTTTCAGATCTTAGGGAGTGTCTTCGAAGTCATCTCTCAACTATATTTTAAACTCATATCGGGTGAAACCTAAGCTCCATTTTGCTATTATCTTTAGTGCCACCAGATTTAGCCTCTTGGACGTGCACACTACAACAAACTAGGAAAGCATTAGGAACTAATGTCCCAAGTGGTTTTTGTGAAAACACAATGTTTATCATGAAAGCATTTTTAGCTTTTTTTCTCTCTATATGCTCTAGATGATCGCCATGACCTATAGACTCCATCCTAGTCTTTTCTCCTTGTCCACCTGTGTTTGGACTGTATTGTCGCCCCATAGATCTTGTTCGTTACTGGTTGTGCTTCGTATACCAAAAAGTTGTCCGTAGTGTGGCCAAATGCATTCTGAGTAAGGGCATTGCATGAGAAGGTGCAAGACTTTTTCTTGGTTTCATCCACAAAGAAAGCACTATGATATGTTTCTTTTCCAACCTCTCTTTGCCAAGTTACCCAAGGTAATGTGTTTATTTTCCTAAACAACCAAACAAAGAGTTTGATCTTGGTTGGAGATAGTTGTTTCCAAAAAAAAAAAAAAAAACTCTTTGTAGTTTACTCCTTAGCACCACTGTGAACCTCTTTTGGGGAGTTAGTGCCCACTCCCTATCGTCTGGTGCCCTAGTATGGTCTCCCTGAGAGCTGCTGCTATGGTGGTTAATTGTTCCTCACCGTTCTAGCTTATTGGCCCTGGCATGAGGAAGGGTATCCCCTATCTTAACCAGCTTCAGGCTTGTTCAATATTGATGTGGTTATTTCCCATTAGTCTAGAAATGTCACAAAACAATGATCTCGGCTCTTATTCCTCTATCTACTTGTTACACCAGAGGTTTGTTGATCACCCGTCACCCCTATTAACCATGATGTTATTGAGCACTGCAGTCTTGGTGTGACTAATGCCTCGCCAAAAGTGGGATGACCTAGCTAGTAACTTTTGATGTGGGTTGATGAAGCCCTATCTATAGTAGGAGTTCTTGATAAATTTTAGGCATATGTCTGCCTTCCCTATGAGAATCCACTACCACCATTTCCCGAGCATTACCTCATTGAGAGATTTGACATCTAGACCCCCCCCCCCTCTCCCCCATCCCCATCCTACATGCTCCTTAGGTTTGCATATTCGTCCCGAGCGGACCATTTTGTAGGCTTTGGCCTCTATATAAGGACCTTGCCATAGGAAGTCACAATGAAGTGTGTCTATCTGATCGGTGACCTATTGGGTTATCCTATATATTGGTATCCAGTGGTTTGGGATTATCTATAGTACTGAGCTTATCAGGGTGATCCTTCAATCTATGGACAACAATCGGCCCTTCCAGGAGCTGATTCTCTTCCTTACGTTGTCTATTGCGAGGCCTTATGCCCGAGATTCGCAGCCCTAGATACGTGAACGAGAGCGTTCTAGTATTGTAATTCATGATATTTGCTAGTTGTTATTAGTTGTGTGCCCTCAACTTGATGAGGATTAGAGCACACTTATAATAGTTAATTCTCAATCCCGACAAGCCTTCAAAGAAGTAAAATATTATTAATTTCAAAGTCCACAGGGGCTCTGGTTCCCCTGAGCACAATACTAGAAAGTCATCCGTGTATTGGAGTGAGGTGAGCTCGTCATTCACTTGGTTACCACATCGGATGCAACAAAATATGTTTTCCCTCGTAGCTTTTGTTAGTTTTGTGCTTAAAAACATCTGTTGCTAGTATGAAGAGGAGGGGGATAAGGGGGTCACCCTATCCGAGTTCCCTTCTTTGTCTAATATACCCTGTGGGTTGACCATTGATAAGAAAATTGGCCTTTGATGAGTAGAGAATTGTACTAATCCAAACGATCCATTTGGGTATGAATCCTTTTGCTTCTAGAACTTCCAACATAAAATCACAGTCAACTGTATCAAATGCCTTCTCAAAGTCAATTTTGATTAGGACCCTATTGGCGTTGATCCGTCACATACTATGGATTAGTTATTCTACCGCCACAATGTTGTCCTGGATGCATCTTCTTTTTATGAAGGTCATTTGAGGTTTGTGAACCAGTTCGATGATGACTGATTAGAGCCTATAGGCGAGTGCTTTTGTAATTATTTTCATTGAATAGTTTACTAGATTGATTGGTCTATAATCACTAATAGCCTTAGGGGCTTTTTTCTTGGGGATGAGAAGTATGTGTGCTCAATTTATACGCTCTAGTTGAGCTTGACCACTATGCAGGTCCTCCAGGAGCTTTGCTACTTCGGCTTGGACTACATCTCATCCTTGCTGATAGAATGTTATGGGAAAACCATCAAGCCCTAGTGCATTATCTGGGTTAAGTTGAACAATGTTGCCGTCATTTCCTTAGAGGAAACAATTCCTCCAATTAATCTAGGTCTATTATTTCCTCGTGAGAGAATATGCAATTCCAATTTGTTATGTATCACATTTCTCTGTTGGTGTCAAAGAGTTCTTTAAAATGGACATTGATAGTTTCAGGGATGTCAACTAGTCTCTCTAAGGTTCTTCCCCCTGTCTCAATTTTATGAATCTAGTTTCTACTTCTTTGTTGATTTGTCACCGCATGGAAGAAACTTGTATTATTATCCCCTTCTCTAAGTCACTAGATCCTTGATCTTTGTCACCACAGGGCCTCTTCCCCCTTATATAAAGTTCATATTCCTTTTGTATTGCTTTATTATCCTTTTTTTTATGGGGGTAGCATCGAAACTTCTTGCTCTTTGTCAAATTCCTCCATTCTTTTATGTATTTCTACCTTTATCATTTAGAGGCTTCTATGTTTCGCCTGTTCCAATCACTAAGTCGGTTCATGGTAAATGTGTGTTTCTTTGCTAGTACAAAGGCTCCATTTCCATCTAGGGGTGTGATTGTCCACCACGTTCTCACCCTTTCCCAAAACCCCTATATATTTGACTAATCCCTATTGAATTGGAAGGTCGTCATTATTTTCCTTGTTTCGCCTATTTCCAAGCATACAGGGTGGTGGTTGAATCTAATCCTCGGCATAATACTCTACCATATCTTTTGCATTATGGTTAATCAATCTATTGAGAGGAGGAACCAGTCACGCCAAGCAAACGTCAGGTTTGATCTGCCCTTGGACCATGTGAACTATCTGCTATGGAGGGGTGGATCGTATAGTTGCAATTCTTGAATCATGTTGTCAAACAACTCATGTTCCCTCCTATTGGAGGGTCCTCCTAGTTTTTTATCTTTAGTTATAATGGAATTGAAGTCTTCTCCTATATCCACAACCCATCCCATCGTCCTATGATTGTTCTCAATTCCCTAAAAAAACTGTCCTTCTGTTGCCTGATGCATAGGCCACACACAGTTGTGAACATCCACTGCAACAATGTTCGTCGATCCTCTAGAATGACTGTTATGGAAAAGGTGTCCATGAAAGTGTTGAGGGCTCTATTGATGTCATTGTTCTAGCCAATACAACACCCCCTCTTGGCTCTTGTATTTGCCGCCGAGATGATTAACATCTCCATATTCCTCCATGTTATAACCACAATTATCTATAGTTTTATTTCTTGAAAACAAAAGATCATAGTTCTCAGTGAGTTAAGGAAATCACATACTAGATATTGTTTTTTACCTTTTCCCTAGTTCACTTAAGTTCCATGTTATGACTTTCATCTTAAGCAGAATAGTCCCTCTCTTATTCGGAACTCGCTCTTTTAGTCCCCCTATTTTATCATTTTGGGCAATCATAGTCTACCATGCGACGGCTATCACATTTCCCGTTTTACTAAGATGATGTTGCATTTTTATGATTAAAAAAATCAATAAAAAAGAAAAAATAGTAATATATTCCAAGGATTCGGATCCAAAAGAATGGACCCGAATCCATGAAATATCCCTCTGCGTTGCCTCCTCTGCTTTAATACGCCCCACTACGATCATGGCTCGTGAGGATGTGGTCATTCTTGGTATTGAGACAAGCTACAACGATACAACCGTTGCGATGGTCGGCTCCCATTTTCTTTCTCGATTTCTGTGTTTTAGTTTAAATTGTGTAAACTGTATTTAGATGAGTGGTTTTATTTGATTGATATCCGTCACTCGATCCATCCTCCACCCTAATCCCCTCCCCCCTTTTCGTTGTCCCCAACCACTTCCCCACCATCCACTCTGTCTCCCTCGACGAACCCCTGAAGCACGTCATCCTCTGTTGGCGCCCAGGCAACCACCTCCAGCTCAGCACTCGAATGTCACCGCCTACTCCCCCTCGAGTCACACCTATATCCTTTCCATCGACATAGACTCAGCTCACGTCCTCCACCACTCCACCCCATCCGGTTTCCCTCGACTCACCACTAACGACATGAAGCGCGTCATCGTCGCCTCCCTCGCGGACATCTCCTTTCTCCGATCCTTAGATTCCCAAGGTCTCTCCCCTTCCGACGTTGTCTGCAGCCTTCGCGCCCCCGGCTGGTACGACCCTAAGGAGGAGAACCCCCGGCTTGTCAAGGTCCAATGCTTTGCAACTACCCCCAACTTCTATCTCCACCCGATCGAAGGCCTCACTGCCCTCGTCGACGTCAACACCACTTGAGTGATCCGAACCTCTGACTCCAACCTCAGGATCTCGATCTCCCCCGGTGAGGGCACCATTATTGTTACTCCATCTAGCGTAGCAAACCCTCTGCCTTCTCAAAACCGATCAACCCCGTTTCATTTGAGCAGTCGACGGGGCCCATCTTCGACGTGAACGACTCAATAGGAAGCAGGGTGGGAGTTCCACCTAAAGTCGGACGCAAGTGCTAGCTTCGTCATGTCATGTGCGAGGATGCGCAACCCAGATACCAGCGAGTGATGGAGCGTCATGTATAAAGGTTTCGCTTCGAAGCTTTTTGTGGATTCAGATCCATTCTTTTGGATCCGAATCCATGGAATATTTTACTATTTTTTCCTTCTTTTTCTTTTTTTATTATTTTTTAATCACAAAAACGTCACGTCATCTTAGTCTAATGGGAAATGTGACAGTCATCGCATGGTGGTCTAGCATTTCCCAAAATGATAAAATAGAGAGACTGGAAAGGTTGAAATTATAATAGGGGGACTAAAAGGGTCGGTTTAGAATAATAGAGGGACCATTCTGATATGTAAACCTAATTATATTTGGGTCATAGGAATTGTTCTCTTATTTGGGTTGGTTAAACTGCTTGATTGTCGTCTTTTCCTTCCATTTCTCTTTTGGTTTCTCTTTTCTCCATGTGTGCCAAAAGAGGTCAGTATCTTTCTTTATCTCTTTCTGATCTCATCATGCCATGCTAAACATAAAGAAGATATTTTAGACTTGAAAGGACATTACAATCAAGCTCTTTATAAGGAAAATTAGTCTTTTCATTAAAAACAAAACACAAACACTTTGCATAAGAAAAAAAACAAGGCTATCCGAGAAGAGACGGTGAAAAGAAGACATCAATAATATCCGATCTCTTCCCAAACGTTGAATCATATATTTTCTCATTTATTGATCATGATCCATTCTAATCCTCGGGGAGGATAGATCTCGGCATCAACATTAACCAATCTCTTTCTTATCTCTTCATGTCATGCTAAACTAAAGAAGATATTTTAGACTTAAAAGAACTTTACAACCAAGTTCTTTATAAGAAAAAGGAAGATTAGTAGTCTTTTCATTAAAAACAAAACCCAAACACTTTGCAAACCAAAAAAAAAGGAGGGGTTAAGTATATATGTACATTCTCTCTTGGAACATTCTCCTTTTCAATGGTATTGAAATTGTTAGTCATAAAAGCAGCCAATCCTAAGCTTGCTTTATGGCAGAAGGCCAAATCCTCCTTACATACAATGCTATCTATATTCCATTATGCCAAAGTTCTTCATCTAATCCCGTCCTTTTTTTTATTTCATTTGCAAGGAAAACAGCTTTTTGCAATCTTTTGGAATCATCTTTCTTAAAGCATAATGCTCCATGAAAATGAGAAGTGCTTATTGGTACAAAAAGTTCAAGTGGGAGAATGGGATAATTGTGTTCTGCTTCTTTTTGAAAGTGAGTGATCAATTGTTCTAGAAGATTAAATCTCGCTCTAAGTTTATTGAAATGCAAAACAAATATATGTTAATTGGATTTAATTAATAGAACCTAAATATTATAAGAAAAGAAAAAATCACACATATATATATATATTCATTATTTATGAAAGTAACTACCGTAGATTATATTTTACTATCCTTAATAAAACTCTTTAATACATAAAAGAATGAAAATAAACGGTATAATATCTAAATTAGTCCCTCTATTATACTGAATCGGCCATTTTGGTCTCCCTATTATAATTTGAACCCTGGGGGTCCCTCTACTTTCACGATTGAGAAATGTCAATTCCTCCCTCGTCAAATTTAATTAGGGGCTAAACAGACCTTTAAATATCCTTTAGAGACTGATATTTCTTAATCATGAAAATAGAGGGACCCCAGGGTTTAAATTATAATAAAGGGGCCAAAAGAGTTGATTCGGTAAATAATAGATGGACTAATTTGAGTATTACACCAAAATAAACTCATATGTGGTATTCATTTGTGAGCCCAACTTCGATTAGAACAGACTCGTCTTGCTTGGTTTGCAAACCAGGCAATTCCTTGGCTCACTGTCACATAGTAGTCAACCACTGCTTTGAAATTTGACATTGTGTATTATGGGATGGTAGTGTCCACCACCATGCGAAAAAAAAAGTCACCCACCACCACCCCATAACCAATGATTCACTGCCACATGGCAGTGAATTAGGGACTTGCCTGGTTCGCAAACCAGGCAAGGAAAATTCGATTAGAACCACCAAGAATACCTTGGATTAGAAAAAACCTATTTTTAAAAAATATTTATTCATTAATTGCACAAATATAAATTTATTTTAATTGATATGAATGAAATCAAATTTAATTATTTGGTTTCTATTACCCACGTACCCACATACCTACCCCACTTCTCAGGCCAAGTCCATTATTTCAAGGAGCAGGAGAATTGGTACAATGGATGCAAGACCACCTAGCCCATGGAAGATTCGAAGGGTAGGACTGTAGGAAATGGAGCTTCACCCTAAATCAGAAGTTCTCAGTCAAATCACTATCATTTCAGAATTGACGGAGGGATTAGAAGTCCACTCCCTGTATCAATATGGAAACATGCATGCCCCCCAAAAGTTAAGCTTTTCACCTTGCTGGCATGTGATGACAATCTTCTCATGTTACAAAACGTAGCAAAAAAAAAAAAAAACCGGAAGGTAAAAAGAACTCTATGCTACCTATGAGGCAGGGAAGAAGAAACGGTAGAGCACCATCTCCTCACGTGCCAGTACTCTGCAGAGATCTGGTCACACTATGGACACCTCCTTGGGCATACTACCTTCCCTACAACAATACAAGATCTAGGGGGAAGGCGCCCGATCTCCAAACAAGTGGAGAGGTCACTTCGTAAGGGTTGGAACCTATTAGTCATAGTCATCATCTGTTTCCAAAATAAACACCGTGTTTTCACGAAACTAATCCGACATGTCGACTTTCTCTGGCTATTCCAATTTGACGCAACACATGTCAACAAGAAGCAACAATTACAGGCGTTGAATACCATTTTTAAACGGAGCCTCCATTTCACTAGGGAGAAGCAAGTCCTAAGGCCCCCGAGAGCAGACCTTAAGGAGGAGTGACCTTGTGACCTTGTGACCTTAAGGGTTATACATGGAGTACTTGTAGGTCGGGGTATGTTCACTCCTTGTACGAGCAGGGACCTTGTGATCCCTACCCCAAGGTCCCCTAAAGGGAGTGGAGGTACCCCTTGTAGGAGCAGGGACCTTGTGATCCCTACCCCGACCTATAAGTACTCCATGTATAACCCTCGGTTCAACTATAAACCCTTATACCCCTTTTAATATGTTAACATATTAAAGAATGTGGTTCATCACTCTAATAAAAAAGAAAATTAACTTCACATATCACCCGTGATTACATAATAAGACTATTTTAAGATATAGATTTATATATCTTGAATATTGCTAGGCTTTGTCTTCAATGCTGACTGCAATGGTTTAACAATATTCAATCCATGATTTGGAACTCCACCCACCAAATTAAGTGCCACTGAGATTTTTAGATGGGGAATGACTCATATTCCTACCATTTCAATTTATAAAAATATTCAAAGACCAAAGTTATTTTGATTAATTGGCTTAATACTAACTCCTTTCACATCAAATCAGTCAATATATTATAAAATTATAATTCTATTTTATAAATATGACAAACCTCCTTATTTTTTGTCAGAGGACCATTTAGAACTTTTGTCTCTTAAAAACATTAATTACCATTAGATATTAATTTGATAATTAGATTAAAACTTAAAAATATTAGATTAGGGTGACCAGTGCTCTGAAGTCTCTCCTTATCTTTAAGATGAGAACATCATTCAATCCTAAGATTAGAACTCCAAATAGAAAGAGACTCAAAATCTTGAATTGATTAGGCCAAACTCCACAAAGCCACTATATATATATATATATAAACTTTTCAACATTCATATTTATCCAAGTCTAACACCCTGTGCTTCCAACTCTTGGTCAATCTGTTAATTTGACTTTCTTGGCATTGAGAACTAATTAATCTAATAATGCACGTGGTCAAGACTTCAAAACTTTTAATTTCATTTTCCACGTATTTAATTTCCAACGTAACTTAGCTAACTACTAATTCATGCAAAAAGTTTTCTTTTTTAATTGTCCATCTAATTAGTCAACTAATATTTTGATTTTTAAATTTTGAAATCTTATTTATCCGCTCACAATTGTCGTCAATTCAAGAAAATAAACAACAATACGTGATGTAATATATATATATATACTTCTTAACAAATATATATATCTAAGATATTTGAGATAATAAATAAGAAGTGATGCAAAAATAAGAAGGGCAAATTATCTATAGGTCCTGAAAATAGTAACCAGGGACCGCCCTACACACTATTAGCTACACCCCCAAATCACACCCACCCCAGGAACTTTTTGGCCACTTGGGCACTATAGCAGGGACTAATAATTAATAATCCTAAAAAAGAAACCTTTAGTGAAAAATAAAAGAAAATTAATACATTAAAGTAAACCAAATCATTATAATAAAACGGTAATAGATATTTTTTTAATATTTTAATAAATATGTTTTTATTATTTGTAGGAATTAAGACAAACAATTCAAACCTAGTTAAAAAATAGATTATTTTTATTAAAAAAAATAAAAGTTTAAAAAATACAAACAACCTTACATTAGTCGTGGAATTCATTTTCAATACATTTTCCAATGTATAAATTCAAGAGTTTATCATCAAAACTTATTATCCTTCCATCTTCTAGTCCTTTGAATCCACCAAAGATAATAAAAATGTATTTTAATAAATACATATTTAGTAAACCATATATATCATTATAATAAAAAGATAATATATATTTTTAAATATTTTAATAAATATGTTTTTATTATTTGTAGGAACTAAGACAAAAATTTCAAACCTAGTCAAACAATAGATTATTTTTATTAGAAAAAAAAATACAAACAAACAACCTTACATTAGCCTTGGAATTCATTTTCAATGCATTTTCCAAGGTATAAATTCAAGAGTTCTTCATCAAAACACGTTTTGAATGCACCAAAGATCATCACACAAGAACATCAAACATCCGATTCAGATCGTTGAATGATGCATCTGCCACCATTCCTTTCGTCGGAGTAACATGTGTCCTACTTTTGTACATATTTCAACCACCTTAAAATAGAATAAAGGAGAGAAAATGACATAAAATTAGTTCAACAATGACTTACATGCTACATTCAATGCATGAGAGGGAGGATTTCCATTGTATTTGGCTTTCTCCAAAGAGGTCTCCTTCATTCCCATAAGAAGGCAAAGCCAAAACACTTGCACCGTTTTTCTTGTGTGAATGAAGGTGAGGATCATCAACATTGCATGCGAGTGCACGTTTCTCTCAACTCCCATGCACTTAAATGTGTCTTCTTTTTTTCCTTAACTAATTAAAAAAACAAAACCAATCAAGCATATAATGCTTTTGGACTTTATCTTCTCTTGTATAATAAGTTAAAGGATGGAATATTTCAATTTTTAGAGTATTAGATTATAATCGAAGATCATATCGAACCCGAATCTCGAAGCGATCGAAGAACATGTTTATGAATCACATCACTCAACTACCCTCAAACAAAATAAACACCCTATTAAGACATCAATCATGTTTTGGACATGGCTCCTAAATTTCCTCCGTAAATCTAGGAAATAATCACAGTGAGGGTTGTCAAAACTTGGCAAAGTTTTCAAATTTATTTGTTATTCTAATATAGTAAGTTGGTATCATTGCAAGCGTGGGAGTAGAATAAGCTTAATGAAGAATAAAAGAATAAGTAAAAATATATAGAATAGAGAAGAAGTCAAAAGTTGTTATTATTGAATTAATCAAAGATTAGTAACTAATTAAAGTCTTTATGAGTATCGTCGTTTTTACTCTTCTAGCTAAAATTTAGGTTAAAATAGTAAGAGACTCAATTTATCAAGCTTAATCTCTAAGTTATTCTAGTTATATTACTTAACGTCCAAGGATGAAGGAATTAAAGAACAACAAGTTCTTAAATTAATCCTGAAATTTCTTTTATCCTTGAATTTATATCGTCTGCTCCATTTTGTATATTTTTTTTAATTTACTGCAATATATATGATTTTATTTATGTTATTGAAAAAATCACATATAAAAATAGTAATATTGATATTCTCTTGCTTAAGGAATAAATATTTTCATTCTCGTCAGTTCACATTAAAAACACTTGAAAAAAAATATATCCTCAAAATATATTCTAAATTTACTTTTTATTAAAATAAACTTATTTTTAGATATTTTTAAAAAAATTACATGAAAAATAATAATGATAATAATAAGGGCCATTTGCCAATATATTTTTTTTTATAAATTTATTTTATTTGTCAAAATGGCCCTAGAGCAATTTAGTCAGCGTCCAAGATTCTAATTATATACTAATTAGGATTAAAAGTGATATTTAAATATTTTTTTAAAATATTATTAAAATTATAACATTTTACAGTTAGCCTCCTATTTTTTTGAAGCACTTTAGAGCTAAATGGTCTTTAAAATACTGTTTAGCTCCAGGGAGTGTGTTGGGTTGCTCTCTAAAGCTAAGCGATCTTTCACAAACATAGATCATTTAAGTCCGAAGATGGAGTTCTTGGAGATATGTTTAGCTCCAAAGAATGTGTTGTATTGCTCTCAGAAGATTAACAAACAAACTGTTCAACCCAAGAGAGTACATTGTATTGCTCTTTGGAACAAAGTAGCCTTTCACGTGCTATTTAGCGCTAGAGATCTGGTTCTTAGAGCTAAAAAGTCTTTCAAATGTTGTTTTTTTTTTCATTTTAACCCCCTTGGAAAATTTTCTTTTTTTGTTTAAACTCCCCCAAAAATTTTAATTATATTTTTAATCCTAATCAGCATCCAGTCAGCATTTTGGATGTTGATTAGGCATAGACATGTCAAACAAGCTGGCTGACATGACACGACGCGGGCCCGGCTCATGTCAGGCATGACACGCCAACTTTTGGGGGCTGACCAGGCACGAGAGACAACACAGCCGGGCAAGCCCATGGGTCTGCCCACCAAATTTAAAAAAAGTTAAAACTTAAAATATCTAGATACTTTAAAAAAAATCTAAAAAATCCCAAAAAATGCAAAAGATAATCCAAAAAAAAAAAATTCAAGAAA
Organism: Dioscorea zingiberensis; assembly: GCA_026586065.1. Classification (NCBI taxonomy): domain Eukaryota; kingdom Viridiplantae; phylum Streptophyta; class Magnoliopsida; order Dioscoreales; family Dioscoreaceae; genus Dioscorea; species Dioscorea zingiberensis. The sequence goes on along the minus strand of CM048820.1, from coordinate 64,121,881 downwards.
TCCCAGGAAATCCCTAAAACTTTCAAACTTTTTCAAAACAAATCTAGAAAAATTTCAAAATCCAAGAAATCCCTAAAAACCACATAAAATTTTAAAAAATCCCAACAATTCATAAGATTGTTCGATGTTGCCATGTTAAATAAGGCAGCATCGAACAATCTATTCAGTGGGGTCAAGATAGGACCCACCGTGGCGGAGTCCATTACCTCGCTAATGTATGCTGATGACCTGTTGGTGCTGTGCATAAGCGAGACACCCCAATTCAGAGCTCTCAAGCTCATTTTCTATCTTTTTGAGGGTCTCTCCGGGTTAAGAGTGAATTATCATAAGAGCACCATCATCCCCATCCGCACCAATGGCCACACTCCGGAGACGCTGGGGTCAATTCTGAATTGCAAAGTGGGAACACTCCCGATAACCTACTTAGGCATGACCATATGTGGGAACAAACCTAGGAAGGAGGATTGGCGTCGACTCATCGATAAGATAAGATGAAGAATTGTAGGCTGGCAAGGAAGGTTCCTATCACTAGGAGGGAAGGTGGCATTACTCAACTCCGTCCTCAACACCATCCCCAACTACTGGATGTCGAGGTACAAACTTCCAGTTTGGGTCACCAAGAAGATTGATAGTATCCGACGCGACTTTATCTGGAGAGGAGCGGAGCAGAACCCCAAAGCTTACCGATTGGTTAATTGGCAGCGGCTATGTAGGCCAAAGGACCAAGGGGGCTGGGGGTTAATCAACCTCAAAACCTTCAATGACGCTCTTCTTGGCAAATGGTGGTGGAGAATCCTAAATGGCGAAAGCGGACTATGTAGGAGGGTACTGGCCAACTCTTACTTCAGGGGAACCATCAACCCCTAAGGTAAGACCAGGAGAAACACTTCGATATTTTGGCGGGATATCTTGGAACAGAGGGACAGTACCATGATAAACATGGAGGTGAAAGCGGGGCGGGGCACACATATTAACCTATGGAAAGAAAATTGGCTATATGGGCAAGCTCCAAGTAATGTTTTCCCGGAGCTTCAACCACAAATTCTCAATGAATATCTAACCATAGAGGACGCACATAGTCGACTGCTTAACAACAAGCCACTCCTCAAGTAGGGGCCCCTCACATTGGCCGGCACACAACAGCTAAACACCCTCAAATACGACATTCTACAGAGAAATGCGCAGCAAGAGGATGGTAGCTCACTAAGGCTGGGGACTTCACTGTAAAGTCCCTATATACATTCATGGTGGATGGCGGCCTACGATGCCCACTGGGAAATTGGTTTTGGAAAACACCGTGCCCGCCAAAGGTAAAACACTTCGCATGGCTGGCCTGGGATGACAAGATTCTAACCCTACAGAACCTGGCCAAACGGAATTGGAAAGAAGAAAGGACCCAGTGCTACCTATGTAATGCAGAGAGTGAGATCACGAACCACCTACTGTTCCAATGCCCATACACGACCAGTATCTGGAATCACTTCTATCTGCGGTTCGGGCTGAGCAGAAGACCATAAACTACCAATGATATCTGGGGTACCGCCCAAGTCACCACACAACTAGGCACGGAAAGTCGCCCGGGATGGAGCTTAGCAGTGATGGCAATAACTTGGAGCGTGTGGCTTGAAAGAAATAGGAGATGCTTTCAAAATAAACAACTTGTTTCCTTGAAATTAATCTATTGATTTCCTCATACTCTCTTGGTTTGATGCAGTTCCCGAGGCTAAACGGCAGAAGCTGTAAATGGTGGAAACAGTGGCTAAAAGGAGCTTAGCACTCACTTGTGAGGAAGACCCCCCTCGACCACTGGATGCAGACTTCGAAGACGAGGAGACCGTGATCCCACCGGAGGCATCGATGCGGTTGGCCAACCAGGGCACTAACCTGCACACTACAACATCTCAGCAAGGAGGGCCATCAAATGAAGTGCAACTCTGACGGGAATGAGCTACCCCTCGCTCAGGCCAACGAAAGTCACTCTTAGTACTTACTCTTGCAGGTAGGAGAGTCCTCCTTAGGACCATGACTCCGAGTTTGAGTTCATATGTCTTATCGGAAACGTGCACGCGGAGTGGAATTGGATTAGGACATGAATCCCACAAGCAATTGAGTAAGCCCACGTACTTAGGGGAGACCGCAATGATTAGGGGGACAAGTGAGCTCTTCAAACATCGGGGCGGCGCTCACATAAAAGGAAAAAAAAACAAAAACAACATGAGAGATAGTCAAAAAGGTGGGAGCAATAGCTTGCCCTAATGATTGTGTCCTCTGTACACAACTGTTAGGGGTACAAGTGAGCTTTTAAACATCGGGGCGACTCTCTTGTGTAAAGTAAAATAAATTTTTTTAAAAAAAGAGCGAGCCAAAAAGGTGGGAGCAATAGCTTGCCCTAATCATCGTGTTCCCCCTACTAGTCTCATTGGTGCCTGAAAGACTTGCCACTGCGGACCCGTGGATCTAACCTCCACTCCACCTCGCGTGCACTTACCCATAAGACATATGACGCTCAACCTGGAACCTGCGTTCCTCAGATATTATCCTACAGCAAGAGTACGTACTAAGTGTGATGAGTATCAGGCCGAGTAACCACCCCATTGCACACTGAATTGTAATAGATACTAATACTGGCTCTCCGTGAAAATCAGAACTACTTGTAATCTCAGTTCGACCAGGAACCGATTTTTTCCGATATTAATATACGTGGTTTATCTACCTTTTCCAAAAAAAAAACAAAACAATTCATAAGATTCAAATATACTAATTTTATAGCTCATATAAAGGTTTTTTATTTAAAAAAATTAAAATTAAAAATTGGATAAAACTTGACAGGCCAAATAGGCACACCAGATCACTGTGCAAGTCATACCTGGCACTGCCCACACAGGTTGTGCCATGCCGGCCCGCGTGCCAGGGCAACCACAACATGCACGAGCCGCATGCCGAACCGGCCTGTGGGCCATACTAGCCCACACGAGGGTCATGCCTATGCACAACCCGACAGCTATAATGTCGGGCCGTACTGAATCATGGGCGGTACGGCCCGATTGACACCTCTAGCTAATAAGCCCTATAATCCTTTTAACAACTCAAATGATACTGAGACTAAAGAATAAAAAACTTTATATATAAAAAAATATATATCTCGTCAAATGCCCTGATAACAATGAACTTATTGTCTGGCCTAAGTCCACACTATCACCAACTTTTTTATAGTGTGGGGGCTCTCAAGCGAAGAAGAACATCAATATTGACAAAGCAACGTCATCAGGTCCATCAGCAAGCATGCCACCTGTAATCCAAAGTGGGCCCCCACTAATATTCCTACAATGCCAGTGGCCACACACCTCATCTCATCACCTTGGAATTCCATCATCCAATCATATCATGACACCCATCCTTTCCAGTTATAGAACCAAGTGTAAAGATGAGCACGACCCCTTCCTCTCCATACGCCATCTCTCACCAATTCCCATTCCCATTCCCCACCACCACCAATCATCTTCACAGTTATCCATCCTCATCTTCCCCGTTTGGATTACTACATTGCATCACATTCATCCCTTTCAATCCCCCACTAATCCAACCCTTAATTCCTTCTTAATCCATTCTTAATCACCATCTTATCTCTTAATCCTACCCTTAATTGGCAGCCAGCAGGGACCACTCTGGACATGGACCCTGACCTACCGGACTGAACCCATTTGTCTCTGGTTCAGTTTGGATTAGCACTTTGGCGTGACTTCTTTTTGGTTAGGTGGGTTGAAGAAGACTTTAATAAAACCCCATCGTACACGCTCGTGTGCACAACCTAATCAAGCAATCCATGCACACTTATCATCTTGTTATTTGATCACGTGCCCAAATTAAACACAATGATCAAACCTAACACCCGTGTGTGCTTGCTCAAACATCAATCAACTCGCTGATTATTCAAACATAGGACAGTTACTATACTGTGACTAGGTTGAATTCTGCTCATCTAACTCTGAACATATGACACGTGTACTTTGATATTCGTTGTGGTGTGGAGAGAAAGTCCGCCACCCATCCATTTTGTCACATCTAATCAACGGCCCAAGCCCATGCCTTCCGCATGCGACCACCCGGGCCCAAGGACCTTTTCAATGGTTGTCTCGTATCACACATTATCATAGGATATATGACCTTTGACCGGACCGATCGTGTGGCTGTTATCGTCCGGATGGCACGAAATTCAAAGACGAGGCGGCAAACGCAATTCCATGTCGAGTAACGTGGATGGCCGGGATGATATCCGCACATCACGATCAAAACCATATCTTTTGGACACGTGTTGGGACACCTGGCAGCTCACGCTATTAGCGTGTCGTCATCTCCCGCCTCATTCCCAGCCCCCGCCCCATACGCGCGGAACTAACGATAATCACGAACCCGACCTGAAATCCCCATCATGCCCCTGTAAAACTCGTTTAATGGCGTCCATATCCCAAATCTCCTCCCCCACTACACGACAAAACCCCATGGTGATAAAACCACCCCAACATCCTCCGCTCCCAAAAATTTCAGCTCTTCTCTCTCTTCTTTCTCTCTCTCTCTTTGGCGCGCTTCATCCCTATCTAGAACGATCTCGCCGGAAACGATGGCGAACCCAGCGACGAGCTTGCCGCCGGGGTTCAGGTTCCACCCGACTGACGAGGAGCTCATCCTGCACTACCTCAGGAACCGCGCCGCCTCGTCGCCTTGTCAGGTGTCCATCATCGCAGAGGTCGATATCTACAAGTTCGATCCATGGGAACTTCCACGTAAGTCGACGATCTCTTCCTCTCCTTGTCAATCTCTCATCCTCCAAGTACTCGGTGATTGATTCTTGTTTCTCTCATTCGTGTAGCCAAGGCGATGTTCGGGGATCGAGAATGGTACTTCTTCAGCCCTAGAGACAGGAAGTATCCGAACGGCGTGCGGCCGAACCGGGCGGCGGCGTCCGGGTACTGGAAGGCGACGGGCACCGACAAGCCGATCCATACGAGCTCCGGGAACGAGAACATCGGCGTGAAGAAGGCTCTGGTGTTCTACAAGGGCAGACCTCCCAAGGGGCTCAAGACCAACTGGATCATGCATGAGTATCGCCTCGCCGAAGCTCAGACCAACAGCCATACCTACAGGCCCATGAGACTCAGAGACTCTTCCATGAGGGTAAGAAGAAAAGAAAAAAGATCCCTTTTTTCTTTTCCTTTCAATCTGTTTGCTTTTTCGGAATATCCTATAGATATATATAAATTTTTAATCTGATTTCATTTCAGCTGGATGATTGGGTCCTGTGCCGAATTTACAAGAAAAGCAACCATCTCTCTGCTGAGCAGCCATCAATGGAGAGAGAACAAGATGACTCAAGCTCTGAGGATGTTTACTTGTCAACCTCTACCTCTTCAAACACCAACACCATGCGACCATGTCAACCTCTACCTCTTGACCTCCATAAATCTTCATCTTTGTCAGATATCCTCAATGTCCTGTTTGACAACCCGTCGGAGATCCTGGCAGCTGAGCCAGCAGCAGGATCAGGTGGTGCAGTCATGGGTCATACAACAACCACCACCACCTCCAGCCAAGCTCAGTTCAGTAGTAACAGCAATGGCAATGGCTACTTGTACCAAAGACTCTCCCAGAATGAATTACCTGCTTTAATGACTGACAACAACTCTCTCAAACGCCAGAGGCCTGAAGATCAAGCTTTCATGCAGTCTCCAAAGAAGATCAACAGCTCATGCATTACTCCCAGCTTCAGCAACCAGTTCAGTACTGGCCCCCAGTACAATTTACAAAACCACCAGCCTTTTCTCAATCACCACCATCAGATACTCTTGAACTCTCCCTGGAGATTACACTGAAGTACTCTAATTTACTACATGAACACCTCAAGAGAATCAATCAAGTATGGATTGAAGGAGAATAGAACCAAAGAATACAGAATTGCTCATTTTTTGTACAGATAGCTTGTGTGGTAGAAAGGCAGGCTAGTGTCAGAAAAAAACCAAAAAAAAAAAAACCAAAAAAAATTCTTTTGGAGAATGTAAAAGTAAAGAAGTAGAAGAATGGGCTTGTAGATGCTATATAGTAGATGCAAGACTTTTTATTTATTATACTTGTTTAATAAATGATTTAAGAGTATGTTTATTAGATTCAAGTTTATCATCAGAAGTGACTTTTGTCCAGAGTTTCATGTGCATCGTGTGCAAGTACATGGTACCTCAATGAATGTGTTGACATGTCATCCAGAACAAACTAAGGTTGTGTCATTTCTTTGGAATCATTGGTAGATACTGACAGGTGCAGGTCCCCTTGAAGAAGTAAAAAGAGGCTTTAGACTAGCATTCAGCATGCCTGATGCCTACCAATTATCAGTGTGCACCTTTCCAACTTTTGATTTTGTAGAGAGTTAGAGATAATATATTTCAAAATCAATAAAAATTTGATCTTTTCCAAATTCAATTGTAACCAATGAATTCTATATCTCTATATTTCAACTAGTATCATCATATTCACTTGGATGGTGCAATCAAGAAACCAGAAAAGCATGGGAAAATAAAAAATCACAACTTTGGCTTGAAAGTGATTACTGCTAGTGGATTGGCATGAAGGACATGGGTAAGATAAACATGGACCTGGAAAACAATATTTTATCACTCATATGGCAGTGAATTGATCTTATAAAAACTTCACTTTATTATCCATACATCAGGAAGGTTAATTAACATCCTAATCACTCACACCCATTCATTAGGTATTCTTTATCATTTTTATCTTTCACCTTGTTAGGCTTTTGTTCTCTTGAATGGTTAGCTTGAAAGCATGAACCAAAAGGATATTGACTGATACAGTGATTCTAAGTGTGGAAACACCAACCTTCTGCTTTGTCTGAATTCATGGACTTTCTCCCATTCTTGGGAATACTTACTCCTTAGAAAGGAAGGAAACAGAGTATGCACATGTGTAAAATCATTTTAAAAATAAATAAAGAAGAAAGGATCAATCTCACAAAGTTTGAAAGTGTTAAACAATTATTGACATCAAAAGATTATTAAATCAATTGTAAATTAAAAATTTAGGTGTTGCAGCTAAGGAAACACAAATAGAGTGTCCCACTGAACCACCTAAACCATCTCTAAGCTTATTCTAAATTATCTCCACACCTACATTTGCTAGCTAACGACAAGCTACTAAACCAAATGGTTGAATTTGCATATGGCTGGCGTAGTCTCTCCTAAGAACAAGACTTGGAGAGATTTGATGGAGCGTTTCATGGGGCGGTATCAAAGTCGTAAAAATCAAAAAGGACGAAAAGAGGATAAGATCCAAGAAATAATGAAAACTCTTTGAGATTTTGTCGGAGAGGCAAGTAAGGTTTTTTCTCACACCAATCCTCATCCAATCTTTCCATATATGGAAACCATTATATCCCAATAAAACAATTGTCATAAGAATCAAAACAGTCAAAGAAATTAGATAAATGAATAATATATCAATCAATTAATTTTTTTGAGTTTTCCATTAAAAAAAAAAACCTTTTAAAGTTCCAACAGCATATGTTTAAACAGTTCATCTATTCACAAGGTCAAATTCCTAATGCATAGGAATCCAGTGGGATCACATGAGGACATCAGCAAATGTTGCTTTCTCTTAAAATTTAATCAAGCGCTATCTTCTGTGAAAGTCTGCAAAGAAACTAATATTCTGAAAATCCATAATCAAACAAAAAGATTGTAATATTTCAAAGTATGAGAGGGGCCAAAGTCACAAGTTCAGACCACCCACTGCCACCAAATGTGTTCTTCATGAAACGATAGAAGTAAATCCTGGCAATATTTTTCTACTAACCACAACTCTAATAAAATTCCAATCCTTAATTTGCAAGAGAGTGTAATTGGGGAGTTAAATTGCAGAAATCGTCCTTCAGAGAAAGAAGAAAATAATAAAAAAGACTAATACATTATTCATATGGATAGCGAACTAAGAGGATTTAATCACATTAGAACAAATTGGATCTATGTTTGAGACAAGTTTTATAACATAAAAGCAAGAAAGGTTGCTTTATCATCCAATAAGAACAATTCCTGAAGAATAACAAGTAAACAAACCCTTCAGTACAATCCAAAGTGTAAAATTCAACACATCAGAATCTCAAGGTTAAATAGTTGGGAAAAAAAATTATATTTAATACATTTTCCCCGGTAATTATCAATGCAGATATGCCTGACTTGATGTTCCACTGGCAATAACATCCAAGAACTTTGTAAAGGTTAGATAACTGGCATGATGCCTGAAGGAGATGGCATCTTAAAATGATAAGCTCTAGAGTTGGATTCCTATCTTAGCACCTATCAAATGTCGACATCTCAGAGAATAGATATCAAGAGAATGTTTTCTTTTTATTTCCTACAGCTTAAGCTGATTATCAGAGAGAATCAAGGCATCCAATGTGGTAGTCATGCTCATGAAAAGGGAAACACTAGCTCATCATCAATCACAAGTTATACCTCAATGCTCAGTCATTTATGAACAACAAGAGCATTTTGCCGGAGACCTATTTTATTTCCGTTTCCCTAGAGATGTGGAAATTTTGTTCTTGGCTTGAGACTGATTGAATTGACTACTTTTTTATGAGCATCCTGGAGGTGAATGAATGAATCAATTTTCCATTTTTTCAAGATTAATGGTAAGAATTTTTTCTTTGTTTAGTATAATCAATTCATCAAGAGGTTGTTTTCACTCTGTATCACATCAAAAACTGTGTTCATGAAGATAAAGAAATTCAATAAGCAAAGTAATCTGTTGACGTGGACTTTGATTAAAATAATCTTGTAAGAAGATGGTGCTATTGCCAACGTCTACCCACAATCTTAGCCCCGTGATTTGAGCCTATCTATGTGTGAATTAGATAAGCACCAAGATAATGCTGCCTTAAAGGTAGCTGCAAGTATATTCCTTATTGACCACAGTCTAGTTTCCTCATTGGAAGCATTAATCCTTATTATATATTCTAACTTCAAGGTTTGATTTGTTGTTAAATTATTTGATACTTAACAATGAAGAAAAGACAGCCAACTCGTGCGTTTAAACAATAATCAAAGCAATCAAATGCCAGCAGTGATGTCACAAACTTCTAACCCTTGACTATATACTAGGCAGCACTTAAAATTCTAATCATCTATGAATATAAAAGCACTTGTTACAACCAGGGAAACATCCAAGATGGATTAGTGACGGGTGACAACCGTCATCTTTAATCAAAAGATAAATTTATCTCCACACCAAACCAGATCACTGATTATTAAATTCAGCACTGATTCAAGTTTCCTTGGCATGTAGCCAAGCAGGTCTATCTCAACGACTTTGCTACAATTGGTTCTATTTGCATGCCAGGCTAATTGAAGTTTATCAGAGATGAGCTCAGACTGCAATGTGAAAAGGAACCACTCAACACGCGAAATGAGTCATCCTTAGGCCTCTGGTTTTGAGTGTTCTGTCGTCCAATCAGTGGACTTCCAATCACAACTAATCATCTAGGTTCTAAATGGATAAACCATGGAGATATCATATCTAGTTATCCAGTTTGATCTGCCAATGAATTAGAGCTCAGGCAGCTGAATTTCAAGCATACACAGCATGCTGATTCTCAATAAAATAATCTAGATTTCTAGTTCTCTATATGATTTGACAAGTAGATTAGTGATCCTGCACTACAGCACCAAAAAGCCTCTGACTTTCCATTCATGCTCTATGAACAAAAACCTTTTTTCCATTGCATAGGAAGTTCACAGATTGAGTGCACAATAACAATCCACACACACATAATTATCATTATTAATATTGTAAAACCCACTAAAATTGGTGCAAAAAATGAACTTTTATCAACTTCTACATCAAATACAAGTAAATAAATTATTCAAGGTATTTCATCAAATAGTTGGTGTGCAAAATAAGAGGTTCACTTTAGTCAAACAGATTGTGTGCAAGCATGAACAACATACTCAATCATGCAGGATTCTTGAATAAACAAATAAAAGTTCATACCAAATGGGGAGACAACAAGGGTTCCAGTGCATCAGAGTTGAAGAAGGGCATCCAGACAGTGGTCTAAGACCAAAGGAGGAGGCCCCAGTTGCGAACACAGTGCATGTACATCCAGTGTTGGACTCTCGACTTGTGTGATGTTTTCTCTTTTAATGGAAGTGGTTGGGTTGGGCCAATAAGATTTTGGGCTGAGGAGTAATGGGCTGGATTGTTTTATAATGAGGGAAATTATTTTTCATAATGATAGTATTGCTCCGTTCGAGAGGTGGTTTCAGGGTTGGTTGTTCAGAGTTTACTGGAGCTCAAGTTAGGCATAAAACAATTTGAGTCAAATTTGGGTGATGCTAATGTGGCAATAGCAATTGCTGACATGGAAGCCACATCATCACAACCTGTCAACATAGCATGCTATGTGGCATACCCTGAATATGCGGACAAAAACGTGGCATGCCACATGGCATGTTGTGTGTGGATGAAGGAGTTGGCGTGGACACAGGTGATGATGTGGTAGCCATGTCATCATAATGTTTGGACGAGACATGCCTAGGGTTTCTGGCTAGCTAGAGATCCACGTGAATGAGAGCCAAGTGGAGCTCAGAGCTGACGTGGCAAGGTCCTATCCACCAGGCCTCAGGAAACCCTAGGCCTGACGGGTGGTAGAGTTGGGTAGAAGCCCAAGCCCATATGCCCTAATAAACACAACTAGAATGACACATCAGCTTGAGCCTAACCCATTAACAAGGCCTTCCAAGCACAAAGAGTAGGAGCCCAACTTCAAAATGAACATAACAAGGGAATCAAAGGGGCTCAACCCAACCTAAGTAGCCAAACATTGGGTCTCGACAATGGCATTAGCCTTGACCTATTTACGCTATCTATGAGGTATATGAACGGTACTTGGAGCCTGATATCAAATGCAACATAAGTAAACATTAAAGGCAAAAGAGTCCAAAAGTTGAAGGAGAATATCACTATAACAGTGAAAGGGAAGACATTAGGAAAGGAGGATAGGTTAAACCAACAAGGACACCATGATGGTCAAGCCAAGGAGCCTACTAGGAGAAGTGAGAGAACAAGGAAGTCATACAGCTCTGGAGAAAGAAGGATTCATAGCTCTGCCAAACTCAGTCAGGAAGTGCTCGATCGCACCCAACCCCCCACAACCACAAGGTATCAGCTCTAACCTATGTCAAATTCCACTTACATTATCTGAATGATCTGACAGGGGAACTACTATTTGTTGCTCTCCTAGTCGACATTGATCTAGATGAAGATGAGGACAACAAAGTCTCATAGCTCTAACATATGCGTTCTATAGAGATGGAGCGAAGGAAGGAATGGGAGGGGGCAACTAAGCATCCTCACCATATACCGGGACACACAAGTGAACAATGAAGGTCATATCATGGAACGTAAGGGGATTGGGGAAAAAGAAAGAAGAGATTTCTTGTTAAGGATCTCTTTTCCACTCAAAAAATCCAATATCTTTTATTTACCAAAAAAAAAAATGACAAACGTCAACAGTTTCAATTAGAGATTAATAGGGGTGAATTAAGATAAATGGATAGTTCTACTAGCTATCGAAACAAGAGGAGGATACTGCATTTGGTGGATCAACGCAAATTACAACCTAAAGAAACACTTTGTTGACAGCTACTCAATCACGATAATATTAGAAGATAAGGCACATAACTCCCCAAAAATAATCACCACAGTCTATGGACCAACCAAGACGAAGGGATAGCTGTTGGATAGAGCTGAAGACCATAAAAGGGAGATCTAGAGTACCATGGCCTGGAACACCTAATGGTCTTTAGCTCTAATATATGACTTGCAGCTAGTTGACCGCCATTATTTGGAAGGAAATACTCATGGACCAATAGAGGGCATCACCAGCATATGCAAGGAGATAGGTTCTTACTAACAACCAAATGGATACCACAGTTCCCCCGAATTTGACAAACAACCCTCCCCAAAGTTAGATCCGACCATACCCTTATATGCCTGTGACGCCGGGCATGATAGCGATTATCCCGCGGGCTAGTCGGATCCAAGGACTGCAAGGAAGAACAAACGAAGAACTAAAAGAACCAGAGAAAATACTCTGAAATTCAGGTAAATACTTTTACTCAAAACTTAATTGTAACGCCTCACTTAAAGTCCGGGGCCCACGGGCACGCCATGACCGGGCCGTATTCGAGCGAGGGGGCGGCCCTACCCGGGCACGAAGCCTCAGTGTTCAAATAATGTACAAATCATGCACAGTGGAAAATAGAAGGACATAATGTATCTAATCAGAATACATTACGAAATCGAGCACGAATCCAGGAGTTCATAAACTCTACAGTCAAATCAGAGTCATAATCATAATATGGCTCCTACATAGGAACCTACAACATGTTCTCACACAGATTAAGCAAAATATAAACAACCTTAGGAATTCTAATAACCCACGCTCAACTCCTTCGAGTCCCACAAGAGCTACTCCTCGGGATCTGAAAGAAAACACGTCAACAAGTAGTGAGCTTTCAAAATGAAAACTCAGCAACAGCACCCACTGGATATATGTAATCTTGCCTCAATAACATGCATCAAGGAGAGATATCCAAGGAATATAGGCATGAAATGATCTCCTCATACAATAGGGTTAGACACATGAACAAGAAACCCCTGTCAAGTCAAAGAGATAAGGATCTATATCCTACCGAGAACACACCATCACAAGTGGTAGGGAAAATCCAAACCTCACGCAATAAATCATACAGCTAATCATGATAAGCGAACTAACGAACTCGCAAGTCCTCTCCCTAGGCAAACACGGTCGAAACCGCCATCAAGTCCGTCGACAGTAAGGTAGCGCCACCTCCACGCATGTACGTACACGGCCAGTGCTTCGTCCCACTGACAAAGAATACGGGACCGCCAGAGTATCGTCCCTCTAACAAGGAAAACTGAATGAACAGGGTGTCCTCGGCCCTGAACATCCGTACTGCCACAGGAAAATCCTCAACGACAAAGTAGCTGACGATACACGCTCAACGGTATAAAACCAGAATACCAACAAGCATCGACGAATCAAAGATATGTGTATTAGCATGGAATCACAAATAATCCAAGGAAACAGATACACATACGCCACAATGAATCCAAGCATCAAGAAGACATGATAATCAATATATATCCAATAAAAGGAGTGCGGTAGTACTTGCCTGAATCTAAGATGTTTCTACTCAATCAGGAGACTCCCTCGACGCGCCTTCCCGCACCACGTCAATGTCTGGTCATGAAAGTCTCTACCCAGTATTTTGTTGTGTGTATAATTATAGATCAACTCATAACCCTACCCAACTCTATGAATTAGTCTATTTGGTTATAACACTTTATTAAGCTAATCGGGCCCATCAACTAAACTAATTCAATTTAACCTTATCCTATTTCCAACCCATTACTTGGAGTGGGCCACAGCCCATTTATAGATATAAAATCAATGTTCATGTGAGTATATTCCACCAACTGGTTACTCTAAATTCTATTAATTATCTATGCCATATTCTGAATATGTGTTCTCAACCCAAATGCTGTTAGATAAGGTTTTATTTTATTTTATTATTTTTTTATGCTTCTCAAAATCCACTCAATCATGTGTCAACATAACTCAAAATATTATTCTTCATCATGCTGACTATTGGTACCATCCCAACAACTCTTGTGTTCTTTGGAGTTAGGTTTAGATGATCTTTGAAAGTGTATCAACATCATGGTCATGCTCTCTTTACACACATTAAACCATTAAATCGTAATTAAGAAGAAACACATTAAGGTAGCGTTTGGTGGTTTGTAACTCTTCACCCACGGATGGAGAGTTACATGCATGAGGAGTTACAGTAAGGGGACTTACACTTGTATGTCTGGTTGGTTATTTAAAAAATAATGGATGTAAGTGGAGGTACACCTTTTTGTGTTTGGTCGTAATAAAAGATGGATTTAATGAGGGATATAGTTACCTTTATTGTGAGTGGTGAGGTTACCCCTTGTTAGAAAATTAAAGATATTTAAATTTTTTTAATAAAAACTAATGAATAGATAATTTTAAATCTTTTTTAAAAAAATTAATTGATGTAAATGTTATATTTAAATTTAAAATATTTATATTAATTTAATAATATATTTTAATTTAATATATAATATTATTTTTAAATAAAACAAAATATAATTTTTTTAATTTAACATATATGAGGATATACAATTCTTTTCAAAAAAAACAAATAAATAAATAAAATTTGAGTATAAATATATATCAACTCATTTGTTAGGAAAATAGAAAAACCTAAAATATTATTTATTTAAAAAATTATTCAAACTTAATTTAACATAAGTGAGAGTTGATATACAATACTTAAATTTTATTTATTTATTTATTTTAATTTAACAATATTCAAAATTGAGATATTTTAATTTAATATATTATATATATATATATATTAAACAAATGATGATCTTAAAAAAAAAATTATATGAAAAGGTGTGCCACTTTTCACATTTTCTAAAAAGCTTGGATGGAGAGTGGGTGTAACATCCAGTACGATTATTGTAAGTCTTTCATACAGAATTTTTATATGAGCACTTACATATCCAAAAAAAATAACCCAATCAAACAAAAATTTTATATGGGGACTTATCCATCCCTGTGTGAGGAGTTACACACAGCTAATCAAACACTACCTAAGTCCTGACCTTGATACTTCACGGACCAACAACCACAATTTCTTCTAAATTACACTCCACCTCTTCAACTAACTAATTGACTTACAGCTCAAGTTCTTGCACTTCAATATAATCAGAAATACAATTCTCTCAAGATGAGTGAACCTACTACGTCTCTTATATCACCCATGCATACACACACAGGGTATATATACTCATCTCATTGTAAGAATACTTTCCTTCTCTAAACCCCGGTGATTTTCCATGGCGACTACACCAGTTTATTAAGAATGGAGGTAGTGAGATAGGGTATTCCCCAGCTTCAATCACTATGCATGCATGTATACATGTATAACACCCAATAGTTGCTCTACAAAATCAGGGCTCACCAGACAAGTGCACGAACTCAACACTCCGGCGGTGAGGTTCTGGTGTTGCTCCAAGCTCCACGGCAACCAACTTTCGTTCCTTCGTCAGAGAGCCTCAACGCCTTCGGGGAAGGAGGGTTGGGGGTGAGGCAGCCTTGTGGATCTCCACACTCCTTTGGAGGAACTTCGTGGTTCTCCCGAGTTTCTCGACCGTCCGATTCGTGGTTGCAGTCCCGGCCACACCTCCAACGCTGAATACCTCCGCCAGATTCATCACAAGAGCGACTGGTTCTTCTTCTCGCACTCGGAGCTCAAGGTGCTTAGTTTCTCTTGTCTCCACTCGAGGGAGATCGAGCTGGATACTTTTCAGAAAGATTTTGTTTTTCTTTTTGGCACTGTTAGCATGAGAGACGGCCGGGGTCTTCGAGGCTACAGCCTCCTGACGTGACAAGTCTCCGCTGAACTTTTCTCTCGCCCGGCGTTGATCGCGGCTACCCGTGCGGTCGAATACCGTCCCGGATTCGCGTCCATGATCAAGCAATAGAGAAGGGAGGGGTAGTGTAGGCCGTCCATCGTGCCTCGGGTCCATGTCCTACCTTGATGGACCGCATGTAACCAACCCGCGTGGCGAAGTCGGGAAGGAGTTCTCGTGCGAGCCTTGGGATCGCGTGACATCGCGGATGGGCGGTTGATCTCGTCCGCAGCTATTAACACCTCCCCACCTACTGAACATTCAAAGCCTCAACTCATGAGAGAGAGAGAGAGAGAGAGAGAGAGAGAGGGAGAGAGAAATATATATCCAAAGAGGCTATGTATGTAGGGAGAGAAATGAATTCGGGAAGCCATGCACGTATCTGTGCATTTTTTGTAAAGAACCCTTCATTTTTTCCAAAATTTCATTATACCATGTTACTTGTCAAAATAAAGAGAGGTATTTTGCATTTAAGACCTCTACTCTTCAACTATTCCGTCTTGGTCCCCATTTTCGAAGAACTTATTATGCAACTCACTCCTAATTGGTAATTTATATTAATTCAAGGGTTTAATTCGTTAACCATACTAAGAGGAATATTTAGGAGGTTTTATCGGCTGTAAAACATAGCGTCTCTTACATTAATAATGAAAAATTAACCCACAAGTCGGGTTAAATAGCTTTCAAAGACTAACCTAGAAGCCCTATCACCTTATCTAAATTTGCTAAAATTGACAAATTATTATTTAAAACTAAACTAATATAAATTTAAAACTCTAAACAAATCAGATAACTCCTAAAAATCCGATATCAAATCGGATCAAATCCTATCCTAATTTGGCATATGAAATATTACTTAAAATAGAAAAAAGACCGAAAACCCTAATTCGGCGGATAAAATATTTCTAAAAATAAAAAAATAACTAAAATTCTCTTAAATGTGACGTCCCATGTTGTGCGCGCCGCAAAGAGCTTTCCGAATTGGGGTTGAAAGCATGGTTCTGATATCGGTAGCCAAAGTTATGGCCAAAATACCGAATTATACCCAAAACCGACCCAATCTTGGAATTGATTCGACAATTTCCCGTCTTTACGTCGACCCGCCAACCTACTAATATGTGACTTGAGCCTCCTGCATCAGTCACTCAGGGTTGGAAAAAACTTGACTCCGAGTTCGACTGCACCTCTATTGGTAGGTCTGGATCTCCGTGCTTGATCTCGCTCAAAATCCTGGAGACAGAAAGTAGGTTAGTAGTGTTGGTTACCAGACCATAAGGGTTTTTCTCCTATTGGGATGCCAACACAACTCTAGCCCCATCATCGTCATAGATGAGCTTACCAATCTCCTCCTCGGGCTTGCCAATTTCTTCCTCGTAGTCGTCATAAATAAGAGATCTCCTCCTCCGCATCATCGTTGAAGATGGGCGAGATCTCCTCCTCATCATCATCGTCGTAAATGGGTTGGCCAAACCTCTGATCGCTATAATTATATATGGTACTAGACTTCCTCAGCCCGAAACTATCCACGACAACCACGATCAAAATCGATCGCTGCTAAATGCCTTGATAATTTTTTGACTTGCCTTTGCAAATCCTTGATCATCAAGCGTTGGGTTAACTCCACGACTTGCCTTTGTAGATCCTTCTTCATCGCCTCCGAGTTTCGAGGTCTATCACATGTACTTCCTCGGTAGGAACCATCCCAACCCGACGACCACGACCATCAATCATTGATGTTGATGATGACGCTTTCCAGGAAGATTGTAACATCCCAAAATTTCACAAGTAAAATTCAGTGAAATTCTGAAATTTTAAATGAGGTAATTAACTTTAAACAGATAAATTAATATTAATCTCAAGTTAAAGGAAATTAGAATTAAATGGACCGAAATCCATTCTACTGCAACTATAGGCCGAGAGAGGCCTTAATGGGCGGGCCAGGAGTTATATAGAATAGTTGGAGATGGATGGTCAGCCGAGTTCGATTAAGTAAATCAAAGATTATTTAAATATTAATTAACCCAGATTAATTAAGTAGGAATATCGGACAAAGTTAGAGTCCCGATAAAGTCGATGCAGCTTAGTCAAAAGCCGAGATTCATGCGGATCTGGTCGGAGAGAAAGATGACCCGTGATCTTTGCGGTCAGCCCAAATCATGGTCGTCGGCCAGGATTCCAGGATCTGGGTCGGAAGAATTATTGGTAATTATTAATAAAATAATATTTTTATATTGTGAGGTTACATAAAGAAAAAGATAAAGTATTATAAAATATTTAAAAGATAATACTTTTAAAAATAAAATAAAATAAAATAAAATAAAAAGTAAAAGTAAAAGAAAAAGAAAAGAAAAAGAAAAGAAAAAGAAAAAAAAAACCTCTGTCTTTAAAAAGACAGAGATGAGAGAAAGAGAGAGAGAAACAAATCTCTCTCTCTCGATCTCTCTCGTTAAATGAGACCACCACTCTCACTCGAGCCAGCGTCTTGAAGCGACACCGCCGTAGCTTCAGTAGCCTCCGCCCTAGCCGCAGGTCCCCGCCCCACCGCCGGCTAGTTCCCCCTTGTATCGCGCTCCACCGTGAGCATCCTCCGTCGGCAGCTATCCCGGTGCGCTCGATAAAGCCCCTCTGGCGGAGCTCTGCTTGCACGCCACCCACCTGCAGCTCCCTTGCCGCCAGCCCCAAGCTGCAGTCACCACGCCGGCCAGCCTACGCCGACGAGCAATCCCAAATTTCCAAGTAAAGCCCTAGAGTTTCAAATTGGGGAAACCCTAAATGAATTATGAATTGGGGCTAACTTGGATAATTTAGATGCATGAAATGGGGTTGTTAATGTTAGTTAATGATGCCATGGTTTAAATGTGTAAATCATGTTCATATGTGTGAATGTTTGTATGTTTTCGGTAGCCCTAGAAATAGGGGAGATGTTGCCCAAATTTTTTTGGAATTTTATGTTTAATTCTCTTGATTATGAAAAGCCCGAATTATCTAAGAAGAGCATGTTAGTAGCTTTCAAATCATGTTAAGAGTAGAGATAATTAATCTTCCTAATACGAGTAAAATTCGTATTCTTATACCTTAGAAGCATGTATTAGATTTTAAAGAGGAATTATGCTAAGATAGTTTAATGAGTTACCGAATTTATGGAGCTTAGATTAAAGTACGAGTTAGGAATACGGACTCCGTATTTATAGAATTCGTATTCAATCATCAGGAAAGGGCCAAGGCAAGTCAGCCGCATCCGAGGGACCGAGTCAGACTTAACTCGAACCAGACTCAGGTGAGGGAAATCTACCTGTACAGTTTGCTAGTTTTACCGTATTTTTATACGACACAGTTTTCAGTTTTAAAAGCGTGAACTTTGGGTTTCATAAAAGTTTATAGAGTTTTATAACCATTTCATGCTAGTAATCAGTAACAGAAAAGAGAACAGTTACAGATACAGAAAGACTACATTCTATTGAAATACTTGTATAGACCAGAGTGGCTCGTGAAGAGCCAGAGAGTACGACGTTGAGTTATGAGAGGGGTGATTTAATACTCTTTTCAAAAATAGCGAACTATCTGTGTTTACTTCCTTTTTATAAAATCAAAACCCCCTTTCCATCCCTTTTGGGATGCTTTCGATTATCGATATATACTCAACCTCGATGCTCGGATATACTCGTTGGTTCGGCCATGCGATTAAAGTAGATGTGTAGTCGAGAATAGTCTTGTGTATCGGATGATGCTGCGTTCCTCGCCTTCTAGAGATAGAGATCATCTCGAGAGAAAGAGGGTACAGATTACCGGGGAATGTCGGTTTCATATTTGATTCACAATGTCTGAGAAAACGAAACTTCGGATATGCATTTTAAGAGAATACAGCGATCAACGCGTTTACTTGCGCGATTTGAGCAGTTTTGATTTTTAATTCAGTATTTTCTATTACGTGTTTACACGCCGGTTTTACTCTGACTTTATTATTTTATATGGGTACGCTTATACCCAACGAGGTTGTTTTACGCTTTGAGCTCCAGGTAGCTCGACCCTCTTCTTGACATCATTTTTTGAGTCGTTGAGGCGAGTACTTCTAGAGGGCGTCACGAGTTAATGATGATGTCCCGTGTGGCTCTGACTCCGTGTCTAGTTTATGTTTATTTGTTTTCGAGTGTTGTGAGACATTAAGATTAAGACAATGTTTATTGGCTTTGTATTAATTCAGATTGAGTTGGTGTTTTAATTTATTTAGTTTGTCAATTTCCTTCCGCTTGTTGTTATTTTTCCCAGTTAATTAGCAGATTACAGCCTTAGGTTTAGGGTTCATTCCCTAAACCTGGCTGGTGTGACATCTGGGTCCTGAAAAGGATAAGGGTGTTACAAAGATGATGAGCTCTGGTACCACCTGACACCGGGCAGGATAGCGATTATCCCGCGAGCTAGCCGGATCCAAGGACCGCAAGGAAGAACAAACGAAGAACAAAAAGAACCAGAGAAAATACTTTTCTGCAAAACTCAATAATGAAAAATTAACCCACAAGCCAAGTTAAATAGATTTCAAAGACTAATCTAGAAACCCTATCACCTTATCTAAATTTGCTAAAATTGACAAATTATTATTTAAAACTAAACTTATCTAAATTTAAAACTCCAAACAATTCATATAACCCCTAAAAATCCGAGATCAAATCGAATTCAAATACTATCCGAATTTTGCATATGAAATATTACCAAAAATAGAAAAAATAACGAAAACCCACACGCACCGAAAGAGCTTTCCGCAAAGAGCTTTCCGAATTGGGGTCAAACGCGCGATTCTAATATCGGTAGCCAAAGTTATGGTCAAAATACCGAACCATACCCAAAACCGACCAAATGTTGGAATTGACTCGATAACTTCCCATCTTTACGTTGACCCGCAAACCCAGTAATATGTGACTTGAGCCTCCTACATCAGCCTGGAGTGTGGAAAGCATAACACCCAGCCTTTCGTTCTCCATTTTAATAGGGAATGGGGAACCAAGAAAGGCTTCTAGGGAGTGGTTAAAGAATAGTGGTTGTACCAGGATTGGAGAGGTGATGCAGCCTTCATCATTACCAAGAAACTCAGATACTTGAGAAGAAAGCTCAGGTAATGGCAAAAGGAGTCACTCAGCACATAGAAAAACAAGAAGAAAGATCTACTGACGATAAGTGAACACTTAAATGCGACTAAAGACACAAGAACACTAACAATAGATGAATACATGGAGGAGGAAATGACACGCCTAGAATATAAAAGTATTATCCTTGAAGAGGAATCCCATTGGCGTCAAAATCAAGAATAGTTTATCTACAACAAGGAGATAAGAACATTAAGTTCTTCTATGCGGTAGCCAATCAAAGAAGAAACAAAAACTGGATAAATCAACTGATCAAGAAGAGGAAACTATTATAACAAGACCCGAAAAAATACAGACAAAGATAAACTCTCACTTCAACAATTTCCTTGGAACGGAAAGGGAGATGAGGTACAAGTCCTCTTGGGATATATTGTTTAGGCACAAAGCCCAACATGACCTATCCTAGATCGAGAACCCCTTCCGAGAAGAAGAGATAAAATCCCCGATGGCCTTCTACCAATAAGGATGAGAATTCCTTAAGTCAAATCTAACCAAGCTATTTGAGGACTTCTTCTAGGGGGAGAAAATCTCGAAAGATTGAATTGGGCAAATAAATACCAAAGTCATAGCAAATAGGCTGATAATTAACTACCAATCGATAAGCCTGTTGAGCTGCTCCATAAAAATAAATACCAAAGTCCTAGCAAGTAGGCTGATAAACGCCATTGGGAATTTTGTGGATGACTCACAAACGACCTTCATAAGAGGAAGGCAGATACATGATAACATAGTGGCATCATAAGAGATCATCACAGGTCACTCATCAAGATAAAATTTGAGAAAGTATTTGATATGGTTGATTGGAACTTCCTCCTTGAGGTGTTACATGCAAGGTGATTTGGCCTGAAATGGATTGGTTGGATCCGAATAATACTCACAAGCTCCAAAGCAAAATTCATTATCAATGGGGCACCATAATGTTATATTAGAAGCAAAAGGGGCTTGAGACAAGGAGACCTATCCGCGCCCCTTCTCTTCACCCTGACTAAGGATGTGTTAACAACCATGTTTAAGGAAGCAACCAAGGCTAATATTTACAAAGGAAACACTTGCCTTCCAGTGACGAAGACATCACAACACTACACTATACATATGATCTCCTTGTGTTTTATTAAGGAGGCATTACCAAATTCTAAACCATGAAGCTAATCTTCTACCTATTTGAGGGACTATATGGATTACTCATAAATTTCGCTAAGAGTACGATAATCTTAATAAAGTCACAAGGACATACATCCCATGAGATTGCCCAAATCATCAAATGCCTTGGGGTACATATCACGGGGGACGTCCGAGAAAAGATGGTTGGAATGGTATCATCTCAAATCTAAAAAAGGGAATGAGATCCTGAAAATGGAAGTTCCTATCCATGGGGGGTAGAGTAACACTAATCAACTCGGTGTCATCCACCATTCTCATTCATTGTATGTCTATCTATCGACTGCCAGAATGGGTGCTCAACCAAATGAAGAGTAGACAAAGAGACTTCCTCTAACATAGGGCGGATGTGAACTCGCACTAGTATCACCTAACAAATTGGGAACAAAACTGCCAACGAAAGGAACAAAGTGGATGGGGAATCTTGAACCGACGACAGTTCAATGGGGCACTCCTAGGAAAATGGTGGTAGAGGCTACTTACAGGCAAAGTTGAAATATGCCTTAAGATCATAAAAGATAACTATTTTAGGAGTTTTCTTGACTCCTACAAAAATACACCCGCATAGGCGTCTTACTTCCGGAAAGGAATATGCAAGAGGAGAGCAACCACTCTACACAATATCATAATCTACCTAAGAGATGGGGAAACCATCAATGTATGTGGTCAATCGCCATAGAATATGTTTCCTTCACTATAACCCTCTCAAAAGGTTAACATCAGTCCGGAGTGCTCTAGAATTTCAATGGCAGAGAAATCCAAGAAATCAATTTTTAAAACTCACGAGCTCTGCCATATTCTTGGTGAAATAGATATACAGATTAAAAATAGACGGTGATATCATAAGTGACTTGAAGATAAGTTTCTAGATTAACCCAAGCCCCTTGAAAGTTAAGATATTAATGTGAATGACATGGGAAGACATCATACTTACCCTGCAAAACCTACAAAAGAGAAATTGGAGGGGAACCAGCACAACATGTTTCTTGTGTGAGGCCTGTAACGAGGCGGTACCACACCTCATCTTCTTCTACACCTATACACGAAGCATCTGAGAGTATTATCAGATCATGTAGTGATTGGATTCCACTCCCAACTCACTCTAGGATATTTGGGTCCCAAGTCTCTCACCAATAAGGTACACAAGACCTTAAAGAAAGGATGAGATCATGAGAGCTCAAAATGATGGCAATCACATGAAATATGTGGTTGGAAAGAAATATGCAATGTTTTCAAGTAAAACAATGTGTTTTCTTACAAATCCTTTGCGATACTAATTTTGTCTTACTATCTATGTTTGATGTAGCACATCTATATAAAAAAAAAATATTAAAACTAGAAGAGGCACAAACATTGGTCAAGAGACGTCTCCAATTCACCCAAAATACCCCACTTGCAACATCAGCGGGAGAGGGGAACCTGGGAGACGCGTAAATGTAGAGACAATATTGAGACCCTTAAAAAAAGATCCCCTAAGGGCCAACCAGAGCAACTGAAGGAGACATAAAATCCAAAGCTGACTAATACATACTATGAATACAAATCTTGTAAACCGGCTATATATGCATATAAAATTTTAATCAATATTAAATAAATTATGATTTATTCCTTTTTTCAGAAAAAAAGGCAGAATGTAAAACGTTTAATTTTTTCATCTACATCCCTATAACTTTTTAATTGTTTTTTTTAATCCCATTCAGCACCAGTTTGGGGCCAACAAATAAAATAGCATTTAGGCTAGAAGGGTTTTTAAATGAGAGTAGTACGGAATTAAAGAAAAATATCACAAAATTTTCAGATAAGATAAATTTATTTGTCAACGTGTATTGATCAGAGGTGAGGTGATGATTCTGACACCAATAAAATATTAAAAAAAAACAAGTATCTGTGGTGCATGCAAGAGAAGGACGATATTTCCAATAAAGAAAAGCCAAAGCATGAAAATATCCTTGGGAATGGATCAAAATCACCAACATTAGTTTTAACTCTGCACCATGTGTCATGTCGTTTTTTTTTTTTTTTTGGTCAAATACCCTAGTTAGTCCCTCTATTATTATAATTTGTCCCTTTGGGTCCCTCTAATATAAAACATGCCTTTTTGATCCCTTTAATTTTACGTTTGTGTCTTTTAAATCCTTCCACAAGCCTTTTTGGTCCCTTTATTTATGTTTTTCAAACCTTTTTGGTCCCTATAAACTTCGAAGTGAGGGATTTAAAAGACACAAACGTAAAATTAAAGGGACCAAAAAGGCATGTTTTATATTAGAGGGATCCAAACGGACAAATCGTAATAATAGAGGGACTAAATAGGGTATTTGAGCTTTTTTTTTTTCAAATTTCTAATTTAAATCCCATTTGAATGGTAAGTTTTAATTTTTAATTTATTTTAATATTTGAGTAATGTGACTTTGTGAGTCCAAAATCACATTTTAAACAAGTGATTCATTTGAACTTTAGTAGCTTGAAAATATTTGAGTAAATTACTTAATACCCTCAAAACTATACTAATTACATAATATTTTTAGAAAAATAATTATTATAAATATATTCATGGTTTCTAATTTTGTTGTGTATAAACCACTACCATTTGAAATCTATTAAGGATTATTGAGGCTTTTAATTAAATGTAAATCATGTATAAGAAAATATCTCTTATGTCTCTTTTTCTTTTCTTTGTTTTCTTTTCTTTATTATTATTATCTTTTTTGACATAGGCCATAAAAATTCCTCGAAGGGCTTGTTAATGGATGTGGCCTTAAGTGACGAGCACCTTTGATGTGACTCGAACTTGGGAGCTTTATTGCTCACCAAATGAATTGCCCAAACTGCTCTCTTCGTTAAGGAGATGGGGACTTAAACCTAAGAGCTTTGCTCACCAAGTGAATTACCCAACGCTTTAGTCCACTGCTAAACCAATAGTCCTTTAGTTCTTTTCTTTATATTTCACCTTTACTTTCTCTTTTTCTCTTTCTCCATTCAAGCATGAATTCATAAGGGGCGTTTGGTTTGTTTTCTGAAAAGGTGGAAAACATAGACAAAGAAAAGGATTTTCTGTTGCGTTTTCAGAAACTCAAAAATGGAAAAGCTGTTTGGTTTGGTTTATTGGAAACATGTTTTCAAAAACAAAAAATGAAAAATATTTGCAGAAACAAAAAATGAAAAATGAGACATATCATATTTTATAAAGTTCAAAATATAAAAAATAACAAACATGATATTTTTATATATTTTTATAATAACAAAACTTCAATAAAATATATTTTAAGAAATGAAAAAAAAAGACAAACATGATATTTTCATAAAGTATAAAATATAAAAAATAACAAACATGATATTTTATAATAAAAAAAGTTCAAGAAAATATATTTTAAGAAATAAAAAAATGACAAACATTATATTTTTATAAAATTCAAAATATAAAAAAATAACAAACATTATATTTTATATATTTTTATAATCACAAAAGTTTAAGAAATACAAAAAATAAAAACATCATGTTTTATATATTTTTATAATTATTTTTGGAGTTTGGTTTATTTACAGTTATACCACCGTGTGTTCTAGCCGCAGAAAACAACTTTTTGACGTTTTCCGTTTTCCATTTTCCAATCTCATTTCATTTTCCGTCTTTTCCAGAAAATGCTTCAACCAAACACATTTTCTGCGTTTTCCTATAAAAAACGCAGAAAATGCAAAAAACGCAAAAAACGCAAAAAACTGGCAAACTAAACAAGCCTTAAGCTATTCTTGATAAGCTGAATCTTGTACATAAATCTATTAATTTTCAAAAGCTAAATGTGGATGTGATAGTATTCATTGGGGGTTTGGGTTGTGGTGTGGATTTTATTTTATTTTTAAATAAAGTGGATAAACCATATTTTTTTTATTGATAGTGTAAATAAAGAATTATAAGATTATGAAAAGATTGGGATTGACATGGGCAACGATGGACCTAATTGGGCCAGATTCCCAAGCAGAGTTGGAAGAGGATGGGGCTCGCTCTCCTGTGAGGGGTCAGCCAAGTTGGCCTCTTCGAAGTCCACCTCGGGTGGGCTTAGTCCATGGTCTTCCCTCGTGAGGCAAAAGCTATACTTTATGAGGGTGACCATTGCTTGAAGCTTCGATTGTTTGGCTCCCGGGTCACCGTCAAAATCATGAGAGGAGGAGAAAATCAGCCTGACAGATGAGTCTGTTGTGGTGTGGATTTAGAGTAGTTGCTCTTTATCTCAATTTCTCTAAGTGTCATACGCGTTTGTTTAGAGGATTGGGTTGGGATTTGGGTTCATATTGGTTTTGATTTGTTTACTCATAATTCTAATTTGGGTTGACAAGATTCAAAGTAGTCGCTCTTGATCCCAATTTTCAAAAGCTTCATCAGCATTTGTTCATTGAGGGATTGAGTTGGGTTCATCAACATCATAATTTGTTTACTTATGATTCTCAGTGATATTTATAATTTTATAGTTAAATGAACTTTTCCGTGATAAATATGTAAAAGGTGTAATGTTATGTTTTTTTAGAAAAACTATTATTTGTTATTTTTTGAATGAACACCTTATGTTAATCTAAGGGCATACATACAATGCCACGGGATATTAAGAATGATATGTATTCTGAAAAGACTTCACGAACAGGTGTCATGAATAAATCAGGACCGTTCAACCTTTCTCAAGAGGGTATATTGATGATCCCGAAAAAAAAATTGAACGATCACGATTCATTCATAACATATTCGTGAAAATCGTTCGGTTTTGTAGCACTGCTTGGGAATATATACTCACAATTATAGAATGGTTTTTCCAGGGCTATATACAGTATAATATTGACATTTCTAGGGGTATATTGTTACAAATAGACAAAAGTTAGCTTGTAGATGAATGAAGAAAGCATATTTGTGAGTGGGCGTGAGTGAACCATAATGGGTGCTTGAACTTGAAGGCAGTGGTATTCAAGTGTTGAAAATGGGTCAGAAACAGTGATAAATGATTTATTTATAGAACCTGATATCACCTGTGACCTGCCCCAACAAACAACCCCCCTCAAAAGTAAGCAACCTTTTTCTTTGTCAAAGAATCAACATTTATAGAGTTAGTGAATAATTGTTCAGCTGAACCCACCTAACTTATGTTTCTTCTAAAAACAAGTTCTATTCCACAGCTGTTATTCTTGTGAACATATATTTATATATTTTTTTTTAAATCAGTGATAATTAAATTAAAACTCATAATAACATGAATTAATTTGGAATAAAAATTTCTCTCCTCAATATAAATTAAAATAAAAAAAACTTCAAACAAATATTGTTCATATTTTTTTTTAAAATAGGCACAAGTTCCAAGTTCCCTATTTCCTAAGCACGCTGGGAACTGGAACTCTAATTCCTCGTCTTTTTTAAAACAGCCATTAGAGAAAGACCGAAACCGACTCGAGTCAGACAACGTGAACCACTCAACCAACCAATCAAATTGTGCCATTTGGATGGTCACCTCGTGTGGTCCGGGGTTTCAAGTCCCAATGTTCTAGAAATCATCGTAAACTGAAAAGGAAAACGCACCACTCACCATCACCAGGCTTCACCCTCACCAAAAATCCCCTCCCTGTTTTTTTTTTTAAATTTTTAATTGCGAATATAATATATTTTCATACAAAACAGAAAACAAAAAACAGAAAACAAGTTCTCCCTCCTTATAAAGGAGGTCACTCTCTGGCCAAGCGTCACACTCTAAGTTCGATCATGGAGTTCCCCTATGGCCACAACCATCACCACCACCACTGCTGCGAGGAGGAGCAGCCCAAGCCCTGCCCTCCGCCCTCTCACCAGCCCTACTCCCACCACCCCAACGAGTACCCTCCTGCTCCTCCTCCCGCCTATGGGCAACCGGGATATTCTCCGGTCCAGCACGTCTCCCACCAGTCCGGCCCCGGGTATGGCCCCCCGCCGCCGGCGCCATACCAGCCTTACGCCGGTGAGCCGGCCCAGAATGCCTACCCTAACTACCATCAGCCATCCCACGCTCATCATGCCAGCCACGAGAACTACGGCAGCCTTGCGTCGGTCCTGAGGCAGCCAACGGTTAGGGTTTTCACCAAGGCCGACGATAATTACTCGCTTTCAGTTCGTGATGGGCAGGTTGTTCTCGCGCCGGCCAATCCTAGGGATGAGTACCAGGTAAAGATTTCCCATTTTTTGAGTTCAAAGTTGGATCTTTATTTTTAACTGATATTTTAATTTTATTTATTTATTTTGTTAATCTTGTTATTGTTTTTGCTTCTGATAGTGTGTGTGTGTGTGTGTGTGTGTGTGTGTGTGTGTGTGTGTGTGTTGATCTTGGCTCTATCAACGATGTTCATTGTTTTCTATCCAAGTTGAGGAGCAAAATTTGATTTTTAGTTGATGTCATGATCTCTGCTAGTTTTCCAACACCAAACGCAAGTTTTTCTTGTGTTTTTTTTTTTTTTAAAAAAAATATAGATTTGTGTTTCTTTTTGGTACTAGCACTCTGATAGTTTTCTTTTTCCTTTATATAGTGAGGTTTGGGTCCCTCCTTATTTGTCGCCGTTCTTTTCCATCAAATGTGTCCTTTTTCATGTTGGTTTTTGGTTCACCAAATTCTTTTGTTCTTATTGATGGTTCATGTGTTTAATTCTTATTTATTTGCAAGTATGATTATATGATTTTTGGTGTGTTGTAGCACTGGATCAAGGATCTGAAATTCAGCACCCAGGTGAAGGATGAGGAAGGCTTCCCAAGCTTTGCTCTTGTCAACAAAGTTACTGGACAGGCTATCAAGCACTCTATTGGAGCAACTCATCCTGTAAGTCAGTCTTGAGTCTTAAATCAGTAAATTTGGAGAATTAGTCAAAACTTGTTGGTTGCTCAATTGCTGACATTCCTATGTTTTGATATATGGTTCGTTCATTTTGCTGCCATTTGTTCCTTCTACTTTTTAAAGTGGTCAATTGTCCAAATGATGCTGGTTTTGGAAAATAGATATGGTCATTGCA
Source organism: Dioscorea zingiberensis (assembly GCA_026586065.1). NCBI lineage: Eukaryota > Viridiplantae > Streptophyta > Magnoliopsida > Dioscoreales > Dioscoreaceae > Dioscorea > Dioscorea zingiberensis. Next base: position 64,092,986 of record CM048820.1, on the reverse strand, counting down.
TTTGAAGTGTTACATTGCATCTCACTAGCAGTTTGCATATCATAGGAATTAGAATGAGTGATTATCACAATCCTTATTGTATCCCTGTATAAAAATTGAAATGGAAGATCCGGCATAAGTCTCATAAGTCACAACCATAATCCTGTCACATAGATCATCATCTCTGAACTGTTAACCTAATCTAGATATTGGAGAATTTCTACCTAAGTATTTGGCTATTGAATTCAATTATAATTGAAAATGCATCAAACTGTATATTTTGGTTCTTGTAATTGTCATCCCCTCTTCTGATTTTTTTTGTTTCAAATAATTATTGGACTTCTCTTCTCATCTCCTGTGCTCTTATTCTTATGCATGGTGACCATCTTTGTTATCCCTCTCACTCTATTGAATGTTAATATTGCTTGTGGTGAAAGAATTATTGAATTTCTCTTCTCTTCTCCCTCCCTTATTCTTATACCCTCTATTATATCTTTCTCCTTGTGAAAACCTTGCCGTAGGTCCGTCTGGTACCATACAATCCAGATTATCTCGATGAGTCAGTACTGTGGTCTGAGAGCAAGGACACTGGTGGAGGTTTCCGTTGCATTAGAATGGTGAACAACATCCGCTTGAACTTCGATGCTTTCCATGGAGATGAGGATCATGGTGGGGTGCGTGATGGAACCACTGTTGTGCTGTGGGAGTGGCTGAAGGGAAAGAACCAGAGGTGGAAGATTGCTCCCTACTGTAAGTCACTCAATTCCTCAAGAACCAATGCTTTGTGCTTGTGCTCTACTTTTGGCTTTTCTAGCATATATTCTCTCAAGTATCTAGTGCATAAAGCCAAGAAAAAAACAAGAAAAAAGTTTTTTCTCATCAGTTATTCTCCTTTTCATTGCAATCAACTAAACTTGTTTCCCTTTATCCTCTGTCCTACAGGATTAGGGATGCTGATCATATAGATATCTATCAGGCCTGCAACTACTAGTACCCTTGAAAAATAAGTTGCCTTTGGATGTGGGTGTCTTTATCTTTTACTTTTTCTGTCTGACCCTATGAGAGGACATCTGTAATGAGGCTTTATGGACTCCTTACTGTATGACATGAAGCTTTGCTTGTTGGTATGTCTGTTTGTGTGATCCTTTTACATGTATGATCATGAGAATCTTTCATTAAACTCTATCTATATATGGTTGAATGAAGGTATAAAAACCTTGTTATGACCTTCGGCCGCAACATTGAATACATCATACCTATATAGATATATATAATGATGAACAAGATCTCTTGCGAAGTTGATTGGTTTTGTTTGCTGTTCGGGGAGTTGAGATATCAGTGTTGCAGAGTTCATTTTCTTGTCTTTTTGTTGTGCATAATTCTTGTCTCTCCGGGAAATCCTGTATTTGTTTCCGTTCCAAGTGTTTGGTCTATGGTATATTGGTTGGTAATCGCATCACCGAACTCATACATACATCTATAGATGTATATAATGATGAACAAGATCTCCTGCAAAGTTGATTGCTATTCAGGAAGTTGAGATATCAGTGTTGCAGAGTTGATTTTGTTGTGCTTCTTTGTTCATAATTCTTGGTTATGTGTGGTTTAAACATCAATTAATATTTTGAGATCATGTGGAATAGATCAGATTTAGACAAGAGTGTCTATTATATTACGGATGAAATTGTAAATGATGACATTATGATCTTATTAGTAGGACATTAGAAATTAGAATGCATTGGGGTATATCACTCGTGTCCCGTGTGTTGGGGCATTCTCTTGGGCAAACTCCCGGGATCGAATCCCCGGCCTTGTAAATGGGGTGAGTAAGCTTAAGTAGAATTTACTTCTCGAGACTTGTATGCGTACAGTGAGTGGTGAGGGGCAATCGAGTAAGTTTACTTCTCGAAGCTCATGGCCATGTCCTTGACTGTCTCATAAGTGAGGGTCTTTATAGCCTTAGTCAACAAAAAAGAAAAGAAAAGAAAAGAAATTAGAATGCATTTGTTGACAGAATGATATATATATATATATATATATATATATATATATATATATATATATATGGTATTGTAGTCACAATGATTGGTTGTTCTCAACTTTGTATAAAACTTCTAGCTTCAACCTGCGGCTTAGCTATGTCTTCATATGTTTTCCATTTACTCGTTCTCCTAGCTTCTTTTGTTAAGTTATTTGCAGTTGTGTTGCCTTCTCTAGGAATGAGTCTGAATTCCTAGATCCTAAGCCCTTCCAATAATATTCGGTATTTAGCTGTGATGTCTCGTGTCCTCCAATTATAGTCATTTCCACTCTATTTGAGAATCCTTGGTATATATATTGGTTGCATGTGTGCATGATTACTTTGTTGGCCCCATTTGCCTCAGCTTTTCAACACGTCTCTACAACCTCCAGTTTTGTTTCAAAAGTTGACTTAGCCCTACATGTCTTCATACCTGTAGTACGGAAATCACCCATATTAGAAAAGATTAAATAAGCTATTCCAGTTTTATTATCTTTCTTTTTCCTAGAATCATCTATAAATAATAGATGTTAGCAGTTAGCTCTACTCCAGTTCTGGTCCACTTCATGCCCTATTATTTGATCAATTCTAATATGCTGCTAAGTATATTCCTGATTCATCATTATGCTTGTTCTTACCACCCTCTTTGGGTCAAACTCCTGGCCCTTGAATATTTAGTTGCACCTTAATTTCCAAATTTACCATTGAGTACAGGCCATCAGTGCCAGCTCTGAGCATTTTAGTTTGTGACTCCAAGATTGTCAGAGCTTAATTAACCACTGCCCTTTTGTTATATTTCCCTACGATATTCACTACTGCGAGAGATGACCTACTAGTTGTATCTCCTCCCATACTCTTGTTGCCCACTTGTACTCAATGACCAGATGGTTAATAGTTTTATCTTTTATGTGACACCGTGAACAAAGGGCATAAGGGCCTATGTGCATCAAATATAAATATTCTCTTGTAAGTAATCTGTCTTGAAGCAATTTCCATAAGAAATGCTTATCTTGGGAGTTGTCTGAAGCTTCCACATCTTCCTTCATCCATCCCAAGGAGGCTCTTCTTCTCTCCTCTAAGCTTGTCATAGATTGCAGCTGTTAGGCTTCTCCCGAATGTTCCTGGAATCCAGCTCCCGTTACCCTCCTTGTTTTGTTGTTCCACTTGTTTAGATCTTATGATTTCTATCATTGGGTTAGTATATATATATAATCATGAAAAGGTAAGGTCGGCCGGAAACACTATTTATTTGTGGTCACCTCCCATTTGGCCACCTGGAACATGTTTGAAAGATTTCCAACCTTATGGATGGAAAGAACATCGAAAAATAAGCTAGCATGTCAATTTTCATACAATTTGGGAACTTGTAGGGTCTTCATCTTAACGAGTGAAAATTTATAGAAATCTTACCGGTTCAAAATTTCACCCGTTAAGATGAAGACCCTACAAGTTCCCAAATTATATGAAAATTGACATGTTAGCTTATTTTTCGATGTTCTTTCCATCCATATGGTTGGATTTTCTCAAAATACTGTGCAAGTGGGCCAAAAAGAGGCGACCGCACTTGCACAGTGATAGGGCCGACCGCACCATATCATGACCCTATATATGTGTGTGTGTGTGTGTGTGTGTGTGTGTGTGTGTGTGTGTGTGTGTGTGTAATAATTACCTCTATGTCCCATTGGCCATCATAGTGTAAATCTTTTACCTGCAAATCAGACAAGTCATAGTCCGTATTTATAAAGGTAGGTTTTAATTGGAGTGGAATTTGAAGCAACCATAGATCTTTTAGCACTGAGTTAGTAGTTATGATCTTAATAGGAGCTATGAAGTTTCTTATGGATATGGCAGTTTCTTTTAATGTTTTATATGTCTAAGAGGTATGTCTACTAGCATTCAGGTTTCACACATCAAAAGAATTCATATTTCTCCTTCATTAATGCAACCCATATTTTGCCACTAATGTTTAGTACAAAACCTATTTAAATAGTAAAGTATATTTCATCAATTTTAAGTCTTTAACACCCAGCTCACCGGCCTCAGGTTTGAGTCTGGAAATTGTTTTTCAGTTAAAGAAATGTAGTCCACTGCCTCTATTGTTGCTATTCAAGATAAAACTTCTAACCCTTTTGGTTAAACTTTTTAGTATAGTGTCTAGTATTGCATATATGTTTAGACCATAAACAGGTAATGACATGATCACAAAGTTAGCTAAGGTCACCCTTCCAACCAATGATTGGTTTAGTGATTTTCAGTGTGCTAACTTCTTCTCTAATTTTCAGTAAGGTCTCTAAAGTTAGTCATTGGAATTATGAACAGTGATATCTAACAACCTAAGTATTTGAAGGGGAAAACACTCTATTGTAGCTTACGTATATTTTCTATTGCTCTTCCAATCTTCAGATTAAGCCATGAAGGAAAACACTCTATTGTAGCTTAATGTAGATGTGATAGTATTCATTGGTAGAGGTGTCAAACAGGCCGCTTGGCACGACGCCCGCACGGCCCGCCATCAGCAAGCGGGTAGGTCGGCACGGCCCGCTAAGCGGCCCGTGGCCGGGCCGGCACGCAAGACGGGCCCACTTGTGCGGGGCCGGCCCGCGGCATGCGGGCTGGCACGGCCCGGCACCCCTTGTGACCCTTGGTGGGCCGGCCCGGGCCCACCACCTTTTTTTTGTTTTGTTTTAAATTTTAATGCACATAAAGGGTTCAAAGACCCTTTTACCCCCTCCAACAACTATAAAACGGCTATATTAGAGGGCATTTGGGTCTTTTGAGTAAAATGACAAATTTACCCTCTCCAACAACTAGTTTATGAGGGTATTAGGGGTATTAAAAATATAAGAAACAATTTATAAATAAAACCTCATTCTTCCAATTTTTTTTTTCATATACCAAGAACTAATCTCTAAGCTCTTAATTCTCTTCCAATTGCTCTCAATCTCTCATTCAAGACTTTCAAGTTCAAGGTTACTTCTTCTTATTTAAGTTCAAGCAATCAAGATTCAAGGCTTCATCAAGGATTCAAAGCTTCAACCTTTCAACTTCATCAAATTATTTCTAAATTTCCAAGTTCAAGCCTACAATCGAATCAAGTCTTCACTAATCCTCAACTACTTTTCAAGGAGATCACCCGGGCTTATTTTTCTCTATTTTTCCGGCTTTCTCAATTTCTTCGACAAGTAGTTGAGGTAATTCGAAACCTGTATTTTAAATTTTATATTTAATGGCCGGTTCATCGAATTTCCCTAGGGATGATACTACTCAATTTTATCTTTATGATAATACTAACCCGAGTGTCGATGAATCCGATGCCGGTGATGGTGCCGGACCATCTATTGGTGGTGCCGGTGCCGGTGCCGGCGGTAGGAAGAGAACTTCGGGGGTTTGGGAATTTTTTGATATTATTGAAATTGAAAACAAAGGCACCCGGGCTAGGTGTAAAAAATGCAAAAAGGATTTTTCATGCCAAGCTAAGGGTGGTACCGACCATCTTAAAAGACATGCCGACAAACATGTTTTGACCCAACACCAACATGATTTAACTCAAACTCAATTAGGACATATTTCTACTTCCAATTTAGGTATTTTTCATTTTTCTAATGAAAATGCAAGAAAGGAAATTGCTAAATTTATTGTGCATGATGAACAACCATTTAGTCTTTCCGATAATCCTAGGTTTGAAAGAATGATTCATAATGCATTTTCTCCCGAATTTAAAAAAGTTTCTAGAAATACAATGAGAAAAATGCATTTTCGATTTTTAATGAATACAAGGAAAAATTAATTTGTGAATTATCTACTATTTCTTCCAAGATTTCTTTAACTTCGAATATTTGGACTTCCAAATATCATGCAAGCTATATTTGTGTAACCGCGCATTATATAGATAATGAATGGAATTTACAAAAATGTATTATAAGTTTTAATAAATTAGAATATAGGCACACTAGTAGTGCCATTGCCGGGTGCATCATGAACACAATTTTAAAATATAAAATTGAAAATTCTATTTTTTTTAATTACATTTGATAATGCTTTTAGTAATAATGCCGCAATTGATGTTCTTAAAAATCATTTAAAACCTATTTTTTGAGTAAATTTTTCATATTAGATGTGCATGCCATATTTTAAACTTGTGTGTGCAAAATGGACTTAAAATTATTGATCCTCACATAAAAAAAATTAGGAATTGTATTTCATTTATTAGAAACTCACCTACTAGAAGACAAGAATTTAAAAAATATTGTCTTCAATATGGAAAAAGATATAAAAAAATTTGTTGTTGATGTTGAACATAGGTGGAATTCTACGTATTTAATGTTAGATTGTGTTTATGAGTATAAGGATGTTATCACTTATTTTTGTAATGAACATTTTAGGGAAAACGAAATTAGGGAATTTGATTGGGAAGTAGGAAATATGATTAGGGAATTTTTAGAAATTTTTTATAATGCAACAAATGTTTTTTCCGGTGTTTATTATCCTACATCTTATTTAACTATAAGTCATTTGTATTTTATTAGTGTCATTTTTAACAAATATAGATTTCATCATGGTTTTGAATCTATTGTTGCTTCTATGGAATTAAAATTCAAAAAATATTTTGGTGTAATTAGTCCAATTTATATTTTATCTTACATGCTAGATCCTAGGTTTAAAATTGAAGGTGCTAATTTTATTTTAGATTCATTTGATGAAAACATGGGTTTAGACCATAGTCAATTAAAAGATGAATATAAATCCATGTTTTTTGAAATGTATGAAATTTATAATGGACTTTATGGTAGTAGAAAATCATCCCAATTGGGTGATGATGATCAAAATATTTCTCAAACAAAATCTAAGAGTAGTAAAACCCCTTTACAATTATTTAATATGATGAGAAGAAAACAAGGTAGCTCTTCTACTTCTTCTTCTTCTACTACTACTTCTTCTTTGCATGAATTAAACTTGTATTTATCAAATGATTTTAGTTCTTTCCTCACTTCGGAGGAATTTAATAATTTAGATATTTTGTCATGGTGGAAACAACAGGAGCATAATTATCCTGTGTTAGCCGCCATGGCACGTGATCTACTAACTCCCCTGGTATCCACAGTAGCATCGGAGTCATGTTTTAGTGCAGGGAACAGGATGCTAGATGATAAAAGGAGCCGGTTGAACCAAGCTTCTTTGGAGATGTGCATTTGCTTAAAGGATTGGTTGGATGCCGAAGATAGACTTCAAGATCGAGGAGGACATGACACAAGCAGTGGCACTGAAGAAGATACAACAACAGAAAGATCGGACCGGGAGTCAACATAGAAGACTTGAAGGCATTAAGACAATGAAGACCTAGAAGACTTCAAAACTTGAAGACATGAAGATGAAGATTGAAGACTATGACATGAAGACTTGAAGACCTAGCTTGAAGACTTGAAGACCTAACTTGAAGTTGAAGAATGAAGACCATGAAGACATTGAAGAGTGAAGTGAAGACCATGAAGATTAAATACCTAAAATACTCAATACTTGAAGACATTTGTATTTAGAAATTTATGATGTTTTTTTGTCATATTTTTCAAATAAATCATAATATTTTTATTAGTTGTTTTTTTTTCAATAAAATCAAATTCTTTATAATTTGATTCTTTTGTAATTTATGAGTTAATTTGGAATCTTAATAATAATTTCATATTTTTTTCATCAATATAATTTGTTTATTTGGTTTTGCAATATTGTGTTTGTGTTTATGCCTTTATGACATTATGTGCAAATGTGCGATGTATATTTTTAAATTTTATAAGTTTTTCTAAAAAAAAATTGGTTTATTTACAAATTACAATTGAATCATTGATGATAATTTGATTGATTTATGAAATTTTACCAATATTTATATGTTTTCCAAAGTTTATACTTTAAACATATGAATATATAAATTTAGAAATTTTCTGGATTTTTTCTGATTTTTTTTTTTATGATTTTTATTATTTTTTAATAAAATTTTATTTTTTTAAAAAAAATAAAAAATTAAGGCGGGTCCGCGGCCCGCTCTGAGCCCGACGCCATCTTGTAGCGTCTTGGAGTGCACAGGTGCCGAGATCTTAGCAGCGTCTTTGTCTTGGTAGGCCTAGGCCGCCCGTTTGACACCTCTATTCATTGGGGGATTGGGTTGTGGTTGTGGTGTTTCATAAACATCTGTTTGTTGGAGGATTGGGTTGGGTTTTGGATTCATAGTGGTTAGGGCTGGCAAACGATCAAACTGTTCGCGAGCAACTCGAGTTCGATTCGATATTAGCTCGAGTTCAGTTCGATTATTTTAATAATGTAAAACCCAAGATTTTTCTTAGTAAAATAAAGGATTTAAATTTTTCCCTCTAAATTAATTTCTTAATTAAAATGCAAAAGGGGGGCATTTTGGGGATTTACAAGCCCCAGGGGGCATTTTGGTAAAATGGCCATGAGAGAGTTTAAAAAAAAAAATTCATAGGTTATGGAATAATTCATTTAAGTAAATTAGGTATTTGTTTAATTAAATTTGGAAGTGACCAATTTAATTAAATTAGGAAACTATTTTAAATTGATCATGATTGGTCCAAAATGGTAATGGGGAGAATTAGATTAAATTAAGATTGATTTATTTTAATTTGGGAATATTCTAAGATGGTTTGATTAGGTTTATTTAAGGAAGGAGAAGGAAATCAATTTAAATTATGAATTTAAATTAATAGGCCGCCAAGGACTAAATAAGAATTTCATTAAAAGTTGAGGCCCACAAGGTAAAAGATAATGTCTCTGGTGAAGGACCTAAATGTAAACTAGAAGAGATAAGGGACCTTAATGAAATAGTGCCTCTCTCACACTCCAGGGACCAAAGGGTGAATTTGTGAAGCAGAGGGGCCTTAGTGCAAAAGACCAGAGAAAAGCCTCTATAGAAGGGACGAACGGTACAGATTTGATAAATCTGTGAATGCCGATCGTGAGGCACCGTTTGGTCCCTCCGATTCAGCCGCAAAGATGAGCGTGTGGGAGCCCTCACCGTGCGGTCTGGCTCCCAACCGTTAGATTTGATGGAGGAGCCAATCTCGAGGCGACACTGTTCTTCTTCTTCAGTCTTCAACGCGCGCCACCGCGATCTCCAGGCAACCTGAAAAGGAAAACACGATAATTGATTGATAATCAAACATAGAAACCTGGATTTCGACTCCGAATCAGTAGATCACGATCTACCCCTCAGCCTCCTATAAGAACAGACCGAAAGAGTGCTTTTCGGGCATCAGCACCACCACTGTGCGACGGCGAGCCACCAACACTGAGGGAAATCGAAGGAGAGGAGGGGGACTGAAGGGATCCGCCGCCGTGACACAGGGGCGAGAAGAGGGGAGGATTGCCGCCCCTGCTCTTCCCCGACGAGCAGTGAAGCTTCGCGAGCGTACCCTCGCCGTCTCCGGTGAGTTCTGGTTTCTCTTTTCTTCCGTTCTTATCGAGCATGCATGGTAGAACTATGGCTAGGGCGACGGACGCCGGAGGGCCACGAGCGTTCCTTGTTGGTCTCCGTCGAGGGGCTGAACGCCAGCGGAGGGGATGCTCGGGACTTCGCCGTGCGCCTGTGAATCAGGGGGAGAAAAGGAGACAGACGCCGGACAGAGGGCTGTGACTCTGGCCACGGACCGTCTGGAAACTCGCCGGCGACGACCGGACGGTCACAGCAACTCCACCACGGTGGCGGGCGCGCCTTCACTTCCGGCGAAGTCTCGGCCTGAGAAGGAGATAAGAGAGAGAGAGAAACCGTTAGATTAATTGGTTATTAAAGGATTAATTTAAATGTTAGTTTTATTTAACTGTTAACTAATTAGTAAGTATTTCAGTTAATTGGTTTAATTAATTGATAATTACGTGATTAGTAAGTTAACTAATTAGAGATTGATTAATTTGGATAATTAATTAAAGGATTAATTAGTTGAATAACTAAATGGTTAGTTGGATGATTAATAGAAAGACAATTAGTTGAATGACTAATTGGATAATTAGTTGTCTTGATTAACTAGATTTTTGTTAATTAATGGATCTAACTAATTAAAAAGGAGACTATGTTAATTAGTTATAAAATCCAATCTACTTGGTTGACAACTAAAATTTTGATCCCACTGAATAATTGGTTGACTAGAAATTAATTAATTTGGGATAATTAATTAATTAACTATGTTAGTCAACGAAATTATAAATCAAGGAATTCAAAATTGATATGATGAGGTACTTCCTTGATTAACAGGATGTGAGAACAATTAATTAGCAGTTAATTAGTTGAGTTAATTAATTTTGCTAAATTAATTTATTAGATGTTTAAAGAACAACTATGGGTTATCAAGTAACTAATTGAAAATCAATTAATCGGGAGTAAAGAATTAATTGATTTATTAGAGAATAAAGAAATGAGTAAATTAGTTGATATTACAATTAACTAATTCTGGAACTCGTGAACGGGCTTGGTTTGGGGTTGGGTTCAACCAAGAGGAAGGAAGGCCCACTAAGCCGGACTCAGGCCCGTTAGAGCATGCATTGTAAATTTAGTAGCTATAAACGTTTACTTTTATTGAGAGTAGGCATGCCCTTGGCAGATTTTGACTTGGATGCATCGGGAAGTCCCGTGGAGCACGAGACTTTGCGACTTTAGGTAAGTATTTCTGCCTTGTACCTCCCAGTCATTTGTTGATTGGTTTCTTGGTTTTTTGATTGCATGTTGATCATGCCTTGTTCCTCCCTTCTGGGATTTTATTTTTATGTCTTTGTTGTGACATATTGTTTTCATACATGCTTCCATGAATTTTGTTGGAATCCATATATAGCATGTTTGATTGTTTTGGGGATGTTGGGATCCCTACTTGTACTGTTCTTCGTCCCGGATTCAGTGGAGCAGGTGGGCTCCAGATTTGCGAGAGCGTTGGGGACGGGACACCCTGACGTTCCGGCACTCCTTGCCAGAGGGAGAGTGTTCTGGTTGTCCCTGCCAGTCAGTGGGGTCGATCACTGACCATGTTGACATGAGAGACAGGTAGCGCTACCGACATACGACCCGAGGGCCGTAGCGACCGAATGTTCGTTTTCTCAGCAGGTTCGCTGATGGTACTGACCGGGGGAGACGTTTGTGGAGCTTCCGTTGGAACTCTTAGCTAGGAGTCATTATCTTGTTTATTTTTGTGATAGACTCCTAGGACTTGTTTTGAGGGGCGTGCCCCGAGTTTGCTTTGATATTCATTTTGTTGATATCATATTTCTTGAACCCCGCAGGGGTACTTACTGAGCGTTCCATTCGAAAGCTCATGCACTTGTTTTCTTCCTGTTTACAGATCCTGAGGCGTAGGACACTAGTACGCAGGAGCTGAGCCGATCGTGGGTCGGGTGATTTGCAGAGGTCCGAGGACCTTGTCTATCTTTCTGTTTTGAGTGAGATATTATGTTTTGTAGGTCCCCTTAGGGCCTGGTATTTGTAGGGTACTTGAACCCTTGTTATTTATTTTCCGCTGAACTCTGTTTATTTTGAATAAATTAAGTTGTTTATTTTGCATTATCTGCTTACACACTTAGGCCTTGTATCCGGGTGGGGCCCGTCTCTACTCGGCTACGGCCTCACACTGCGATGCGAGATCCCGAGGTCGGGTGGCGTTCTGAGAATATGTTTCCTTCACTACAACCCTTAATTCTCAAAAGGTTAACATCAGTCCGGAGTGCTCTGGAATTTCAATGGCAGAGAAATCCAAGAAATCAATTTTTAAAACTCACGAGCTCTGCCATATTCTTGGTGAAATAGATATATAGATTAAAAATAGATGGTGATATTGTAAGTGACTTGAAGATAAGTTTCTGGATTAACCCAAGCCCCTTGAAAGTTAAGATATTCATGTGACTGACATGGGAAGACATCATACTTAACTTGAACTTGAACTTGAACTTGAACTCAAATTTGAGCTCGAAAAATAAATGAGTCGAACTCAAACTAGAGTCAGCTCGTTTGAGTTCGGTTCGAAGTTCGAATATATATATATATATATATATATATATATATATATATATATATATATATATATATTCTCATTTGATTTGATGGAACTTAAATCAGTATAATATAATATTAATATATATATATATATATATCAAATCAGTATATATATATATATATATATATATATATATATATATATATATATATATATATATATATATATACACGTGTGTGCCAATGTGTGTGTGTGTGATGCTGTCAGCCTGTGAGCAAAATATATACGTGTGTGCCAGTGTGTGTGTGATGCTGTCAACCTGTGAGCAAAACACAAAAAAGTTAGTTTCATTTTAGTCCCACATCGGACAAGAAAGGAAGATGAGGTTGTCAAAGTGCTATATAATTAGATGTTGAGCATGGTAAGCAGTGAGCAAAGAGCAAGCTACTCTCTTGCTTTTTACTAAAGAATCCCATCATTTGAAAAATTTGATGGTATTTAATAGTGTTAAATTTTATTTTTTTAATTTTGATTATTTATAATTAAATTTTGTGGCTAATATGAGTCGAATTGAAATTTGAACTTCGAAATGAAATTTATAGTTCGAACTCGAGCCGAACTTGAGCTCAAAAATTATCATTCGAACTCGAGCTGAACAATTTGAATTTCGAACCGAACTCGAGCTGGGTTCAGTTCGTTCAGGTTCGGTTCATTGTCACCCCTAATAGTGGTTTGATTTGTTTACTTATGATTCCAATATGGTTGACAAGTGGTCGCTCTTGATCCCAATTTTCAAAAGCTTCATCAGCATATTTTCATTGACGGATTGAGTTGTGTTTATCAGCATCATAATTTGTTTACTTTAATGATTCACATTTCATATTGATATTTATAATATTATAATTAAGTGAATTTTTCGGAGGTATATATGCAAAAAGTATTAATTTTTTTAAAAAGTTTTTTATTTGTCACCTACTAAAAAATAGTCAAATCACTTGTACCTTCTCATTTTTCAATAATATTTCATAAATTTCTCATTTATTTTTATTTTACTTATCACCTTATAGACCAAACTTTTGTACTTTAACCTAAGTTAAATGTAAAACTTAAGGTTGTAATATATATAAAGTGACAATCTTATCTTTTTTATATAAATAATATTATTTTCAATATTTTTTCTCACATTTTAACTAATTTAGCACCTCTAAAGGTTCATGATGTGCTCATTCTTAGTTTTTGATGTATTTTACATTTTTTTAATAAAAATTTAATTATTTTGTTTTACTTCAAATATCTTACGAATAATTTTTTTTAATGTATGTTATTAAAATTTAAATAAAAATATTGATTAATCACATTTTTTTAGTAAATTTAACATAAATTTACTCGTAAACCTTTTAGAGCATGTTTGGATGGATAGGAATTTTATTCCATAAGATGTAGAGATGATTCCTGTTGGAAAAAGATATGAAAAATTCATACGGAGTGAGTGTTTGGCTATGCACGGTAAAAATTTCTTATAAAATGATTTTAATAAGAGCTTTTTACTCACCACCCCCTTAAAAATAGGCAAATCACTTATCACCCTCTCACATTTCAATAATACCCTATAACTCCCTCATTTATTTTTATTTTATTTGCCACCCTTGGGTTAGTTCTCCCAACCAAAAATTTTGAATAATTTTTAAAAACCACTTAAAAAAAACAAAGTAAAAGACAAAAATACCCTCTTCTTTTCTCTTCTTTTCATAATTGATATTTGCCCATTACTAATAAGCAATTGAGAAATTCTAAAAAGGGTTATAAGTAAATTATATTTTATTAAGGGGCTCCAAGTAAATTTATGTTAAATTTATTTATTAAATTTATTTAAAAAAATGTGATTAACCTATTTTTATATTCAATTTTAATAATAGATATTAAAAGATTATTTGTAAGATATTTAAAGTAAAACAAAATAATTAGATTTTCATTAGAAACATATAAAATACATCAAAAACTAAAAGTGAGTACATCGTAAACCTTTTAATCTTATAAATTGAAGTTTTTTAATGTTTGGAAAATAGGATGTGTGAAAAAAAATCATTGAAAATGATATCATAAATAAAAAAAGGGTAAAACTATTATTTTATATATATTATAACCCTATGTTTTACATTTTACCCAACTTAAAGCATAAAACATTGGTCCAAGACTCCAAGGAGTGATAAGTAAAATAAAAATAAATGAGATGGTTACGGGGTATTATTGAAAACTGAGGGGGTACTGATAAGTGATTTAATTATTTTAAGTGGGTGACAAATAAAAAACTCTTTTAAGACTAAAAAATTGAGTTTTTAAAAAATAGCTGACAAAAAACACAGTTAGGAAAAAAAAGGTCTGACCTCTTTTACATATTCACTATGGAATCTTTGTTATATTTTCCCCATAAAATGATAACCAAACGGGCCAAAATAAAAATTCCATCGTAATGTTGCATTCCACAGTAATGAGGGCCATTCCTATGAAATATGGGTGCATCCAAACATGCCCTTAATAAATCATAATTTATTTATAACCCCTTTCAAAAAAATTTAATTGCTTATTAGTCATTGGTAAATATCAATTATGAAAAGAATAAGGTATCTTTGTCTTTTACTTTTTCTTTTGAAATTGTTTTATAAACTATTCAAAACTTTTAGTTGGAAGAACTAACTCAAGGGGCAGTAAATAAAATAAAAATAAAGAAGGGGCTTATGGGCATATCGAAAAATTAGGGGGGTGAGAAGAAGTGCTTTGGCTATTATTCAGGTTGTGATAAGTAACTAATGTTAACCTAGGGGCATACATGATACATGCAATGAAATACTCACAATTATGGAATGGTTTTTTCAAAGGTATATTATACATTATATTGACAGTTGTATATCTCTCCAAAACAAATAAAAAACTTATATATATATATATATATATATATATATATATATATATATATATATATATATATTGCTTCTAAGTCCTATTGTTTGGTTATTCAACTATGTATATACATCATGATTTATTATAAAAGAAAGAAAGCTTGTAGTGTGAAATATATAAATGGGTGCTTTAACTTGAAGGCAGTATTCATGGGTTGAAGATGGGTAAAAAAAAATTTAAATAAAAGAATGTGATTTATTTATTTTATTAAAAAAAAAGAAAATGGAAAAATAGTGTGCTAAATGATTTATTTATAGGACCTGATATCACCTGCCCAAGAAACAACCCCCACCTCCACCTTAAAAAATAAGTTTGTTTTTTCTTCGTCAAAAAATCAACATTCAAAGTTAGGTAGTTTTGTTTTGGCTGTATTTGAAATTACATGTAATTTTAAATTTGGGATCTTTAAAAGCAGCTGTTTGGTTGACAGGATTTTTGATTGGCGAGATTTTGGATGGATTTTGAATAATTTGTTCAGCTGAACCCAACTAACTTATGTTTCTTCCAAGAATAAAAGTTCTATTCCACTTAAAAAAAGACCAACAGCTGTGATTCTTTCCTGTCAATATATATATATATATATCTTAAATAATGTGTGGTTATACATTAATTCAACGATGCCTCAATTTCAACAAACTTGAAATCAATATTAATTAGCAAATAACCTTAAATAAGTTTGAGGGCAAATAGTAAATTTAAAAAACAATAGAAAAATAAAGCATAAAAAGTTTTTATATTTTTCACCTGCTTTTGTTCAATCACAAACTTATCAAATCCCTCGCATATCTCTTTAAAACACTTACCCTTGTTTCTGTGACATATGCTCCATCAATCCACCAATTTTCATCCATTGGTAGAGGCCTTTTAGTGGCTCCCACAACGACCTTCAAACCCCCCTTATTCACTCCCACAACACCATACCAAACCTTATAACATATGCCACAACACCAAAAATCTTTTAATTTACATTTGACCCTATTGCATGATCCTGCTCGCTTGCGCTCATTGGTTCATCTGAGAATTCTCAAAGGATTGGGAATCGAGTAGTTAATTATATTAAAAACTAATTTATATTTGAGTGATTGTTATGGTAGTTTCATTGTTTATATTATTCCATAATTCAAAATTCTAAAAGAAAATTGGAAGGTACCAATATGTTTCTCTTCTCTTCTCCCTCCCTTATTCTTATACCCTCCATATCTTTGTCCTTGTGAAAAACTTGCCGTAGGTTCGTCTGGTACCATACAATCCAGATTATCTAGATGAGTCAGTACTGTGGTCTGAGAGCACCGACACTGGTGAAGGTTTCCGTTGCATTAGAATGGTGAACAACATCTGCTTGAACTTTGATGCTTTCCATGGAGATGAGAATCATGGTGGAGTGCGTGATGGAACCACTGTTGTGCTGTGGGAGTGGCTGAAGGGAAAGAACCAGAGGTGGAAGATTGCTGCTTACTGTAAGTCACTCTTTTCCCAAAGAACCATCATATGTTTGCAGTTAGCTCTACTCCAGTTCTGGTCCACTTCATCCCATATTTGCTTAATTGTAATTTGTTGCTCAGTATATTCCTAATTCATCATTATGCTTGTTCTTGCCACCCTCTTTGGGTCAAACTCCTAGTCTTTGAATGTTAGATTGCACCTTGATTTCCAAATTTACCAGACAGTACAGGCCATCAGTGCTAGCTCTAAGCATTTTGGTTTGCGACCCCCCAAGTCTGCTACAGCTTAGCCACTACACTTCTGTTAGATTTCCCTAGCACATTCCCCACTGGGAGAGATGACCCGCTAAATGTATCTCCACCCATACTCTTGTTGCCCACTTGTACTCACTGACCAAATGGGTAATGGTTTCATCTTTTAAGTAATACCGTGAACAATGGTCATGAGGGCCTATGATCATCATATATAGATATTGTCTTGTAGGTAATCTATCGTGAAACAATTTCCATAGGAAATGCTTCAGCTTTAGGAGTTGTTTGAAGCTTCCACATCCTCCTCCATCCTTCCCAAGGGGGATCTTCTTCTCCCCCTCTAAGCTTATCATAGTTTGTAGTTGTTAGAGTTCTTTCGAAGGTTCCTAGAATCCAACCCCAGTTCTCCTCCTTGTTTGGTTGTTCCATTTGTTTGGATCTTATTCATTGGGTTAGTGAATATATGTATAATCACCTCTGTGTCCCATTGGCCATCATAGTGTAAATCTTTCACCTACAAATCAGACTAGTCATAGTCCATATTTATAAAGGTAGGTTTTAGTTGGAGTGGAATTTCAAACAACCATAGATCTTTTAGCATTGAGTTAGTAGTTACGATCTTGACAGGAGCTATGAAGTTTCTTATGGATATGTCAGTCACTTTTAATATTTTGTATGTCCAAGAGGTATTCCTGCTAGCATTCTGGTTTCACACATCAAAATAACCATATTTCTCTTTTGTTAATGCAACCCATATTTTGTCACTGATGTTTAACAAGTGCAAAACCTATTTAGATAGTAATGTAGTTTTCATCAATTTTAACTCTTTAACACCTAGTCCACCTTCAGGTTTGTGTCTAGAAACAGTTTTTCAGTTAATGAGTCCACTGTTGTTGCTATTCTAGATTAAACTTCTAACCCTTTTGGATTTACTTTCCAGTATATATGGTGTCTAGTATTGCATATGTGTTTAGACTATAAATAGGTAATGACATGATCACAAAGTTAGCTAAGGTCACCCTCCCAACCAGTGATACGTTTAGTGTATTTCAGTGTGCTAACTTCTTCTCTAATTTTTCAGAAAGATCTCTAAACTTAGTCAATGGAATTCTGAACGGTGATATCCAACAACCTAAGTATTTGAAGGGGAAAAACCAATCTATTGTAGCTTAAGTATGTTTTCTATTGCTCTTCTAAGCTTCAGATTAAGCCATGAAGGAAAAAAATACTTCATATTTATTGTGATTTATTCTCTGACCAGTTAACATAGAATGGATATCTATGCACATTTTGGTAGCCTTAGAGTTTTTTCTAGAGGCTTTACAATAGACAAGTAGGTCATCGGCATATATGATATGTTTTTAATCCTAATTCCCCTAAGCATATTCAGAGCCTCATACTTGTTGAGAATGTTTGTTAGGACTTGTGAGACTATGATAAAAAGGTAGGAGGATAAAGGGTCTCTCTATCTAATCTTTGCCTTTGGTTTAAACCACCTACATATTTTTCCCTTGATAATAAATTTCATGGTTCGTAACTCTATGCATCTTTTGACCCAGTTGACCCATTAGAAAGGGATGTCCTTTCTCAGCATAATAATATTGAGGGCTTTTTGCAGGTGTACCCCTGAATAATTTTAAAATTACGTATTTACCCTTGAATAAAACATAATTGTATATATACCCCTGAATAATAGGTATAATTGCGTATATACCTTTGGGGTTAAAATCAAATGAAAAACCGTCAAGTTAACAAACGGTAGACATGCAAAATGACCATTATACCCTTTAGATATATACCCCTAAAAAATTTGTTTGACTATAAATTTAAAAATACCCCTTTAAAAATCTAAATTTTAAAATAGTTAAAAATATATATATATAAAGAGGGTTATTTTGGACATTTTCCAACCCTTAACCTAAGTTTTAACCATGGTTAAGATTACTTGGTTAACTTCTGTCAACGGATCCTAACAGTAGTGGTATATCCGCAATTCAACATGTTTTTCAGGGGTATACAAGCAATTATGATTTTTTCGGGAGTAAATATGCAATTATGAAACTTTTGAGGGGTATATAACCAATTTCCCATAATATTGACAATATCCCAATTCATTATATCATATGTTTTTTTTTCCGGTAAGTAGCAAAAAGTTCTTGACAGTTTGCTACTTATTTTTGGGTCCTTGGGAGGGGGTGTTTACTGTTGCTGTTTTGGGCCAGTTTTGGTCCCCGACAACCATGCCAAAACAGTGCCAGTGACTTTTTGATAATTTTCCCTTTTTTTCCCATGTCAATTTATAATAACATCATTGAGTGTTATGAGGTGTTCTTTTTTTTAAAAAAAAAGTTAATTCCGCCAACAATATATTATCAAAGATATTCCTATCATTAATAAATATTGTATGTTCTTTACTAATTATACTGGACAATTTTAGAAAAACCTAAAAAAATAAAATTTTACAAAGAAAATTATTAAAAAGTAATTGCACATATGACATTTTGAAGCAAACTGGGGCCATGTCATCAAATATTATTGTTGTGGCATTTGAATTACTGTTGGCATTAGGCACCAATTTTTTTTTTTTTGGTTAATTTTCAGTAAAGCCTACATTTGGAACACAGCTTCATGGTTTTTTATAAAAAAGATTTATTTGAATTATTTTTGAAAATCTATAATTAATCTAAACTCTATAAATTTTTATTTTTTAATTAATTCTATCACATTAATTTAATAAATAAAATTTAAGTTCCATATTGAAATATATATCTTGAAAACTTTAAAAATTACTTTTAAATTTATTTCTAAAGGTCATAAAAAGCTAAAGATCAGATATTAGAATAACTCCTTTATTTTTAAAGGTCTTAAATTTTTTTTTAATAGATCTGTATATTTATTTTAAGAAGAGAACTTATCTTCAATTTTTTTTAAAAAAAAAAGTTGAGGTAATAAAATTATTTGTAAAAATGAAAATTCGGCGTCAGGTTAATTATAATGATTTTTAAGATTTCTAAAGTTTTGATATCAATTTTTAGATGGGGACCTGATCTTTATTCATGTTTTTAATCTACAAAAATAAAGCTTGTTATCAAAAATTTTGTATCATAATATTTTTAAATATAACTTCGGTTTAAAATTTAAAAAATAATTTTTATTTTGTATAAATGTGATAAGTCACGAGTCAAACCCATCCCCCTCTCCTCTTTTGTCAAAGGAATGAATTATCAACTTTTGTTATGATTTTTTTATAAATGGGATAAGTCACTAATTTTTTTTTTTTTTTTGTTATGATTTATGAAGGTTGGCCTCCCGCCTATGACTCACCGGGCTATTCTCCGGTCCAGAACGTCCCCCAAGAGTCCGGCCCCGAGTATGGCCCCCCGCCGCCGGCTCCCTACCAGCCTTACGCCGGCAGCCTTGCGTCGGTCCTGAGGCAGCCGACGGTTAGGGTTTTCACCATGGCCGAGGAGAATTACTCGCTTTCAATTCGTAACGGGAAGGTCATTCTCGCGCCGGCCAATCCTAGGGATGAGTACCAGGTAAAGATTTCCCATTTAATTTTTATGAGTTCAAAGTTGGATCTTTATTTTTAACTGATAATTGTTTTCTCTCCAAGTTGAGGAGCAAAATTTGATTTTTAGTTAAATGTCATGTTGGTTTTTGGTTCACCAAATTCTTTTGTTCTTATTGAGGGTTCATGTGTTTCTTATTTATTTGCAAGTATGATTATATGATTTTTGGTGTGTTGTAGCACTGGATCAAGGATCGGAAATTCAGCACCCAGGTGAAGGATGAGAATGACTTCCCAAGCTTTGCTCTTGTCAACAAAGTTACTGGACAAGCTATCAAGCACTCTATTGGAGCAACTCATCCTGTAAGTCAGTCTTAAATCTTAAATCTTAAATCAGTAAACTTGCAGAATTAGTCAAAACTTGTTGGGTGCTCAATTGCTGTCATTCAAAATAGATATGGTCATTGCAATTGAAGTCTTGCATCGCATCTCACTAGCATTTTGCATATCATTGGAATTTGAACGAGTGATTATCACAATCTTTATTGTATCCTTGTATAAAAATTGAAATGGATGATCCAGCATATAAGTCTCACAAGTCACAACCATAAGCCTGTCACATAGATCATCATCCTGAACTGTTAACCTAATGTAGATATTGGAGAATCTCTACCTAAATATTTGTCTATTGAATTCAATTATAATTGGAAATGCATCAAACTGTATATTTTGGTTCTTGTAATTGTCATCCCCTCTTCTTTATCCTGTTATTGTGAATTTTTTTTTTTCAAATAATTATTGGACTCCTATTCTCATCTCCTGTGCTCTTATTCTTATGCATGGTGACCATCTTTGTTATCCCTCTTACTCTATTGAATGCTAATATTGCTTGTGGTGAAAAAATTATTGAATTTCTCCTCTTCTCCCTCCCTTATTCTTATACCTTCCATATCTTTGTCCTTGTGAAAACTTTGCTGTAGGTCCGTCTGGTACCATACAATCCAGATTATCTCGATGAGTCAGTACTGTGGTCTGAGAGCAACGACACTGGTGAAGGTTTCCATTGCATTAGAATGGTGAACAACATCCGCTTGAACTTCGATGCCTTCCATGGAGATGAGAATCATGGTGGGGTGCGTGATGGAACCACTGTTGTGCTGTGGGAGTGGCTGGAGGGAAAGAACCAGAGGTGGAAGATTGCTCCCTACTGTAATCACTCGTTTCCTCAAGAACCAATGCTTTGTGCTTGTGCTCTACTTTTGGTTTTTCTAGCATATATTTTCTCAAGTATCTAGGACAAAAAGCCAAGAAAAAAGGTAATTCTCATCAGTTATTCTCCTTTTCATTGCAATCAACTAAACTTGTTTCCCTTTCTGCTCTGTCCCACAGGATGGGGGATGCTGATTATATATATATATATCAGGCCTGCAACTACTAGTACCCTTGAAAAATAAGCTGCCTTTGGATATGGCTATCTTTATCTTTTACTTTTTCTGTCTGACCCTATAGGGGACATCTGTATTGAGGTTTTATGGACACCTTACTGTATTACATGAATCTTTTCAGTAAACCATATCTATATATGGTTGATTGATGGTATGAAAACCTTGTTATGATCTCCGGTCACATTATCGAATAAATACATACATATATAATGATGAACATGATCTCCTGCAAAGTTGATTAATTTTGATTGCTGCTCAGGAAGTTAGAGATATCAGTGTTGCAGAGTTGAGTTTCTTGTCTTTCTTTGTGCATAATTATTGGTTATGTGTGGTTTAAACATCAATTAATGTTTAGAGATCATGTAGAATAGATCTGAGATTTAGACAAGAGGGCCTATTATATTAGGGATGAAATTGTAAATGATGACATTATGATCTTATTAGTAGTGTTAAATCTTTCTGGGCTGGACTCTACTGGTCCAGCCCCAATAACTATTGGGCTTAGTCTAAATCTCCACACTAGTAGTGATAGTGTCCGCTTTGGGCCCGAGCCCGCACGGTTTTGTTCTTGGGTTTAACCCAAAAGGCCTCACTACTAAGAGATATGCTTTATTACTTAAGCCCTACACTTTTTTCTTCAACAGTCGATGTGGGACTATTATTTGATTTCTAACATCCTCTCTCAAACAAAGGCCCACATCTACTCGAACGCCAACTTCTATCCAAGTCTACCGTCTGGCAACCAACTGCAATCTAGACAACTGCCTGACACCAATTCAATAACCAACTGCAATCCAGGTCCACTGCCTGGCCCAACTAACTGCAATCCAAGTCCACTGCCTGACACCAACTCAATAACCAACTGCAATCCAGATCCATTGCCTGGCTACCAACTTTTTTTTTTTTTTTTTACATATCTACCACCGGTTCTGATACCATGTGAAATTTTTGTGAGCTGGACTCTACTGGTCTAGCCCAACAACTATCGGGCTTAGTTTACATCTCCACATTAGTAGTAATATTGTCCGCTTTGGGCCCAAGCCCGCATGGTTTTGTTCTTGGGCTTAACCCAAAAGGCCTCACTACTAATGGAGATATGCTTTATTACTTAAGCCACTACACTTTTTCTTCAACAACCGATGTGGGACTTTGTTTGATTTCTAACAAGTAGGACATTAGAAATTAGAATGCATTTGGAGTAAAAATGATTAGTTGTTCTCTACTGAACTCTTATGTTTTTTATTTTGAATAAACTTCTAGCAGTTGTGTTGTCTTCTCTAGGAATGAGTATGAATTCCTAGGTCCTATGCCCTTCCAACAATATTCGGCATTCAGCTGTGATGTCTCGTGTATTCCAGTTGTAGTCATTTCCTCTCTATTTGAGGATCCTTAGTATATATTGGTTGTTTGTGTACATGATTGCTTCTGTTGACCCCATTTGCCTCAGCTTCTCAACACCGGTCTTTACAACATCCACTTTTGCTTCAAAAGGCTAACTTATCCCTACATGTCTTTATACATGTAGTACAAAAATCACCTATATTAGATAGGATTAAATGAGCTATTCCAGTTGTATCATCTTTCTTTTTCCAAGAACCATCTGTAAATAACAGATCATGTTTGCAGGAGCTCTACTCCAGTTCTTGTCCACTTCATCCCTTATTTGCTCAATTGTAATCCTTTGCTGAGTATATTCTTGATTCATCATTATGCTTGTTCTTGGCACCCTCTTTGGGTCAAACTCTTGGCCCTTGAATATTTAATTGCAAGTTGATTTCCAAAGTTACCGGAGAGTACATGTCATTAGCGCTAGCTCTGAGCATTTTTGTTTGTGACCCCCAAGTTTGCTAGAGCTTAGCCATTGCCCTTCTGTTAGATTTCCCTACCATCTTCCCCACTGCAAGAGATGTCTTGCTTGTTGTATCTCCTCTCATACTCTTGTTTCCCACTTGTACTCAGTGATCAGATGGTTAATGGTTTCATCTTTTAAGTGACACCATGAACAAAGGTCATGAGGGCCTATGTTCATATATTCTTTTGTAGGTAATCTATCATGAAGCAATCTCCATAGGAAATGCTTAATCTTGGGAGTTCTTTGAAGCTTCCATATCCTCCTCCATCCATTTCATTGGTTGTAGTCGGATGTTCCTGGAATCCAGCTCCAGTTACCCTTCAGAACTATATATATATATATATATATATATATATATATATATATATATATATAAAATTACCTTTGTGTCCTATTAGCCATTATAATGTAAAACTTTCACCTGCAAATCAGACAAGTCATAGTCACATTTATAAAGGTAGGTTTTAGTTTGAGTGGAATTTCAAACGATGGTTCTTTTACAGTGCATTACTTGTTATGATCTTGACAGGAGCTATGAAGTTTCTTATGAATATGGTACTCACTTTTAATGTTTTGTATGCCCAAGAGGTATTTCTACTAGCATTCTGGTTTCACACATCAAAAGAACTATATTTCTCCTTCATTAATGCAACCCATATTTTGTCACTGATGTTTAACAAGTGCAAAACCTATTTAGATAGTAAAGCAGTTTTTATCAGTTTTAAGTCTTTAACACCTAGTCCACCCTCAGGTTTGGGTCTAGAAATTGTTTTTCAATTAATGAGATGTAGTCCACTGCTACCGTTGTTGCTATTCCAGATGAAACTTCTAACACTTTTGGTTATTCTTTCCAATATAATGTTTGGTATAGCATATGATGTTAGACCATAAACATGTAATGACATGATCATAAAGTTAGCTGAGGTCATCCTCCCAGCCATTGATAGATTTAGTGTTTTCCAGTGTCCTAACTTCTCTACTTTTTCAATAAGGCCTCTAAATTTAGTCATTGGAATTCTAAATGGTGATATCCAACAACCTAAGTATTTGAATGGGAAAACACTCTATTGTAGCTTAAGTACATTTTCTATTGCTCTTCGAAGCTTTAGATTGAGTCATGAAGGAAAGCATATTTCAAATTTATTGTGGTTTATTCTCTAACCAGTTAACTTAGAATATATTTTGATAGCCTTAGAGTTTTTTTCTAGAGGCTTTACAAGAGACAAGTAGGTCATCTGCATATATGATATGTTTTTAATCCTGATTCGTCTAAACATATTCAGAGCCTCATACTTGTTGAAAATGTTTGTTAGGACATGTGAGACTATGATATAAAGGTAGGAGGATAAAGGGTGTCCCTTTCTAATCCCTACATCCTGTTTAAACCGCATACATATTTTTCCATTGATATAAATGCCATGGTTAGTGACTCTATGCAAGTTTTAACCCAGTTGACCCATTGGTCAGGGAAGTTCATTCTCAGCATAATAGTATTGACAACATCCTAACTCATTATATCATTTTTTTCCATATCAATTTTTAGTAACATCATAGGGTGTTTTGAGGTGTTCTTCTTTTAAAGAAAAAGCTAATTCTTGGGCCAACAATATATTATCAAAGATACTACTATCATTAACATTTAATGTTCTATGTTCCTTACTAACTATGCATGACAATTTTAGAAAAACCTAAGAAATAAAAATTTACAAAAATATATATAAAAAAAAAAGTAATTGCACAAATGACATATTGGGGTAAATTTTTCAGGTGGGTACCGTATTATGGCCAAATCTCACTTTGAGCATCAAACTTCAATTTGTTACTTTTTGGGTACCCTATATCGATTTGGTTTCACCGGGCGAGTACCCGAGTGTTTCCAATGATAATTTAATGACGTGGACGCCGAAAGTGCCCTGCAATCATTTTTAAATTTTTTTTAAAAGAATCCACGTCAACACCTCTTAAACTCCTTTCCTCACTCCCGCTCCATTTCTTAGCCAAGAAGGCCTGAAGTCATTCAAATGAATTTCGGATGCTAACTTGTTGTCTAATCAAGAACTAAAATCAAAAAATATAAATGATGATAGTCTTTTGCTTGATGCGGTTTTGCAAGCATAGCCATTTAAGGTGAAGCATAAACCTTCATAAGGTGAAACCCTAACATGAATCTACATTTTAAACTTGTGTAAAAATTAAACTTCTACAAGCTTCCATCATGAAACCACTTATTGTATCAGGGTGGTTCATCCGAGGCCCTTCTTAATAGCCAATTGATCGACATCTCATGCCTCGTCCTCTCGCTCCTGCCGGTAACTACGTATGCTTCCGAGGCTCTCGGAGAAGAGATCCCTCACTTAGGTGAGGAAAGGGGCGCGGATGTGGGTTCTTCGGTGAGGAAAGGGGCGCGGGTGATGGTTCTCCGATGAGGAAAAGGGCGGAGTAAGGGTTCTCGAGTGAGGAAAAGGGCACGGGGTTAGGATTCTCGACTGAGGAAAGCGCGGGTGAGGACATGAGTTTAAGAGATGCCGACGTGGATTAAAAAAATTAAAAAAAAATGATTACATGGCACTTTCGGTGTCCACATCATTAAATTATCACCGAAAACACTCGAGTATCCGCCTGGTGAAACCAAATCGATACAGGGTACCTAAAAAGATACAAATTGAAGTTCAAAGTGAAATTTGACCGTAGACTGAAAATTTTACCTTGCCATTTTGAGCCAAACCGTTAACCGGGACCATGTCATCAAATATTATTGTTGCGGCATTTGAAATACGGTTGGCATTAGCCACCATTTTTTTTTTTTGGGTTAATTTTCAGTAAAGCCGGCTCTACATTTTAAACACAACTTCATGGTTTTTTAGAAGTGACCTTGTGGACGATCCAGAAGACGCTAGAGGGGGTGGGCTTGGCGGTGCTTGTACGGAGGACCTCGGCCTTGTCAATCCATACAACGACGATGCGGTCATACTGCTCTCCAGGGCAAGAGATGGCGAGATCAAGGACTACGAAGGTCCAAGAGGAGGGACAAGGGGAGAAGCGAGCAGAGATTGAAGGAGAGCCGAAGGAGTGGGTGAAGGAGTAGGAGAGGATGGTGTGGGAGCAGGCGGGATCGTCGACCGGGAGGTAGTCTAAGGGGAAGGTTGGATCGAGGTATTCTTGGGCATCGGAGTAGTCTTCGAAGTCGATCGGGCGACGGAGGATGAAGCAATTGGAAGATGTTCGACTAAGAGTGATGTGAATGAAAAAGTTAGTTAACTAATCAATTTTATATTTTAGTTAATAAAAAAATTAGTGACTTCACCTCACGGCCGTCTCACGAAAATTGAGGGAGGTGTTTTTTTAAAACTTACAAAAAGTTGTGGTTGTTTTTTAGAGTTAAAACAAATTGAAGTACCAGGTCAAAAAAAGCCACATTGTTTAGGTGGGTAAAAAAAATTAACCCAAAAAGATTTATTTGGAATTATTTTTGAAAAACTATAATTAATCTAAACTCTATAAATTTTTATTTTTTACCTAATTCTATCACATTTAATTAAAAAATAAAAATTAATTTCCATATTAAAAATATATCTTGAAAACTTAAAAAATTACATTTAAATTTATTTCTAAAGGTCATGAAAAGCTAAAGATCAGATATTAGAATCACTCGATTATTTTTAAAGGTCTTAAAATTAATTTATTTTAATAAATCTTTATATTTATTTTTCATAAGAGAACTTATCTTCAATTTGTTTTAAAAAATTTGAGGCAATAAGATTATTTGTAAAATAAGAATTCGGCATGAAGTTAATTAGGGCTGAAACTCCAAACCGCCTAAATCGCTCCAAACCAATCAGTTGAAACCGTTGGTTTTCCAAACCGTTGAAACCGAAAAAAATTGGTTTGGTTTGGTTTGAAATCGATTAATATTCGGTTCGGTTCGGTTTGCAATTTCTGAATCGCAGTTTGAACTGAACCGAACCGTATATTCCTCCTTTTACTGTGATTGAACCAACATGGTCTTATATTATCCGACTTGGGTTAACCTTGTAGGGATTAGTATGAGATAAAAGGAGATAATCATAATTTGATTAAGATTTTATATTTGAATTTGAATTGGATCAAGATTCATCTCATAGATATAATTATAAAAAGTTTATGATTGATCTTTATCTTTAATAAAGATTTGAGTGAAGCTAGGACACTCTGGAATTCAGAAAAAGTGGCTAACCAAAATTGTTTCGCATGCCAAATAAGTCTCCCACATATAATTTCAACCACAACGGAGAATACACCGGATGGCTCGGAGCGCGTCTAAGCCATATGTCTCTATTACATCACCTTGAAAAGGTGGAATTCGGGTAAAGTGGCTCACCAAGTTGTTTGGAATACCAAATAACGCCCCCAAAATTTTTTTTAGCCCAAACAGAGCGCCGGTGTGAGAGATGTGCAAGAGATATGATGAGAGAATAAACATGCAATTATTTTATCTTTCAAACCGAACTGAACCGCAAACCGAACCAGTTTGGTTTGGTTTCATTTTTCAAATTGTTCGGTCCGGTTTGGTTTGATTTTTTTCAAACCGAAAAATACCGGTTTGGTTTGGAAATTCGTCCAAACGGACCCAAACCGAACCGATTTCACCCCTTAACCTTAATGATTTTTAAGATTTCGAAAATTTTATATCAATTTTTAGACCACAACCTAATCTTTATTCATGTTGTCAAAAAAATTTATCATATTATTTTAAAATATATCTTCTGTTTAATTTTTTTTTGGAAATTATGGATAAACCACTTTTCATTTATAATTTAAGCAAAAAGTTTTACCTTGTACCAAGTCATATACAAATCATAAATGAAAAGGAACATGCTGGGCTCAACATATCAGTGGAGCGGCATCCCGTGGCCTTGGTTGGCCGGTCGCCCTTTGCGGTGTCTAGGTTGGGGTCTCCTCATCCTCAAAGTCTGTATCCGGTTGTTCTCGGTGATTCTCTTCCCGTGTAGATTCTAAGCTTCGCTTAATTGTTGACTAGGCCGTTTGTAGCACTTGCCTACTATTTACAGGAGCAGCATCCAACCATGAAAGCATGAGATAGTTGATAGCCCGGATAAGGTGCTTGAAAACAAGATGTTTATCATTAAAACATCTCTGATTTCTCTCGAATCACAAACTTCATGTTACAGGGATAGCCAACTTTTTAAAATTAGTTGGTGAAACCAGTGTTTGAAATGGGTAAATTGGACCCATGGCCACAAAAGTACTCGGATTATAATATTATGGCCACAAAACAATTTTTTCTGTCTAAAAACCCCATAAAACTTCGCTCCGGTTGCATGTAAAGCCAAAATAGACGTTTTTGATGGAATCTTGGGCGAACCTGTACAAGTGGCGCTTACGTGTCACAGACATGTGACAAGTAATTGACATGTGTGCACCATGCCATTAACACCTGTTAAGTAATTGACACAGGAACATGCAACTTCATAAAGATGCCACGTCAGTGGCCACGTCATAGCCACATCATCGACACAAAATAATGCGGTCTTCAATATGAGCCCAACCACCCTCAACAGTGCAACAAAAATTTGCTTCTTACTCTTACATGTCACAAGATTTCCACCTAAAAATGTGCACTATCAAGTCATAGACCTCCTATTCGTCGATGAGCATGACCAATCGTGATCGGCCTCCTTCAATAGGAATATTGAAAATCGAATTTTTGGGATTTGTAAGACAATTCTTTTCTATTATATTAGCATTAGTTAGTGATCCCGATTCGATGAGTCCTTTCTTATGAGTAATTTTGTGGTGATGATGAGGTCTATGGCGTAATATCTTTATAAAGTTACATGTCCATCTGTCAATGACATGACACACACGTGTCAATTACTTGTCAAGCGTTACTGACACATCAGCGCCATGTGTGCAGACTCAGGAGATTTCATCAAAAAAAGCATATTTTGACTTTATATGCAACCAGAGTGAAGGTTTATGGGTTTTTTAATAGGAAAAATTATTTTGTGCTCATAGCATTATAATCCAAGTATTTTTGTCACCACCAGTGAGTGAAGGCCAGTGTTAGAGCTGTCAATTCGGGCCTAGCCCGCTGGGCCGGCCCGCCCCGCCAACTAAAAAAGGTGGGTTGGGTTGGCCTTTTGTAGGCCCGCTTGGGAGCGGGCCTAACGACCAGCTGGCAGTATGGTTTTGGGCGGCGGGCTTTGGGCGGCCCAGCCCACCCCTTAATTTATTAAAAAATAATAATAATAAAAACTGAAAAATTAAAATTACCCTAATTCTAAAAATGAAAAGACTAAATCCTAAAATACCTAGAACCCTATTTCTAACGGGTAGAGCTGTCAAAACCATCATTAATGAAAATTATTATTATTATTATTATTATTATTATTATTATTATTATTATTATTATTTTGAAAGAAAGATCAAAGATGGAAGGATTTGAATTAAACATAGTTACATAGTAGACTAGTAGTGCATGAATGATGAATTAGCCTCCAAAATTCATGGTATGGCCCATGGGCCATGGCAAAACAAACAAATATTATTAAACTTTAAACCTGAGTTTTTTTTTTTTTTAATTTATGGTGGGATGGCCCGTCCAGCCCACAACCCATGGTGGGTCGGGTTGGGTTGGCATTTTGCCAGCCCGCCAAATGGCGGGCCGGCCCGCCCCGCCCCGCCAAATGGCGGGTTTTGGCGGGCTGCGGGCCGGCCCGCCCCGCCAACCCGTCTTGACAGCTCTAGCCAGTGTCAGGGAGACAGAGGGTTAGTTTTGTAATTATATTTGCTATGATTAAAAAAAAAAATTAATTTTCTGATTTTTTTTAAATGGCAAATATTTTCAGACAAAATAGAAAACAGAAAACAAAAAACAGAAATGAAAACAGAAAACAAGTTCTCACACGCTCCCTCTTTATAATGTGGTCTTATTCAATGCACCATTCCCAAGTAGCGTCACACTCGAAGTTCGATCATGGAGTTCCCCTTTGGCCACCACCATCACCACCACCGCGGCGAGGAGGAGGAGGACCCCAAGTCCTACCCTCCGCCCTCTCACCAGCCCTACTCCCACCACCCCAACGAGTACCCTCCTGCTCCTCCTCCCGCCTATGGCCCACCGGGCTATTCTCCGGTCCAGCACGTCTCCCACCAGTCCGGCCCCGGGTATGGTCCCCCGCCGCCGGCTCCCTACCAGCCTTACGCCGGTGAGCCGGCCCAGAATCCCTACCCTAACTACCCTCAGCCATCCCACGCTCATCACGCCAGCCACGAGAACCACGGCAGGCTTGCTTCGATCCTGAGGCAGCCGACGGTTAGGGTTTTCACCAAGGCCGCGGAGGATTACGCGCTTTCAATTCGTGATGGGCAGGTCATTCTCGCCCCGGCCAATCCTAGGGATGAATACCAGGTAAAGATTTCCCCTTTTTTGAGTTCAACGTTGGATCTTTATTTTTTTGATATTTAATTGTATTTATTTATTTTGTTAATCTTGTTATTGTTTTCGCTTCTGATAGTGTGTGTTGATCTTGGATCTGTCAACGAGTTTCATTGTTTTCTCTCCAAGTTGAGGAGCAAAATTTGATTTTTAGTTAATGTGATGATCTGCTTATTTTCCAACTCCAAACGCAATGTTTTTTTTTTTTTTTTAATATAGATTTGTGTTTCTTTTTGGTACTCGCGCTCTGATAATCTTGTTTTCTTTTTCCTTTTTATATTGAGATTTGGGTCCTTTTTCATTTTGGTTTTTGGTTCACCAAATTCTTTGGTTCTTATTGAAGGTTCATGTGTTTCTTATTTATTTGCAAGTATGATTATATGATTTTTGGTGTGTTGTAGCACTGGATCAAGGATCTGAAATTCAGCACCAAGGTGAAGGATGAGGAAGGCCTTCCAAGCTTTGCTCTTGTCAACAAAGTTACTGGACAGGCTATCAAGCACTCTGTTGGAGCGACTCATCCTGTAAGTCAGTCTTGAGTCTTAATCAGTAAACTTGGAGAATTAGTCAAAACTTGTTGGTTGCTCAATTGCTGTCTTCCAGGTGTGTGATATGATATGTTTTGATATGTGGCTCCTTCACTTTGCTGCCATTTGTTCCTTTTACTTGAATTTTTTAAAGTGGTCAATTGTCCAGATGCTGATTTTACAAAATAGATATGGTCATTGCGATTGAAGTCTTGCATTGCATCTCACTAGCAGTTTGCATATCATAGGAATTAGAATGAGTGATTATCACAATCCTTATTGTATCCTTGTATAAAAATTGAAATGGAAAATCCAGCATAAGTCTCACAAGTCACAACCATAAGACTGTCGCATAGATCATCATCTCTGAACTGTTAACCTAATCTCGATAATGGAGAGTCTCTACCTAAGTATTTGGCTATTGCATTCAATTACGATGGGAAATGCATCAAACTTTATATTTTCGTTCTTGTGCTTGTCATCCCCTCTTCTTGATCCTGTCCTAGTGATTTTTTTTTCAAATAATTAGTGGACTTCTCTTCTCGTCTCCTGTGCTCTTATTCTTATGCATGGTGACCATCTTTGTTATCCCTCTCATTCTATTGAATGCTAATATTTCTGTGGTGAAAGAATTATTGAATTTCTCTTCTCTTCTCCCTCCCTTATTCTTATACCCTCTATATCTTTGTCCTTGTGAAAACCTTGCCATAGGTCCGTCTGGTACCATACAATCCAGATTATCTCGACGAGTCAGTTCTGTGGACTGAGAGCTATGACACCGGTGAAGGTTTCCGTTGCATTAGAATGGTGAACAACATCCGCTTGAACTTTGATGCTTTCCACGGAGATGAGGATCACGGTGGGGTGCGTGATGGAACCACCGTTGTGCTGTGGGAGTGGCTGAAGGGAAAGAACCAGAGGTGGAAGATTGCTCCCTACTGTAAGTCACTCAATTCCTCAAGAACGAATGCTTTGTGCTTGTGCTCTACTTTTGGCTTTTCTAGCATATATTCTCTCAAGAATCTAGTACATAAAGCCAAGAAAAAAATAAGAAATAGGCTATTGCCATCAGTTATTCTCCTTTTCATTGCAGTCAACTAAACTTGTTTCCCTTTCTCCTCTGTCGCACAGGATGAGGGATGCCGATCATATATATATCTATCAGGTCTGCAACTACTTGTATTCTTGAAAAATAAGTTGCCTTTGGATGTGAGTGTCTTTATCTTTTACTTTCTCTGTCTGACCCTATGAGAGGACATCTGTAATGAGGTTTTATGGACACCTTACTGTATGACATGAATCTTTGCATGTTGGTATGCCTGTTTGTGTGATCCTTTTACATGTATGATCATGACAATCATTCTGTAAACTATATCTATATATGGTTTTGTTTGCTGTTCAGGGAGTTGAGATATCAGTGTTGCAGAGTTCATTTTATTGTCTCTCTATGTGCATAATTCTTGTATCTCCGGGAAATCCTGTATTTGTTCCCGTTTCAAGTGTTTGGTTTATGGTATATTGGTTGATAGCTGCATCACCGTCTACATACATACATATAATGATGAACAAGATCTCCTGGGAAGTTGATTAATTTTGATTGCTGTTCAGGAAGTTGAGATATCAGTGTTGAAGAGTTGATTTTCTTGTCTTTCTTTGTGCATAATTCTTGGTTATGTGTGGTTTGAACATCAATTAATATTTAAAGATCATGTTGATTAGATCTGAGATTTAGACAAGAGGGTCTATTATATTACGGATGGAATCATAAATGATGACATTATGATCTTATCAATAGGACATTAGAAATTAGAATACATTTGTTGACTGAATGATATTTTGAGGGTCAAAGTTGTGAGAGTTGAAATGGGCTTATATTTACTGGCATTGAACCATCACAGTTTGGTTTTATATATGAAATGGTTTTTAAGGTGGTGGTTCAACTTTAGTTGTGATTTGTAATCATGTGAAACGGAACGGGCTCGCCCGGCCCGGCCCGGCTCTTGCTGGGCACTGTGCATGGCTATGTCGGCATGTCCCGCTTGCCAGTCATGCTAGACTGGCATGGCCCGCCTACTTTTGGGGGCTGGCCCGGCATGAGGCGCAGCCTGTGTTGTGCCTAGACAGCCCGTTGACAGGCCCACTAAATTTTTTTAAAAAAATAATTTAAAATGACTAAAAAACACAGAAAATCTCAGAAAAAAAAAACCCAAAACTCTCAGGTAATTCTAAAAAAACATCTTTGAAAAAATCGAAATTCAAAAAATTATAAAAAAATCCTATAATTTTTTTTTAAAATCTCAGAAATTTATAAGATTCAAATATAGTAATTCTATAGTTGGTATAATTTTTTTTTAAATAGTTAAAATAATTGGAAAAAAAAATGGTGGGCTAGACAATCCCGCCTTAGGTGCACAATATTGGTCTTGCCTGCTCAAGTGAAAAAAATGAAATGAAATGTTATACTTCACTTTGGGACTGATTGGTTACCTGTAACTAGGTGTATTGTAAAAAGTTTTACATGTAAAACTTATTTTAAGGTGTTTGGTTTGATGTAAAAATGTAGTTATGCAATAAAACTTTTTACATTTTGGGTTGTCTTGCATGATTTCAAAATACAGCTGATTTGGGCTTATTATGAAATGCATGGAAACTTTTGGCTAATTTGTCAAAGTGAGTATACATTCTTAAGAATACTAAATAATTTTACTTAATTAACTTGTCCAATTAATAATATGTTCAATGTTTTTCTAGATTAACAAATTGATATTTTATGGTGAATTATAACATTATCATTGACTTAAATCTTATTAAACAAGTTTTTAAAAAACAGCATACTTAGAGGTGCTGTGGGTTCAAAACCACGGTACCATACCGTGAAGTGAGGGTATCTGTAAATTGGATATGCTTTATGGGTGCACGCATTCACAAATTAGATGCAGACAATCTCAACCCCTAATTTGTAAATATGTACATCCATAGAGCACATCTAGTTTGCACATACCCGCACATCATAGTATGTTGTTGTTTTAAACCCATGACACATTGAATTTACCAATAATAAAAAGCAGTGAATGTGATTAAAAAATATAATTGAAAACCAATGAAAACAATATATAATTATTTTCATTTTCATTTTCTTAATCCAAACACACTCCTAGAAGAGAAATATATATATATATATATATATATATATATATATATATATAAACAAACAAACAATTCAAAGCCAATAGCAAAGCATGATGTCATGCCATATAATGAACCCCAAGTTGATCACCACATCATCACTATTTTATTTTATTTTTAATAAAATCTCATCAAGATTTTTACAAGTTTTTATTTATGATAATAAACTCATCAAGCTTTTGAAAACCATGTGGATAGTTTTAAGCCACAACCAATGCGCCTTGTTGTCATTCTGAAATTGTACTCGAAGTGTCAAGATGCCATCCATAACCTCAGTTTATATCATTATCATCTTTATAATATACACACCATCCCACTAAGTCTCCCATTCTTGTACTAAAAAATTAAAAATAAATAAAATAAATAACTTTTACATATATTTCAAATCTTGTACGGAAAATTAGGTTTACCTACTAAAATTCTGTAAATCCTTTTTAAATATTTATTTATTTATTTATTTATTTATTTATTTATTTTAATCCACTCCCACGTGATGTGCCAACCGGGTCAATGCTATTGCTAGCAATCCAGACCAACACCGCACGGTGGCGGCGTGTCGGGCATCACGCAACACATCTCAACATCCACGTGTCAATCATATATAATTAGTTTATGTCTTAAGGATTAATCAGCTGATTAACCCATGTAAATTTTGTTAGTATAACGATTTACAATGTACATCACTATCAAATCTCAACAGCTCCCATTGGACTTAATTGGATAGCATTGACTAATCTTAATCTTAATCTTAATCCTAATCCTAATCCGAATCAGAATGCATGCAAGACCTGATCTGATCGGACGGCTGAGATGAGCTTGTCGGTGGAACACAAGGCAGGGACAGACTTCGGGCCACGTCAGCGAGGGTGGAGGAGGGAGGTCAAATTTCGGGGTCGGTCATCAAAGTCAACACTTGAAGGGGCACAATATGTGTGTGTGAAGCGCGGTGTGTTAGTTAGGCCCACTTGCTCTATCTGGGGCCCACCACGCTCTTTTTCAACATTTTTTTTTATTATTTATAAATAAAAATATTTATATTTATATGAAAATTGCACGTGCGGCGTGAGCTGGCACGGCACGGAGTAGACCACGTCGCGGAATCTCAGCCGCGCCGCAAGACGTGTTCTCTGGTGATACGTCTTGCCGTGGGTTGCGGCCCAGCTGGCCCAGCAAACCATGCCAACCTTGCTACTTCTCAACTTCTTTTCTTTTCCTTTTTTCCTTTTTTTTTATAATAATTTTTTTTTAAAAAAATCTAATTTGTTAAAAATAAAATGAAATAAATAAATAAATCTATTTAAAAAAAATAAAAAATAAAAAACTAGTTATTTTATATTATTAATATATTCATATTAGAAAAGAAGGCAAGTCCAAGTTGAGCCAACCAAAACCAGAAGACCAGATGCTTTCACAAGTTCAGTTTTGACAATCTCTCTCCTAGCAACTAATGGCTTGTGTCATAAAGAGGAAAAACAATGTCTTAAATATTGTACTTAAACCCTTGAAAGGTGTTAAAAAGAGTTTTGATTCCAAACATTGAACCTGGATTTACCATCAAGTTTCACCTGCATATAATATAATTATGAAAACCATTGAATCTATCCATCTAATCACTGTAAAGTGTAAAAATCCCATGCATGGAAATCACCTTTTCAATGAACAGTTTTGTCAAAAGAGCAGTTGATCATACTTAATTATAAAAAGAAAATTATCATAATATAATATAATAATAAGAAGAAAACAAAAAGAAAAAAAAATACATACATGATAATTGATATATATATATATATATATATACATCCCTAGAAAGAGGCTTCTCTGAGAAGTGCCTTAAAGCATACGTACCTTGATAAGGTCCCCACATTGGCTTCTATTTAAGGTCTTCTCTCCCTTGAATTCTTTTCTTTCTTAACTCCATCCTCCATTTATCATCCTTTCTTCTCTCCTCTTTTTGCAGCTGCTTGTCCTCTTATAGTTTTAGTTTGTTCTCTTTCTCTCAATCTCTTTCT
Source organism: Dioscorea zingiberensis (assembly GCA_026586065.1). Classification (NCBI taxonomy): domain Eukaryota; kingdom Viridiplantae; phylum Streptophyta; class Magnoliopsida; order Dioscoreales; family Dioscoreaceae; genus Dioscorea; species Dioscorea zingiberensis. The sequence continues at coordinate 64,056,390 of CM048820.1, read as the reverse complement.
TTCTTGCTTCCTTCCTTCCTTCCTTCCTTCCTTCTCTCTTAATTTGTTATTGCTTTCTTATTGGGATTGGTGAAGAGTATTAATTGCTTTCCCTTCATAGATTTGGTTTCCATGCCATCTTGTTTTATTGGGATGAGTGCAACCATGGGAGAAGATCAGTGCTTAGACTTGCCTCCAGGCTTTAGATTCCACCCCACTGATGAGGAGATCATCACCCACTACCTCTATCCAAAGGCTCTCAACCACAACTACACTGCAAGAGCCATTGGAGATGTTGATTTGAACAAGTGTGAGCCTTGGGATCTACCAAGTAAGTACCACACACCTACTTACCATGCATATATGTACCTCATGTTTCTTGTTGTTTCTTGTTGTTTTGATTGTGTAGTACTTAATTAATTTGTGGTGTTAGGCAAAGCCAAGATGGGGGAGAAGGAATGGTACTTCTTTTGCCAGAAGGATAAGAAGTACCCTACAGGGACGAGGACTAACAGAGCCACAGAAGCTGGCTACTGGAAAGCCACTGGGAAGGACAAGGAGATCCATAGAGGTAGAGGACTTCTTGTTGGCATGAAGAAGACCCTTGTTTTCTATAGAGGCAGGGCTCCTAAAGGAGAGAAAACCAATTGGGTCATGCATGAGTTCAGGCTTGAAGGCAAGACTACTTCAAAGGTTTGTGTTGATCAGTAGAACACTCTTGGTTCTCTCTTAATTTCTTTTTATAATGAACAAGTAGTACTAATAGTGATAATTCTTTGAATTATGATTGTAGGATGGATGGGTGGTTTGTAAGGTTTTCCATAAGAGCAATGGAGCTGTGAAGAAGAACCCATTAATGGTGAACTCCATTGGAGATCATCATGAGCTCTTGGAGTACTCCCAAACTTTGCCTCCTCTCATGGATGAAGGCTTCATTCCTAGTAACAACTACTCCATGATCATGAACTCAAGTTATTATCCCCAAGTTGCACCTCCAAACACTTGTTTTCAAGTTAGTACTACTGCATCACATGATCATGATCAAGCCATGATGAGAGCAGCTTATGGTGGTGGTGGTGGTTTAGGGAGGGAGTGCAAGATGGAGCAAGTATCAAACCAGTCTATTATCAGCCAAGACACCGGCTTGAGCACCGACCGAAACACCGAAAGCTCTCGGCCTTACGATGATTTCGATGATCCTTGTTCTTCTGTTCAAGTTATGGATTTGGAGAATCTGTGGAAGTATTGAAGAAAAATATTGCAATAATTTCATATATAAATTCATTGTAGGTACTGTTGTGTTTGTTTCTTTCTTTCTTGATTACCAAAAGGATTGAGAGATTGATGTTTCTCTCAATATTGTACATAATTAGTATAGTTTGATTATACTTCTATAGAGGATGATGATTGATCATGAGTTAGCTTCAATGGATTTTAATTCTTTGAATTAATTAATTTCTCCACTTATTGATATTTCTCTCATGATCTCATGGCCTGTCTTCTCCATCTTAAATTAATCTTTACTTGAATAGATGACTTTGGAAACCAACAAACAATTAGCACAATTAGAAAATAAAGATCATGGAGATCAAGGGAGAGAGGTGGCCAAGAATATTATAATATATAAATATATATATATTATGAAATTCTTTTTAATATAAAGGTTTGCACTCCTTTTCAGCCATTCTAGTTATGGAAAACCTCATCAAGTTCAAGTGGAAGGGATGGAAAAAATTAAAAATAAAGAACAACAGCATGGTTTTGTTAGGAGAAAAGTTAGATGAGAGTTTGTTAAAAAGCCTACAATGATCACTGATGCATGGAACAAAAGTAGAGGTTCTAATATACATGTGACCTCTTTTTAACATTCTTCATATCCTCAAAACCAATTTTCATTCCCTTTTTCAAACGAATATTATTTATATATAAACATATATATCATTGAAGATAATAATCATTTCAATGGGAGGAATTAAATAAAAGACCTTGAGAAATGAAAGACAGAGAGGGTTGATGTGCTTTTAAGGCATTGTTTAGTGGAGATTAGAATATAATACTGCCTAACATCGCTTGACTGCATAAAAGTGGCAAGTTGAGAGTGCCAAGTGTTCTTCCCATTTCCCATGCTTAACTTAATTAAGCACTATATGTGAATTAAAAGCTAAATTAAATTAATTAGAATTTCTTGTCATAAAAAAAAATTTAAGAATTAATTTATTTTGGATCCGCTGCGACTTAATGAACAGTGTTTGATGTTCAGTAGTCATTGGTGTGTCGACAGCTGTCCTTGAGCGGCCCGAAAACCCGGGTTTTGTTCTGCGCGTGGGGCCCACCTTTAACCTTTAGCTCTGATTGGTTCTGAGATTGTAGATGACGTCGTCGGTTCACTGCTCATGTGGATGGGGCCCCACATACCCCTCCAGGCCCTCCTTCCTACCCTGACTTTTCTGCCACGTCACCCACATGATGTCCGCGTGGACTGTGATGGTTCTGGGCCCCACCTTCTCCTTCGTGGATTTTTTACATAACACTCCTTCGAAATGTTTGAAATTTACATACAGTCCTTGAACTCTTCCAAAGACCGTAAAAACTAGATTTTTTATTTTTTTTGATTGATAAATTCAAGAGTGATAAATCAACACCTCTTATTTAGTGCATCTCTTATGTAGAAATGTTGATTGAGACAATCTCATATTCGAACACTTACGACCACAAAATGATGGTACATATCTGCCCCTGACTTTTTTGATTATGGGGGTGTTTGTCATTTTTGTCAAAAAAAAAAAAAATCAAGAATGATAAGAAATTTGAATGCATAAAAAGGTAAAAAAGATGAAAAAGAAAAGAAAGAGAGGTCAATTTATGAGTGATGGATAGTGATACAAAAGGGTTCATTTGTTGGATGACAAGACATTATTCCATTGTATCTAAAGTGATGGTGAGATGAAGAGAAGTGGATGTGTTGGTCCACAATGGAGAATGAGGATAATATACATGATTGATTTGCTTCATTTAAGAAATATATGTTTTTATCTAGGGTTACAACTTACAAAAAGTGATTGAATTTTTATGGTTTCCCACTTGATTCCTTCATCTCTTATGAGTGATATTCATATGATTTTTTTAATCCAAATTAAATCATATTTAAATGGGAGTATCATTAGGGTTTAAATGACTTGATAATTAGCTCATTCGTATACTTTAGTATATGCTTGTGATATGAGAGACATGGAATATTCTAAGGGATATAATCCCCATTTACACACAAATGGGGCCCTCTTTTGGATTGATGTGGGTGTCTTAGGATGAAAATGAGAAGGAGATAAGCTTTAAAAATGTGGCTCATGTGATATATCAACTAAGTTGGTAGGGTTTGGTGCTTGGCGGTTTCCCAACCTACCCTCCTTCATGTGTCACACTTGGAAACTTATTGAAACCCTAACCCTAATAAGTCATTGGGACATGGTTTCTAAATAATATTGAATTTGTAACCATCAAATAAGTTTGAGTAGTACTTGTTCTCTTTGTGGAGACATGGCCCCTTTGATTGCAATTGATGCTCATTTTATGATGAGCATCTTATCGCCGGCATTTTGAGAAATTTCAATAAAAGTTTCTTGACCAAGCGATATTGTTTCGTTGTTGAATTATCGGTTTCGTTAATGTATATAGATATACTAGTAGGTAATAGTCAATGAAAATAGCATATTGTTATATTTTTATAGCTTCCTAGAATAAAAGAAAAGAAAGAATATTTTTTTTTTAATTTAAGGGTGGATGAAGTAAATAAAAATAGAAAAGATGACAAAAGAAATACATCGATGAAATATATGTATATATATATATTTTTTTAATCATTTTGTATAATTGAATACTATGGAGGTCCTAGGCACTTTGATCTTCATGGCACATCAAAGATTCATGACAAAATCATAAACCAAAAAAATAAAAAACTAAAAATCCCTTTCCTTAATTACCACATTTCTTTTTTATTAAAATTTGATTAAAAACTTGTATTCTTTCTAAATTGTATGATGATAATTCATAGTTTAGGTTGCCAACCATTGAATTGACCATCTGATAAAGGTGCTTTGACATCTAATGTGGTGCTCATTATATTGACTACAATCTCTCTAAAGCCATGAAATATATTAGATTTTGTGTAAGTCATAATAGGTAGGATTTAAGAGCCGATATTTCTAATTTCCAGGCCATCCCATTTATCTCATAATATATGTCCAATTAAATATTTTAAAACCTCTATTTTCTCTGATATATATTTTTTTAATAAATATGGACAAACCACTATAAACACTCCACTAACATTTGAACCCTCAATTTCTTATTATAAGAGGATATAGACTAACCAACTTTCATGAAAATTGGTTTTTCCCCGTTATTCTGAAGCTTTCTTTTTTCATTGTAAAATATCATTATTCTTTGAGCTATATATATTATATAAATAAAATTTCAAATAAGATGAAATACATGAAAGTTAATCAACTAAGAAGATTAATTTCATAAAGTTTCCATTTAAATAATTGTAAGAAGACTCTCTCCTCTGATCACATTCAATGGAGGTGTCATGCTTGGAGGAGCCCACTGCCCACACCACCTTATCCAACAAACTATTAAAAGGTAATTAATTGAAGTGGCTTGCCATCTAAATTGATGGGGATGTTGAAAGATAGCTCCAAGAATTGCTTTAATTGTTGTACTATTTGGAATAAAGTGATTACCAATCAATCACCTAGTCATATTGATAGATAGACAAACAGATAGATAGATCCAAACTCATCACATTCCAATCAAATCTATTATTATTAAAGTGGGGGCATCAACTTGATACTATACCCACACACTCAAATCTAAACATGTGTTCTAAGTTCTAATTAATGTCCTCATTGAGGATCCTTAGTAGTTAGATACTTGTGTGGTCGTCACCAACCTCTTAATTCTTCTCTCTTTAATATGCTTAGAGAATAGAAAGAATTTCAATTGAACTTTAAAATTCCTAAATCTATAAGTGCATGCTTTCATCTCATGTATAATATTCTTAAAGATATTTTACCACCATCTAAACATCTATCCCTATGCCACCACAAATAGGAGCTGATGAATATTTACCACCATTGATGTTTTTCACATGCTGATTCACCTCTTGTCACTGCACTGCTGCCTCCTTTATCACTGAGCGGTCATTTAGGGGCCTTAGCTGGTGAGATGGGTTGTTTCCCTCTCGATGATGAAGCTTATCCCCTATCGTCTCCCGTCATATACTAGTTTTATTAGAATTGAATGTGTTGGTGAAAATCAATCAAAGATGAATAGAAACAACTTCTTTTTTGAATAACTTGAATGTATTACAATGATACAAGAATAATCACAAGAATTGAAATTAAAATAAATATAAAAGCAAATACTAACTTGATGTAGATAGAGGCTTGCTATACAATGTCCTTATACAGAAATTCGTCTCCACTCGTGTGCTTGTGGTTCGATGAAGCATATTTGTCAGCCGGATACAACTATCTATCTTGAGAATTCGAGCACTCGTTTCGCCGATGTCCGTGATCCTCTTAAGTGTTTTCTCTCAAAGACTCTAACTTTTGTGAAACTGAAATTTGTTTCTTATATCCTTGTATTCCTTTGCAAACCTCTATATATAGACACTTAAAACAAAAGACACAACCTTTGTGAAGAGTTGTGTTGCTTGATTTTGAGAAAGAACATGAAAGGTCACCAATATTGGTGGTGCCTTTTTGGAAATGTCACCAATATTGGTGGTGCCTCTTTGGAATATAGGTATGCAACTTTACAAAAATTAATTCTAGTTTTACCACGAAAACTACAACAATACCCCACATTTTAGTTGTAAAACTTGAATGACTTAAATGCAAAATTTTTAGAGAAACATATATGATATGCATCGGAATAGGTGTCTTTTGGACTTGAACCTACCCTAGTGAAACTTATCGGACTTACCAAGTGATGCACTGAAATTACTCTTGAACTGTCCACTTATGTAGTAAGCCAAGACAACAAGCATCACACATATCATATAAACACTTTTCGTATCATACGGTTGTGTTCGTTTTGGTCCTAAACAACTCCCAGATTCATGAAAGCTTTAGGAAATGTAGCCTTCTAATTTCCATAAATGCGACCCCACATTACTCTCATATAGGTGAAATCAATTTTAGAACAATCTGCCTGGTGCTCTTAATTAAGATATTAACTTCATTAAATGTTAAAAACATAACCTCAACTTCTGCAGAAACACACTTTCAACATAGGAATGAGTTTGTGTGTTCAATCTTGAATCACTCCCAACTAGTTTGCCTATTGAACCTAGACCATGGGATCTCCAATTAACTAGGTTAGGTTTCCGCCTGGATGATTCATTGTATAGGCTTTAGTCCCATTATAAGCATGTCGTCTACGTATAGACATACAATGACACAACCATTTTATTGGTCTTAATGTAAACACATTTGTCACACTCATTGATCTTAAAACCATGAGTTAACATAGTGTGGTCAAACTTCTCATGCCATTGTTTAGGTGCTTGCTTAAGTCCATATAACGATTTGACGAGTTTACACACCTTTTTCTCTTGACCTTTTATAACGAACCTCTCGGGTTGTTCCATGTATATTTCTTCATCTAACTCACCATTTAAAAATGCAGTCTTTACATCCATTTGATGTATTTCTAAATTATAGATGGATGCAATTGCTATCAACACCCTAATAGATGTGATCCTTGTGACTGGTGAGTAAGTGTCAAAGAAATCTTACCCTTCTTCTTAACGATACCCTTTTGCCACTAGACGAGCTTTATACTTGTCTATAGTACCATCTGATTTCAATTTCTTCTTGAAAATCCACTTATATCCAATTGGTATATTACCTGGAGGCAAATCAACCAATTTCCGTATGTTTATTACATGAAATGGATTCAACCTCACTTTGAATTGCTTCCTTCCAATAAGAAGCTTCAGGTGAGTACATAGCTTCACTATATGATTGAGGTTTTGCCTCAACCATGTAAGTCATGAAGTTTGGACCAAAATTCTTTGGAATTTTAGTTCGTTTCCCTCTTCTTGGTTCTAACTCTTGTTCTTGACCATTTGAAACATCTTCATGATCATTTTGATCATCATCATGTACACTATGATTATCCAGACTTTCGTTATGTGTTCGTTTCTTGCACCTTCCTTCTTTATATGGAAGAAATGTTTTCAAAGAACTCTGCATCTGCGGATTCCATTATCGTGTTCACTTGTATATCCAGATTTTCGGATTGATATACTAGGAACCGATATGCGAAACTATTATTGGCAAATCCAATAAACACACAATCCACTGTTTTTGGTCCAAGTTTTGTTCTTTTCGGAAGAGGAACTTGTACATTGCAAGGCAACCCCACACTTTAAGTGTTTTGTAAGACGGTGTTCTATTTTTCCACACTTCATAAGGAGATTTGTCGGTCTTCTTATGTGGAATTTTGTTTAAAATATCATTTGCAGTAAGTAAGGCTTCACCCCACCTATTGTGTGGTAAACCTGAACTATTTAACATACAATTAATCATATTCTTGAAGGTTCTATTCTTCCTCTCTGCAACTCCATTTTGTTGTGGAGTATAAGGTGCAGTAGTTTGATGAATAATTCCATGTGAAGTACAAAAATTTGAGAATTCGATTGATTCGTATTCTCCTCCTCTATCGGATCTTAGGATTTTTATTCTTCGGTCAAGTTGATTTTCAACTTCTGCTTTATATGTCTTAAACATATTCAAAGCTTCATCTTTGCTATGTATTAAGTATACATAACAATACTTACCACAATCATCTATAAATGTTACATAGTAATTCTTCCCTCCACGAGTTGGAGTCGACTTGAAATAACATAAATCACTATGTATTAATCCAAGCAATTCACTGGATCTTTCAACCAACTTGAATGATTGCTTTGCAAACTTGGATTCAGTACATACTTCACATTTATGATCATTAACTAAAACTGAACATTTAGGTAATAATCCTAATTTAACCATCCTACGAATATAGCGATAATTAACATGTCCTAATCTAGCATGCCATAAATCAAAAGACTCACTCAAATAAGCAAAAGCATTCTTATTATTATTCATTGAATCAGAAGATAATACATTCAGTTTGAATAGGCCTTCTGCTAGATAACCCTTCCCAACAAATATCCCACCCTTAGTGAGTACAAACTTATCAGATTCAAAAACCATCTTAAAGCCTTTGTTGCTTAAAAGTGGTCCTGATACAAGATTCTTCCTAATTTCTGGAACATGGAGAACATCAACAAGAGTAAGTTCTTTCCCAGAAGTAAATTTAAGAGTAACTTTCCCTTTTCCAATAATAGTAAATGCGGATGCATTTCCCATAAAAAGCTTTCCTCTACTAGTGTTCTCTTGGTAAGAAGTGAACATATTCTTGTCGCCACATATGTGCCTTGTGGCACCTGTGTCAATCCACCAATCCTTATTATGCGTGAGAAGTTGGCTTCAAGAACAACTCAACAAAATTGTAAATACTTGCAATGTTGGCTTGGTTGTTGTTGTTGGGATTTCAGCCAGTGGGTTGACCTTCTTATAGCGACAATCTTGTGCTTGCGATGTCGGGGCTTGCCACATAAAGCTCATTTGATTTTCTTGAAGTTTTGACCTTTGGGAGCATGGACATTTCCTTGTTTCTTCGAAACCTTTGCCTTTTCGCTTTCTTGTTGGACTTTTCTTGGAAGTGTTTCCTTGACAAGGTTGGCTTTGGCCTCATCTTTGGGCTACACCATCTGCTTCGCAGCCCTTGATCTTCGGTGATCCTCTTCGATCCTTAGTTTCAAAACCAGATCCTCCATTGACATCTCACATTTCTTGTGCTTGAGATATATCTTGAAATCACTCCAAGATGGTGGTAATTTTTCAATCACCGAACCAACCTGAAATTTCTCATTGATAATCATATTTTCAACATGTAATTTAAGCATGATTATCTGGAGTTCCTCCACTTGATTAACAACAGATTTGGAATCTACCATTTTGAAGTTAAGGAATTGGCCAATAACAAATTTCTTTGTTCCAACCACTTCAGTTTTGTACTTCTTCTCTAGAGATTCCCACAGTTCCTTGGTTGTCTTTATGGATGAGTAAACATCATAAAGAGTATTGTCCAACAGATTGAGTATGTGGTTCCTACATAGGAACTCATGATTCTTCCAAGTCTCAATTTCTTTCAACTTTTAAGCGGGAATTGGATCGCCATATGTTTTAGGAACTTCCTCCTTGAGCACATGAACTAAATTCAATGTCGTCAAGTAGAACAACATCTTTTGTTGCCATCTTTTGAAGTCCACTCCTTTAAACTTTTTTGGTTTCTCCACATGAGACTTGCTCCCTTCATTCATTGATTGATCTATACAATTTCTGTTTAAGATTGTTGGTGAAAATCAATCAAAGATGAATAGAAACAACTTCTTTTTTGAATAACTTGAATGTATTACAATGATACAAGAATAATCACAAGAATTGAAATTAAAATAAATATAAAAACAAATACTAACTTAATGTAGATAGAGGCTTGCTATACAATGTCCTTAAACAGAAATTCGTCTCCACTCGTGTACTTGTGGTTCGATAGACGATGTCAAGCCAGGATACAACTATCTATGCTTCAAGGTCGAGCACTCGTTCCTCGAAGTCCGGCGATCTATTAATTGTGTTTTCTCTCAAAGACTCTAACTTCTGTGAAACTGAAATTTGTTTCTTATATCCTTGTATTCCTTTGCAAACCTCTATATATAAACACTTAAAACAAAAGACACAACTTTTGTGAAGAGTTGTGTTGCTTGATTTTGAGAAAGAATATGAAAGGTCACCAATATTGGTGATGCCTCTTTGGAAAGGTCACCAATATTGGTGGTGCCTCTTTGGAATAGGTATGCAACTTTATAAAAATTAATTCTAGTTTTACCACTAAAACTACAACAAAATGATCATTGAAAAAAAAAATTGAAAGGTTCTGAAAGGATAACATGAATAAATTATCTTATTAATAATTTTAAAAATATATTAATGAATATAGTTTATCTATTTCATAAACAAAAAATCTAAAAAGGCAATCAACCAAAAATATGTTTGAGTTAAATAGGCCCTTTCATTGTAGTTAAGCTTTTAACGTAATATTTTGTTAAAAAAAAAATTCTTCTAAAGTGTTCTTCTTCTATACACAGAGTTTTCGATGATTAATTTTTTTGTAGGATATTTGCTCCAGTGTTTTGGAGCTCTTGGATTTTAAAATCTAGAACTCAACTCAAATTGAATGATTAGTTGCCTCAATGGAAATATTTATAGATTTTTATCACATTTAACATGAAAATAAGGTAGACTGAAAAAAAGGTTTTTTTGTACTTTTTATAATTTTTATTTAAACAAAAAGAATAAGGGAGATCATCCATCTTGGACAAACTAAGTCAATTTAGTTTTTCTTTTTTCTTTTTTAAAGTTTTATTTGAATGCTTATCTTGTGAGTGTTTTGGAGAGTAAGCGAACTAGTTTTAAATTTGGACAAAACACTATAAAAACACTTTTAGGAGTATTTTTGCCTGAAATTTTTTTATATACTTTTATCCTTAAAATAAATTTCAAATGGATTTTTCACCTCTAGAAGTTTGTTTGTTTGTTTTTGTTTTTGTGTTTGTTTTTTACTTTTTTCTTTTTGGAGATTCACTTACCCAACAGTTTTTGTAAAAACAACCAAAACTATTATTTTTCTTTTCTTAAAGTCAAGACAAAAACTAAAAAATAGTAAAAAAATGCTTAATTTGTAATGTAAATACTGTTGACCAAGAAAAAAAAATCAAACCAAGTGTACCCTTAATATATGGTATGATCTTCCTTATTTATTTTCACTTTCATTCATATGGCATTGTTTTTAATGACTTTTTGATGGTTTAAAAACCATGGTTTTTGATGGATTTTTTTTTTTAAGTGGATAAACCACATTCATTTATTTATAAATTTTTTTTTTTAAAAAAAGAGCATACCGATAAAGTTTTGCAAGGTCACTTGGCAGACCCATGGATACATCAAAACGTCATGTTTTGTGGGTTGTCTGACTCTCGTATCAGGTCCCTGAAGATTTCCTCTTCAAAATCTACACTGGAATCCTCGGTACGTGCTCCTCCCTAGTGAGGGCGAGACTGCATTTGATGAGGGTGTTCATTGCTTGTAGCTTCGTCTGTTGTGTAGCACTAGCACTTTCGAACCATGATAGGAGGAAATCGGTATATCGGATGAGTCTCTTATAAACGCGTCGTTTATCGTTGAAACATATTTTATTCCTTTCCAGCCAGAGGTTCTAGGTTACAGACAGTACCAACAAATGCCACCCTATCCAGAGGTCATTTTCCATCCTTTTGTTGATCAATGCATTCCCCCACAAATCTTGTATCTTATATTTTGTATATTTTTTTTGATGGATTTTTCAAACCACCGATTTGGTGGTTTCCCATAGTTCTTGATTTTTTCTACTGAATATATTCTTAATAATTTTTGTAAATACCATGTTTACTTCAATCCCTTTTCCTCTCTTACAATCAAAGAAAGCAATCCTAATCTCCCCCCAACAAAAATCACAATTGCCCTTATGTTTTATTATTTTGTGTATTAATTATTATAATTTTATCAAATTTAAATTAATGGTAATTGATGTATATTTTGTAAAATTTTAATATAAATTTTTTATACTTCAATTAAATTTAATTTTTGGATCTTAAATTATTGAATTTAATTTGATTTCAAATTTAATTTGTATTTAAGAGTATTATGGTCATTTTATTATTTTTGTAACCATACCATACCATCAAAACAAACACAAACAACTTATTAAGCATATCATACCATACCATACCATATCATTTTTCTAAACATGATAAACAACAATTACAATATTATACCATATAATACAATACAATCTATTATAAACGATGACCGTCAATTATCCAAACAAGACCTAAATGGAAATATATTTTAGGAAAACCATAATATATTAAAATATTTTGACAAATATTTTGGTATTGGGAAAAATAGAATAAGGGCATGTTTGGATGCACCCATATTCCATAGTAATGACCATCGTTACTATGGAATGTAACATTACGATGAAATTTTTATTTTGGCCCGTTTGATTACCCTGTGTACAGGAAAATATAACTATGGAATCCAAGAATTTCATAATAATATGTAAAAGAGGTCAGACGTCTTTTTTTTCCTATATTTTTCGCAAGCTATTTTTTAAAAACTCTAATTGATATTTTATTATTATTAAAAGAGTTTTTTACTTGTCACCCTCTCATATTTCAATAATAACCCATAACCCTCTCATTTATTTTTATTTTACTTATCACACTCTGGACCAAAGTTTTATGCTTTAACTTGGATTAAATGTAAAATAGGGTTATAATATATGTAAAGTGATAGTTTTACCTTTTTTTAATATATGATATCATTATCAATGATTTTTCTCATATTTTCTATTTTTCAAACATTAAAAAACTTCAATTTATTAGCTCAAAAGGTATACGATGTACCCACTTTAGTTTTAGATGTATTTTATATGTTTTTAATGAAAATCTATTATTTTGTCTTACTTTGAATATCTTACAAATAATTTTTTAATATATATTATTAAAATTGAAATAAAAATATACCTTAATCATATATTTTTTTATAAATTTAACATAAATTTACTTATAGCTCCCTTAATAAAATCATAATTTATTTATAACCCCTTTTAGAATTGCTTAATTGCTTATTAGTAATGGATAAATATCAATTATGAAAAGAGGAGGGTATTTTTGTTTTTTATTTTGTTTTTTTAAGTAGGTTTTAAAAATGATTCAAAACTTTTGATTGGGAACCAACTCAAGGGTGACAAGTAAAATAAAAATAAATAAAAAAGTTATGGGGTAATATTGAAATGTGAGGGGATGATAAGTGATTTGACTATTTTTAAGGGGTGACCAATAAAAAACTCTTATTAAAATTATTTCATAAGAAATTTTTATTATGCTTAGCCAAACACTCACTCATATGAATTTTTCATGTATTTTTCCTCATAGGAATTATTTCCACAATCCTATGGAATAAAATTCCTATATGAAAAATTTATAACAGGCCCTAATTATGAAAATATATTTGGGGGAAAACCAGAATATATTAAAATGTTAGGAACTTCATCAGATTTATTATTTTCATTTTTTTTTCAAATTTAAGAAAAACCAGGACCTATTCTCAAAAAATTAAAAAGAAAAAACCAAAAAAGTCAGGACCCGTTGGTGAATGCCCGATAACGCAAGAACTCAAAATTTCTCTTCTTTGTTGTGACTTGTGAAATCGAAAACCCTAGAAATTCTCTGAGCTCTCTCAATGGCTACCCTCCCGCCCTACTTCCAGCCAATGGCTCCTCTTCCTCCTCCTCATCCGCCGCCGTCGGTTCCCAATCCTGAGGAGCAAACCGCTGGCCCGGCGGAGGGGGCGGTGGCGACGCTGCTGGTGCGGCATCTCCCAGAGGCGATACCCCACGAAATGCTCTCTCGGCTCTTCTCCCACTACGGCTCTTCCTCTGTACGCCCCTGCGCCGGCGGGAGGTAACAATCTCTCTCGCCCGCATGCTCACCTCTATTTTCCCGTTTTATTACCTTTTTTTCTTATAGGCGTAATTACTGTTTGAATTTTGAATTCATTGCGTTTTTGTTTTTCATGCTTCACTGATTTGATGAGATTGAAAGGAGAACTGTTGTTGGACATGAATTTGAATAGAGCTTTTGGTTTCTCACAGTCAGGGACTTAGGGTAGGAGGTGATTAGGTGGTAAAACTTGAATCTCTCCACGTACAGATAATCAAATAGTGACCTAAACTACCCCTTTTAATGCATTTTGCGATGAGAGGTGTTCAATCATCCAAACCCCAAATAGGTGATAGGCAATGCTGATCTTGGGTATTATGTTTGATCAACTATTTGGAAGTAATTTTAAAAGTTTGTAAATATGTGGTAGGCATGCTTCTGTTTTTAATTAATGTGGGCTGGGCTAAATCATGTAAACTTGTTGCGTGTTTTTTATGTTAGGTGACTAGGGAAGATTTTGGTCCTGTATTTTCTTTCTTTATGATAGTGCCAAATATCTTTTAGAAAGTTCTTACTTGTAATATCTGCAAATGGTCTATGTGAACTGACTTCTACAATTAAGTAACCAAACTATGTTAATCTACCTTCAGTTTAATAGATTAATTTGTTGCTTTATTTATTGGTTTTTTACTTTTCCATGGTGGAACTAGCCACTATTACATGAAATGTACCAACTGGTTCTATTCTTCTTTTTAGTGCAATGTTTAGGCTTGAAGCACTGGTCTAAATAAGATGTAACTAAATGTTTTCTTTTTCTGTCATTCATGGAAATTTATCTTCTGTTTTTTATTTTTTTGTTGGCAGGCTCCGTAATTGTGCATTTGTAGATTTCAAAGATGAAGCTTTGGCCAATCAAGCACAATCACAATTGAACAGGTGTTTATTTGGATATACTGTACTCTTCTTTAGCCTATGCTGGATTGAATGAATTTATAACTATTCTTAATTCTTGTCTGTTGGGAATATTGTTGGATGAAACTATTTTGTGTGTGTGTGTGCTTCTTGCTCATTCTCATTTTTTTTGGTGTGTACCGGTGTATATGTGGCATGGGGAATTATACTTCAGGTTGAGATTTCTTGGAAATGTCTTGACAGTAGAGCGAGTTGGTAAAATAACTTCGAGAAGCACGAATCAAGAAAATGAAGTGAAGCATGCAAATGATTTGTCTGGTCCACCTGCATCAGTGAGGAAAGACTCTATAAATAGCACAAAATGCCATGTGGAACCTATTTCTGCAAGACTTGGTGTGGACTATCCATTTCCCCCACATCTCGAGTATGTTATTTTCAGTACTAATTTTTTTTGGTTTATGAGCATTATCATATAAGAGAATTTTACTATTCTATAGATATCTTTCAAATGACGATGGATGATCATAAATCCAATGAACATAAATGTTGTCTTACAATATTTTGCATCATATGAAGCAAATGAGAGAGAAAAAGGGACTATGAAACAACTTATATACTGAGGAAAGAACCCTCCAAAAGATCTCTCTTTCCAACAACTGTGGATAGCACAGCAACCCACATTGCTTTTGAATTTGTTTACATAAAATTGATTTACTTTTTTGCATTCTTGCTCCTGAAATGAGCAGTTTTTTGTAATTTTCTGAATAAATATTGATTTATTTATTTTGCAAAGCGTTGCAATTGGATATTCTTCTGTTTTTAAGCTGCTGAAAAGCATGTTTGTTATATAGGTATGCATATCCACCTCCTGATGGAAATATTCTGACCAATATTGTCAATGCACTCATTGCTGTTCCACAATTTTATACCCAGGTTTGATATAGCCTGTCTTTTTGCATGACATACATTGAATTCCGATGGATTTATGTTTTCAGTTTCTGATTCTTATTTATAGTGATATTGATCACTAAATATTTTAGATTTTCTAAGTTTTATCACCAAAATATTGAATGTGGCAGGTTTTGCATTTAATGAATAAAATGAACATTCCTGCTCCATTTCGCATGGCATTGCCAACTCCACCACTGCCGCCCCCAGTGCCCGCTCCTCCTCCTCCACCGCCTCCTATAACAACAAAATCTCATATGGCTGATCTATCTAGTGAAGAGTCTGAGTTGGAGTCATCAGAAGTACTTACATTTACTTATATTTTCTTAGGATGCTTTGCAACACAATACTGTGGCATTATATATTTAAAAATTATAATTACTTTGTGTTGCTAGGATGATGTTGATGATGGCCACCGTCAAAAGCGTGCTAAACGAGAATCCATTGGTGGCCCTGCAGTTGATAAAGGTGTGGCGCATGAAGCTGTTGGCTTGAAACTTGCCTCCTTGGTTCCAAAAGAAGTTCCATTGATTAAAAAGAAAAACCCTGTGCTGCAGGTTGACCTTTATCTCCTGGCACATTTGTCTACCTGATAGATTTTTCTTCTGAAAAAATTGATACAGTTATATAAATGAAATTGGTCAAATTGATTACAGATAAAAATTTCCTCTAAGCCAAATCAGAAGGAAAGTAAAGATACTGATACTAGTGCAAAAGAATTGTTGGAGCCTGTGGAAAAGAATGTGGAGCAGAAGCCTTATGTGACGCCACAAGAAATAGAGAGTAAGAAATTGCCTCCAGAGGAGATTCTGTCCTTGCCCATGTTTAAGGTAAATGAAATCTGGATATCTTAATGCTTAGTTTATGTTGTACCTTTCAGTGCCAATTCCTTGAAGGTTTACCTATATTTACTTTAAACACATTTTCATCTTGATTGTGCTTTGCCATGGTTCTTTTTAGTTGTGCTTTCTTCTCAGTTCATTGTATTTGTGTCAATATGAAGATTGGCAGGAATCATGCCATCTCTTGTGGTTTATTGCCTTATCATGCATATTGAACTGTGGATTCATGCATTGAGGTACATGTACAAATAAATATAACTTTCAATGTTTGAACTTGGGCAACAGCCCTTCTACAGGCTAATTATCATTCTCAATATATGAACTTGAGCAGCAACTCATTGTAATTTTTTTTATTCTTGCGATCTGAATAGTCAACCAAAGTAATGTCCCTGACATTTTTTAAATAGAGGCATACTTTATGTTGGAAATAATTTGTGAAATAGCTTCTTGTTGCAGAACTATGCTGCTGGTAACCCTGCCACTGTATTGTACATCAAGAACTTGGCAAAGGATGTTGTTGTTGATGACTTTTACTTCGTATTTGGTAAACTCTCAAACATCACTGAAGCAAGCAGATGGCTGCTAGTTCATACTCCCAAGTTTTCATTTAATCTAGATTATCACCTGAGTTGTTATCTAATTCTCTGGACATCTTATTGATTCTTTGCATTCAATACTTATTTTAGACTGTTTGCTTCAACTTCAAGTCCTCATGTTAATCCTTTTTTACAGGATCACTTTTTGAAAGTGGTGAGGCTGTGAGATCTAGTTTGAGTATTAAGTTAATGCAGGTGAGGTGTTTTTATTGATGCTTTCCTTTGGAGGTTGTACATATCTTTAAGTTCTCATATGGAGTTAATGTTTTGTTAATATAGGCATCAGGTGCCCTTTTTAGATTGATAACATCTTGGGCATTCTTGCTCAAAACTGATTAATATCAGAAAAAAAAAAATCACAAAAAAGAACATTTTGAGTCTTTTAATTGCAGTTCTGTTTTGTCCGTCTTATTCACTGTGATTCAGTGATGTGCTTGCTACTGCCTAATTTTTGGTGATGTTAATGCTTAATTTGTATAGACAATTAAAGCTTCTTTCTTTTTTTCTTTTTTTTTTTAATTAGAAAGGGAATTATATGGCTGATAAGAAAATATGACTCTTGACTAAAAATCGATGTTAACCTATTCATGCTTTTATTTCAGGAGGGACGGATGAGAGGTCAAGCTTTTGTGACATTTCCATCGATAGATCTTGCTCATAGTGCTCTGGTAGGGTGATTTCCATTTCCTTGGGTTGATAGTTGATATAGTGTTTTTTTTTTTTTTAATCTGCATAAATCATCTAGCTTTAGATATATGCTTTTAGCTGCCACATCAAATCCAATTTTAGTTCCTGTGAGTACATTAAAAAAAAATAATATAGTGTTTTATTTATTATGACAATAATTTTCTTTAGGAAGCTTCTGTAGACTTATTTTATACTCTAAAGCTCATGGTGAATTTTGAGATGCAGACAGACTTAAAGATAGTGTTTGATCATTTACTTAGCTATTCATGTGGGCTTTATTTCATTTTGTTTTGAGGGATGTATGTCCCAAAGGAAGAAAATTTGAAATTGTGATATTAGTATGCTTTTGCAGAATTTAGCCAATGGTTATGTCTTTAAAGGCAAACCAATGATCATTCAGTTTGGCCGGAATCCTTCTGCTGGCAAAACCAGTTAAACCAGGCTTCATTGTAAACTGAGTACCCCTTGTCAATGAATCACAGGTTAGTTATCTTAATTCTACTTTCAGCCTATATTATCATCACCCTCAATGATTTGAATCACTTCACTGAGGATCACTTACCCCTTGGTGGATATGTGTGTTGCAGCCCAAAGTTCAAGTATGTTCATCTTTTGCCTCTAATGAGAAGCCCACTTACATCATGAACTCAGGACTAAGAGACCACCACTCTTCCTTCAAGTGGTTAATCTCACTGGAGTTGGATCTTGAGATATCACTGGGTTTTTCAGCTTCTCTTTGCATTGAGAGGATGTATGCCCTATTCTGTTTGCCGCTAAATAACTCATAACTACCTTACAAGTTGTGTATCAAAGTTCCCCTGTACTTTCACATATTCAGTGGTCACTGACAGTGATTCAATCAAGGATTCAAGGTTAATATTTTACTAACCTTTTGAAGTGCCCCTTTAGGTGATTATGTATAGTGTGTTAACTTTTAAATTCATCTTGATGATCAGGCTGCATTATGAGAGGTCTATCATGGCTGCTGGCTGAAGGAAAGTGCGGAACAACCGAACAGCATTGATATATGCTGTACCCTATCAGTTACTGGCAGTCTGGCAGGATGTTTTTAGAGATTCATGCAAAAATGTTCATCTTGATTGAGTTGTATGTTTTCAGTGTTTTCATTAATCCTATGCTAATCTTGTATGCTTGTCCTCTTTTTTTATTTCATATAATATGTTTGTAAGGTTAATGGTTTCTTTGTTTTGTGCTGAGTTATATATTCCTGTTTTTTATTCGTTCATTTTTTTTTCAGTTTATATACTTTTGTTTGGTTGTGGATGTCTAATTTTATTTACTATTTGAAAATATTTTGATAAATATAATTTTAGCCATCTGTTACATGATTAGTGTCACTCACTTATTGCATTGAGAATTAACAAGAAGGTTTGAATATATTATTTGGAGTCAAACAAAGAAATATAGATGTTTATTCTTTAATATAAATAATACAGTAACTAAAAATAAAAGATTCCAAAGTTCGATCGCTTAGTCAAATGTTCGTCTTGATTTTTTAGGAATAAATTAATGTATCAAAATCAATTGTTATATTTTTTGTAATTTTTAATCTCATAAAATATAAAAACATGTGATTTATTTCCGTTAACTGATTTTGTTACGGTGGATCAAATCAAACGATTTTATCCACTTCGATGCTGACGTGGCTTTGATTTTATCTTTTTATTCACAACCAAACGATTTGCAAACCGGATAAAGACCAACTGCCGTTCCATTGCGTGTCAGCGGATTAACCATGCACGTGGCATCCTCTAAATCACCGCTTGTTCAACGGTCAGATTCGGATGTCTCTTACTAATCGACGGTCAGGATTAAGAATAAAAGGATAATTAAGTTAAAAAAAACTTCAGCGCTTTTTTCGTATTTATCCCTTTCATTCTCGTTCTTCTTCGCCGTCTCCCCCTCTGTGTCTCTCTCTCTCTCCGATTTTTGTGAAACTTCGATCCATGGCGGAGGTTGCGAGCCAGAGCAAGCTCTTCTCGCCGTGTGAAGTTCGGTCTCTTTCTCTTTCGCGGAGGAGAAGGAGTCCTCTTGTTGCGCTTCGTCCTGCTCCGAGTTTTCGATCTTTGAGGTCTTCTTCTTCTTCTTCCTCTGTGGGTAATGGCGCGGTGGTATTGGGAGATTGGATTCAAAGGAGGCCTGCGGAGAGGGACGCCAGTAGTGGTCTCCATGTGAAGGTCTGTCGAGGATTCAAAATCCCTTTTTTTTTTTTAATGATTTCCTCTCTTTTGAAAATTAGGTTTGTTTTTTTTTTTTCTTAATGTTGGTCTGATCGCATCAATAGGAAGTTGGGATTTGCCCTTTTTTTCCCTGATTTGCTGAGAAAACATTTTTTCCCTCAATTTGCAGATGAGTCTTTGCATTGGAAAGTCTATGAAGTGGTGGGAGAAGGGACTCCAACCCAACATGAAGGACGTCCATTCCGCACATGACCTTGTTGATTCCTTGATCAACGCTGGCAACAAGCTTGTCATTGTTGATTTCTACTCCCCTGGTTGTGGAGGCTGCAAAGCTCTCCATCCGAAGGTACCATAACATTTGAGAAAGAAAATTTCCTTTTTTCTTTCTGTTGTTGTTGATAGAGAAATGTTCAATATCATGTTCATTTTGTTTCCTGAATTATTTTTCTCTAATGGTCTTACTAATGCAAGGCTAATATCTTTCTTGTTTGCAGATTTGCCAGTTTGCGGAGATGAACCCAGATGTTCAGTTCCTCCAAGTGAACTATGAAGAGCATAAATCAATGTGTTATAGCTTGAATGTTCATGTTCTCCCCTTCTTTAGATTCTACAGGGGAGCTCAAGGCCGTCTTTGTAGCTTCAGCTGCACCAATGCAACTGTAAGAGCACTTCTCTTCTTCAAAACAGGGGTTTTTGTTTTTCTACTAGTCTTAAAAACTGTTCTGAAGTTTGAATGATTAACATGTTGCAGATTAAAAAGTTCAAGGATGCATTGACCAAACACAGCACAGAGAGATGCAGCCTCGGGCCGGCAAAGGGCCTCGAGGAATCAGAGCTCCTGGCTCTTGCTGCAAACAAGGATCTCTCCTTCAACTATAACAAGAAACCATTGCCTGTTTTTGCACCAGATGATGTTGCAGAACCAACTCCCACCAGCCCAAAGTTCTCTCCAAGAATCCTCAAAGGATCCGAGGAGAAAGTTCTTAGCAAAATTGGATGAAGAGGAGATGGCTCATTGTCATCCTCATCCCACTTTGTCATTACACTCTCTCTATTGTACAGGTCACCTGTAAAGCTTGTTAGATGTTGTGGTTTCTTCACTTCTGGTACCAATGAATGCTCTTTGTATCACTGAGAAGTAACTGAATCAATCTTATCAATATATCTTCCTATTTATGCCAAAGTTCCTCTCTTTTCTGTGTATTTGTGTGATGTTATCTCATGAGAACGGATGAACTGGAATTGAATCCACATTGTCATTACACTCTACACGGAGGAGTTTTCTATTGGGTCTATATCTCGCAGATGATATTGTTTTAATTGATGAGACTAGAGATGGAGTGGAAGTGAAACCAGATAGGGTGGTAGTGTCTAAGTGTAATTATATTTATGTTTTATTTTTTCAAGATGATCTTTATTTAGGTTTTATTTTTCAAGATGATGAGATGATTGATAGATGAAATGTAACATCCGAATCTTGAGTTTGATAGATTGATGTGGAGTCGAGAATTCATGCTAATTAATTACACATTTCTACTAGTCTGTTAAGATCCCTCCGCAACCATTCTGGTATGTGCTGGTTGCTTTCATGTAAAGCTTGTTAGATATTGTTGTTTCTTCATTTATAGTACCAAAGAATGCTCTTTGAATCATTAAGAAAGTAATGCAATCAATATTATCAATATATCTCTTCCTTTTTGTGCCAAAATTCCTCTCTTTTCTGTGTATTTTGGTGATGTTATCAAATGAGAAGGGTGAACTGGAATTGAATCCACATCACTAAAGTTATGGTTGGTTGGTGTTGCTTCAAGCAAACAGTTAAGCTGATAAACAAGCAAGGTGAGACTGATGTGAAAGATATTTAGATAATGTATGTCTCTTTCTTCCATGAAGAGTGGTATAATTCCTTCTAAAGAGACAGCTGGCTCAGAAGGGTATAGAAAGCTTTTCCATTTTGGACTTTCTATGAAAACACAAGGCTGTGAGCAGAGGCAACGTGGCTTCAGTACCAGTCTGGCAAGTGTGTTGAGCTTTCTGGATTCTTTTGTTGTTGTTGCTGGTCTCCTGATTTGTGAGTTATAGTTACACTTCTGGGAAGACAGACATTGTTGGTGGGGGGCACCTCATTGTCTTTTGCTGATGATTTGTGTGTGAGAGAGAGCTCCAGAAGCAAGAAATGATAAGCCATAGATTGTGAAATATTTTATAATCAGGAATATCAGAAGCATCCCTTCAACTTGAATAATAATTTATATAGATATTAAGGATTGAATTATTTTGGCATGGCCATTGCAGATAGTGTGTTCAAATGAACATAGAAAGTATTCACCATTACTAATAAATAATATTTGCAGAACAACAACTGACCATCTTTCCTGAGAAAACAAATCTTGGAAACAAAGAATAGCAGGAAATTGTACACAAACAGAAACACCTCTGACATATTAGAAGAGGTATTTCTAGTCTTTTACAATATAACTAACAAACCAGCAACCATTATAGCTCATCTCAAGCTGAAAGAACGTGAGAGAATCAGGTGGCGCCATGAAGCTCTGATTATTCAGACACAAAGAATGGAACAAAGGCATTTCAGGCAATGAAACTAAATCAAAGCAATCATCTCTGCTCCATGCTCCGCAGATTAACACCAGCCAACGGTTCTAGACGGTCTTGGGTTATCTCCACAAAATGCCCAATTGCTTCATGGAACTGCCTCAGCCCAGACAGTGGAAGGATGATGGATGAACGATCAGCTCCCGTGACCTGCACAATAAAACCAAAGGAATCGAGTTCATTGCAAACTTCAAAGATAGCATATTAATAGGTAATTGAGTTCACAATACCTCAGATATCCTCAAGAAATCACCCCTATTATTACTACCTAAATCAAAGAAAAACTTCTTTTGATCTGCCCTCATAACTTTCGATGTTCCCAAACCTCCAACTTCATCCTGAGTGGGCAACTCAATTAATCGGTCAACATTGAGCTCTGATCCAGAGGCCAATTGTGTACTATGGCCAGCTATGAATCCAGCCCCAACATCATCTGAGAGTCCAGGAAGATGTTCTGAATGTTCCATTCGTTGTTGCTTGATGACAAGAAGGTGGACAAAGTTTAGCATATGGCACTTGCCACACTTCCAAACAAGAATTTGGGGTAACTCAGTAAGTAAATGCTTTATGAGAACACACCTGGTCAGGTGCCATGAAAAGCTGTGAGGCTTTCTCATTTATCTCTAACAAAATATTCCTGAATGCCACCCATCCTTCTCCACTAGAGCTTCCAGCTGGAACGATTATTGTGCTGCGATTTCTGCTTATAGATGCTTCAGAGATCTACATAAAAAGCAATGTTATTGAACTTATGTACAAGTGCACTAAAAATTATGCCAAGTTCAGAGCTCTACTGAGTACACAGAATTGAGCTAATGGTACCTACATAACAAGTGTGTGAAATCAGTGAATACCTAAATGTTGGCAATAAACCAACTTTTACAAAAAAAATTGGCTAGCTCATTCACTGTCACAGGGAGAGGATCAACCACGTATGTGGTGACGTGCTTCCAGTGGTTTGTCCACATTTATCAAAAAAAAAACAAATATTGGCAATAATCAGAAAAAATATGTGCATGTAATCAGAAATAGGTTTTACATTTATGCAAATGATTTACTATAAGATAGATCCTATTGATATCAGTCCTGTACTTTCTTAAGGAATAATAATCAGAAATAGTTTTTACATTTATGGAAATGATTTATTATAAGATAGGTCCTGTTGATATCAATCCACTTTTCAACTTCCTTTTAAGGAATGATATCCCCAGTTATAAAGAAAGTATATATTAGAAGCCTTTGACATTGAAGTCTAGCACAATATTCTCTCTTTGCTAATAGATTTCTCAGACAAGATAATTGATGATGCTGGTTGCCGAGCTAGAATAGAATTTTCTTATCATGGCAATGCGACAATAGACTTCTATTAGAAAAAAGGGATGCAGAAGTGATGACAACATTCACGGGCTGTGAGACAGGATAAAAGAAGCAGCACTCACATTCTAAAAAAGATTCAAAAACTGATCTTACACAGCCTCCACAAGAGCAACAACTGGTTACTTCAGTTGTTTTTTTGCTATAGAAATGGTTAGGATCATTATGGCACCTAGCATGGATATGCTAGTGTGGAATAGTTGGCAACTGAAAAACCGCACACTCATCAATTGCATCATACTGAATCAGGCACGGGTCAACATTAAATGGGCTTCTGTCCATTGATTGTGGATATGAATAATGCAAATAAGAAAAGGTAATTTGACAACAATCAAGTATATCAGCCTTTGACACACACTAAACTTGAAAAACAAAGGTGTCAAAACTTTAACAACTTTTGGGAAAGATTTGAAATGAATGAGATTGTATAGTATTTAAAGCAGAAACTAATGATCAATTAATAGAAGAAGTAGGAAAGGTTGTTCCTTTAACAAATTAGTATTGTTTCGTTCAGAACCAATAGTTAACAGCAAGGTGAACCTAGAGAGGTTTATTTTGGAATCAAATTATAAAGACTGCACCTCATTAGGACACTTTAGAGTGACATTCTCCGATCAACTTTGGATTCTCTTCGAATAAATAGTGATAATATAAGACTACATGACAAAACACTTCCAGCTTTGTGATGTGCACACTTATCTTCTCTACAGGGTAATCTGGTGCTACAAAGCTCCTGTTATGCGTGGGGTCCGGGAAAGGGTCGGACGCTTATCTTCTCTAGCAAATTAATATTTTGTTTCCATGTTAATTTGCAATAATTTCTTTGAAGGGCTTCATACTCCATGAAGGTATAATTAAATTAAAAACCTAAAAATTCCACTCACATACCTTTTGTCTTCATTCTGTCTTGATAATATTTGATCGCCATTCTATAAATAGAAAGAAAATCTCCACCTTTTGCCAAACAGACAGCTTAAACTTTAAATGATCGTCAAATTCAGATATTTGCTGGATCATCCTCTTACTTGTCTAAAAAGATACAGAACCTTTGTGCATCAAACTCCATCTATTATAAAAGTGAGAAAAAATTTGACATGCATTTTGGCTTCTTCTAGTCATCCAAGCATTTCCGCGATGACTTAATAGCTAAATCACAATCATGAACACTAATCATCATTCGCAACCAAAAAACAATCTCACATCCTAATTCCTATGTTCTCCTAATCAGTGCCCATACTCGAGTTTTGTCCCATTGACCAGCTAAACAAACTAACCTTTACAGACAGACTTGTATCAACGCAGATTAACAAAACTTCAGTGCACCCAATCCACCCGTGCCTTCCAAATTATATAATCTTCACAACATGAGCAACAAGGCAAAGAAGTGAAAAACAGAGTTTTATAGCTTTAACTTCGAAATTCAAGTAAAACTATTAAAAAACTAGAAAAAAGAAAGAAAAAGAAAAAGAAAAGCACCACCAGAGCCATACCTTCAGAAAGCGGCCCCTCTTATTCTCACCAATATCGAAGTAAAACACCTAAAGAATACCACCAGATCCTTGAGATCAATAATATATAAAAAAAAGCATTTTTTATACATAAAGAAAACACTATAACCAATGAACAATGAACAATAGAACAGAGATTGGAAACCCCCGACCTTAGTCTCAAGCTTGAGCTGCTTGTTAACAGCCTCCTGCTCATCAACACTGGCGTAATAATCAAACAATTTAAGAAACCAAGCCACGCCATCGATTGGAACGATGATGGTGCATCTAGTAGCAGAGGTCTTCTCAGAGATCTTAAGGTACTGGCCACGGGGGTTCTCCTTGAGATCGAAATAGAAGAGCTTATGCTCGAACTGCAGAGTCCACGAGAGCAGCTCGACGTCGCCGCCCCCCGGTCCCCCGTCCATGAAACCGTGATGAATCCAAGCAAGCAATGAGGGATGATATTAGGGTTTGGTGGGAGCTAGGGTTAGGGTTTGGTGGGTGGGGAGGATGATGGCGCCATGGGGTTTGACTTGGGGTGGGCATGGCTCTCGGGGTTTTTAACGGTTTCATCCCTGCCTTCTCGCCCGGGTTTTTACTCCCGCTCTTATTCACTTCCCAGTTCCACCCTTCTGGTAAATTTTTTTTTTAATTAATTAATTAATGAATTAACTTGTCCTTTATCACTAATTTTTAAATTATATAAAATGTACTGAATTTGGGATGACCTCCATCTACAGCTTAAAACCACCTGTTTAGATTGTATTATATGTTTTATGATGATAGGAGGGGATTTCTATCCCAAAGGGAGAACAATGAGAGAAATTCGAGCACAAGCAACCAGGGAGAATAAGAGGATTTCAATGATACTACAACTATATGACCCTCCACTAGTAGGAAGAAGATACACCTGGTCTAATGGTAGATCAACACCAACTTTTGTCAGGCTTGACATATTCCTCCTATCAATTGAGTGGTTAAATGAATTTCCCTGAATACACCAAGAAGCAATATCCAGAATCAAATCTTATCAAAAACCAATAAAATTGGAATGTGGGATTCAGGAGGTCAAGAGGTACCGATTCAGATTTAATGAGGACCGGGGTTAAAAGAAGGATCATGAGAGATGATAAAAGAATGGTGGCACAATAAGGACTTTCAAGGAATCGGGGTATTTAAATTGACAAAGAAACTCACATACATCAGGGGTAAACTTAAAAGGTGGAACAAAGATGTAGTTGCCAATCAAATTAAAAGAAAGGAGGAATTGCTCAAATTTATCAATGTGGCCGATGTTAAGTCGGAAACAAGAGCACTTACCATAGCAGAAGAGGAAGCACTTATAACCCATACAAGGGAATATGAGAACTTGATTAGAGATGAGGAATCACTTTAGAGACAACTGTCTCAAATAATATGGCTCAAGGAAGGAGATAGAAACACAAAGTTCTTCCATGCTGTCACCGACCATCGCTGAAATATGAACTTGATAAACAAAATTCAAAGCCAAGGAAAAACAATATTGACACAAGATGGAATATCCAAAGTAGTCTCATATTTCTTCAAAACACTCTTTGGAACCCATAACCTAAAGACTCATTGTGGATTCAGAGGTTTTATTTGTCTAAAAAAAAAGAATAGACCTCTTCAGTTTGAAGGAAAAATTCACTGAAAAGGAAATCCACATGGCTATACAAGAACTTAACCAAGATAAAGCCCTGGGCCTAGACAGATTCTCAATGACCATCTATCAACAGGGATGACACTTTATTAAGGAAGACATTTGCCAGCTGTTTATGGAACTTTACCAAGGAAGGACATACCTAAAAAAGATAAGTGATTACAGGCCCATAAACTTGGTGAATTGCTAAATGAAAATCATCACGAAAGTTCTTGCTAACAAACTCCAAGGGATCATTGTTAGGAATACAAACAAAGTCCCACATCAGTAAGAAAAAGGGAAGATCATAGGTATATAAGGATTGATATATATCTCCATTGGTATGAGGCCTTTTGGGTAAAGTCCAAAAACAAAGCCATGCTGGCTTGGCCCAAAATGGACAATATCATACTAATGTGGAGATGTGTGGTGCCCCTGGAAATTAGAGTCATGCCCCGGAGTTAGCTATGTGGATAAATCCTCGAAATGTCGAACAAAAAAGGTGGTGAGCCCCGATAATATCATGATGAAATTTGTGGATGAGTTTGGTTAGATACGGTGAAGAAGGAGTTGATTTGGTATAGAGCAAGCTCTCAAGGCAAGTGCTGCTCCATGTGCAGTGGAGTGGAGAATCTTGGTTGGTAAAGAGTGGGCGGATGGATGGTGGTCCTTTGTTCGAGGGGAGGATTGTTAGGAATGCAAACAAAGTCCCACATCGGTAAGAAAAAGGGAGGATTATGGGTATATAAGGATGGACATACATTTTCATTGGTATGAGGCCTTTTGGGTAGAGTCCAAAAACAAAGGCATGCAGGCCTTGGTCCAAAATGGACAATATCATACTGAAGATGTGTGTTGCTTGTGGCAACCTAACAGTTATTGCGAATCTGGTATAAAATATGAAAGCACGAGGTTTAACCTCTTCAAGGGAGTACTTGGAGGGTTAGGAGCTTCAGAGAGGATCACCTTCCTACAATATGCAGATGACCTTCTAGTGCTCTACTCTAGGGATGCCAACCACTTTTGAGCCCTAAAACTCATCTTCTACCTATATGAAGGCTTATCAGGACTAAAGGTAAGCCACAACAAAAGTCTCATCATCCCAATACGTACGGTGGGGCACACACCAGAGACTTTGGGGGAAATTATGAACCCCAAAATTGGGAAGCTACCCATCAACTACTTGGGCATGCCAATAGCTAGCACCAACCTCAAGAAGGAGGACTGGTGCAGGCTAGCTCATAGATAGGATCAGACGATCGATTACTGGTTGGAAGGGACGCATGCTATGTATGGGAGGGAACATAATCCTACTTAATGCTTGCCACTATCCCAAACTACAGGATGTTAAGATTCAAACTACCAAAATGGGTAATAAAGTGTATTGATGACATCCGACGGTTATATGGAGAGGGGTGGAACAAACCCCCAAAACATGCCGACTAGTAAGTTGGCAAAGAATATGTAGACCCAAGGATCAAAGGGGATGGGGTATTATAAACCTCAAAGTGTTTAATGAGTCGCTCTTAGGTACTTATGGTGGAGAATTCTAAGAGGAGAATTTGGGCTTTGTGGGAAAGTGTTGGCAACTATGTACTATAGAGGCTCCAATATAAGCCCCTTCTAAGGACCCCCGAGGGAGATACTCCCCTTTCTAGAGGGGTATAATGAAACAATGAGAAAGCACTATACTAAACACTTTGGTCAATGTAGGCAAAGGGTTGAGCATAAACTGCTAGCGAGAAAATTGGATAGAAGGTCAAGCACTAATTAATGCCTTCCCAGACTTACCACTAATGATACAAAAGGAACAACTGTAGAGGAGGTATACCGCCAGATACATGGAGGAACATCGATTCTCAAGTCGGGGTCGTTCATAATAGAAGGGGGCAACAAATAAACGCACTCACAAAGGACATTATGAGTCGGGAGGCGCACAAATGATACAAGACTATAGAAACTCACCAGAAACGAACAATTCATTGTCAAATCTCTATATACTTTTAAAGTGGATGGAGGTGATGCCCACTAGGAGCCAGATTCTGGAATATCCCATGTCCTCCAAAGGTGAAATTCTTCGCATGGCTAGCATGGGATCACAAAATCCTAACTCTACAAAATCCAGCAAGAAGAAACTGGAAAGGGGAGCGAACTACAAGCTATATGTGGGACAGGGAGGATGAAACAACTATACGACCCAGATATGAGAACACTTATGTCACTTATTTGGTCGATAAAAAACACCCGACAAGTTGGGCACCTTTGGGGCAGCGAACCTCTCTCCAAACAAATGGAGAAGGACTCCAGGTCGGGTTGGAACCTGTTGGTAATGGCAATCACAGGGACTATATGGATGGAAAGAAATAGGAGATGCTTTCAAGACAAACATCTTGTTTTCACTAAACTTATCCGTGTTATTGATTTTCTCATACTTTCCTAGTTTGATGTAACACACAACTCCAAAATGCCAAAATTGATTCTCATAGAACTAATTGCGAAATGAAGTCTGGAGTTCACAAGAGAGTCTGATCGAAGGAGCGACAACGCCCATAAGATGCAGACTTTCGAAGAAGAGGAACCCATGGAGTAAACACTTTCCCATGAAGGGGTAAGCCAACAAGGGCACTCCAACAAGGCACATTGCATATAACCTCCTAAGAACAGAGCATATAAATCATGTACTATCAAAAGACATACATTGTCACTAATATAATCTTTGTAACTTGCTAATTGTTATTAATAAATGTTGTTTATCTACCATCATAAGAAAAGAAAAATTATAAAATAAATAAAAATTAAATTTTAATTTTAATTGAAGATTTTTGCATATAAGTTATATAATGAGTGTACGTTCAACTTAAAATTCAGCTAACTAAATGCAACCATTAGATGATTTCAGGGTGTATATATTAATATGATTTTTTTAATTTTTTTTATTTTTTTTAATTTTTTATTTTTTTTTACCGAAAGAAAGGGGTATGCACATAATTATGTATTTTTGCAGGGTATATGTGCAAATTTTAACTGTGGCACCGGTGAGCAGTGAGCACCCACCCACTGACTGGTAACACAAGCCAATGCTGCTCCGCCGCTGGCGTTGTCCCCGATTCTTCTCGTCATCGTCTCCACCTATCTCCCATCTCTCCGTGATCTCTTCGCTACTGAACCAATGCTCCACCTTGAAGCACATTGCGCAGGCCCACGCCTTCATGCTTCGCCGAGGCCTCGATATGGACGCCGTCCTGCTGAGCAAGCTAATCTTCGCATGCTCTCTCCTCGGCTTCACAGAGCTCGCGTATACGATCTTCAAGCACCGGGAGAGCCACGATGTGTACCTCTATAACACCATGATCAGAAGTCTCTCTCGTGCTGGCCTTGCGAAAGATGCAATCTTTTTGTTTAATGGAATCCAGGCGACGGGTCTCCGGCCTGATACTTATTCGTTCCCCTTTGCGTTGAAAGCCGCCGTGCATTTGTCGGTTGTTGAACTTGGGCAAGAGCTTCACGGGCAGATAGTGAAGCTGGGGTTCAGTTTGGATGTGCATGTGTTGACAGGTTTGATCCATATGTACTCGTCTTGTGGTGGACTAGATGATGCACGGCAGGTGTTTGATGGAATTCCTCAGAGGGATGTGGTTGTGTGGAATGCGATGGTCGCAGGATACGTTAGGCATGGGGAGTTGGAGAGCGCGCGGGTGCTTTTTGAACATATGCCCGAACGGAATGTGATCTCCTGGACAGCGGTGATTGCTGGTTATGCGCAGATGAACCATCCGGATGAGGCCATTGCGGTCTTCAGAAGAATGCAGCTTGAGGATGGTGTTGAGCCGGATGACATTGCATTGTTGGCTGCACTCTCTGCTTGTGCTCAATTGGGTGCATTGGATTTAGGGGAGTGGATTCATAGGTATATAGAAAAGAGTGGGTTTTACAAGATTGTTCCCCTGATGAATGCACTCATAGACATGTATGCGAAATGTGGCAACATACAGGAAGCCTTTAATGTTTTTGAGAACATGCCGAACAGGAGTGTTGTTACTTGGACTACGATGATTGCAGGGTTTGCGCTGCATGGGCTTGGTAATGAAGCTCTTGGCATTTTCAAGAGGATGGAGATGCAAAATGTTCGACCGAATGATGTTACTTTTATAGCCATCCTATCTGCTTGTAGTCATGCTGGGCGAGCCGATTTGGGCAGCTGGTACTTTGACAACATGCGCTCTTGCTACAGAATTGAGCCCAAGATTGAACACTATGGATGCATGATTGATCTTCTTGGTCGTGCTGGTTGCCTGAGAGAGGCAAGAGATCTTATTCGGGATATGCCATTTAAGGCAAATGCAGCCATATGGGGATCTCTTTTAGCTGCAGCTAGAACCCATGGTGACATTGAGCTTGGAGAGCATGCATTAAGGAAGCTTATTGAGGTGGAGCCTCACAACAGTGGGAACTATACACTTCTATCTAACATTTATGCGGCTCATGGAAAATGGGAGGGTGTTGGGAAATTAAGAAAAATGATGAAGGATGGAAGTGTGAAGAAGGTGCCAGGAGGGAGTTCTATTGAAGTGGATGGCACAGTCCATGAGTTCACTTCTAGAGATGGGTCTCATCCTTGTTTTAAGATAATATATGAGGTTTTATACTTAATTGATGGACACTTGAGGATGAACGGTATCTACCGAAGTTCTATGGAGGATTGCTTGACTCTAAAGAAGGATGAAAGAAAACTCTTATATTGAGAGCTGATTTTAACATCAGAGTTTTACTTAAAATTCTGCAAGTCATGACTCATGTTTCAACAAATCCCAGGTACCACTTTTGCCTTGTTTCATCTATTTCTTCAGTTAAATTTCTTGAAAGAGGAGAAGGGAAAATAAAGTGAAGCGGCCCTTGTAGGAAAGGAACACTTGAAGTTGAACTGAAGAAAGCTAAATGAGAACAAAGCTGAGACATCACAAGCAGTTTGAAGTTGAAGGCAAGGCTGTCTGGTTCTCCTCTCAACCAGAAAGTGACATGAAGGCACAGGAAAATGGCTTGCTACCCCTCAAACCTTTTCCCTATCAAGATATCTCAAAAACTAAGTTGGAAGCTTCATCATATCTACACTATAAACTGGTGTTAAAGCCTTAAAATGGATTGGAATAGACAAGCAACTTCATAGCTGGACAATATGAAAGTGATCAGAGTAGGATAGCAGGCAAGCTGAGCTATGAATGAAGACTTGTGATAGACTCTTAGAGTATCAAAATTGGAAAGTCATTAATATTTCATAAAGTTTTCCCAGCTGCTGATTAAGTTGCACAAACTTATATGTGATTACCAGTGGTGATTCAGTGTGCAGTTATTTAAGGTTCCTCTGAAGTTCTTCCAAACCACCAGAGATGAAAAAGCTAAGGAACAGCTGATTGATGGGGACAATGTCCAGAGAATATGATAAGGTTTTTCTCCATAACCACAGAAAGAGCGTCTCAATAGTTATTATTCTAATGCCATTGTTTACATCAATGTTAAGACACGGGAAGATGGGGCCATCTAATTGAACCCATCCCGTGATCACTGTACTACATTAAAGTGTTCAAGGGCCCACTCTACTACTTGAGTAAATCTCTTCTGCCTGACAATGGCCTTTTACTTGCCTTTCTTATTGCAGGTGGTTTCTCGATTCTTGTGGAGCCGTTTTCATCACTCTTTTGGCCAATCAAATGTTCTTAGAGAGAGAAATGCAGGTATCAGACTATCATATAAAGTCATTGCTACATTTTGCCTTTGAAATGCCCCATTATTAATTGAATATGCATAGAAGCTGCTTATGAACATCAAATGAAGGATCAACCATCTTCTCTGTCTCATTGCATTGCTTATGTAGATTGTGATAATTAAATAGTCATGCAGAGACACTTAAGCAATTGAAATTACCATATATGTTTGTTGCTTGTAAATCTAGCCTAGAATGAATGTAAGTCATAGTAAACTGTATATGAACTGTGAAGTCTTTGCCTAAAATGTGCAAGTGTTCAGATTTAATCAAGCATATGCATATTGTTTTTACTTTTTACTTGATCTAGTAAATTCTTGAGCTTTGGTCATTGCTATGGTGAACTCTTGATTGATAAGCTCTCAATTCTTTATTATTAGGGTATGGTTATCAGCACGCTAAAAAAAGTGCTTTGAAGGGTGTTTAGGGATCGGTTTGGTTTGGGTTTGCTAGAAAATTTAACCGGAACCAGTCTAAGAGAACTATCTCTCCAGCGATCGTGAAAGATGTTCCATTGACCCTTTGGTTTTTTAGAAACCCAATCCGAACCTTTATATCAAACCGAACCGAAACAAAACTGAACTATTTGAAATATAACATATTAAAATTTAATAAACATGATTAAAGGAACATTGAAACCTTCATATCTGGCTAAGCATCATACTTGGCTACTATTGCCTTGACTAGAGAGAGAATATCTTTTTGTTGGTTATAAACCTATTTGGTTAGGACTTAGGTTTGATATGATCTGGATTCATGCATTTGAGTTAAATGTTAAAGAGTCTTATTCAATTCGGTTTGTTTTAGTCGGATTTTTTAGACCTCAAACTGAACCCAAACCGAACTCTTTCAATTTTCTAATTGCTAACCTGAACTAAACCATTGAATAAAAAAACCCGAACCAAACAAAACAAAATACATGAATTCGGTTCGATTTTTCAGTTTGTTTGGGATGAACACCCTTGTTTTGATTAGACAAAATTTTTTACTTCTTACCCCTTGAAAAGAGTGATATTCCGTTTTGAACTTTTATTTACTTACCACTCCTCGGTATTATTGTTAGTGTATAAATGGATTAATTATTCACAATGAACTGTGTGAGTTTAATCTTCTACCCTAATGTATTTAGACACTTCACAATGTATATTACTTTCAATTTTTATTAAATTATAAAAATGGTTTCAATGAATATGTTAGAAATCATGGCAACTTATGCAGAAAGAACCGAAAACATGCATTTTAAGAAGAAACGAATATGCAAATCTTAAATAATTAAAACACATTAATATAACCAATACACTAATTTAAGTCATAATTTATACAAGTAGGGAAAAGGTACAAAATACAACTTAAAACGAAATACTCACATTAAAAAATGTGCCTAAGTTTTCCAAGAAATATCAAGTAAAAGCCCTAAAAGGAAATGGTCCAGCCTCCAGGTCCTGCATTGATTTCAACTTCATGGATGATATCATCAATTGTCTTGATTGAATAAGAGCCATACCTCCCCATGCATATCTGTTCAGGCCTTTCCAAAGTAAGAACAGCCATTACTGTCTTTCTGAAAAAAGGAGTTAACTTCTAGCGCATGGGAAGAGACATCTTTCCAAATTTTGAATCATATAATTGAGAGATGCACCCATGAATTCAGAAAAAAAGCAAACCTTATCTTATGATCCTCTTTCTTGAAATTTCCCTTCAAATTAAATTGGCATCTCTTGATAGTTCCATCTTTCAATCAAGGTTCACTTTGTTCTTCTTATGAGCATATATTTCTGTGGATTTCTCCAATAGATTTGCACTCATAGATAATCAAAGACAATGCAGGAGATTTGGTATTCAATATATAAGAACAGCAAAGCCTGCAATAGCATGTTAGTTAAACATTAGTTCTAACAGAAGGGTGATTCAATGAATTAGTGACCGCATGATATATCATCAAAGGCTTTGCATGAGGAGCAGGAAGCACCATGTAGCCAAAGACAACTTGCCAACTTCTTCTTCTTCTTTGGAATTCCCTTTGAGGAACAATAAAGAGCGAATACTCTAAAGAGTAGGCAAGTCATCCTTGGCTGCAACATACTTCCTGAGCCTCCATGCAAAACCATGGATGAGAAGATAAGGAGAAAAGAGAAATGTACATAGGGGCTATAAGAGGAGCAATAAAGGGTAGTACTGTGTACTGTGTGGAGAGATGAGGTGCAAGGTTTATATAGAGTTGTGTGGAGTAGCAGTGATCATCAAACAATATTTCAGGCAAATTTGAGGAAAATAACTGCAATTTTACTGAATAATCTACATTAATGGTGATGAAGACAACTCCTGGAAGGATCCAGTTATGGTCCAATAGAATAAAGCGCAAGTATTTGGAAAGAGGAAGTAGTGGAAGAGTTCAATCCATTAGAGAAGAAACCCGGCCGCATGAAAACTAGTAAAGTTTGTGTGATCTAAACAGTAGTGAAATAATCAGGTAAAGAACTCAAAGAACATCTGGAGCAGAGATCTAGATCTGAGTCAGAATGAAATTGAAAAGTTTTCATTAGTTTACTTGTTAAGAACTTAGTTTAATATAAAATGGCAGAAAATTCTCTGCACCTTTGTACAGTATCCCCAGAGGCACACCAAAGGGCAATGGCCAGCGCTGATGCGTAGCAAGATAACAAAGATGAGACAAAAGTTATGTACTTTTTAACTGTTTATTGCACCAAGAGCCTTGTATCACTGAGGTAAAAGTATAGATTACACACCGATTTTCACAAGGAAAGTTATTGAACCACGCCTGTGTGACATGTTTCTAATGGTTTGTTCATATTTATAAAAAAAAAATATCGATTCCACTTATCTCGGCATCGATTATTTTTTGGACAAAGGTCATAAAGACCCCCCCCGTCAGGGAGGGGGCCACGCGTAGCACCCGTGCAAACGCACAACCCCCCATTTACTTGCAATTCGAGGGTCTCGAACTTGCGACGTCCGCGCAAGAATCGAGGCCCGCGCCTTACAAGCGAACCCGGTTACCAATAGACCGAACGGTCGTTGGTATCTCGGCATCGATTATTTGTTTTTTTTTTTCATTTAATGAAATCATGGTTTTTACATTCTATGGGGAAAACAATAGGAATTATAGAAATAACAATGTCATTCACTGATAAATAGTTATGTAGGGCCCTCATGTGCACCTTATCTTTGAGTGGAGACTCACAAGGAGTGAGTGATGGGCTCATGATCTGATACTGCAGCAGGAACCTGGAGGAAATCTTGTGCAAATTGATGAGAAAGAGACAAGATGATGATAAAGCTGGTAAAACCATTGGCCCTTCTTTTCTTTTTTTTCTTTGGTTCTGAGAAGAAATAATGGATGAATAGATTCAGAAAAAAAGTTATTTTTGCAGATATTGATGGAAAAAACAGCAGGTTTCTTTTCCCAAAAAGGATAAACAAGCATCTTTCCAGATTAGGGGGGGCATGGCATGGATGAGAAAGTCATGTAGGTTTCTTTTTAAGTTGTCCCATAAAAAAACTTATCTTTGTTCTTCATTGACCCAAGTGAGGGGAACACAATGGTATAATATATTGGATCAGGATTCCTCAAGGAGATCTTATTCTTTTCTTCTTCTGTGGTTTGTGTGACAGCCAGCAAGTGATGCAAGTGGTTTGGTTTTTTTTCCACATGAATGAGAAAGAGAAATACTAAAGAAAAAAAAGCAAGCTTCTAATTCCATTCTGAGGAAAGTTTCTTATAATTTTCAAAGACACACTTCTGGCCTTGGTACTGGAATAAATTGGGCTTGAAGTTTGAATTTATTTTTGAAAAAAAAAATAAGTTGACAGATTAATTAATATGAGCCAAATATTTTTTAAAAATATTAATGAAAAATCATATCAACTTAATTAATTAAATCTTGTAAAACAAACAAACCCTAAGATAGGTCCCCCAACCAAACACCACCTGAGGGTTTTCCTTAAAATATAATCTCACTGTAATTATGAAAAAATAACTTCATTTTCTGCTATAATAAAAATTCCTCATACCACAAACAAGAACAAGATGGAGATATATGCATAGAAGACCAAGTGATAACAAGAGGTAAACCTCTAGTTCCAGTTTTTCTGAGCCTGAACAAGATGGTGAGACCAGGCTAAACATCTCACAGCTCAGTTATAATTTTGTATGGTATTAAGAGCCTGTATATCCCAATTGACAGGAGATTCACTGTATCTGCAAGAAACTCCCTTTCACTGAAATTATGAGTCTTGAGGAATCTCAAATCTTGTAGGAGTTTCGATTCCCATCATACAACACAAGCCGGATAATAATATTATCAGCAGCACAATCCCCTGAAACAGAGAAGCATAGACAAAGTTAAGCACTTTCAATAAGAAAAAGTGAGAATTCGATATCAAGACTTCGATTTTATCAACAGTACCTTCGTTGTTTTGAAATTAATAACATGAAATAGACACAACGCAGATATAATATAAACAGGTTTAACACTGTTTGCACAAGTGACAAGAAAAGAGTAACTTACCACAAAAAGTCCTTCCAAAAGGGATGCTTTGATTTGACAAACTCCATCACAAATGGTCGTATTAGATGAAGAATTGCCGCTGGTGTTTTCTGCCAAAAACCTGCTTATTGGCCAGTTTGGGTATGGAAGAGACATGTATGCGTCGGAAGCATAAAGGATAGAATATGATGCACCAGACTGATCCAGAAAATTCACTAGTTCGAGCAAAATTTTGCCTGAAAAAAAATTAAAACAAAGCTCTAAGAATAGAAAACTGAGAGGGAAAGATAGACTTTACTTATTGCTTGATACCAACATACCTTCTGATTTAGCCTGGTTTAGTTCTTGAGAGTTACCATTGCAGAAGAACACAAGATCAGCCTTCTCATTTCCCCCATTTTCCATTCTTGAACCAACAAAATCCTGGGTTTCCATTACAATTTCTATTATTAATCAGAAAAGTGCACAAAAGCATAGCTCAGAATGACAATGTTATGGCTAGATTACTTGAAGTGATTCTAGATCTTGAAGTTTCCTGAGGTCCTTGCCACCAAGAGCGCAAGATTCCATATATGCAACATGATTCACTTCTAACGGATGCCCGCAATTCTTGATAAATCCTAAAATTAAAGAATTTTCCAAGTTGTCTTTCTCTTCTGATAAGGCAACATATGGGAACGCCATGGAAAAGTTGGATTGGCTGAACGAAAGCTGGTCAGCAATATAAGATCGAACATGAACATTAGGAACAAAACGACCTGTTATATTAGGTTATTACCACAACTTCATATGAAGCAACTCTGAATACCTTAAGCAAGTCCAACAGAGCTGGGTCTTGATACTTGGTTTTTGATAGATCTGATGATTGCAACTACACAATGTAAGAGAACAACATATTAGTTAGAGTGAGCTGAGAATAACCCAACCCTTCACAACATTGAATGCATTCACAATAAAGTCAGAGCTTAAGCTAAGTTTTTTTTCCTTTCCTTTTTTTCACTGAAGCAAAAGTTTCAAAATGAATTTGCAGCATCATAATAATTTTACTGCTTAATTGGTGCATAGTCTACAAAGAGAATTATGGTAAAATTAAGATGCTACTATATGCACAGATATTTGGGCAAACTATTCAAATTCTTACACAGCAGTCGGCAAGTGACAAAATAAAAGTTTGGTTGTGACTATAGAATTCAGAAGGCAAGACAAGGTCACGTCAACTTAGGACTTAGCTGCCCCCAATATATTTCCAGAATCATGATATCATACTAATATGAAACTCATCATTTTGCCACTAAAATGTTATATTTAAGAATAATCAACAATAAACTCAAAATAGAAATTTTGAATAGATACATCTTACTTCAAGAACAACCATCTCAAAAGTAGAATATAAGAAAGTTAATGTTACTTACCTTTCTCCCGACAAATACAAGTGCAATATCCACTTTCCGATGAATGTTCTCTGTAGAGCACTGAAAACCATAAAGGAAAACCAGATTAAATTTTTCACCATCACATTCTGAACTAAGACAAATAGTTCAACTAAAAGAAAGCAGACAAATCTGGTGAAAAATAAAAACATACCACTAGGTTTGACCAGCCACCTTCAAAGAGCACAGATTTAGATAAATCATGTGAAGAAATTGTTTGGTAAGTGACAGCTTCTTTAACACTGTGAGGTGATAAACTGAATAGCATAAAAGTTAATGTCATGTTAAATGGAAACATTAAAATCTTGCAGATCTAAATGAACATGTGTTTACATTTGAAACAATCAAGCACCAAAGTATCTCAAGTAAATTACACAATAAATTATGGCTCTCCTAACTTCATACATGATTATAGTTAAGAAAGATTAAATTTTTATAATCCTCAGCTTATTTCTACAAGCTAGAACGCAAAAATCTCACGCTATAAATAATGGAAAGTAAAAAAAGTACCCATAATCATCAGGACTCCATAGAAACGCAGGCGCTGTAATGGGGGATGGAAACACAGGTGATAATTTTGCCGCAACAAACAAAAACACCAAGATGAACACCTTAGATACCAGCATCTCTCTCTGCATACGATTCAGATAGATAAATACCCAAAGCCAGAGGTGTCAATCTACAACTAAAAATCCCAACTTTTCAATCAATATTTCAGAAAGCAACCCCAAAAGTTGGAAATAAACGAGAATCGGAGAAGAATATGAGGATTTCTACCTGGCAGAGTGGCGCTGATCACTGGTTATAGGGGGTTAGGGTTTTATTAGAAACCCCAGTGGATCGATTATTGATACGCTGCTTCTCCTCCGTTCTTTATTTATAAATTATTTATAAATTTTGGTTGAAATTAAGAAAGAAAAAAAGGAAAAAATGAATGTCACGAGGAGAGCACGTGAGGATTCTCCATTGTTAAATGGCCAAGAATGGCAAGCGGAGGCCAGAGAAGGGGGAGCTCGGCTTGCCACTTGTTAATGCTGTTTGCTATTCTTGTTATTCTCCCCGTCTTTTCTCTTCTTAGTCTTGACTCTTATCATCACCGCACGGCCTCTTCCGCTCCTCTCCTGCCACTCCTTTGCCCTATGCCTTTCAAAAAGGTCCTTTTCTCCCCTATCCCCCTTCAAAGTTTCCTCCTTTTGCTTGTTTCATTGTGCTTTTTTTACCCCAATTATTTCCGCTTGAAATCTTGTGCTTTTGTGCGATTTTGGTTCTTGGAGGTCTTGTTTTTGTGTCTCTCTTGCAAATATGTGATTTTTCCTTTTAGTTTTGGAGCTCATGCCTTCATGGGTTGATAAAGATCAGCCCTTTTTTTTAATTTTAGTTTGATTTTGATGGATTTGGACTCCTATATATTTTTATTTTTGTGTTTTAATATTGAAATCTGTTGATCTATGGTAGTTTATGTCCATCCTGAAGTGAAGAATTTTATTAGATTCATCCTTGAGTGAGTGATTTCAGTGTTTGATGTGAAAATATGAGGGCTCTATCAAAAGGGCATGCTGATTGGAATTTTACAACCTCAATCATATGACGGTTGATTGCTTAGTTGTTTGTTTGTATTTATTTGAAGTTTTTCTTCACATTAAAAACATCATCCTGTATTTGTGAGAGGATAACAGTGCAACCAAATAGGTTTTATGCTTTGCAGATTCCAAATACCTGCAGATATCCACCTATTTGTCATCTTCATGTGTCTGATCTGTACTCTACATCTAAATGATTTGAGCACTTAGCATGATGAAATGTTTGAATTCTTTTGGATTTATGGCATAAAAAGTGAAAGATGCCACAAAATAATGGAATTTGTTGCATTACAATTTTCACTAGATACCTAATAAATTTCTCATGAACCATTCCATGGCATTTGTCAAATCATTAGTGAAATACTTGCTGGAGAAAGCAAGTTGGAATATGTTTAACTTTGATTTAAGCTGTGCTCAAGTTAGCCATTCATTTAACCAAGTTTGTTATAGCTTATCATGGGTGATGCAATGCAAAACTTTATCCTTCTAGTGCAATAGGTTTGGCATATATATGCTATTACTGATGGTTTATTGATATGTTTATTCTACTACTTTAAAGTTTGAATTTTGTGTTCCTCACATCATTTAATGTTATCTGGGCAGAGATTATTTTTGCTGGAAGGCAGATATGGTCTAGGGGAGGTCTACCTGGTCCAGGGTGTAAGCTGGTGATATGAGTACTGAACAGCTTATATGAGGTTTAATTTTTAACTATAACTTTTGGCTTCCTGTTCTCATTGATCATCAACATCCAAATATTAAAATTATAGCTGCAAAGTATGAGGTTTCAAAGACATAGGGTGGATGATGTTTACATTTCACCTTCAACCTGTTAAGTTTTGACTTTTTCTGCTCTTGATAATATTCTAGTGATTAATTTATATACTGCAGATTCAGGTCAAGCATGCTGCTTAACATGGTGTTTTAGGATTTTTGGTTCTTTATTCTATCATGGGATCTGTAAGAGTGAGAAGTTGTGTGCATGAGGAAGGAACCATAAGGTGGACAAGAACTTAATTGCCTGTGCAACTATTGCGTTTACTAGATAAAGATAGCTAAAACGGGTGCACTTTGTTGTGTGGCCTCTGGGCCACAAGGAGAGAAATCTAATTCAGAGAGCAGGGGGTATTCCATGGATCATGGTGAACCTCATTGGAGAACAAATTCAAGCTTCTCCCCTCCAGTGTCTAGAAGATGGGACTGCAGTCTTCATTCTGATGGTTTATCACATGGGACTCGTCGGGCTCCCTTTGTTGGATCATCAGTGTCCTCACATAGTAAAGGAAGCAGAAGAAATGTGAACACTAGACATTATCGTAATCATCATCACTCAATGTCTGATGGGGCCCTTTCCTATAATGGGAGCCCATCTGATAGTTTCCCTCCACCACGCTGGACTCCTCCTGTGCAAAGATATGATCACCGTGAATTCTCCACACCAGCTGGAGGTAATCTAAGATCATTTATGTTTATTTTGTTGATTTGAGGCTTATGCCTTGCAGAAGCTCTCCTACAAGTTACTGTCATTAAAACTTTCAATCCTGATTTCTTTATTGTCGATGCCCATGTTTTGGTAGAGTAGCATGCATGAGTATTTTGTTTGTTTTATATGTTTGAGCGAGTAAATGATAGGCCATAATAGAATTGAGATATTGCACAAGAAGAAGACTTACTTTTCAGTAATAATTAAATGGTGTGCCCTCAGCGGTGACTGTAAACCTTCTGATGTGTTTACCTTACATTGTCTCAAGACTCAAACTAATTAGGTGTTTATACCAGTAGGACAGAAGCTGACAAGAAGTAAAACAAGTTGAAATGACAAATTATACTATGGAAATAGAGTACCTTTCCTATTAACCAACTGGGGAAATAAAAAGGCATCTCTTTTTCAAATAAATCCACTTGTGATATCAGCCAGAACTGTGTATACTGCATCAAATTTTCACCATGAGTGGTATTGAAACTGACAGAGAGTATGTTGTATATTTAAAGAACCCATGTGTATCTGGCCAGCATGAGATGTACATTGCACTTTGGATCTTGTAGGCATAGGTCTTCACCTGCTTAAATGCATGAATTTTTGGCTGGAACACATTAAGGTGATCTGGTGTACCTTAAGTCCGAGAAAAAGAATTTCTGTTGGGGAAGGTGAGATGTAGTTTTTCCAATCGCTCTGTTGATTGAATTCATATCATGGTTGTCCCAACACTGCCGGTTAGTTTGGATATGCTATGTTGTTTCAGTGTGCTTTGTCTTGATTTCTGTGGCATTTGTCCCTCCTACATTTTGTCGCCAGTCTCGACACTTTGTGCTATTTGATTATTGATTTGCTCATTAGACACTTGGACTTCTTTCTTGGTCACATGTGTTGTCATCAACAAGAAAATGGTTTTTACTCATATGGTTGTGCTGTTATTTGAATCCATATATATTAAATCAGGAAGTCTGTATGCTTTAGTGTGCCTCATAAATTTGATCACAACCACTATAAACCTGTGGCAGAATTCTCAATATTGAATCT
Source organism: Dioscorea zingiberensis (assembly GCA_026586065.1). Classification (NCBI taxonomy): domain Eukaryota; kingdom Viridiplantae; phylum Streptophyta; class Magnoliopsida; order Dioscoreales; family Dioscoreaceae; genus Dioscorea; species Dioscorea zingiberensis. The sequence goes on along the minus strand of CM048820.1, from coordinate 64,013,634 downwards.
TCAGGTTATAGTTGAACTGTGTACAAATGCATTTTGTCATCAATGCGTACTAAACTTCAAGTTCTGAGTCTCCTTCTGAATCCTTATAATTTCATGGGTATTTGGTGAAGTTTTGATTGTCTTGCACCTTAATCTCTGACAGGTTTAAATTATTAAGAGTCCTGTTTCCCTCAGTACCATCATGGCTATGTCTTATATAGGGATTATTCATGAAATTAATCATCTAACTACTTTGATCCCTTTGAGAGGTGGGTTTTGTGGTTAATTTATAATACTTCAAGCTGGAGGGAAACCTAATTTAGGTGCAATGGGTGTAAAATATTGGATTCTACTTGTCACAAATGTTGTAGAGAACACATCATCAAATATGGCATGTGAACAATATCAAAACTCGGGTAGAAGTATCTGGAGCTAAATGTTCTTAAGAGTTTTATACCAGGGAGATATATGGAAATAAATAAGCAGTTTTGGACAGTTGATATGCAACTACAAAAGATTCCATATGCAAAATACTCGGTGAATTTGAATTTATTTATTATCATGATTAATTCATAGGTCTTATTTTGCCAATGGTATTATTTTCTAACTCGTCAGGGAAGTTATTCTCAATATGCCACATCAGTTCTATACTTATAAGACCTAAATCAGCTGCATTCTACTCCTGATACTCCATTTATCCCATTGACTGATTTAACCCGTTTATTCTAGAGTTTGACACTCGTGATTTTCTTATGTTTTGTTGCTATGCTGGATCTCCTAATCACTGAAGTGACCAAAAGAAACCAAATCTTCACTATTGTGATCAGCATCAACCACGGCTACATACTTTCTAGCATGGGGAAGCTATCGGAAATTGTTAAGCTACTTAATGGGAAAACAGTTTCCTGGTTTTGTCAATGTGGTTTTTTCTTTTCTTCTTAGTAAATTATGCTTATTACCCCAAAAAATGTCTGAAGTGTTTATGATTTTTTTGGTAAATGTTTATGAGATTTACTTATCTGGTATGTTTATAAAATATTGCTTCTAAAGTTTTATTAAGGTTAATACTCAACTCCAGTTTATGTATCAACTTGGTTTTATTCACTCTAGTTTTTGAGTTTTTACAATGGCACAAGTATTGAATGCCTGGTTACACAGTTATTTTCTTTTAACTAATCATTAGTTTGTTATGATCAGGAGCAAGGGTTGACACCTCCATGCCTCTCCAGTATAATGAAGTAATGCCGACAGTATTATCTGTTCAATTATTTTTGAAATTCATACACAATGCGTTATGGATCATCATTGTCCCATTTTTCTACCTTGTTTCAGGGACGTTTTCCTGTTGGAGTCTCCTCAAAGTCCAACAGTTTTGGGTCAGCTTCCCCATTTTCAGAATCCAGTCAATGGGCATCCACTAGTAAACAGCCAATCTTTTATCCATCTCGCAACTTGTCTGGGAGGCGTTCATTCATGTCAAAACCTGTTTATCCACTAGTTTTTCGCAATCCTGTTTCTGATTGTGAAGCAATGGAACCAACTGATGGAAGTATTGGAGGCAAGATGGCACATACTAACAGTCACAGTATATCAACTAATAGCTCTTTGAGCCCGGATCTCAAGTTTCATAAAATCCTAACTGAACTCCAGAAGATGGAGGTTTCTCCAGAACCAGGCGCAAGTTCCAGGAGGGAAGGATTTAGGTGGAGCAATGCCAGCAGTTACTATGATTTCGGATTTGAGGGGGAGGCCATCGACATCATGGAACATATCAGTGAGAAAAACTCGAGGTCTCCTTATGATTCAGATAGATGTCAGAAATGTGGGTTATGTGAGAGATTCTTATGGCAGAAATCACCGTGGAGTTCTTGTAGGATTGTCAAAAATGGCGACCTACCTATCGCTGGGGTACTTCCTTGCGGCCATGTTTTCCACGCAGAATGCCTGGAGGAAACCACTCCAAAAGGCCAAGTTCATGAGCCTCCATGTCCTCTATGTTTGAAAGGTGCTAGCGGGGAAGGATCTATGACATTTCCTGAACTTCAACTGGCTCGTAGATCTGTTCAAAAGAGTCAAGGGTTCAACTTCAACATTTCAAATCGTGCAGGAAGTAGCAGCAGTCCTACTCTGAATCGATACCAGTCTCTCCCTGTACCACGGCAAGGAAGTTCCTCAATAAAGGACCATTTCAAGAAGCGATTTTCCTTTAAAGGGAAGATAGGCAAGGATATCTTCGGTGCAAAGGTATTCGGAAAAAATGCATCATCATCATCATCATCTTCATCTCAACATGAGACCCACAACCAATTTGGTCGCTTTAGAACATGAACATGTCGAAGAAGGATGTAGTCTCAGGTCAGTTCGTCCTTAGTTTTTTGTGATATATATAGCTAACAGACCGATGTTCATCTTGAATTTGTTGTGGCTCTGTTTAGCTAGACATTGTACTTGCACTAGTGCTTTACTTTATCAGATACTTGTCAAATTACAGATTTACGTGCAGACTCTATTTACACATTATATTTTGATTTTTATGATGAATGATGAACATGAAACTTTTGAACACTAATACTGAGAAACCTGTGAACCTCTCACCCGTCATCTCATGTGACTGTTATAATGTCACCTCTTCTATTCACTTCATTCACGTTCTGGTCCCTTTTAACTTCACTATAGAACCAACCGTTTCTCCTCACTTCTCTTCTCACAATTCATCCATGAAGGACCTCTCCCTCTTCCTCCTCAAGAACTCTCTTGCAGCCAAGATGAAGAGGAGCCTCAGGAGTTTCTGCAATGGTGTCGGCTCCACATCGACACTGCAGCAGAAGAAGAACGACTGCGATGTCTCCTGCATCGCCGCTCTATCTGCAGACGGTTCCTACATGGATGAAAACAACGATATTGTGCGCAGCCCACTGACTCTGGAGGAGATGATCCTCCAGCTTGATCTCGAAGAAGAGGCTGCAAGGAGAGCTAAGCTCGATGACTACAGCGGGCTTCACAGGAGGATGTCCTGTGTGAACAACTCCGACATTCTAAGGTCGGCGAGGAATGCTGCATTGAATCAGTATCCAAGGTTTTCTCTTGATGGAAGGGATGCCATGTACCGATCATCTTTTCGCAACTACAGCGGCATGAAACCAGGGAGGAGATCAGTTTGCTGCTCAAGTGGTAACAGAGGCAGGTTTCTCAACACTGGTTATGAGGTGGATAGAGACCGAAACCTCGGGTATTCATATCCACCAACGGTGGCTGGAGAGAATGTGGTTTGGTGCAAGCCGGGGGTCGTTGCGAAGCTGATGGGCCTTGATGCAGTGCCGGTGCCAGTGAGGTCCGGTCGGAATAGAGTGAAGCCTGCATTCACCAGAAAGCAGAACCTGAGAAGACTGGGGAGGTATGAACTGGAGAAAGAGAGGGTTCTCATGAACATGAATGGTTGCAAAGGGAAATCTGCTGCAGGAAGGTATTGTGTGATGAAACCCATCAACATTGAACCAATGAATGGCCCTCTTGACTGGCACTTCAGCCATGCAAGATAATAATGAGATTTTTTATTTGAATTAAGGATGTATAATAATAATATAAATATATAAGTAAAGATCTTTGTGGTATTTCATTCCCTTGTTATGGTCTTATAATATTGAAACTAAATGATCAATTAATTCATCAACTGGAGGAACAGTACTTGGGTTTGAGTCACACATGAGAATGGGCTTACTTTCAAATTATAATTACTCTTAAAAACTAAGATTATGAGGAAAAAATCGATTTTACCAACATTGTTATGGTTTATAAATGAATAAAAGTGAAAAAAAAAAATCCCGGATTTGACATCTCACGGCCCAGACAGGGAGGTGGTTGTCACATTTATCCAAAATATATATATATATATATATATATATATATATAGACTTCATGACAGGTTCAAATCCGCAGGATTATTGTGTTGATCCGGCCATTTTTTATTTTGACCCTGAAACATGTTTAAAAGATTTTTAACCATATAAATGGGATCATTGAAAAATAAATTAGTATATTTATTTTTATATAATTTAGTGATCGTTTGATTCTCCCACTTAATGGTTCTTATTTTATAAAAATTTTAATAGTTCAGAATTTCAACTATCAAGTGGGAAGATCAAACAGTAATCAAATTGTATAAAAATGGACATACCAGTTTATTTTCCAATGATCTTTCCATCCGCATGATTGAAAATCCTTCAAACATGCTTCAGAGGCTAAAATAGGAGGCTGTCGAATCAGTGATCTGGCTGACCTGATTATAACATGACTCTATATATATATATATATATATATATGTACGAATGAAAGTGATTTGTTACTAGAAAACAATACCACCACCCTCTACCTGCATTGCAACGTCAACCTACCAACCTTTTTAGGTTGTCTTTTATTAGGGACTTGGGAATTGCTCTTCTCTATGAATAGCTACAGTATTAAATATATATATTTTTAAACAGGAACATGGGAAAATATCTTCATTTCCAAGAAAAAAAAAGATGGTTTATTTTTCTTGACATTAAGTTGAAACTAAGATCTTAGATCCATCACTCACTCAGAAATTTTATAGAGAGATTTATTTTATATATATATATATATATATATATATATATATATATGTATATATATATAATTTATTTGAGAGTAAAATAAATTCCAAATAAAACCATTAAACTTCATAAGAAAAATAACAATAATAATAGAAAGTAAATAACATAAGAACTAGTGCCTTTATTCGGTGATAGACTTGCATTCTATACCTGAAAAGATAGAAGAGAACAACATCTTGTTCTTATCCACTTCACAGTGTTTGTAGAGGACAACAGGAAGGATGGACCCATCTATGAATTGTTATTGTGGTGGTGAAGTATATTCGCATGCTTTACTTGTAATTTATTATTAAATTCAATTTTACCCTTTTGGTGGGGCCTTGATTCATTATAATTATAATTTTAATATAAAAATTTATATTCACAATCCCCCTTTATCTCTCTATTTATCTCATCCAGCCCAACAGACTGCTTGATTTATTTATTTTTAAAATATACTTTCTAAAAGGTCAAATACCTTATTTAGTCCCTCTATTATTACGATTTGTCTTTTTGGGTCCCTCTAATATAAAACATGCCTTTTTGATCCCTTTAATTTTACATTTGTGTCTTTTAAATCCCTCCCTTCGAAGTTTATAGGGACCAAAAAGGCCTGAAAAATATAAATAAAGGGACTAAAAAAGCTTGTGAAAGGATTTAAAAGACACAAACGTAAAATTAAAGGGACCAAAAAAACATGTTTTATATTAAAAGGACCCAAATGGACAAATCATAATAACAGAGGAAGTAAATAGGGTATTTGACCTTTCTAAAACCAATATATAAGTAATACACTAATAATCTTATCAAAGATTAGGGTTTAGGGTTTGAATAATTAATGTGAAGAGATATAAATGTAGGAGAGAAAAAGGACTTGTTTATCATCAAATGGACTGTCTAGTGTGTACAGACTACAGTCCCCACTTTTTGGAAAATGATATATATATATATATATATATATATATTATAAAAAAATTTCTCAACTTTCCCAAGAGGCCATGTGATGATCCCATGTGCTGAATTTTTTTAAATTTATTTATTATTAAATATGTTTATTTTCTCATCGATAGAATAAAAGAATTTTCTTGGAATAGTTGCTCATGACCTAGGACAACCATTTAATCATTTATGTACTTTGTGCTTATATATATATATATATATATATATATATATATATATATATATTGTTTTTAAAGAAGTTAATAAAATTCCCTTTTTTATATCATGCAAAGGATAATTTAGATTTTCACCAAAAATTTTAAGTTAGGAAAAAAAAAAACAGGCAAGGAAGCAGTAAATATGTTCATTATTAATTTTAGATGATTTTTTTTTTGTTTTTTCATTTTTTCAAGTAAAACAAGAATTTTGAACCTTAGTTCCAAGTTGTCCATTTCAGAATGTTTGGTGATTAAAAAAGGTCTGAAAGACTTTGAACCAAATGATTTTTAGATAATAAAAAATTCAAGAAGTTGAATTAACAAAAAAGAAAAATAAAAATACATTGTAAAAACCCACATAAAATAAAATAAATCCCTTGACCATGACTTTCAGTGACACTATATATATATCTAATTAATATATAATAATGAGTTAGTTACTAGTAGTTTTGTTAATCCAAGGAGAATCACACTAAGTCCAATGAAGGACTGAATTTAGAAGTTAGTTCCTAATTCTTTATCAATTAGAAGTTAATGGAAGTTAAGGAAAGTCCAAGCCTGATAATTAATTACTTGTTAATGCATGTTAAGCTGTAAAGACTTGAACTCTAAACACAGCTAAGTATGCAGAAAAAGAGGAAACACTCCATTGGAAAGAGATTATAAAATTTTTTAAATCAAAGCTTTGATTCTCTTCCCTTTTTACGCTGGATGGTTTGCCACATGCAATGCACTTCAATCCCAGCTTTTTCGATCCTGATTTTGAGGTTAATTTTGCTGATTTCTTTAATCACTTACAGAGATAGTCATGTGAATTTTCAGAGATTCTATTATGTTAGATTGTGTGCCAATTGCATTCTATTCTGCAGATAGCCTTCTACTTTTTTTTCTCTTTCTGCAGAAGATAAGAACATTGAATTTAGTCATAGAACACACAAAAAAAAGCAGCAATTACTTTCCCATGCATGAAGACAAAACACATTCACAGTCCCCAACACTGTGAGATTTATTTACTAGGATTATGGAGCTTGTAATAAGTCAATGTCTCAGTTTCAATCTGCTGTTATAAATAAACCTCATCTTCCTCTCTTGTTCTCCACCTCTGCTTGCATTGAAGCCATTCATGGAGCTTGTTCTTCATCTTGTGCTCCTTCTAACCATGTTTTGTGCCAGTGCTGTTCATGCAGACAGTGCATGGTCTAATGCTCATGCTACTTTCTATGGTGGTGGTGATGCTTCTGGCACAATGGGTGAGATATATGGACACAGCCTTAACAGTTATTATTAAACACTATATATTGAGTTTGCATTCTGAATTAATGTTAATTTTCATCGCAGGAGGGGCTTGTGGATATGGTAATCTATATAGTCAAGGATACGGGACAAACACGGCAGCCTTGAGCACTGCTCTGTTCAACAATGGCCAGAGCTGTGGTGCTTGTTTTGAGATCAAATGTGTGAATGATAATCAATGGTGTCTTCCTGGCTCCATTGTTGTTACTGCTACTAACTTCTGCCCACCTAACAATGCTCTCCCTAACAATGATGGTGGTTGGTGTAACCCTCCACAGGAACATTTTGATCTCTCTCAGCCTGTTTTTCAGCACATTGCTCAGTACAAGGCTGGCATTGTGCCTGTTCAGTACCGGAGGTACTAAATTTAGTAATTGTTGATATGAATATATAAGTCTTGAGTCTCGCTAAACGAAAGAATGTTGTTTTGTTGTAATCAGAGTTGCTTGTACGAAGACGGGAGGCATCCGGTTCACTATCAACGGGCACGCTTACTTCAACCTGGTGCTCATTACTAATGTAGGTGGTGCCGGGGATATCATTGCAGTATCGATCAAAGGGAGTGGCACTAAAGACTGGCAAGCGATGAGTCGGAACTGGGGCCAGAACTGGCAGAGCAACGGCAACCTCAATGGCCAATCATTATCATTCGAAGTGACTACTAGTGATGGTCGTTGTATTACCTCACTGGATGTTGCTCCTTCTAACTGGGCATTTGGCCAGACATACTCAGGTTTCCAGTTCTGAAAGCTAACTTTGAAGTTCATGCAGGTCATTGTGAGGCTCTTTTGGTATGGCCTTCAGTGCATGCATACTTTTGTGTGGTTCTTATTGTTTGTGTTTCTCTTTGGTGTTTTTAGTTGTCTTCCATTGCTCTTCAAGAGCGAGAGCGATGTGAAGATGTCTCTAACTTGGCTGTGGTGAAACAGGGGTTTGTCACCCGCCCATCAATGGTGTTCTTTCAATCCACTTGAGTGTGTTTGAGAGAGTGAGACTTTGTTGAGAGTTATTGTAACAGCTTTTATGGTGAACTATTTACTTTGATTAGTGAGTGATATAATATATGAATTGGAGTTATGTAATATATGTTTCAGTTTGGAAGTTAATCATGAAACTGAAATCACAGCAACTCTGTTTGGAGTTCTAAATTCTCTGAGAACTGTACAACTTTTCTGCAACATTTAAAATACAAGAGCGATTTCGATTGCAGTCCAATTACAAATTCATTGCAATTTGTATCTGCTGTTTACAAGCCTTTCATTGAATTGTTTAGTTAGTCAGTCTCAATCATCTTGATGGAAAGAGCAAAAGATTCTCTTCCATTTGTACTTCTCTTGTAGTTTAAATTGAAGTTTTCTGCTTGAATTGGATTGACGGGCATATGCAATCGATCGATCGTTATCGTCTCCATCAACTTCGATGTCGCCCCTTTGTCATCTCCACTGCTGACACACAATTATGCTGACAGATTAATTTGGTTATAAAACATGCCAGATTAACAAACACTCAAGCCTTGCATCTCTCTTTGATAATGACATCGAAAATAAATGCTTATCACTCTGCATTGTCACCGATATTACTCACCGTTGTCATTGTCGGCCAAGAGCTCAATACTGAATTTTTCTTGTTTGTTCCCATTTACACGCCCCGCGTACGGACTACAAACAACAAATTTTTCTGATAAAACTTAAAGAATGATTGAGACACAAGAATGGAACACTACCAACAAGATATGGTTGCCGTGTACCTAACAATCTATAATTTAATTACAGCTAGAATGATCCTTTCAATCAACAAAACAAACAATGGAGGACTCAACAATATATGTCTGTTCTAGCACTAGAAATAAAGAATGGAAGGCATGCAAAGTTATTTAGATTAGTGTAACAAACTACATTGTTAGTCAACAATGGCTGCAGTTTAAGAGTTCATTCATTAAGACATAAAGGAAGGTGATTAGCCTTTAATTAATAGATTTAGAGGTGTTTAGCGTACTTTTGATTGCATGGCTTGCAAATGGATGTAGTGGTTGAAGTGGGGGGGATTTAAAGTAGGAGACAAGAGAGAGAACATGAAACGTAAAAGACTATGAATCCTAGGAACATATATTGTTAATCAAGTTATAATATATGTTGGTCTAAGGAACAAAGAGGTGATGTTTGGATTCTATTGATGTTTAAGTAATGAGATGATGCTAGAAACGAATCTCTCAACTTTAATTAAGTTTAAGTACATGGTGACTGGAAAGCAGACATATTCTTTCAATATTATGTTAGGTAATGCTCATGAAATATATTTCGGATTTTTTTCTTCTTCTTTCAATTCTATCTTTTATATATGTTTCTTTATACGCACTAATGACTTTAATGAAAATATAATCACAAAGTATCTCTTTTCAAGCTTAAAAACGTACTTTTAAGTATCAATTGAAACTTATCGAAACTTATCCGATTTTCTTCAAATAAAAATCTTGTTTTAATGAAACTTACTTATGTTATCAATTTCCTCATACTTTTCTGGTTTGATGTAATCCACAATTTCAAAAGACCAAAGTTTTGATACATGTAGAGCACAGGAGAGGTGAAGGAAGAATAACAACACCCGCCCGGTAACAATTTCGATGATGATGAAACATTACCAATAGCGTGAGAGCATTCCTACGGAGCAGTAAGGCACCAAGGGCAATCCAACAAGCCCATTATTTCTTTCAATTCTATCTGTTATATATGTTTCTTTATACACACTAATGACTTTAATGAAAATATAATCACAAAGTATCTCTTTTCAAGCTTAAAAACATACTTTTAAGTACCAATTAAAACTTATCCGTGTTATTCATTTTTTTAGATAAATATCGTATTTTCATGAAACTTATCCATGTTATTGATTTCCTCATATTTTTCTAGTTTAATACAACCTACAATTCCAAAAGGCCAAAACTAGAGTTCACAAAAGAGACGGAGGAAGAGCAGCAACACCCGCCTACTTCGACGATGATGAACCAATGGTGTGAGAGCATTCCTACGGAGCGGTAAGCCACCAAGGGCAATCCAGCAAGCCCATTGTATGGAACCTTAGGAATCAAACATATAAACGGCATCTCATGTATCACGTATCATGTCTATATAATTTCTAAGTAATCTTAATAAAAATGATTTATCCATCATTATAAAAAAAGGAAAAAAAGTACCAATTGATTGAAAGAGAAAAAATGCATTTTTTGAGTGCTTTTATGAAGAAGCTAATGGCACAAAGCAAGCATCTGCATGATCATTTCACTTCTTTTGAAGCCAAAAAGTTTGTTTTACTGTCATGAGATTTCCCTCTTTTCCATGGTTTCTTCTACTTCTTCTATTTTTTTCTCTTTTCCTTTCTTTACTTTTCTTTGAAACATCATGGATCATGCCAGGGCCTCTGCAGATGGGACCAATTTCCATATTCAAAAGCCTTACAATTTTGTTTTTTTTTTTTCTTTGAGATCCCACATAAAGAAAATTTTTGAACTTATCTAATATGATTTATTTTTTAAATTTTTTAATGTTATCTTGGTTTGAGCCTCACACAAAACTTCGATGAGGAAGAAGACAACCCAAGGTCGAATTAAGCAAGGGATGACACTACGAACACTGACTCCTGGGTGGAAGACAACTTAGGGTGAGGACAGCACTTAATCACATTTGCAGCTATTCTTGGTGCCTCACTAGCACCAGATGGACATAAAGTGAACATAAAGTGTATGCATAATAAACGATTTTTGATGGATAATAAACAACAAAAATATGCATAATAAACGCTTTAGTGTGTTGCATAAATTGATACAATTAAATAATACATGTTTTGACCCGAGTGGTGTACGGGTCTCTATAATAGGCATAAGGGTAATTTCATATCTTTTTAACACCATCAGTTTCTTTTAAAAATGACATGACATCTATTCAAAAAGTAATGGCTTTTTGAGAAGTGTGGAAATATGAGGGGCTTTTTAAGCAGTTGAAAAATTCCCAAGATTTTTTTGAAACTTTCCTCTAAATAATAGGATGATTTAAAAAATAAAAATAATTGTGAAGGAACTTTGGAGCAAATTTAACTTCAAATATGACTCAAATGTCTAGAATTTCAAAAGTGGTTCTTTAACAGATTTTTTTTATTTCACAGGCAACAAGCGCCACGAGGGAAGTTAAGGATGGGAATCAGGTGAGTACCCGCTTTTGCAAAACAGGGGGCTCAATCTCGAGTTTTTTTCAAGAGAGTAGAACTTTTTAGTAAAATAATCTGATACCAATAGACCCTTATGTCGTTGATTTATTAATTTAATATTAAAAATCACCCCTAAGTTGTTACTATTACCTCTGAGTTGTTAATAGAATCTTTGAAATTAATTTAATATTACAAATGACTTTAACCAATGAATAGACTGTTCTAATTTAATTTAATATTAAAAATGACATGTAACACATAAATATTTGGAATTAAATTAAATAAAAAATGATATATAACTCGTGAATACATCAATGTTTTTAAACCCGGACCGGACAGGCAGAACCGGGAACCGGACAGATGGCCGGTCTGAGTTTATATCAAATGTTGACCGGTTGTTAAACCGGTCAAACCCAGCCGAACCGGCCCAGCAGGCCGGTCGGTCCGGAAACTGGCAAACCCAGGTTTTGCTTCTTTTTTTTTAACTACTTAGCTCATACGCCCACGAGGAGATGGAGTCCACCACTGACCCCGACTCCGTCAGTGACAGCGACTGCTGCTCCGGAGAAGGCGAGGGGAGATCAAACAGGTAGATGTCGTCGAGATCTAAGCTGGGAACTCCATCGAGTTCGAGATCGAAATCCTAGAAGACGTCAAGCTCCGCCATTGAAACAAAAGAAAAACTAACTGGAAAAAGGGGACGAAAAAAGGGAAGAGGGAAAGGAGTCAAAGTCAGTTTAAGCTTATTATATTAAGGTTCGATTTCTCTTACGGTGTGGCCTCGTTCACTGTCGTTGATTTTCCCTCAAGATTTCATTGACAATCAATATCTACGGTGGATGATGGGATATTATAATAGTAATGATTATACAGTGTGATGAGTTATGAGGCGGTGAGAGTTTTGGCGTCACTAAACCAATAAGGTAGTGTCTGGTTGAGTGTATAGGGAGTTACATCCAAGGATAGGTAACTTCTCATACATAACTTTTTACTTTATTAGTTTAGTTGGGTCATTTATTTGTGTGTGTGTGTAACTCCCAGTACAAAAGTTTTGTATGAGGAGTTATAGCTAAAATGGCTGGATGGGGACTTACACCTACTTTTTTTACTTTTTCATCCACTTTTATGTTTACCATCACCCATATTATATATATATAATATAATATTATATATATATATATATATATATATATATATATATATATATATATTAAATTAAAATATCATAATTTTGAGTATTATTTAATTAATCTAAATATTTTAAATTTAAATGCAATATTTACATCAATTTATTTAATTTTAAAAGAATTAAAATTATCTATTAATTAATTTTCTTTTTTAAATATTTAAATATTTTTAATTTTTGAAAAAGGGGTAACCTCACCATTCATAATAAGGGTAATTATATCCCCCATCTGATCACATCCATGATCCATCATTTTTTTTAAACAACCAACCAAACACATAATTGTAACTCTTCATCCTGTAACTCCCCACACTTGTAACTCTTCATACGTGTATGAAGAGTTACAAACAACCAAACGCTACCTAATAGGATTTCGTTCTCAAAGGGAAGATGGAGCTTGCCTCGAGATCTTCATCCTTATTGCCTCGATATCCGGTTTCCTTCCCCATTCGAGTAAATTGTTTTTTTTGTGTGTATAAAAGATACGATTAAATTGTTATAATTTATAAAAAATTAAATTGGATAAGTTCAAATTTTCTGGTCATTGAGATTTAGCCATTCATGCATGTTTTATCTTATTTTAAACGCATCAATGTTAAACCGGTTCATTACCAATGGTCATTAGATAGATGTAAAAAAAAAAATATCTTATATATATATATATATATATATATATATATATATATATATATATATGACGTCATCCGGTCCGACCATAATGGATCATCCGGTCCGACCGACTGATCCGTCACTAGTGACCCAGTTGTGAGACCGGTTCGTTTTTCGGTACGGTTTTAAAAACATTGGAATACATGAATAAATTTTTTAAATTAATGTAATATTAAAAATGACCTATAATCTATGAATAGGGAGTTTGAAATTAATTTAATATCAGAAATGAACTTTAATGCATGGATAGGCACTTTAAAATTAATTTAATATAAAAAATAATCTCTAAACTGTGAATAAGCTGCTTGGAATTAATTTAATATTAAAACTGATCTATAAAATATAAATATTCAGTTTGAAATTAATTTAAAATCAAAAGAGATCTTTAACCCATAAATAAGATCTTTAAAATTAATTTAATATTAAAAATGATTGGTAACACATAAATAGACTGTTTGGAATTAATTTAATATTAAAAGGGACATGTAACCATGAATATTTTTTTTAATTAATTTAATATTAAAATGATATATAACATGTGAATTGGTTGTTTGAATTAATTTAATATTAAAAATTCAGCTAAATAATCTATCAAAACTTTAATTTGAAAAGTGATATCAAGCATCAATTAACCACCTCGTTTTATTTATTTATTCTTATTTATTATTATTATTTTTGTCATATTTGAAATGCTTATCTCATATGGAAATTACAATTTATTAACTAATTCAAGAAGATCTCAACTATTAATTAAAATCATAACTATTATAAGAGATAATTATTTATTATTCTCTGGCACTATTTGGTACTGTTTTTCATCTAAAACATACATCAAAAATACTATTACACTAAACCCTACACCCCCCAAGGACCCCAAGGGAAAAAGTAAACAGTGTCATGAACCAATAATTCATTATCTACAATTATAATTCAAATATGTATACTTTTAAAATTTTGAAATATTATCTCATAAATTTTAAATAAATAAAATTTTTAAATCAAATCAACAATAACTCATCCAAATTTTTCTTCTTTTTCATATTTGTCCATGTACTTTATATAATAAAATAATTATGAATTTATCATTGCTTGATCCAGCTTAAACCCCCTCACCCAAAATGCAATCACTTGACATATTAAAGTTTTCATATGATTACTAAACTCATGTTTTCTTATTGTTCCTCCCCAAAAAAAACCTTACTAAAAAATATTATAATATTATAATGTTCTTTTATAAGATAATAAATTGAATAAATAATATAGAAATTTAAAATAATAAAAAATAATTGTGAAGGAACTTCCGAACATATTTAAATTCAAATGTGACAAGGTTCTTCGGAATTTCAAATGACTCAACTGGTTGTTTCAAATAAATTTAATATTAAAAAACACCTCTAAGTTCTTAATAGATCGTTTGAAATTAATTCAATATCACAATGACATGCAATCCATGGATAGGTTGTTTGAAATTAATTTAATATAAAAATGATCTATAACCTATGAATAGTCATGGACTATTTAAAATTAATTTAATATTTAAAATAACATGTAATATGTGAATAGATTGTTTGAATTAATTTAATATTAAAAAATGACATATCACCTATGAATAAATTGTTTTGAATTAATTTAATATTAAAAATGACTTTTAGCCCATGAATAAGTTTTTTTAAAATTAATTTAATTTTTAAAATGACTTGTAACACCACATGAATATGTTGCTTGAAATTTTTAATATTAAAAATGACCTATAGCTCATGAATAAGTTGTTTTGAATTAATTTAATATTAAAAATGACCTTTAGCCCATGAATAACTTTTTTGGAATTAATTTAATTTTTAAAATGACCTCTAACACATGAGTATGCTGTTTGAATGACCGGTAATACATGAATATGTTGTTTGAATTAATTTAATATTAAAAATGGACTATAACCCATGAATAAGTTTTTATAATTAATTTAATTTTAAAAATGGTACCTCTACTGTTCAGTTAAAATCATCTCCAAGGTCCTGGCAAATAGGCTGAAAGGGGTGCTGGCATGGGCGAACTAGTAGAAGAGTCCCAAACAGCATTCATACAGGGGCGGATGATCCATGATAACATCATTGTAGCAGAAGAATTGATACACAAAATGAGATCCGGCAACACAAACGGGACCCTAATCAAAATCGACCTGGAGAAAGCCTTTGACTTGGTGGACTGGAACTATCTCCTCGACATCCTCAAGGCCAAGGGCTTTGGGCCTAAATGGTTAGGTTGGATCAAATGTCTGCTCACTTCATCTAAAGGGAGATTCCTCATTAACGGCACCCCATCGGGCTATGTCAGAAGTAAAAGAGGCCTCAGACAAGGGGACCCCCTCTCCCCTCTACTTTTTGCTCTAGCCATGGATGTGCTACCCTTGATGCTTTCAAATGCCAGCCAATCAAACATCTATCGGGGCATCCCCATCGGGCCAAATATTGAAGACAACATCTCCATGCTCCAGTATGCCGATGACATCCTGGTGTTCTGCACCGGGGGAACTGAAGATGCTCGCATCCTGAAACTAACCTTCTATCTATTTGAGGGCCTATCAGGTCTACAAGTTAACTACTCAAAAAGTGCGGTAATTCCAATTAAAGTGGTCGACCAAAACATAGAGGACTTTGCACAAGTCCTAAACTGTGCGGTAGTCCTAAACTGTGCGGTCACCGAACTCCCAATCAAATATCTGGGAGTCCCACTTTTTGGAGGCCGCCCCAAGAATGAAGATTGGCACAATCTTATTACAAAAATAAGAGGAAGGCTGACGTCATGGAAAGGGAAGTTGTTATCCATTGGAGGAAGACTCACGATGCTCAACTCAGTACTTTCCTTAATCCCGATTCATTGGATGTCAGCTTTCCGGCTCCCAGAGTGGGTTATCAAGAAGATTGATGGCATCAGAAATGAGTTTCTCTGGAGAGGAGTAGATAAAGAAGGGCACGGATATCACTTGGTCAACTGGGACAAAATATGTAGGCCCAAGGAAAATGGAGGATGGGGAATCTTAAATCTCAGAACTTTTAACGGTGCGTTGTTGGGGAAGTGGTGGTGGAGGATACTTACCGGACGCGCAAGTATCTGTCAAAAGATTTTTTGGGAAGCATATGCAAGAAAAGGAGGCATGGATCCCCACAGGGCAGCCCCGAGAAGAGCCTCCCCCTTTTGGAAAGCTCTTTCTCGTGAAAAATCCCCAGTCCTTTCCAATATCCGAGTGATACCAGGATCTGGAAAGGACACCAACTTTTGGAGGGATAATTGGTGGCAAGGAAACTCACTGATGAATGCCTACCCTGGGATGTATGAACTAGCTACAACAAAACACTTAACCCTCCACAGGGTCCGCATCAGAATCCAAAGAGGTCTACCCCTCTTCAAGCCGGAGCCCCTCACGTCCTCAGAAACAGAACTCTAAATCTCTTAACACATGCTTTAATAAGCCTAAATACTAGGCCAGATAACCCCGATACCAGAGAGTGGTGTCTAACAACCAATAGGGCATTCTCAGTCAAATCACTCTACCGGTTCTCAATTGACGGGGGTCTGAGAAGTGACCTTAAACCAGGCTTCTGGAAACAACCATGCCCGCTAAAGGCAATCCTTTTCGCGCGGTTGGCACGAGAGGATAGGATTCTTACTCTTGATAACCTCCATAAAAGAAAGTGGAGAGGTGACCGAACTTCATGTTACCTATGTGAATCCGCAGACGAAAGAATACAACATCTATTCATATCTTGCCCATATGCGAGACAAATATGGGGTCATTTTGAAACACTATTTGAAGCCAGATTGGAGGGTGGGGGAGAACTTAGGGCTCTATGGGGTACGAAGAACACCCCCTCACGGGTGAACAATGCCCTACAAGAGGGGTGGCACATCGTTGTCATGGCAATCACTTGGAGTATCTAGGGGGGAAGAAATAGCCGATGTTTCCAAGATAAACAACGTGTTTACGTCAGAATCATTCGTAATATCTCTTTCCTCATACTTTCTTGGTTTGATGCAGCTCCATTGATGAAGAGAACAAAACTGGAGACAGCCGTGAACATGGTCAAGCGCAATCTTGAATTCACATCGTCCATGCCAGGCGGAAACAACGATGAAGGGAACGCCCCGGTGGGGGAAACAGACCAAGTCTGAGGAAGGATGCCAAGGAAACCAATTGCTTGATGTTCTGACGGAGAAGGGCTTATATTTGTATCTTTTACTCTCCCATTTCATTCAAGCAATGTATCGAAACTCTCTATTTTAATTTAAATAAAATTGTGGTTTATCCACTTAGCCAAAAAAAAAATATTATTTAGATTGGGCTGTCATGTGTATTAGGAATTAAAAATAAAAGAACTTATTTTACCCAATTTAAATTATAGAGGGACTTATTTTACCCAATCTAAATAGTAGAGGGACTAAAATGGGATAAAATAAAATGCAAGGACTAAAAGAAAAAAGAGAGAAAAGTAAATTGACCATTTAGGTAATTAAACCGACCTATAACACATGAATAGATTTTTTGAATTAATTTAAGCCCATGAATAAGTTGTTTTGAAATAATCTTATATTTAAAATGATCTCTAACACGTGAATATGTTATTTAAATGACCTGTAATGTGCGATTATGTTGTTTGAATTAATTTAATATTAAAAAGGAGATGTAACTCATGAATAAGTTGTTTTGAATTGATTTAATATTATTAAAAATGATCTGTAGCCTATAAATAAGTTTTTTGGAATTAATTTAATATTTAAAATGATTTGTAACACATGAATAAGTTGTTTGAATGACCTCTAATTAAATAAAAAAAATATGGTTTATCTATTTTATCAAAAAAATTAAAAAAAAAAAGTTGTTTCCATGACATGTAACAATGTTGTTTGAATTATTTTAATCTTAAAAATGACTTATAACCCAAAAACTGTATGAATTAATTTAAATTTAAAATTACTTGTAACTCATATGTATATATTATTTGGATTAATTTAATATCCATAATGTAGTCCATAAGTTGGTTCTTTGCATCATTACCATCATCATTTCCATCATCACCATGCATCACGTGAGCATGTTATTTGAATGACTTGTAACGTGTGAATAGATTGTTTGAATTAATTTAATATTAAAAATGACAAATAAGTTTTTTTAACATTAATTTAATATGTAAAATGATCAATCATATATGAATAAATTATTTAAATGGATAATGAACAATAGGTCCATAAAACAGTGTCAATATCCTTGGAGTAGGTGTTAGGGGAGGGAGGGGGGGTTTGTAAATAGTGTATTAGGTAAGAACTTGGTTACTATTTCAAGGACCTATAAATAATTTGCTCTTGTTTAAATGACATGGAACATGTGAATTACTCATAAGTTAGTTCTCTCCATTATTTCCATCATGAAGTTGTTTGAATTAATTTAATATTAAAATGACTTGCATCTCATGAATAAGATGTTTTAAATTAGTTTAATATTTAAAATGACCTGTGGCACATAAATTGGTCTTTTTAGAATTAATTTAATATTTAAAATGATCTATAACACATAAATAGGTTATTTGAATGACTTGTAACACATGATAGGTTGTTTGAATTATTTTTATCTTAAAAATGACATGTAACCCACAAGCTACTCGTATTTATTTAAAATTTAAAATTAACTGCATGAACAAATTGTTTGAATTACTAGTTAATTTGTTGTTTGCATTAATGTAATATCAACAATGACTTGTAACCTAGTGATAGGCTCTTTAGAATTAATTTAATATTGAAAATGACCTATAACCCATGAATCGACTACTGATAGGTTATTTGAAATTAATTTGATATTAAAAATGACATGTAACCGTTAGGCTATTTAGAATTAAATTTGTTTCATATCAAAAGGTTGTTTGTAATTTCAAAAGTAACATTTCAATTAATTTAATCTCAAAAGTGACTTGTGAGACGGTTGTTTTGAATTTCAAAAATGTCCAGTTCCAAAAAATGATATGTAAGATGTTGATAGATAGTTTGAAATTAATTTAATATACCAAAGAGCATTGGTCTAGCGGTATCTCGGGTCCTATGTGCTATAGGTAATTCGCTTGATTGAGTATGCTCTTGGGTTCGAGTTTGTTTAATTTAATATTAAAAATGACCTGTAAACTATTGATAGGTTGTTTTGAATTAATTTAATTTCATGTCAGAAGGTTGTTTGTAATTTCAGAAGTAACGTGACTTTTGAATGGTTGTTTTGAATTTTAAAAGTCACCGTTTAGTTTGGAATTTAATTCATTTAATATCAAAAATGATATGTAAGTTGTTGATAGGTTGTTTGAATTTAATTTAATATAAAAGATAACTTGTAATCCATATTTGATTGTCTGTAAGTTGTTAATAGGCTGGTTGAAAATAATTTAATATTAAAAATAACCTGTAAATTATTGATAGGTTGTTTTGAATTAATTTAATTTCATGTCAAAAGGTTGTTTGTAATTTCAGAAGTAACGTGACTTGTGAGATGGTTGTTTTGAATTTCAAAAGTCACCGTTTAGTTTGGAATTCATTTAATATAAAAAATGATCTGTAAGTTATTGATAAGCTGTTTGAAATTAATTTAATATAAAAGATGATCTGTAATCCATTATAGATTGTATGTAAGTTGTTAATAAGTCGTTTGAAATTAATTTAATATTAAAATTGACCTGTAAACTATTGATAGGTTGTTTTCAATTAATTTAATTTCATATCAGAAGGTTGTTTGTAGATTCAGAAGTAACGTGACTTGTGAGATGGTTGTTTTGAATTTCAAAAGTCACTGTTTAGTTTGGAATTCATTTAATATAAAAAATGATCTATAAGTTGTTGATAGGCTATTTGAAATTAATTTAATATAAAAGATGACCTGTAATCTATTATAGATTGTCTGTAAGAAATCTGTTAATAGGTCGTTTGAAATTAATTTAATATTAAAAATGACCTGTAAACTATTGATAGGTTGTTTTGAATTAATTTAATTTCATGTCAGAAGGTTGTTTGTAACTTCAGAAGTAACGTGACTTGTGAGATGGTTGTTTTGAATTTCAAAAGTTACCGTTTTGTTTGGAATTCATTTATAATATCAAAAATGATCTGTAAGTTGTTGATATGTTGTTTGAAATTAATTTAATATAAAAGATGACCTGTAATCCATTATAGATTGTCTGTAAACAATTAATAGGTTGTTTGAAATTAATTTAATATTAAAAATGACCTGTAAACTATTGATAGGTTGGTTTGAATTAATTTAATTTCATGTCAGAAGGTTGTTTGTAACTTCAGAAGTAACGTGACTTGTGAGATGGTTGTTTTGAATTTCAAAAGTTACCGTTTAGTTTGGAATTCATTTAATATCAAAAATGATCTGTAAGCTGTTGATAGGCTGTTTGAAATTAATTTCATATAAAAGATGACCTGTAATCCATTATAGATTGTCTGTAAGCTGTTAATAGGTTGTTTGAAATTAATTTAATATTAAAAATGACATGTAAACCATTGATAGGTTGTTTTGAATTAATTTAATTTCATGTCAGAAGGTTGTTTGTAACTTCAGAAGTAACGTGGCTTGTGAGATGGTTGTTTCGAATTTCAAAAGTCACCGTTTAGTTTGGAATTCATTTAATATCAAAAATGATCTGTAAGTTGTTGATAGGATGTTTGAAATTAATTTCATATAAAAGATGACCTGTAATCCATTATAGATTATCTGTAATTTGCGAATATGCCGTTTGAAATTAATTTAATATTAAAAATGACCTATAAACTATTGATAGGTTGTTTGGAATTAATTTACGTTACTTTTGAAAGGGTTGTTTTGAATTTCAAAACTAACCGTTTAATTTGAAATTAATTTAATATCAAAAATGATCTGTAAGCTGTTGATAGGCTGTTTGAAATTAATTTAATATAAAAAAATGACCTGTAATCCATCATAGATTGTCTGGAATTAATTTAATTTAAAAAATAACTTATTAAACAATCCAAAGGTTACGATAACCATCATAGAGATGTTTTTTAAAAGTTTTTATTTTTAAATTTTAGTTTCTATAATGAATAAAAGGATAATCCAGTAAATGATAAGGTTAGGGTGAAGAGAGGGAGAGATAGGTAGGGTGGAAGGCATGGGGGAGGTGGTTGGCAAGCGTTTCTAATAAGCGTGCATATTTGTCCCATGCAAACAAGTCCACCTCACACAAACAGATGATGAATATTGTTACAGTACCGTTTCCGTTCTCTCCAAACAAAATAATTGTCTTCTCCTCTTCCTCTCCTCATCTCTTCCTTGTTCCCCAAACTCCACTCCAAAACAACAACCATGCATGCCTCACTCTCATGATCACCATGTCCCAAAAAACCAAAAACATTAAAAAACTCAAACATAAAGAAAAGCTAAAAGATGTAGTTGCACCACATTACACACAGGATATATAGAAGCAAGCTCTAAAACTTAAAAAGTTTTACTAATTGGTTTATAGTTTTTGAAAACAGAAAGAGTACTGAGATATTTGAGAACATGTCTCCTCTTTGGGAACCTTTGCTTTTGCATTGTTTGCAAGTCTATGACAGTTCACTCTTTAGTTCAATGAGCGAACCTTTCTGGTATACATAAAATTAAAACATTAACATGCATCCTACTAAACAACTACTGTCACTCCTACTAAACTAACACAACTCATTTTCTCGATCTTCTTCAACTTCTTCTTATGGAGAAGAAGTATTTCCAACACCAAGGAAGTCATAGAATGGCAAGTGGATCTTGTCTTCATCACTTCCATCATCGGCATGCTGGCAGTGATTGGCTACTGAATCATGAGTAGCTGAAGCCTCAGAAATAGAGTCAGAAGGTGCAGCAGGATTAGCCAGCTGAGGCTGCATCATCACTGGAACTGGAACTGGAACTGAAACTGGAACACCAACCATGGTCTCATAGCATCCAATTCTCAAAGCCAGCAGCTTTCCATCAGTCCCTGCAAAGAAAAAAAGAAGAAAAAGTTGTTAACAATATTATTATTTTCCATTGATATGAAAAGCCACAAATCCATGAGATGGAAATATATATACAACTCATTCTTTAATCAAGGGTCCCATGATTAGAATCACACCAATGATGGAGGAAGACTCATCTCTGGTGCTTGTAATGGTGCTATCAGGAGTACTGCAAGCATTCATCTGAGGAGAATGGGTGGGACTTGGCTTTTTTCTCTTTGAAGTATTGGACTCCTCTCTCTGCTTCCTGGCCATCACAACATGCCAGTGATTCTTCACAGCATTGTCAGTCCTTCCTGGGAAAAGCCTGGCAATCAGTGCCCATTTGTTTCCATAGAGTTTCTGAACAGCCAACAGCTTCTCTTCTTCATCTTGAGTGAATGCCCTCCTGTTGATCTTTGGATCCAGTTGGTTGAACCACCTCAACCTGCAGCTCTTGCCTGTCCAAATCCAGGTTATATATAACAACATGAACATGAACATGAACATGAACATCCATCACAAACAAACCATATTAATTTGCATAGTACCTGATCTTCCTTCAAACTTCTCAGCAATAAGGTTCCAGTTCTGAGGGCCATACCTAGAGACAAGATCTCTAAGCAAATCATCCTCGGCTGACCTCCAATGGCCTCTGACACAGTACCTGTTCTTCTCATCACCATGATGACTCTGTTCTCCCTGAGATGGACCAGATGGTGGGGGAGGAGGAGGAGGAGGGAGCTCGCCAGACTCAGCCATGAACAACCCCCACAAACAAGTTGTAACCTGTTCAAGAAGAAGAAGAAGAAGAAGAAACAAAAAGAGAAGGAGACTTATTCCTCCATGGGACCTCCACAACCAGATACCTTGAAGAAACAAAAGAAAACATACAAACCGAGCAAGCAAAGATTAGAAAGGCAAAACACCCACACGAGTCTCTTCCTCTCCTCTGTCTCTGGTTGTCTGTGCCCTCCCCTTACTTTGATGGCACTCCGTGCTGCGTTTTTCATGCACAATCTCAAAAAGAAGCCCCTCGTGTGCCCTGGGACTCCCCTCCAATCCCCACCATCTCCTCCACCCCCCCTCTCTCTCTCTCTCTTTATCTCTTATAGTTGAGAGAGTGTTGCCTGTCCTTGAGAACCCCTGTCCTATAGCCCAATAGCGAAGAGACCAGCAGTTTCTTTGTCTCTTTGCTCACACCCCACTTCCCTTTCCTTTTTCAACTTAAAAAAATAATTTCAAAATACTAATAACAAACAAGTATTTTTTTTTTATAAAATATAAAAATGCTGTTCACATGCCAGTATGCCACTTGTTCTCAGTGTATGAGTATGCACAACCCTCCGCTCTCTGTTTTCTTAAAATGAAATGCTATGTGGAGAGATGAACATAATAAGCATAATGAAAAAAAGTTCTAATCAACCAACCGCCATGTGGCCTACTGAAACCCGGTCCCTTGTTAAAAGATGAGATTTTTTATGGATGGTCTGGGGTTGAATCCCACCTTTTACAAGATGAACGTCACAGATGTCCGGATTTATTCCCAAACGAGCTGTCGAACTCAAAAATCCGGGTGCACTGATTTACCCTGCATTGGGTTGTCGAGCTTGTACACATCTTTGACGTCCTACGGGGGGTGTTTGTCGCCTTAGTCAAAAAATAGAAAAAGTTCTAATCAGTATTATGGACTTGAGTTTATATAGTGTTACAATGTACTTTAGGGAATTGAGATGCAACCTATATTAATTTCTTTGATTGTATCTCCCCTTGGAAGCCTAGAGGAGAAACTAATTAGATGTTAATGATGGATTATTATATGGATTATGGGATTAAGACAATTAACTTGATTAGTGGGATCAGTTGGAATTTCATTGGGAGTTCATTAAGACAAGATTTAGTAAGGCACTCCATATGTGAAATTTTTTATTTTTTGATTGAATGATTGCTTTTCCTCAAATTTTGAATAATGTTGTTCATTTTGACCTGAATTAGTTAAGAAACAAATAGTCAACATTAAAAATAAATTTTCAAAATGATGAATGATTGTTCCTTAATAAAAAAAAACCCTTTGTTTGAAGTTAGAATGTTAATTTGACCTTCAAATAAACTGAATTTTATTTATAAATATTGAAAAGTTTGTGGGGATTAAGTTATTGTTCTTTTGTGACAACAAAAGCATGCTGCCTTACTTTGTTTATTAAATATATATTTTTTTAAATCTTTTGGACAATTGAAACTCAATGGAATATAACTTCAAGATCAACTTTTCAATCATCTTTTCCCTGCTTTAAGTGACTCAAAACTATTTGCTTTTTGACTCAAACCATGAAATTTCTACATTTCTCAAAGTAATGGCCTACTTCATTCATCTTTATTTATTTATTAACTTATTTGTCCTTTTAATACCTAATATTCTATCACCTAATAATCTATTTTTACCTAATTACTTTTAAGAAACAAAGTTTATTCCTAAGTGTATAAAGTTGAATTATTTAGTATCTTGATGATATTTTAGACATTCCAGTTTTTTTCACATAAAATTGAAAATTCAACCAGAGCCCTCTTGGTCTAACGGTATTTCAGGTCTTGTGCATTGGGTAATTCTCCCAGGTGATCCCGGAATCGAGTCCCCACCTCCTACCAAAGGAGGGAGCAACCCGCGTTGAGCGTGCACCAATGTACGTGCACTGTGAGGGGCCAGGGGTGCTTGTTGCCCATGTCAAAAAAAAAATCATGAAACAAATATTCGATTAAATATATCAAAAAGCATATAAAGAATATTCTTTTTATATCAAATAATCATTTTTTTTTACATCTTACCATGATTAATTATGTATTAATTTCATTTTTTTGGTTGGAAAATGTAGATTTAATTCTAATTAAAAACCCTTTCCAACACCATTACTTTGTGAGCCAATTTTGATGAGCGAAATCATCACAAAATGTCTAAATTCCCTATTGAGAAGTTCTCTTCATTATGCTTGGTTGAACTAAAGATCAAATCTTTTCAAACCATCCTTTTTTTAATTTCACAATCACTGAGAAATCATACTAAATTTATATAGCATAAATTAATTACTTATTTCATCTCAACTGTCACATTGCTATATATTGACATAATAAAAGGAGAACATGACTTGCTTTATGCTGAATTGTGTCAATGTTTATCATGAAGCATCTTATTGATAACTAACCTTTATTCTTAATTACATCTAATCTTTAATTTATCTTAATCATCAATTTAATATTTTGCTTTGTATTTTCTTCACTTTATTTGGTAGTTGATGTGATGATCCGATGTGAGTATATAATATTAATTTGTCTGTTAATAAAGAAAAAAAAAAGACAATATATAGGTTATCTAATTATATATATATATATATATATATATATATATATAAAAGTGAATAAATCATATTCATTTATTTATGAGTAATATTGATGGATGAGGAGTGTAGTGGCTCCTCCCTGTTGTCCCAGGTGTCTCGGTTAAAACCCAAATAAAGACTACATTGTTGCTCCATTTTTGCATGCTCTAGGGGTGGTGTCTTCAACCACCTCATGTGCCCTATAAATATTGTGATACAGACAAAACATAATTATCTTCACATCTTACTGAAACTTGGTAAATAGTTTTTTTTATTGAGAAAAATGAATAAATTAATCACATTTATTGATAATAAAGTAGAAAACAAAATAGGTATTAATTGTGGTAGGGGATCCTTAATTGTCGCCCTAGTACATATATCGGTTAACCTATCACATCTCCTCGTCGAAATCAGCTTATAGTGATTGTTATGGTGGCTCTCTTAATGCAAAACTACTCTTGACAATGAAATCCATCACCAATAGCTTGAGCCTCTTTGTCGCATGAGCCCATCAAACTCAACAAATGGTTATATTATATAGATTTTGAACATAAGGAAAATAGTACAATCCATAGGGAGCCCCTCTATGGGCAAACATGCACTTTGAACAAGAAGGAACAAATACATCATACATGTGTTTTTCTTAAGTTAGTTCGTTAGTTAGTTTTTTTTTTATTACAAAGGCAAAAGTGTCTTCCATCAGGGCGGACAACACAGCATCCATGCATGCGTACCTTTATCTTATGATCGTGGGGGTTCAAACTTGGGATTATCCCAACCAACGAAGTCCTATACAAAAGATCTGATACCAATAGATCAGGAGGCCGTTGGTGTGTTTTTTTTTTTTTTTTTTTTTTGAAAAGGTGGATAAACCACATTTTATTTATCATGGTAATGGTTTACATTGCTTGGTAGATCGGAACTAGATTACATAGTTTGTGATTGTTCTCCCCGTCTGCCAGCAATGCCCCCGATCTTGTTCTTAGCTCAGGTTTGAATTGGGTCCTCCCCGGAGGAATCTCCGCCTTCGTCAGTCCTTCCTGGTGTGTCAGTTGTGAATTCCAAGCTTCGCTTCACCAGGTTCGCCGCTGCTTCCAGCTTTGGTCTTTTCGCCATAGGAGCTGCATTTAACCAAGAGATAGTGAGGAAAGAGATCTCACGAATAATTTGTAAGAAAACGCGTTGTTTATCCTGGAAACATCGTCGATTTCTCTCCTCCCAGATGCTCCAAGTTATTGCTATTATAGCGATATCCCATCCTCCTCTTAGGGTATTGTCCACCTCGGAGGAGGTATCCCTGGTACCCCATAGCCTCCGGAGATCCACTTCCCCAGTTCGAAAGCACAATCAATAATGATCTCAAGTGGTTCCGCATTTGACTTACGTGATGGGCATGCGATAAGTAAATGATGAACCGTTTCATCCTCCGTTCCGCATAGATAGCAGCTAGTACGGTCCCCTCTCCACTTCCTCTTGTGTAGATTGTCAAGGGTGAGTATCCGATTCTCCCTGGCTAACCATGCAAATAGTTTTGTCTTGAGAGGACATGGTTGTTTCCAGAATCCCTGCTTGAGGTCACTTCGTATACCCCCGTCTATTCTGAAGCGGTAGAGTGATTTGACCGTGAATATTCTATTATTCGTGAGTCCCCATTCCTTGGTATCAGCTGCCTCTGGGTTTGCAACAGGTTCTTCCAGTGACCGGATTATTGTTTCAAAACCTTCCATTTCCCTAGCCGTCATTGGGCCTGGTTTGAGGAGTGGTTGGCCATTTTGGATCTTGGTCCTCGCACCTTGAAGAGTTAGGTGCCGTGCTATGGTTAGCTCTTGCAGGCCTGGGTAGGTGCTCAGCAGTGACTGTCCCTGCCACCATTTGTCCCACCAAAAGTTGGTGTCACCGCCATAGCCGGGAGTAACACAAATGTTTGCCATTACCGGGGCTCTTTCTCTGCAAAGGCTTTTCCAAAAGGTTGATGCTCGCCCCGGTGCCGGTCTATGCGGGTCAATGTGACCTCTCCTAGAGTATGCATCTTGGAGGATTTTCTGACATATGCCTGCACGTCCGGTGAGAATTCTCCACCACCATTTTCCCAGCAAGGCCCCATTGAAAGTTCGGAGGTTTAAAATCCCCCATCCCCCATTTTCTTTAGGTCTGCAGATTCTATCCCAGTTAACTAGGTGGTAGCTGTGGGTATCCTTGTCTACGCCCCTCCATAAGAAGTTTCGCCTGATTTCGTCAATCTGCTTAATAACCATTTCTGGGAGACGGAAGACAGCCATCCAGTGGGTTGGGATGGTTGAGATTACTGAGTTTATCATTGTCAGTCTTCCCCCTAATGACAGTAGTTTCCCTTTCCACGATGCCAATCTTCCTCTAATTTTCTCAATTAGTATTCTCCAGTCTTCCTTCCTAGGGCGGCCACCCGATAACGGGATCCCTAGATATTTGATTGGGAGATTGGCAACCGCTGATTAAGTACCTCTGTGAATTCCTCAATGTTGTAGTCCCTTGACTTGATCGGGATGATGGACGCTTTTGGTGTAGTTAATTTTAGTCCCAAAAGCTCCTCAAAAGGTAAAGATTAATTTCGGGGATGCAGTGCATCACCAAACCCCAGTCTGAAAATATTAGAATGTCATCTGCGATTGCAACATCGAGATAGCGTCATCCCGATTGCCCCCTATAGGGATTCCACGGTAGATGTTGGAATGGATTGCATTGGAAAGCATTGTGGGAAGGACGTCCATGGCCAGAACAAACAACAGTGGGGATAGGGGGTCCCCCTGCCGAAGGCCCCTTTTGTTCCTAACATATCCTGTTGTTGCACCGTTGAGTAGGAATCGTGCTTTTGAAGAACGGAGTAGGCATTTGATCCAACCTAGCCATTTGGGTCCGAATCCTCTAGCTCGGAGAATGTCTATGAGGTATTCCCAATCCACCGAATCAAACGCCTTTTCCAGATCTATTTTGATCAGAGTCCCATTTGTGTGCTCATTTCTCATTTTGTGTATCAATTCCTCTGCTGCGATGATATTGTCATGGATCATTCTCTCCTGTATGAAGGCAGTTTGAGATTCCTCTACCAGTTCTCCCAGTATTCCTTTTAGCCTGTTCGCTAAAACTTTGGAAATAATTTTGGTGAGCAGTTGATTGAGGCCGACGGTGCAGAGTCATTAATGTTTTTTACGGGGCTCCATTTTTGGGATGAGCAGGATATGCGCCCAATTGAGTCTCTCCATATTAGCCGTCCCGTGGAAGAAGTCATCAAAGAGTTTAAGCATGTCTTCTTTGATTACGTTCCATCCTTGTTGATAGAGTGTCATTGGGAAACCATCCGTCCGTGCTTTGTCCGCGTAAGTTCATTGATTGCTCTCCGAATCTCACCTTCTTCAAAAGGTCCATCTAGATGATCGAGTTCCACCCTCCTCTTTCGTAGGAATAATCGTTCCCATGAGGTTTTGTACCTCGTATCCCTTTCCCGGCCGAATAGGTTGGTGAAGTGTCTTGAGATTGCTTGTGATATCTCTTTTGGATCAGTGATAAGTGCGCCATCCTGTTGGATTTGTTGTATCCAATTGACATTCCGTCTTTGATTGGCGACTGCGTGGAAGAATTTTGTGTTCTTGTCTCCTTGTTGTAACCAATTGACCCGGGAGCGTTGTCTCCAATAAGCTTCTTCCTCTGAAATAATTTGTTCATATTCCCTTTTGTATGTTATTTCCTCCTCTATCTCCTCCCTTGAGAGTGATCTTGATTCTTTATGGGTATCAATCGTCTTGATTACATTTAGAAGGTCTTTCTTCCTTTCCATTTTTTGGTTGAGGTTCTCTCTTTTCCAACTTTGTAGTTTGTACTTCAGGGCTTTCAATTTTTTGGCCAGTCTATATGCTCCATCCCCTACTGGTGTTTGCCCCTGCCATGTCTCCTTAACCATGTCCCAAAAGGACTCTTCCTTCACCCATTCTCTGTTAAATCTAAAGGGGGTACATAGAGGCGTATGTATTCCACTCTCCAGGCTTATCAGGACATGGTCTGATCCCAATCTCGGAAGGGCAGTTTGCCATATCCGTGGAAATTCTTGGATCCATTCTATGGATAAAAGGAATCTATCAAGCCGGGCGAACGCCGGTGATTCCCTTCCATTCGTCCAAGTGTATTTCCGCCCGATAAGAGGGGGGTCAACGAGATGGAGATCTTGTATCATCCGCTCGAATTCCTCCCTCTCCCGTGTCCCGTGGGATGCGTTGTTAGCATCCTCCCGTCCTCGAATTGTGTTAAAGTCCCCACAGAGGAGCCAAGCCCCTCCCCATCTTCGCCGGTGTTTTTTCTTAATAAGGAATATTATCCATTAAGTGATAGTGCTGTATATATGGATCAGTTGGGCCCCAGGGGGGCACGGGCCGGGTTTTGGCCCGGCCCGGCGTGAATCGCCCCAAAACTCCGCCGGGTCAACTGACCCGTGCCGGGTTCGGTAACCAGAACCGCCGCCATATGGTGGGTTACGGGTTAGGTTCTCCCAACCCGTGACCCGGCAAGTTGACTGCCGCCGGGTAGCCGTTGACTCACGGTTCAACCCTCCGGGTTGACCGGGTCAACCCGCGGGGTTGGGGTTTTTTTTTAATTTTTTTTTTCAATTTTTCAATTTTTTCAATTTTTTTCAAGTTTTTAAACATTATCCTACACTAATTATTCAAACATTTAATCCTTAAGCGAAGAAGGCTGATCCTGCACTCTCACTTGACATGGGCCGGTTCACGTGTCCCCTGCAGGACAGTGTAAGGATATAACTCACTGGCGCACTTTCAACACCCATATGGGCCTACAAATAAAAATTTGCCGAGGCGCTCGCGCCCTCGGACTCCCGCAAGCGTCGTGGTCAAGGTCGTCAAGGCATGTTGAGTATGCTGAGTATGTGGACTCCCGCAAGCAAATTTTTATTTGTAGGCCCAGGCCCGTGTGGGTTTTGTGCCCGATTTCCTCTATGTCAGAGTCAGATAATTAATTTTATAGTTTTCAAAATATCATAGTTTTTTTAACATTTTTTCACATTTTTTACTATTTTTAATATATATTTATATATTTTTATAAAAAAAAATTAAAAAATTTTAAAAACCGGCGGGTTTTGCTAACCTACGGGTTGGGCCTGGCCCGCCGGTTCTATTAGGTGGCCCGGGCCGGTTACGGGTCACCCGTGACCCGCCGGGTCCGCCGGGTCAACCCGGCCCGGCGGGTTGACCCTATACCCCGGGCCGGTTCCGGGTCCGGATTTTGCCGGCCCGGAACCGGCGGGTCGGGCCCGCCGGGCCCGGTTAACCGGCCCGTGTCCCACTCTAAGTTGGGGGATGGTTAAATCCAGTGAAGTGTGAGATCGACAAGCCGACCATGTGTGCAAAAGTAGGAAGAAAACAACAAACAGAGAGCTAGAAGAGGTGGCTCATGAGCTCAAAGCAGCCTCCCTTTTTGACCTCAATGAACCTGTTCTTGTTTATCTTCACAGATGCAATGAGCCACGTTTCTCTTCATCTTATGCATGGAATCCTTGTTATATATAAATATATATATATATAGGAAAAGTATGGCTATTCCTTTTGTATATTGGGAAACCAACGAGAATCATGCAGACATGCATGCCTTATGGTAACAACCTCCATTGTGTTTCTAGCTAGTATTCCTTTCATACATCTTTTGTAATTAGTAATGACAGTAAGAACATATTCTCTTTGGCTTTGATGTCGTTTGCTATATAAATAAATAAATAAATAGACTATGAGATTATATTATAGCATCAAAGGTGTGGTACAGGGTACCATTAGTTTATTTTATTTTTAAATAAAAATATTATACACAATATAATAAAAAAAACATAAATACATCAAAAGAGAGAAATTAATAATCAGAAAAGTAAAAATAAATGAGTGTTGTCAACATCGTCCCCTTCCTCTTTTTCTATTTTCAACTTAGGTATTCTTATTGGTGGTCGTTGCCATGAGTTCCTTGTTTTCTCCTATTTTTATTTTTATTTTTTATTTTTAATCATGCCACTACTTCTTAGTTGTTGCACAAAAAATTAAAATAAAAAAAAAGACATTGATTTCTTATCAAAAGCATGGCCAATGAATCACTTAGCTAGGATGAAGTTCTAACTGTTCGCAGCCATCATGAATCATGAAGTACAAGTGCTTCATCCTGTGCTTCCATGTTGCTTCTATCTTTAAAGTTTAAACCCTAGCTAGGGTGCCAAAGTGGAAGCAAAGAAGCACTACCTTTAGGATGCTTTAATAACTACTATATGTTAGAAAGGACTAAGGTATATATAATAAGCTAGATGAAAGGCTATATATATATAAATAGTGATGATGCAAACTAGCACAATGAAAAAGTCCATTGGATTAAATAGCTAGCAGTAGCACCATGGATTGGTGGTTGTTGAATATTGTCACTCTCTCCAATGCATGCATGCCCTCCCATGGATTGATTGTTCCCTTTTGATCATATATATTATAATATATATATATACATATAATTATGTTGATGATGAGGGCCCCAACCCTCCATGCTTTTGATAGACATGACAAACAAAACATGTTTCTCCATGAATGGTTCTAGATATATGGACCATTTTGACATTCCCTATTGTCACTAGTCTCCATCTCATTGTCCTTGCACCACATTGCTTGCCTTCATGATCCTTTGATCAAGTTTAGACCTAATCGATCTCCCCACTGGTTCAAACTTGTATAGGAAGGAATCCAAGTCATGCATGCATGCATACTAGGTACAGAGAGTCTACTGAGCATCATTAATGGTTAAATTTGGTCCGAGCTGAGTGCCAGAACTGCATGCATGTAAAAGAAGGGTGACCTGGGAGACAGACTGACTCAAAGCCATTCAAAACTTTATTGTTCTTTCTCTGACCTCCATAATAATGGAGAGGAGAGGAGAAGGAGAGGAGGAAAGAGGAGGAGACCTGGAGAAGAACGTGATGAGAGTGGTATTATAAATTATTATAGAGAGAAAGAGAGAGAGAGGGAGGAAGAGGACAAAATGAAATGACAGGGATGGTCACACGTGTGAGTGATAGAAGAGGTGGGTACGCACGAGAAACGAGGAACGCGAGTATCGAGGGGGTTTGCTGAGTCAGTGAGGTGGTGGGAAACGGGAAACGGATTCTCTGCTTTCTCTCTCTTTCTCGCGTGAATCGCGAGGGGGGAGAGGCATGCATGCCTTCTACGTGTACTCGCTGTATATGTATCTCAGGCTCTTTCCCTCCCACAAGTCACAATACCACTGCTTTTTTTTTTCTTTTATTAATTATCATTTTAATTAAAAACTCGATCATGAGTAAAAATATTTCTGAAAATATGAAAATCCATATATATATATATATATATTATTTATTAATAAGGTAAATAAAACGTTCTTCCCTACAAAAGTTGGTATAGACATTAATATATATGGTCTATTATTCATTTCTTTTTTCTATAAAGAAAATTAAATATTTGTTTATGATTTATAATTTTCTCCAAAATAAATATTAGAAAACACTTTTTATTTATCATTATAAAATGTTACATTTATTCATGCAGGATATATTCACAGCTTCAACTATTGTTGCATGCTTTTAGATACATTGAACAAAGTACAATAGCATATCTCATTTGATTTTGGTATCTTCCTTAGAAGGGTGGAAAGGTTGTTTTAGGGGCATGTGGTATAGTCTTCAGTCTGTTCGTAAATTTTGACTTCACAAATACTCATGTTTTTATATTATGTTGATGCCAAAACCTGAATTACCCACCTCATGTTTTTTGGCTATCGTGGTAACTTTTCGGAATGCAAATTTCAACAAACAGTTGAAATTTATAGTTGGTGTGGACGCTTACTTCAACTTCACGGAGAGTGCTTTAGAAATCCGTTCAGAATTATCTTAGCTTTCCTATAAGAGGGAGAAAAGAGTGATTGGAATTGGGCCTTTCTGCCCGGATTCAGCTCCGATGCTTAAATCAGAAAACTCGTAAATAAGTAGTTTTAGACATGAGTCAGTTCTTTTTTATCATCATTTTTTCGATCCCCCTTTTTCCTTTTATCGCTCTTCTTTTATAGTAACTTAAAGGCGGTTTAGGGAAGGCGGTGGAGCTAGAATGAGAAAATATCTTCTAAGGCGGTGATAAAATATCTCTACTAAGGCGGTAAGAAAATATCTGCCTACTGTGTAGGTGCTACGTAGGTAAGTAGAAAATATCTACCTGCTGTGTAGGTACTACGTGTGTAAGTAGAAAATATCTGCCTACTGTGGAGGCAAGTGGATAAGATCTACTTACTGTAAAGGCGTTAGATACGCTCTTACCCAGATGGCCACCACCTTCTTGCTTTTTGTTTAATTCCGACGGACTTTTTGTAGGGGTGAGCCCTCTTTATTTGCCGGACGGAATTATATAATGAGCTTGGTGGTGACTGACCGTCTTGTGGCCAAGCGACATGTGGCTCTTTGTGTGACAGGTGGCCATTTAGGCAGGCGACACGTGTTTTACCAAATATTTCCGTAACATATTATATCACTGATTTTTTTTTAAATGTTTGCACAATTTTGTTTCTTTATCTGGATTTTGGTTGTGATTTTAAAAATATTAAATGATTCTGTTAATATTTTGTTTATAATTATAAATAGCAACATGTTTGTATATGACTAGATTATGACATATTCATATGGGTATTTTTTATTCTCATGAATACTTTTACTTTCTGGTAATATTGTGAGTATAGATTTTTATATATTCCTGATTGTCATATAATAATTTATGAGTAAAACATTGGTTTTGATTAAATACAATCACTAGTAAAATGGAGCCCGCAGTTCACAGAGACCGTCAAACAGGAGGGGATGATGAAGCGTCGTGACCGTTGTTATTACTTTGTACTTCTATATCTAATGTGACAGGGGATCCCATGTAACAAACTAGTATTTCTATAAATAAAATTATGGTTTATCTATTTTTCTCAAAAAAAATAACATTGATTTTATATAAGAGTAAAAAGAAAAAAAAAATAATAATCTCTACTTTTACTCACATATAATATTCTTGTGTAAAAATATAAAGAATGTAAAAGTAAAGAAAAATAATAATAATCTTTAGTTTACTCATGGATAATATTTAAGTAAAAGTTAAAAGAAAGTAATAATTATTATTTTTACTCATGTATAATATCCATCAATAAAAATATATACAAACATGAACAAAACCTACAAATATATTGTCACAAAATTTTCAATCACATTAATATAGCCCATATCATCGCACTCCTTTACTAATGACATTTTTAGTATCGAAATAACGATTTTTTCTATATGTAAAATGATAGGGAGAAAAATGGTAAGACACGTGGAGCACATCGGAACCGTCCACGTGTCAGCATCATAAGGTCCCTCACTAAAATTGGGTCGGCCCATGTTAAATCGGCCCATGGCATAATAACCATCTCTTATATTATATCGGATCAGCCGGGGGAAACGTAGATCAGATCGAGCAAATGAGCTGCTAATACAACACATATCAAAAGACGACTCCAATTCATCACACCAGAAACACTCCTCGCCACCTCCATCCCGAATACGTTCTCAGCTCATCGATACAACTTCAGTTCCTGCAAGAAGCCTTCTAGAAGAATTACAGCTGTCATCCAGCTCAGCACTAAGGCGGAACTTAACTGGAGGCTTAGTCAACAATTTAGCACGTGGTCTAATTCAATAAGGCACGTGTCGAAACTCCAAACTTCTTCTTCAAGCCACCGAAGCCTATAAAAGGCAGTGACCCCCGCTCGTTCAGGGGCAAGACATTAGAGACAGCGAAGCTCTACTTCTCTGGAAACTGATCCACATTTTTCCATTTCCACTTGTAAAATGGCTTCCAAGGCCCAGATTAATGAGAATTCTCCTCTTTCCTCCGTGGTTTTTCCCTATTAAGGGTTTTCCATGTTAGATCTTCGTCTCCATTTCTTGTTTGATTGATTTTTCCCTTCACTTTCTCATTGTTCAAATCCCTACAAATCAAACAAATTTAACGGTTGACTTGGAATTGGGGTTGATCTCGAGGAAGACCCATTTTCATAGTCAACATAAAATATTTTTAACTATTTTCATAGTCACCTAATACTTTCAACCATGCTTAGACTGACATAAAATATAATAATCTTTACTCACAAATAATATCCGAGTAAAAGTAAATGAAAAGTAATAATCATTATCATTGCTTGCTTAGGTATGATATCTTACAATAAATAAAAGTATGTACAAGCATCAACAAAACTACATTTTTATTGTCACGAAATTTTCAATCACAATATGGTCACACCATCACACTCCTTAACTAATGACATTTTTAGTGTGGCATAAGGATTTTTTCACGCATAAAAATATTTTTAGTTGTACTGATCATGTTTAAACTGTCATGAATAAACGTTGTATATGAAAATTAGGATTAATTAGATTGTCTGTCTTTGCATTGATCACGAAGGGGAATGGAAATGTTGAAGAGTATAGTTAGCCATTGAAGATGCCAAAAGAAAGTAAGTTTGGGTCCAAATAGATTTTTCAACTTTAATTAGAGGGGTGTAACTTTTTGATGTGGAGAATTATGGAATGAATCAATTATGGATTACACGATTTTAGAAAATGGAAGCTTTATAATTTCTTTTTTCATGATAAAATCTTAATCACTGAGGGAAAATGATAAAAATAAATAAATAAATAAGAGATCATATATAGATAGGTCAAAGACAAAAACAACTAAAAAAATACATTAAGGAAAAAAAAGGTGTGTTAAACTAACCCAAAATATTACCACACAATGAAGCATGCATATTACTACACATTTCAATTCATAAAAATTCTATTGTTTGGATAGATTTCTTTAGAATTTGTATATATATATATATATATTGAACTTAATTGATGCCCATATTTATTCCTCTTATCTTACTCATGAGACAAGACTAATATATCATTAGAATTTTAAATTAGTGCTTTATATTGATTTTTATCTTATAAATTATATTTTTTGCATGGTTAGATCAAATCTAAATGCCTAATCTGATTGGCAGGAAGAGAGGTAGATGTATATTTTAAGACCTATGTATATTTAATATTAATGGTGGTCAGATTTGGTTTTTTTTTTTTTTTAATTGATGAAATGGTGCACAGATTTAACATCTAAAAAGGGGTGGTAATGGAACGGGTACTTTTTCTGACCCTGTCCTTGAATTCTCGACCTGATACTTGAATCCAACCTAATTATATATAGGAAAAATTACATTAAATTACCTTGTAATTTGTCTCTATATCAATTCAGGGCTTGTGGTTTAAGTTGAGACAATTTAGTACCATGTAGTTTAATTCGTGAGCAAAAATGTGTCAAAAGGCTTAACTCCGTTAATATTTGCTTACGTGTCATAAAAAATACATAAAAAATAAAAAAATCAAAAAAACACTAAAAAAAGGGAAAAATTCTAAAAAATTCTGAAAAACAGAAAATCCCATATACTAAAAACATCATAAATAAAATCAGGAAATCACCGAAAAGCAAAAAATCTTTAAAAATCCAAAAAAATGGAAAAACTTATAAAACCCAGAAAATAGCTTAATATTAAAAAATAAATAAATAAAATAAAATCTTAAAAAACCCAAAAATTTAGAAAAAACTTAAAAAAAAAAATCTGTAATTCATGAAATTAGAAAAAATAAAAATAAAATAAGCTTAGAAATTTCCCCAAAAAAACCCACAAAACTCTTTAAAAAATAGAAAAATTTGAAGAAAAAAAAATGTAAAAAGTGCAGAAAATCCAAAAAAAAACACAAAATCCCCTATAAAACTAAAAAAAACCTAGAAAATTTTGTAAAATAGCGATAAAATTCACAAAAAAAAGGAAATTTTCCTTCCCCTCCCCCCCCCCTAATTTTTTAGTGTTTTTTTTAACTTTTTGAATTTTTATGCCACGTCAGCAAATATTAACGGTGTTAACTATTTTGGCACATTTTTGCTCACGGATTAAACTACAGGATATTAAATTGTCACAATTTAAACGATAAGTCCTGAATTGATATAGAGGCAAGCCACATGGTAGTTTAGTGTAATTTCCCCTTATATATATACATATAGGAGTTTAATTCCATAACTAATCCTTGAACACAAAAAGGAACGGAAATTCCTTGCAGCCGTGTCTTAGAGGAGATGAGGGACTCTATATTTGGTCTCGCTCTTCGTTCTCATCTAATAGTATCAGAATAGAATGCCTACTTCGTGGGAGGACAACCTCCTTTTATACCCTCGTGAACCTTATCTACCAACTTTCAGCGTGATTGAGAATTCATCCTCCACCATTGGGTGACTAGGCAACAAATTTGGTAGCTAGGCTTACATCTCGGCGCTCTTGATCCTGTTCCAGTTACTAATGCAAAAGAAACCACATCCTCAAACTCACATTTCTTTGACGATTTTGAGGTCTTCTTGTTCTTCTTTTCGCTATGGTGTATGGAACCTGAGATTCTTTCTTATTGTTGGTTGTTTGTGGCTGGAAAGATTAATGTTGCACATCTTCTCCTATCTCCTGAATTTCTGGCTCATGTAGCTTCACCTGAATTGTATCTATTCTTTGTTGGCTTTCTTCCTACAACTTCTTGTTATCGTCCCCTTTGAGTTTTTGAATATATGTCTCATCAAACACAACGCCTCTATTGATGATAACCTCTTGTACATTGGGATCCCATAACTTGTAACCCTTCACATCTTTCTCATATCCCTGAAAGATGCACTTTCTTGACTTTTGCTTAAGCTTACTCCTATGGATGCTTTGGATATGAATATATGCAGGACAACAAAAAATTCTCAAATCTAAATAGTCTACCACCTTTCTAGTCCAGACTTCTTCAGGTGTTTTAAATTCAATCGCAGTGGAGGGGGAATGATTAACAATAAAACACCCCATGTTCACTACTTCTGCCCAAAAGCACATATCCAAGCCTGCATAACCGCATGCATCTGGCTCACTCCAGTAATGTTCGGTTCATCCTCTCAGCTACTCTATTCTTTTGTTGGGCTTTCGGATTACTGTAATGTCTTAGAATACCTTCATTTTTACGGTATTCAACAAACTCTATAAAAGTGTACTATGTTCCATTATCTGACCTAAAACACTTTAACAATCTACCTGTTTGTTTCTCAACTTCAGCTTTCCACTGCTTGAACTTTATAAATACCTCTGACTTTTGCTTCATGAAATATACCAACAACTTTCTTGAGTAGTCCTCAATAAATGTGATAAATATTCTGTGTTTCCTTTTGATGATACTGGTGTTGGCTCCTATACATTTGAGTGTACATAATCCAAAACACTTTTGCTATTATGAGTCCCTATGTTGAATTTCACCCTGCATTGTTTTCTATATAAGAAAAACATGTCTTACCTCAGTTAGAGTCCAAACTAAACTATCGAACATCTTAATTTTGATATTCCCAATTCCAACCGTCTTACAAGCCGCATTATTACCCATTAAAACAAATCTACCATTAAATAATTCATAAGAATAAAACCAATCTTTGTTTGAACACATATGCACCTATGAATAACTTGAATCTAAAATCCAAGAATAGGTAAAATGATTCATACCTACCGAAATAGATTGTACATCATCACTGTTAAACTGTTCTCCACATTGCTCGTTTGATTTGAGAAGGAAGCTTTCTTATTATCCTTCTCTGACCGATTTTTCCATTGTGAATCCCTTTTCATGTGTTCTTCTTTCTTGTAAATCCAACACTCTACCTTGAATTTACCCCTCTACTTTGATATGGGCCTGTTTCTAAATGTTTTGGTTCTTTGGATCTACGTCTTCCATTATTTTTGCCTTGAACTGTGAGGCCTACAACTTGTGTCTCCTCAATACTTGGTTGCTTCCTCATCTCATTAGACGGAAGAGCTGCGATGACACCCTCCACCTAGAGAGCCTCCTTCCCATAAAGTAATGTCATGCTCATATGAAGGGGGAAAGAGGACAGGATACGCAACACCTTATCCTTATCCTCGACCTTAACATTGATGCTTGATAACTGTGTGATGATCCTGTTGAAGGTATTAAGGTGCTCCAATAGATTATCTCCTTCCTTCATCCTGAGGATGTAGAGTTGTTGCTTTAGAAACAACTTGTTCATCAGCGCCTTTGTCATGTATAGGCTCTCCAACTTCAACCAAAGTTTGGAGATCGAATCTTCATTGATCATGTTATACATGACCTCATCTACAAGACAAAGTCAAATCATACTTACAGCCTACATCTCCATCTCTTCCCAATCCTCATCGTTGATGTTCTCTGGCTTCTTTAACCTTCCACCCAAGGTCTTGTTTTGACCTTTTTAAACCAACAGAACTTTAATCCGTCTCTGTCATAACCCAAAACAGTCCTTGCCATCAAACTTCTCAACCTCAAATCTGCTAGACCCTTTGATGTCATCATCTCAAGATCACAACCCTAGCTCTAATATCGGTTTATAGAAAACAAATGATGAAGTTCATCAATATGCACTGAGGTCGATCACTATATTTATTAAAAAAAGAAAACCTGGGTTACAACATGTAATCCCTTTCTCAGCAGCCACAGAATTTATAACCCTAAAAACTACACTGGTCATAAATACCATGCACATGCACAACAAGAAACAAGTCAAGCATTTCTTCCTCTAAGTATGCACATACACATGCTCATGCTCGACCCCCTACAACCTATTGTAGCGCAACCTTGTCAAAATATCGGCGATAGACTTCAAGACACATGCACAACAAGAAACAAGTCAAGCAGTACGTCCTCTACTAGCTTGGAGTACGTAGTTAGGAAGAATGTTAGTAATTGATTGAAGATTTCAGGCTTGGAGGAAGATTTTCAGACCTGGAAATGAGCTGCAGATTTGAAGATGCACTGTAGACCTGGAGATGAACTTCAAACCTTATGATGAACTGCAGCTATTTTAACTGAGGAGCTTTAGACTTCTTACTGTTTTGATTGAGGAGCTTCAGATTTGGAGATGAAAAATTATAATAGAGAGTAGAAAACAAAGAACAAGAAAGAGGGGTTTTTTCAGCAAGATACTTTCCTTCAAAGGCTTTCTAGTAGTCACCATTACATTACAACCTAACTTTTTATACCAACATATGTTAGTAGACTCCACTAGACACAACATGAAACATCAAGAAACATAGAATACTATGGTTACACACTTTTGGACTTCAGCCCACTTAGGAAATGAGCTCAATTCAGCAAAGAAGCTTGGAGATCAAGCTTATAGTTAGCAAGAAATGTCTCACATTGAATATGGTTGTACTCCCAAATTCATGAGATAGTAATATCTCATCTTTTTTTGTAATCCTCATATTAAAAGCAGATTTATGGTTTGCAAATGGATGTAGCACGAAAAATTGGGTGAGCCACATAAATTCTTGTGTTGTAGTTGTGTTTGGTGTTGTTTCAATTTTCTTTGTTTACTTACATATTCATTAATACAGTTTGACTAAGAATCCATTTGCTTGACACATCCCAATTAAAACCTGAAAAATTGGACTTCATCGTGTATGGCTAAACGGGTAACTACAGGTAGAGTCTAAATTATTGTTCGAATACAAATTTTATTAAGTTAGCATATTTTAACTAATTGATAAGGAACTTTTGTTTCAAATAATATTTTTTTCATAAAAATGAACTCTTGCGTGCGCGCGCACATATATATATAGTCATGATACAGTCCGACCGGCCTTATCACTATCCATTTACGGTCACCGCATTTTGAGGCATTTGGAGAGTATTTTTTTTTTCCAAATCCAACCGTATGGATGGAAAAAAAAACATCGAAAAATAAGATAACATGTTGATTTTCATATAATTTGGGGAGGTGATGATCATTCATCTTAAAGGGTGAAATTTTGTACCGATAAGATTTCTATAAAATTTAACCTTTTAAGATGAATACTCATCACCTTATCAAATTGTATGAAAATCGAAATGTTATCTTATTTTTCAATGTTCTTTCCATTCATATGGTTGAATTTGGAAAAAAATACTCTCCAAATGCCTCAAAATGAGGCGACCTTATTTGTACAGTGATGCGGCTGGCCTGACTGTATCAAAATTTTATATATATATATATATATATATATATATATATATATATATATAAGTCAATTTATAATCCTTAACACCAACTTTGAATCCAACACTTGCTTTAGTCTCTGTTTGTGGTGACTAGGGTCAGAACGGGCCGAAGCTTGACGGCCGAATTTGAGCCCAAATTCAATTGACTCGAAATAGCCTAGCTCGAGCTCGAGCTCGAGCTTCAAATTAGCTCTCGAATAAGTTTGCTCTCGAGCTCTCGATTTTAATTCAGCTTCGAGCCTTCGAAAGCTCGAAATTAAGAACTTAATTATAATTTTTAAATCTCAAATTTAGTTTGAAATTAAAAACTTATTTATAAATTAATTTTTTTATATTATATATTATATGTCAATACTAAATATTAAATATTTTATTCATATATTATAATATTTATTAGTTTTTACTAATTTTATTAAATTTTATTGATTTTTTTAATAATATTTACATTATATATTAATATATTAATATTAAATTTCGAGCTTTCGAGCTGAGCTCGATCGAGCTCGACTCGGCTCGAAATTAATTTCGAGCTCGAAATTAAAGCTCGAGCTCGGCTCGAAAGCTCGAAATTTCGAACTCGAAGCTTTTACCGATTCAACTTCGAAAGTCAGCTCACAAACAAATTTGATCATTTGATGTTCTAGTGGTGACATAAGTCCCTCCTTACAACTCTTGCTATCTGCTTCAATAACGAATCATTGGTTTAACTGAATAACTAAAGAAAATAGATAGACCTTTCTTTTCGTCTCAGGTCGATGGATCTTCCAATTGGAAGATCCGTCATATGGATAATACACATTCCAGTTGACCGAGCCTAATTCGAATTGTTTTGTTTCGAAGCAAAGATATCCACGGAGGCATTGTCTGTGAAAGAATCGGGAGACAGCACCACTATCTTGCAAAGCAAAGGCAAAGAACATTTTTTCTTAAACTTTTATATGAATAGTTGAAGTGGATTTTCCGAAGAGAAGATGGATTATGGGAGTGTGCAACTTGAACTATTGATTGGTTCATGCAGATATATGATTTTATCTGCCACGTTAGAATTCACAACCAAATGTGTCTCCGTATCCAACCACCATGTAGGCGCAGCTGGGCCATCCTGGACTTGAACCAGAGACCTTGCCCGTGAAGTAAATCATCGCACCTAAGATTCAATCAATTGGGAGAGAATCAAGAATTCTTTTTCGGGAGCAATTCATTCTTCCCGAACACAGCATACAGCTCTCCGTTGTACTGCGCTCTTTAAGTGTGCTTGTTCCTCCTTCTCCCCTACCATGGCAAGTCTTTGTGAAATAACTCCGATGGGAAGAAAAAAAAAAAAACAAAGCATTAAGAGACCCTCCTGGTCCAGTATATATATATATATATATATATATATATATATATATATATATATATCCTATTTTACATAGAATTCCAACCAAATTTATATCTGGCTTTTATTATTTATCCCCCACTGAGAAAACTTAAGGCCGAAGGAAAAACAGAAAACTTTACCTTCACCACAAACTTATCCTTCTCAATGTCATGATCCCAATACAACAAAGCTACA
This sequence comes from Dioscorea zingiberensis, assembly GCA_026586065.1. Classification (NCBI taxonomy): domain Eukaryota; kingdom Viridiplantae; phylum Streptophyta; class Magnoliopsida; order Dioscoreales; family Dioscoreaceae; genus Dioscorea; species Dioscorea zingiberensis. The sequence goes on along the minus strand of CM048820.1, from coordinate 63,970,425 downwards.
AGCTAAAAACTCAAGTACATGGATATTAATTAGCAAATTATAAGATATATAAAGCAAACATAAACAGAGACACAGACAGAGAAACGAGAAAAAAGTTTTACATGATCAGGGAGTTATACAGTACTTTGTTATTATGTTGCAGATTCCAACATGCATCTAAACTCATTGAAACTAATACAACCATCACCATCCTCATCATAGACCTTGATCATCTTCTTGCACTCCTCTACTTTCACTCCTTCAAACCCCAACTTTTTCATAACTCTAAACAAGTCTCTCTGGTTCATCAATCCATCTCCATCCTCATCAAACACAGAGAAAGCATCCTTCAACTCTCTCAAGCTTGCCTCCTTCTCTTCCAACAATCTATAAACTCCTTCAAGAAGCTTGCAATCCTCATATCTCTCTGAAGAACTCCATAGCAAACCAAGCTTTGAAACCACAAACTTTGCATCTTCATAAGCAGTACTGCTTGTCTTGAATTCACGTCCAACTGATGATGATGATGATCCCTCTTTCATGGACAAACAAAGAGTTCTTTCGCATGTGAAGTGAAAGCCCATGAATTTATGAACTATCTTGAGAAAGAACTCCATGAGATTAGAGTAGAGTTGGCACGCTGCAGGGGATTGGATCATGTTGCAATTTGGTGCATGGAAAGCTCAGATGTTAACTGATACAATAAACATATAAAAGAGGTGGTGTGTATGGAGGTGTTAAACATGCAAAGGTTAGGTGCATGGAAGGTGCTGAGAAGCTCCTTTAGGTTTCTTGAATGACAACATAAATGCAAGGAATATATAAACTATAAGGCAAGTCATGAGGAGACCATTTTGATTGCTAGAGGGAGACAGTTTGTTGGACTATAAACTCTGGTTCTGATTTGCATGTTGAGAGGTATTATTGAAAACAAGAGAGTTTTCTGAGAAGTTTACCATGAGAATCCATGAGCAATAATGGCAGTATATATATTACTTAATTAATTATCATGAGCATGGTTTCTTCATTGTGGAGGAGATGAGGATATATATATTTTTCTAATGAACAAACCTTCATCATGAAAAAGAAAGTAGTCAACGAGGGTTATTAGTTAATTGGGAATGCAGGAGTAGTTGCAAACTCAGGAAGGTGAGAAGCAAGCTCATGGAAAGAAAAGTGAAAACTATGTGTGGTATTTAATATTCATTGAAAACTTTGCATCCAATGCTATTCATATATAGTGTGTTGGATGAAGCTCGGCCCATGAACTCATCATTAGCCCAATCCAAATAAGAGCCTAAACGCCAATGCTAGCTATTTAAAGTGTAATGCAATTCGGCCCAATAAAATGGGCTCCGAAACCATTGATGTTGATGATCCCGAGGCAATATCAATGGTTTCGGACAAACTATTCGGTCCATTTTGTTGGACCGAATAGCACTATTATTTAAATCTAATAACTTCAAAAGAAGTTAATATTATTTTCTATCTAATTAATATTTTTTTAAAAATCAAGGTTTTTTATTTTTATCAAGTTGGATTTGGGTTTTTGAAAATTGTTTGTTCCATAAAGTAGATAAACCTCATTTATTGAAATAAGAGTTTATGATGTTTGAGTTTGTATCATCAGAAACTTTTATGATGAAATCGACCCAACTTTGTTTTAATTGATATTTAATTTAAATAAATAATTTATAATTTAAATCATCTTTTTACAAAAATGATTTATATTTATTGATGATTAATAATTTTGTTTTAATTAATAAAATTATATTAAAGAATGTTGTATTTATACCAAGTTATTCTGAAATTAACAGTGTTTGTCGGGAAAGGTTGGAATAAGTTGACCCCTAACATTATCATGTTCCCACTTGTGATATTACATGCTTTATCTAATTTTATGTAATTTTGGTTGACTCGTTGGTAGTAAAAAAAAAAAAAAAAAAATTCAAGACTAGAGTATAGTGTCTACTTTCTTTTTTTTATTTGATTTGTTCAATTCTTTTATTTTTAAAATTTTCTTTGAGAATATGATTTTATAAACAAAAAATTTTAAATTTTCTTCTTTCCAAAAATAATAATAATAATAAACAAGGAAAGGCTTTATTCTATTTCAAAAAAAAAAGATCTAATTAAATTATAATGAAAAATGTGAACTTTAAAAAATCATAAATGGTTATGCATACTAGTTAGTATGAATTTGAATCAATGTGTATGTATACAAATAGGTCTGGTCATTTTTATATCATGCATTGGTTTTGATAGTATATTTGACATGTTTGATCTAATATATACAAACATACATCTTGTTTGCACCTAAATTTAATAGTGTTTTAAGTCAATATATGTGCTAAGTCAGTATTAGTATACTTAAAAAAATCAAAACCCTAAAAAGCACTTTCATAACTTCAATTCAAAAAAAAAAGTCTTTTGATTGTTTGATTATGTTATATATTATCAACATTATTGAAATTGCCATTTTATGGTTCATGTGTTTAACTTTTTATCTCTTCAAAGATACATTCACCAAGATAGGTCAATTCAAAAATCTTTCTTATTTAGTGTCTTCCATTTAACCTTACAGGGGTCGAACGGGATTAGGCCCACCGAGCTTCCCGGGGAAAGCGGTATCTGTCTGGTTCACCTAGAAACCTCTTGTAACCGAAAGGCTGATGACCGGAATTGTCTTTCTACCATTTATAATAAACTAATGTGGTTTATCCACTTTTTTTTAAAAAAAAAAAAAAAATTTAACCTAAAATCATAAGATATATGAACTTAGAATTTTTCAGAGAGACTCCAAGATAGGTCAATGAGGGTGACGAGACCTTCAAAGACGACACGGCAGCAGGGAAAGAGAGGACCTGAGGTGCCGATGACTCAGCTAGGATAGCGGCACCTAAATTTTTTTCTCAAATATATTAATTTTTTATTTAATAAAATAAAACGGGGTTTATCCAACTTTATATCAATTCATGATTTATGTTTTTTTGGACCCAAAGTAGATGCAGGGCAAGCCCAGGCTCGTGGAAACTGAAGACATGCCCTGTTCCTGTTTGTAGACAGCCTTAGAAATCAATCACTTTCAAAACTTCAACTCAAAGGCACTTTATTGGAAGACTTTTGATCTAAATCAATCATATGAAACACCAAAGAAAAGTATACACTTTAAAAAGCACAAAATATAAAATATTAGGGATAATTAATTTCAAGGCTAAAATCTTATTTCAAGCCCATTAGTAGAGCTAAATGCAAGACAATTAAACATTGGAATTCCCAAATTATATATATATATATAAGTAAACTTAAAAATCCAGAAATTAAATAAGCTTCTTGATGCCCATGATCAAGCAGAGGATAATAGTACATCATGTTTAATTACTCATAGAATAACTGAAGTTGTATATAATTATATGGTGGTGGCCTGGAGACTATGCTTTTCCATCAATGGAACTTGCAAGTTATGATGCCTAATTAAGTAGACCTTGTAACCTGCAAGGAATTAAAGAAGAAAAAATATTAACAGAAAATTCATACTAATTAGTTTCATGAATCTCTCAAATTAAGTTCCAATGGCTAATATATAATTTAATCAAGTGATCATTTGGTCTGTTGATCATATGTAGTTAATTACCATAAAGTAGTTTTCACCCATCTGTAAACCCTGGTAGAGAATTCCATACTCATTGACAGGAACTAGCTCCCCTGAGGAATTCACAAGCATCACATCTTGGCCAAACATGGCTCTCGCATCAATTGGTCCTCTAGGAACCTCTGAAGGTATTCCATTGATGAAAACAGTAATCAGGCCTGCATTCATGCAAACATGGTTTCGAATTGTTGATCTTTAATTAATTAACTTCATAGTAATTACAAGTACTTCAAGGTTGGTGGAATTCTCAAGTGAATATATAGAGATCCAGTAGTACAAATCAATCATGCAATTAAGCAGTAGTATATATCACAGACTAATTCCATATATCCAGCTTCTAAGAATGAACTGAAGATTAAGAATGGAGAAAGAATTTCTTATTTATTAGCACAAATTAAGAGAACTGGAAATTAATTAAGCATGTGATAATGAAGCAAAGATTTGGGCATGAAATTAACAAGTAACTCAGCACCAAATTCATGATCTCCTGCTAATTAGAGTACTACTAAAAGTTCTCCAAACTATATTGATCCTACTATATATATATATAGTTTTCTTTACTGCATCCTTGAATCAACAAGTGAAAGAAAATTAAGAAAATTAAGCAAAGATCAGAAAAAGGTGTTGTATCCAATCATGCAAACTCCAGCTTATAATTTGATGAGATTCCACTTACCAGATTGATAGTGCAACTGTGGCACATGTAAAGGGGAGAACATGGGATTCTGGCTGCTCTCCATAAACCCCATCTGACGAGAGATAGAGAAGAGATCATCGGCACTATCGTCTCCGATGAGGCTAGAAGAAGTAGCTGTAGCTGAAGTACAAGGGAGGAAAGTTCCCCCCGATGAGCTCGAAGACGATGAGCTAGACCGGTTAGACGAAGCCGCGGGCTCATGATACATAGCTGAGCCAGCAGCAGCAGCAGCAGCAGCTACTCTTGGGACTATTCCTGCAGCTCTAGGGTCTCCAGCTGCAGCTGCAAGACCAGCTTGGATCTGGCGCTGGCGGCGGCGAGACCGGGAACGGCGGTTCTGGAACCAGTAGAAGACATTGGCATCCCCGACGGCACCAAACTTTTCGAGAAGCTTGCGGATCCTGACAGTCTCATCCTTTGGAGGGTTCACCATGCCACTGTTGAAGATGGACTCTAGTATGAGGATCTGTTCAGGCTTGGGAGTCCATCTAGAGCGCACTGGCTCAGTTGGGATCCTGTCTTGCTGGTTTGAGCCATGGCTAGGGTTGCTGGTGTGTTGTTCTTGGGAGTGACCATGATGAGTACCATCCATGGCTGGTGATTACAAGAACAAGAGTACCAAAGTCAGAGAAAGAAGAGATCAGAAAGGGAGGAAATTCCAAGAGGACAACAGAAACAAGTGAAGAGAGATCAGTGGCACAAGCTTGGTATTTATAGGCATGTGAAATGGAATTAATGTCGATCTCCTTCACAACCTTGTGATATATATATAGACAGTACCCTAATGTACAGAGACAAAGGTGGTAAAAAAAATATATATATGAAGAGGTTTAAAGAATTGACTATATGCTTAATTTCAAAGTTAAGCATATATATATAGCTGGTTTGTGGTTGGCTTTGTGTGGAATAGAAACAAATGAAGGTTTTAACATGGAGTTCCACATACATCATGGTCAAATGGTACATGTATAAAGCTGATAGATGGATACACAACACAATTTAGGAGTAATGATCCTGCAGTGTCATAATATATCCCTTCATGGAAACAAGGGGACATGTGGGGTCAGGGTTTGTAACTCTGACCAAGCTGGGTGGAGATGAGTACATGTGAAAGGGTGGGAAGGGCTTGGCTTCTTCAGGGCATGTGAGTTTGTAGGGGGGTTGCATGGGGAGCTGGACCCCTCTTGTTTTCTAAAAGAAGAGAAGAAGAACAATCCAACAACTAGTCAAGAAACCGCATTCTTTATCATGGCTGACGTTTTATGGACATGTTTCTTAGTTTCTTTGTGCGTGAGAGATAGAAAGAGAGAGTTTATAGAATTAATATATATGTTGTATATATTCATTCTTATAAATATATGGATATAGGTTTTTTAGGGTTGAAAGGAGAAGGGGGTTGGCCTAAAATTCGGTTACTTTTTAGCACAGAACAGAAGAAGACGAGCATGCTTCGTTTTTTACTTGCCAGTCACCTCTGCTCCCTCTCTTGTCCATTAGAGGGCCACTTTGGTTTCCTTTCTCACCAGCAAAGTACTCACATCCTTTCCTTCACCTTTAAGTAAATAAACTAATTCATCCACCATGTAATTAATACTGCTAGCTAGCTTGTACAGCTTGATCTCTATCTGCTCTCTTTACTCTTAATTCTCTACGTTTACTGTTGCATGTCTTTGCATGCATGCTAAGAGTGTGTGTGTGTGTGTGTGTGTGTGTGTGTGGTCATCTCTCTATAACTAGAACTTTTGATTGTTCTTGCTTGATGACAAGGATAATATCCCATGGTAATGGTCAACGAGCTAGGAACTAATTTTGTATACAAAATTTTGAAAATCTTGACATTTTTTTGCAATATATGTCTAATTCAAAGTTGTTAGCTTAAGTTTTGGATGGAGTGTTTGAGGGTTTGTGCTTCCATGGAGATGCTTACAAACTTGAGAGTCTCCATGAAAGGAGATAAGGATGATTTCTTTTTAGTTTGGTCTAAATGTTTGAGTTAGTTGATTAGTTGCTGAGATTTGAGTTCATGGTCATCACTGAGATGAGAAAGAGCTAGGAAGCATGAAAGGTAGATAAAGATCACTAGTCACCTAAATGTTTGAGTTAATAAATGGCTAACACGGGAACATATATAGAACTACAACATGCTTCTTGTGTGAAATTGAGAAGAAACTACCTCATCCTCAACTATACTTTTGCATGAAGCATCTGGGAGCACTACTATATATATACTGTATGGGTTACAGTCCGCTCCCAACTCACTTCATGATTTCTAAGGCCCCTAGTCTCTTACCAGCATGAAATATATGACTTGAGAGAAATAAGTGACATTTCTAAGAAAAATGACGTTTTTTCTTGTAAATCATTCACGATACTAATTTTCTCTTATTATCCTAATTTGATGTAGTAAACTAGACAAAAAAAACCTAAAGTTGGGAGAGGAACGCACACTGGCCAAAAGAAGCCCTCAATTCAGACAAAAGCTCCCACATGCGGAGAAGATATATAGGGGATCAGGGGACCCAGTTGGAAGACACATAGACACAGTCAACTCGTAGCAGCAACTAATTACTCTCTATTAGCTATGTAACCAGGGATTGCATCCAATCTTTAATTATCTTAATTACCATAAATAAATGTAATTTATCTAATTTTTTTTAAAAAAATATAGACATCACTATTTCAAGGATATATATATATAGAACCAAAAAGCTGGTCACCCTTGTCACTGATATTATTCAATAGCTGAATCCATTTGGCTCCAAATTGTATTTATTCCCCTAAGTTTTGGCATCAATGAAATGCCAAAGCTTTAGAATACTCAAAAGTACATGGACATGCAGATGTCAAGCATTAGTTTTGGTTAGTATCTATATATCTCAACATTAAATTCTAATTAGAGTGTCTACTTTCATTGTGGAGACAAGAAACATATTAAAAGGAAAAGATCACCCTCATCAATGCATCACTAATCATGTATTAACAAAAAGGTGGCGATGGTTTTGAGATACATGCTGAGTATTTGCCACAAAACTTGGTTTGTTGCTTACCATCTTAAAGAGGGTTGGTGTCTTCTTTTGAGTTATTTGACCATCATTTTGGATGTTATATATAGGATTATATATACTTTGAGGGTCATGAGGTGTATCCCTTTCTCAACTCTGGTAATTAATTAGCATGGGATGATGATTTACTACCTTATCTTAACTGGACCATATACAAATTAAACAAATGAGAACACTGACATGAGACTGATTAGCAATATATATATATATAGTAATTAAGAATGAGTTGCTCAATCTTTCAGTGTTATTAAGAAGTGTGATATAAAATGATCTTCAGATGTTCGCGATGATCCAAATATTCTGTAGAGACGACAAACCGCTCGGCGGAATCCTATCCTTCCCTCATTCGTGCTCATGCTTTAGAAATTTTTTCAATGGGAAGCTGCCTAACCCCATGATTAGCACCCAAGAAAAGCACAAACACTCATTAGTTTGCATGGATGTTCCATTAATTAAGTCACTAACAACATCCTAGAAACTAGGGCAGGAGGGTAAGCTAATTATTCTCTAGAGCCATATTTTTTTAATTAACTCTCAACAAAGTCAAGATTGCTCCATATTTGTTGAGATACAGGTTATAAATCTTATTTAATTAACTTGCTTGCAGGCCTTTATATATACTGTGCAATGTGATCAAAAAACTAAACTAGCTTTTGTTTATATGCAGAAAAGATTCCTTATAAAACTGTTCTTTTGTCTCCTCCATGTGCACTACCTTGTTTTCATGTTTAAAGGAGCATTTGTTTATGGATTGAAAGCTAATTAAACAATGCTTCTACTTTAGAATTTGAAAGGCTCACATTGCTTTTACATGTCTACTTCTATTGATGCTTATGCATTTCCACTTTAGAGCATTATCTTCTGCCTCTTGTCTCTTGCAATGTATATGCTAGCTAAACTTTCAGTAAGTACATTTCCAAAACTCGCAATCAATGAGGATTAGCCGAAACATGCATTAAAGAACAACAGCATATATAATCATACAACAAGTTAGTACAATTTTATCCAAAGTGCATGCTTGATTTTCCAGTCCTTGATGTGCTTTAAGAAACATGAAATAATTAGGAGCTGGACTTTGATTTTGGAAAGCAGAAGCATGTTCCCTGAATCCTAGCTTGAAAGTTTCTCTAGAAGTACCTCATGCATGCTCTAAGAAATTAAGCAAACTTTCTGAAACTTTTGACTAGTATTCCAGGAGAATATGGATAAAACTAACAAGTTTAACCCCTCAAATCAAACACAAAGTCCAACATAGTTCCATGCGAACATACACCAAATTAACTCTCATCACCGGCCTCAAAGAACTCACAATGCATGCATGCATGTGCCCCAAAAGCCAAACCAAAGGTTGGTCGGTGTCTCATAAACCTGCAACCAAAACCATATATATTCTATATAAATCCTTGATCATGCATGATCTAGAGATCTTCTTGATCTCCTCTTAATTTTACTCTAATAAGTAACTCTTATAATTAAGAACTGTATGTCCTTTTCCTAAGGACATGTCTAGGATTCCGGGCTCATAAACATTAATAAGGTGAAAACAATGGAGAAAGATATGAAAAGATAGAAAGGTGATGAAGGGATACCCAGGAGGGGGAGCAGCAAAAGATAATGAGGGAGAGAGAGAGAGAGAGAGAGAGAGAGAAGGTTAATGGTTCCCAAGGTGGCAGAGAGAAAACAAAGGTACAAGCCAAGGGATTGCATTGCATATATGTAAGTAGTGCATGGGCACCACCAAAGTGTTTATTGCCTTGATTCTCTTGCAGTACTGAATTCTCAGCAGAGGATGCACTGTTGACCCACATGAACCCAGTGGACTTGGCTCAATCACAGGGCCACCTTTGGTCGGTGTCTCAGTGAATGACACCATGGTTTTGAGCTTTGATTTGATGCCTGCCTTTCTCTCTCTCTCTCTCTCTCTCTCTTCCTAGCTAGCTACATCATCATCAACATCATCATCATCTGAATTTTGCATGCATGAGAGGTTCAACTGTCTTATTCTGACGTGCGTCAGTTTAGTTTAGCCTGTCGCCAACTCAAAACCCAATAAATAAATTAATTAATTAATAAATAAAACTGAGACATGGTAAGAGCTAGCGAGGTAATGTTATAGTTTTTACTTGAAAGAGAAATATTGAATTAATTTATTTTGTGTATTTCTTTTTGGGGGATCACAATCACCAAACACATCGATCATCTTGGTTGGGATGGCTATTAATGATTTGGTGTTTCTGTTAGGGAACTATATATCATTTATAAATTTTTTTTTAATATATAATATTTTTAAAGAACTAATCCTTACGAGGAAAGGAAAGTTGGTAATCGAAAGGATCAAACTTGTTTTGCCACATTTATATATATATATATATATATATATATATATATATATATATATATATATATATATATAAAGTGATGATAAGATTAGACCGGTCAGATATTGTTCATTTTCTCTTTTCTAGTAAGCATGTTTGAAAGATTTCCATATATGGGAAGATCATCGAAAAATAAACTAAGATGCCCATTTTCATATAATTTGGTGATCTTCTGGCCCTCCCACTTAACGGTTCTTATTTTAGGAAAATTTTAATCGGTTCGTAATTTCAACCATTAAGTGGGAGGACCAAACGGCCACCAAATCATATGAAAATTGATTAGTTTATTTTTCACGATCTTCCCATCCGCATTTGGAAATCCTTCAAACATGCTCTAGGGTCAGGGAGGCTCTGATCAAAGTTGTTCCAAATTCTACCAGATTGTATCATTCCCCTATATATATATATATATATATATATATATATATATATATATATATATATATTATCTTTATAGAAAATTTGTTTATAGTGTTTTTTTTATAGTGATTATATTTAGAAATTTCTTAGATAAATATTAAAATAATAATGCTATCTTACTTAAATATAAATTATGTATTTTTTATATTTTTTTAATATAAATATAGACAAGTCACTAGAAATACATCACAGACATGGTTTAAATCCTCAACCTCTCTTTATGAGAGAGAATGAGCGAATCAATTTTTATTTTTATTTTTTATTTTATAATTTTTATTCTCTTCACTCAATGTGATCCGACAAAAAGTAACTTCAAAATAGTATTTTTTTTTAATGGATAAACAAAAAATTATTTATGATGGTAATAAGCGTTACAAATTAGTGTTACAATTAGCCACGTTATTACACTATCTCAATGACAAGAACGGGGACCTCTTGTAACTTTCTCACAATCAACTCATACCCTCCTTTCTGGGCTCGTCGCCTCTGAATCCCTGCAGGGGGTGAAGTGCAAGCTTCGTTTAACTAGGGTTTGGGCCTCATGTAGCCTCGACATCTTCGAAGGATGTGTTGCATCAAACCAAGATAGAAGGACAAATAAAGTTAGTGTTGTGAATATATAATGTCATAAAACATGACGTTTGTCTTGGAAACATCACAAGCTCCTTCCCCCCTGACCCTCCCCACAAGATCCAAATGATTGCCAGCATTGCAAGTTCCCACCCTCTTCGTACGATATTAGTGACTGTTGTCGAAGAGATTGTAAGGTCCCTGATACCTTGGATGACAGAAGATATATTTATTCCAAAGAGACCTCCATAGTGCCCCTATATGTTGTAGGTAAATGGGTATGCAATTTATGAGGAAATGTGAGACCGTCTCTTCTTCTGTGTCACAAAAATAACAAGATACTCGAGTACCCCTCCACTATTTTGGGTATTGTCTAATGTGAGGATTCGGTTTTCTCGTGGTGTCCATTCGAAGAGTTTGATCTTAACGGAGCAGGGTCGTTTCCAGAAGCTTAGCGCCAAGTCACTCCAGGACTTGTATCAATACGTAATTTGTAGAGCGACTTGACTGTGAAAAATGATGTCGGGGTTAGCCACCAGGCCCTTTGATCTGCCCCTGTGCCTTGAACAACATTTAGGTATTGGATCAAGCTTTGATACACCTCTGTCCCGCTAAGTGTGAGTGGTCCTAGTATAAGCAATGGCAACCTCATTTGCATTATCTCTCGCGGTTTCCAGATGGATATCGACCTCTATGGCATCAACGATTATAGGGAGGGGAACAAATCCCATGGCGAATGTCTCTCAATCCACTTGTCTTGCCACAAGTGCGTGGATCTTTTGTCTCTCGGTTAAGTGATGATGTTATGGAGGGCCACTAATTAATCTTTCTGTGCAAATCCCCTTAATTCCAAAAGAAGGATGCCTGTGACTGGGCCTTCTTATGTGTATCGAAGAAACCTTGCTTATAATAACCTTTGGTGATAATTTTTTGACAGAGGCCAACCTCCTTGGTAAGAAGTCTCCACCATCATTTCCTCAGGAGTGCTCCGTTGAACTATCGCGGATCTAATATACCAAATCCTCCCTGCTTTCGGCTAGCATAGGTGCCTCAAGCTTATGAGGTGGTATGCATGTGAGCCCATATATATGCCCTTCTAGAAAAAGTCCCGCCTTATATTCTCAATTTGGACCAATATATACCTATTTAATTTGGTAGTTTGTATATGGACATCTAGTATATAGGGATGTTTATAAGTATCGCATTGATTAATGTGACTCGGCCACCCATTGATAGGAAACGACCCTGCTAGGAGCTCAGTATTTTCCTTACATTTTTGAGATGAGGCCCAACCAATCCTCTTTCTTCAGCCTACCCCTGTGATATCGACCCCCAAGTATTTGTTTAGGAGGGTTGTGACCGGGCAGTTTATACTTGTTAGTGCAAATGCACATATGTTGGCATTACTTGACACCACCATGGTGATGGCGTGACACATACTAATGTGGCAAGGTTGACAAGACAAGGGAGTTGACCAAGTCAAGACAACAAGATAGTTGACAAGTCAAAGACACAAGTCAAAGCATGGAGGACACTATATAGCAAGATATACTTTGCATGCATGGAGAAGATATTTACTAGGAGCAAGCTTGGTGCAACCCAACTTGGCCAGGGATTTCAATATACTTGGCAGCTTGATTGGAGATATGATTTGAAGTACAAGCTAGCCTTGGAAAGTATGCTGCATTGATTAAGAGCTATTATGTGATTGAAAATTTCATGCAAGTGATTGCATTGAGAGTTGACTTGAAGACTTCATGCAAGCATCATCAAAGGTTGACTGAATTCAAGCTATTGGAGATTTCATGCAAAGCAACATCAAAGGGCGATTGATCGAAGATTGCATGCATGCAGATTAGAAGACTTCATACAAGTGGCTACGTGATTGAGAGTTGTCATGCATTGATTAGAGCTGATTGGAAGCTAGATTTGGCAAGCTATTGGTGTGTTGATTGAAGCCAAATCAAGAGGTGATTGAAGACCATATTTGGATGATTGAAGAACAAATATGGAGACAACCAATGGAGCATGATTGAAGGCCAGACTATGGTGAATCAAGACCAAGTTTGGAAAACTTGCAGGGAAGCAAATCAGGACAACCAAAACTATGATTGAGGAGATCAAGTTTTGGATGATGATGAAGTGCATGCGGCAATGGAGAGGTGCGACCGTGAAGGGCTGAGTACGCGACGGAGAGGTAGATCGGCTAGTTGCGTATCGGGATCAGGTGGATCTGACGTAGTAGACTCGGAAATCAACCAGGAGGGTTGGAGGTGTGTCGAGGTCGAAGAAGTGTAATGGATGCTGTAGCCTTGGTCAAGTTCGTCAGTCGGGTCGTGTTGCAATTCTGGTTACAACTAAGTTGCAACAGCCAAATGTGGAAGGAGTCCAATTTGGCAGTCACGGAGATTTCGGAGATTCTAAAGGTGGAGGCTGGTGCTGTAAAGGCGTGAAGACAGGGAGGTGTCTATATAAGACCGAGGACTCGGTGGATTGAGGTGAGCCGACTAGAGTAGTCCCTTGGAGAGGAGGGTGATAGTGGTCATTGTCAATCAAGGAGTGGAGGTGCTTATGATAGACTGAGTGAGGAACTCTTGTACTCCTGTTTTCCCTACACCTTTAGTGGATTGTCTTCTCTGAGCTTGGCCCCCCAGATGTAGGCTTGGTTAGCCGAACTGGGTTACCAATTTGCTTGTCTCCTTTGTGTGTGGTTCGCTTTGCTTGTGTCTCTCCTCTAGATGTGTTGATAGATCATTGCCTTGTGAGAGGCTGTGAGATTGTTTGTGTGCCCAATTCATTGTGAGGTTGTTATCCTTAAAAGCCACACAATCACTCCCAGCGGAACTAACGAGATTGCAACACTTGAAACTCCACAAGTTACAGCCTAACAGCAAGTTGCAACAGAAGTTACAACAAAGATACAACAGACAGACAATCGAACCCAACAGAACTTACAATACTTTTTCAATAAAAATACAAATTAAACACACACACACACACACAAAATCAATAAACAAAACATTTGGTCTCGTTCTCTTAATCCCAAATTTAAATTTCCTCCCGCTTTATAATATCATTTCTCTTTAAAGTAAATAGATAAGGAACTTTTAGTTTCTGAAACAATGTCATTATCCCTATTGGTCCCTGGGGTATTTGTGGGTGAGGGTGTAGCAAATAGTGGGGTGGGTAGGGACTTGATTATTGTTTCAGGGACTGTTAAATAATTTGTTCTAAAAAAAATTTGTTTTCAGTGTTTTTTATAGTGATTATACTTCAAAGTTTATTAGATAAATATTAAACTAATAATCCTATCTTACTTAAATATAAAAATATGTATTTTTCTTGTAAGTTGTATTCTCTTCACGCAATATGGTCAGACAAAAAATAACATCAAAATAGTATTTTTAGTAATATAAAAACTCATTATTATACTTTCTCAATGAAAATATAAGTAAAAAAAGAACCAACCATAAATGAGAAAATCACCAAATCACTAAAAAAAAAATTAAAGAAGTCAGCGGAAATTAATAGCACTTGGTCTCTCTTTTGATCCCAAATTTTAAATAAGTCGTCTTTTGGAAATTAAAGGAAAGTTTATTAGCTCTAGTTGCAGTAGATAAATTTGTCGACAATAAATCAATGCAAATAATCATAATCATGCACGTAAAAATAATATTTAATTTTAAAACTAATTATATTGCCTTTGGTCAAAAACAAAAATAAATAAAATGAATAATAATAATAATAATAATAATAATAATAATAATAATAATAATAATAATAATAATAATAATATGGACAAAATTCATGAAACCATGCATCTTGCTCATTATGAAATTATATTTAATTTGAGGTGTTATACAGTTATATATAGTTGTTGATCCAATAATTTTACAACCTTTCCAGCCTAATGCATGTCTAGAGAATAACAGAAGAATGTTATGCTGCCTTGGAATAAGAACAGAGAATGAAGCAATTCATTGCACCTTATGAAGATAGAACAAAGGCTATCACAAAACATGCTTAAACACTACATGCTCATAGGCTATCTTATCTATCTCTTTTTGTCCTTTCCAATCAAGATATACTTATGGATCAATGAAAACTCTTAGTACATTTGATACTTTAGTAGATAATTAAAATTAAAAAAAACAAAAACACGATTTTTCTCATGTGTTTATAGCCATACATCAACTTATCATAAAACAATTCAATCAAGTAGACAGAGATGATAGACACCGCGATGGCAATCACTTGGAGCATATAGATGGAAAGAAACATGAGATATTTTCAGGATAAACATTTTGTTTTCAAAAAATTAACTAATTCGTTATATAATTACTTTCTGCATGTTTTCTTGGTTTGATGCAACACACCCCTCCAAACGGCAGAAGCTGGTCATGGTGGAGTCCATCGCTAAACGAAGTTTGGAGTTCATTAAGGATGAAGATCATCCGCAACAACTAGCAGATGCAGACTTTAAAGATGAGGTGACTCCGACTTAAGCCTATATATCCAGAGCAGATGGCTAACAAAGGCGAGACGCACTCAGACAGCTCACGACACCAACCTCTCTAAGAAAAGCTTAGAGAGTAATGTAAGGCCGAAATGGCTACTAACATTGTATCTGATTTCCTAAACTTTATCTATGTGGTTTATCCATTTTATCAAAAATAAAAAAATATATCATAAAATAACAAATTAAATACGATATATGAAACAAAAGCAGTGTTATACACTTCAAAAAATATTTGCAATAAAATTAAATTAATAATTATACTATTCATTCAAGTACTTCAGTACAATTACTCTTCCCATGAAAAGAATGTGCCCCCACTGGTTGATAATTATTTTGTACAAACACTTTTATATACTTTGATGAAATTATTGGTCCTTGACACATGATGTGTATATATATATATATATATATATATATATATTAGTTTTTACTAAATTAATTAATTCTTAAAAAGAGACTTAATTAGTAAAACTAAGAGCATATATGCAGTTAAAGATAAAGAAGAGAAAAAACCAAAAGTATAAGAGACGCGTGAAACAAGTAGGGAGAAGGGGGCATTGTGTTTGTGCATGCGGTCCTTAGTTTTAGGGACTTTGATAAGACACCCTTAATTTGGTTCTTTGGAAATGATCAATAAGACATAGGACCCATACAAGACACACATCTTTGGGGTTGTTCCCTTCCCAACAGCTCTTAGATTTTGGGTTCCAAGGGCTACAAACTTGACCCACTTGGTCACATCACCCACTCTTTCAAGGACCCAACTATCATGCATATTCATCCTCATTAATTGTATATATAATTACAGATATATATATATATATATATATATATATATATATATATATGTAAATTGACATGCATTAATTACCCCAAACTATATATAGGGCCTGTTTGGATTGGTTTCAAAAAAAAAAAACGCTTAACTTATAAAAAAGCGTTTTTTTTTTCAAAATTGCTTATTAAACTACTTTTTCGTAAACACTCATGTGCTTCTAAAAAGCAAGTTCGTTTGAGCTTTTTTTACATTCGCTTTTTAAAAAGTTTAATCCAAACAAACTTTTTTTGAGCCCAGAAGCGTTTAACTTATAAAAAAACGCTTCTGGCATAAAAAAAGCCAATCCAAACAGGCCCATAAAAATCTAGATATATAGCAGATAAAATTAATTGCATGTTGGGCTACCAAATGACAATGGAGGCCAGGGACTGAAACATAAAGATTGTCTTTGTTCCATAGGATCAAAGCATGCATGTTAATGTTGGCCTTGACAAGATATATATATATATATATGGATATGAAGAGAGAGTATATATAAAGAGTAGCTAGATCGAGATCCTTTTGTTGGTTCTCCAACATCTCTACTTCATTGTGTTTGGGTTTATAGGATCCCCACTTGACAACCAATGACTTAGTTGTTTTGTCAGATTTGATGCTCTAATGTAGTTCCAACACATGAGACCATCTTCTATTTGGGGTCCTACGTACTATACCCACACATCAATAGTACATCAAGGAGTACACTGCCCTTAAGATGATATATATGTTGGGGCCTTTCAAGTCATTGATGCCCACATTTTACTTTCAATTGTTTGTATGTATTAATTGGTATGGTAAACCTTTAGTTTGTTTAATAATGGACTTTTCTTTTTCTTGTTTGCCAATTAGATTGATTATTGATATGATAGGAAAGTCATAAATAAATATATAAATAAGAAGATAAAAATAGTGTTATACTTATATATATAATCCATAAAGATCATTTTTATATACTTTTAAGGTCCGTTTGATACGCGGAAAAATGAGGAACAACACAGGACAACATTTTTTGTACGTTGTTTGATTTGCAAATGGAATGCCAGTACAACATAAGAAGTTGTTTGAATACAATACAAGTGGTTGAAAATTTTGTCCCTCAAAATATACGGTACAACTTTTTAAGTGAGGGACAACACAACTTAAAAACAAATTTGCCCCCAACTTATATTAAAATTTACAACAATGCCCCCAACTTAAAAACATTTTTGCCCCCAACTTATATTAAAATTAGAACATTGCCCTCAAGTTAAAGACAATTTTGGCCCCAACTTATATTAAAATTTACAACAATGCCCCAACTTAAAGACATTTTTGTCCCCCAACTTATATTAAAATTACAACAATGCCCCCAACTTAAAGACAATTTTGCTCCCAATCTATATTAAAAATTACAACATTGCCGCCAACTTATATTAAAATTACAACAATGGCCTCAAGTTAAAGACAATTTTGCCCCCAACTTATATTAAAACTCTAAAAATATGTACTCCAAAACAACATAAGAAAGCATAAGGATATTACAGTAATTTTATAGTTTTTTGTTCAGTACTTGTGCAAAAAAAACAAAGAACAACACAAAAAGTTCTGTGATGTCCATTGAATATCAAACAAAAAAACAGTACAAATAGTTGTGTTGTCCCACAACCATTTGTACTGTGTTGTACTTTTGTGTTGTTCTCTTCCACGTATTAATCGAACCCTTAGAAAGTATCAAAATTAATGTTCAACTTTTACATTTTGGACATAGAGAGGAGATCCAAACTCTAGTTTATATGTGAGTTGCAAATATTTCTTGATAAGGATTTTTTTTTTTTTTTTTTTTTAAGATGTGAGTCTTGCAAATTAAATTTCGGTTTAGATGGAGATACCATATTTACTTTTCTGATACATATTGTTGCAAATTTACTTGTTTTTTATAAGACATGGGTTGGTGTGATTAATTCTTTATTAAACAATTTTTTTCGGAAGAAAATCCATTTTTATTAATAAATTGATATTTTAAACCAATTCTATAGGGACTTTGCTGTGTAAATGATTTTTCACATGTTGAAGTTACATATTGATCTTTTTTATTTTATTTAAAAGAAATTTCATGTGGAGTAGAAGAAGGGTCATACCATTTAGATCTATTATTCATAACCTTACCCTGTTTTTTTTTATTTATAAAAGATTGTTTTCATGAATCTGTAAATTTTAGGTCATATAACGACAATTTTACCATTATACCAAAACTCCCCTTTCAGGTTAGTAAGGTAAATAACATAAAAAATAAAAAATAAAAATAATAAAAATAAGAGAATTACTTTCAAAAACATAAAATAATAAAAAATTATATACTTGGAATGTTATCCAAGGTAAATATTGATGTGTTATGGGAGCGTTCCCAAATATAATTGATGGGGGATATGTGGAATTACCTACACTTGTTGGGGCTTAGAAAAGTTCTAACATACATGAACAATGGGAACTCCTACTCCACAGCAACTTTGATATATATATATATATATATATATATATGAATTTCCTAGCCTTTTCCTTTCAGTTTTGGATGAAGACATTCCGGTAGTTATCCATATTGTGACCTTATTGGAGCCCATGAAAAGAAAACTAGGTCCAAAGCATCCAGGGGAGTTGTGGTGTTACCATCAGAGGCTGCATGATAGATAATGAACCAAATGAAGCCTTTACAAGTCAACGCATGTCAGTTCATTATCTCATTTATTTAAACCCATTTGCATGCTTATTTTCAACTCTCATCTCATGCATGATGGATGCATGTTCTGTTGTTCATTTCTTTATTCATTCCCTTGCAGTGTTCTCCTTGATTTCAAGCAATTGTTATTCATGGAAGTTGTATAAATTGGCCATGCATCTACTGAAGAACTCAAAAACACAATGGAGAAAGTGAAATTAATGTTGTATCTATCATGGTAATTTTGATTTCATTTGACAAAATTTCTGACATACATACAATCCATGTAGGGAGTGTAAATTGATCCCTTTGGTTTTTGTTACAGGCAGTGGCAATCGGTGAGAAACCCGACTAACAGCTGAAAGAATAGGCTAATAATATACACACAACAAGAAAGAATGCAAGAGATGTAAGAATCATGGTATTCTCTGATGGGAATTTGAGTATGAAGACATTTGAACTTCTTGTGTTGCAGTAGCAGCATTCAGACTCCCATACTTCTCCATCTCCCTTGCAACTTGAATGTCACTGGGAAAGAAGTACTCTGTGAAAGCCTTCACCACAAACCGCGGGATTAATGCCACGAATATAATGCCGAGCAAGCAGAACCAAAACAACCCCTCTTTCATCATCTCAAAGATCGCCCTGGAATTAAAGAAAGCATAATAAAACATTAGTGTTCCGTGCTCGCAATCGAAGAACAATAAAGAAATGGATGGAGGAGGAAGTACCAGTATCCTGGAAGTACAGGTATGCAGTCTATGATGATGACACAGATGGCTGTGGCAACAATGCATCCCCAAATGGATGCATGGGTGACCCAATTCCACCGGAAGATGTCCATTCCCAAGTGAAGGTTCACCAGGATGACAACAGCGAGCGTCCATAAATCTCCAATGCCGGATATATCTACAGTACTGTGTCTATATGCAAGAAAAGGAATGAAGAAAATAGCTGCACTTTGCCAAATAGTGTCCATCATTGTGAGAATAAACATCTTGAGGTTGTATCTTTCTTCGCGTTGCCCGGCTCCATAAAGTTGAGGATGCTTCATCAGTGTTTTCCTGCTCAAATCCTTGTCTAGAATTCCGACTACAATGGTAGGGAGAGCAGTGTAGATCACCGAATACAACACACTGCTCCATTCTGTAACTGCAGTTGTCAAACTGAAAGCTGTGTATAGAACATACCTACAGCAAACATCGAGAAAGATCTGTTAGACAATGTGGACTTGTTATCATGTAATGACTCTAACTGAGGGAATATTAACCCTAATTTCTTCTAGCTTGTCTTTGCTGTTAGCTTTCATTAATTTGTATATAAGATCAATACTAATATGCAACGGTGTTTCCATGTCTGTGGATCAAAGCATCAGGTGACAAATTCATAACCACATAATTCATCTCCATTATCAGTTTGCAAATGTGACTTTGTATTTTGCTATGATGCTCATAGTTACAGAGTACATAAGACAGAGAATTAAGATAAGTAAAATTTCACAGCCAACATAGATTGATTCTTTTTTAGCAAATGCTTTGGTGAGAAAATAAGGAATTCAACAGACAAACAAATTGATGTTAACTAATTTAGAAAAGAGGAAGTGCTATAAAGGGTACTTACCAAAAAAGACAAAAAACAAATACTGCATTCCTATAAAAGTTGTATAAGATCATGTAGGCCATTCGTTGATAATTCCAATGGCCATGAACCAATAAAAGGGGCACCAAGAATCTGAACTGCCCCATGGCAAAGTCAGAGGCCATAACAGCTTGCCGTCCTTCTTGCCCGCTGATTCCAATCCCAACATCAGCCATTTGAATCATTGAGACATCATTGGCACCTACACAGTACGGGCATTCCAATTAGGGAAAAATAAAGAAACTCACAAATGCTAGTTTTTCTGTCAACAATCAATTTTCATCTATAAAAAGGTAAAAGATAAATGGTATAGTGCAGTATTAAGATATTTACCGTCACCAATTGCAAGAGTCATGTCACTGGTTCGGTTCTTTATAAGTGCGACTATTCCAGCTTTCTGCAGTGGAGCCACTCGGCAGCACAATACCACATCACATGCTGTTGCTACTTTAAATATCTGCACATCCGGAAAAAGAAAGGATTAAGAGGAATCTTCAATGCATCCAAAGCAAGAATAAAATAGAAAAGGAGATATATATATATGCACTTCATGCATGTTTACCTCTTCTTCCAGTTCAGTCTCAAGAATATAGACAAGGCTGGTACCATCGATGATCAAAGCAAGAGGTGCCTTACTGGATCCCACATCTCCTGGACCGTTGCGTGCAGCATTAGAAGCCGAAAATTTGGTGGTCATAGCTATAGCATCTAGGAGACTCTTTCTACAAGATTCCTTTGAATGACTGTTAATAATAATCTGGGTCATGTCACTTGTCAACAGTTTGCAAGAATAGCCAATGGAAATAGCGGTTTCTTGTTTGTCACCGGTCAACACCCAGACCTTGATCCCTGCCTGTCTAAGAGATTCTATAGCTTCAGGTACACCGGCTTGTAGTTTATCTTCGATTCCTGAGGCTCCAAGTAATTGAAGATTGGTCTCTATGTTTGCTGCAACAGCTCGTAGCAAGCCGGCTCTTCCAAACAATGCAGTATTTGCTTTCTCATAGGCGGATTGCCACTCCACAAACTCTGAGCTACTGAGCTCCCGCATTCCAACAACCAATGTTCTCAGACCGATCGATGAGTAGCTGTAGAGATGTGACTCTGTCGCACGAACTATTTCCAAATTACGGGATTTGTCAATAACTCCGAACATTGAGCTGTCTGCACCTTTCACAAATAGTTTTACTGTCTTGTCAGGGCATCCAACTATAACTGACATCCTCTTGCGATCACTATCAAACTCATGAAGACCCAATACATCAAACCTGTGGTAACCATGATGTAAATGCCCATATTAATCATCAAAATTGTATAAGTAAATGGTTTTCTGATGAAAATAAACAAGATATAATCTTACAACTAATTTATTCCAGTACTACTGCAACTTAAGAAAATTCTATCACATGGCCAAGGCAAAGAACGAAAGATATTTAATTTGTTATCAACACAACTGAGCTGACACAAGTGGCGGTAGTATTAGTATTTTTCAGTCATTAACACCTAACAATCACAACCAGAACACACAGGACAAAGGAATAAGAAACATTGCACGAGCTACTAACCTAGCTGTGATGTAACCAACAGAAAGAAACATCAACCACTACCACAAAAGCTATAACTACTTCATTAAGAAATCAGTAATCTTAAATGACAAAGGCAACAATAAATTGTCATCCTGATAGCTACGTCTATTTGTGCTGATGCAAAAGCAGATAAGAATCAAAGATTAACAAACTAAAGAATAAGCAAATAAATGATCCAAGTGTTTGGACCAATTCACAGGCAAAACTACAAATGAATAGAGCAAGACCTTTCAATATTCCAAATCTATCGCACTATTATGAATTATCTAAGTGTTAGGTGCTAACTAAACGAGGTCAAATCATCAAGTACTAATCCAAAAAGAAAAACCTGCCTCTTTCTATCCCCAAGAACATCAATGACAATGTAACCGGATGTCCTCTCAATAAGCATAAATCCATATGAGGCCGCTGCATAAACCAGCGCCTGTTCATCAGGGGACTCTCCCTGATAATCTACCAACTTTAGTTTCAGGTCTGGTGTATCTATCACCAGTGGCACTATAGTGTTGCAAGCCGCGAGAGCAAGAAAGAAATCACAAACACACTTCCGTCGTTCGCTCTCCCTTCCATTCCTCAAAAGTCCCAACAACTCAGGATCAGTCTTAACCTTCATCTTCGGCCTCCAAGACTGGTCTCCCACTGTCATCAATCATAAATTCAGGCAAAAAATCACAATCAAATCATCAAATATCACCTACATGCACACTAACAAAGACATCTATAAATGCTACACTACCTATAATCGAATAACCTCCCATGTCACCCGGCACGACAACTTTCTCTCCACTATAATCAACCCCCCGAATGCTTGCACACTGGAACTCCATCTTGTTCTCCGTCAGTGTTCCAGTCTTGTCCGAGAACACATACTTGATCTGTCCAAGATCTTCATTTATATTCAAAGCTCTACATTGAAACCTTGAATTTGAAGCCTCATCATACAAATTCGAATCGCGGATCATAAAATATGCCTGCCCGAGACGAACCAGCTCCATGGATATATACAGAGAGATGGGGATCATGATCTGGAACACAATCACCGACTTGAGGAATGTGAAGACCACTTCCGCCCCAAGTCCATAGTAGCTATAGTTACTGTTATCACCAACAAAGTTCCTCTTTCTATA
This sequence comes from Dioscorea zingiberensis, assembly GCA_026586065.1. Taxonomy (NCBI): domain Eukaryota; kingdom Viridiplantae; phylum Streptophyta; class Magnoliopsida; order Dioscoreales; family Dioscoreaceae; genus Dioscorea; species Dioscorea zingiberensis. The sequence goes on along the minus strand of CM048820.1, from coordinate 63,947,288 downwards.
GTAGGGGGAGGAGTTCAGCTCCTTCTTGTGGTTTCCCAGCCAAAAGCCTGCGAACACCGATACTATCGAGCACAAGATGATCAGCAGAAGGGAGAGAAGAAATGTCTCTCTGTTCATATGGTCCTCGAGCCGGCTGCGCTTAGAAGGGGCGCCGGAGCTATTGAGCATCACCTTAGTCTCCCTGCCGGCGTAGACAGCGACACCGATGGCCCAAGATGTGTTCTTTAGCTCGCAGCCGCGAAGAATAATGTTGGAAGGGCCAAGGGAGACTCTTTTGTTATCAATGTCCATGTTGGCATGGAAGCCGTAGATGTTCCGGTTGGGCTTCTCGCAGCGGATCAATCCGGTGATGGCGGCGGCGCCATTTTCGGGGGTTTTGGAGAGGGTTTCTTGCTTGGCGTAGCGGGTCTTGAGATTGGACTCGCCGTCGAGGTTTATAGTCTGAACGTAAGCGACGCCAGTGGGATCGCTGGTGGAGAGCAAGACCATGTCACAGGGGATGCTCTCGTTGGCGGAGATCTTGATGACTTGGCCGACGCGGAGGTCCTTCCAGCGCTTGGGGACGAAGGAGAGGTCCTCGAGGGAGTGGACGAGGCGGGAGTTCTCGATACGGTCGGAGCGATGGCGGCGGAAGTCCTCGTAGGCGTCCTTGACGGCGGTGACGAGGAGGACGAAGGCGAGGGGGAGGATAGAGGCGCCGCGGCCGAAGACGGCGAGCTGGGGGAGCTGGTTGAGGATGGCGATGAGGAGGAAGTAGATGTAGGCCGCGCGGTGGAACTGCTCGTAGAGATTGCGAGGGAGGAAGGTCAAAATAGAGTACTTGCCGGTACGGATCGCGTTGCCGGCAAACTCCAGCCGCTCGTTCGTCTTCTCCGGGTCGTTGATGTAGACTAGGCGGGCGTCCTCGTCGGGGATCTCCTTCTGGGAGGCGCCGGAGCGGTCGGACTCGGCGCGGGAGCCGTAGCGGACGGCGGGGGGCTTGGGAGGTGTGGAGGAGAGGCGGGAGGAGGAGTTGGGGGAGACCGCATCGACGGCGAAGGAGATGCGGTCGATGGAGGCCCGTGAGCGGGCCGAGCGCCGGGAGGAAGGGGAGCGGAACGCGGCGGTGGCCTCGGGTATCGGCCTTGGGAGGTCGGCGACCGGAGGAGGAGCCGGAGTTCTTGGAGATGGGTCTAAGAGAGGCCGCTCGTAGGCCATTGGTGAGGTAAATGCTAGAATTGGAGATGGATCATGAATTTGGAGAAAGATGGGATTTTTCCAAGGAATTGAGGTGTTTCAGCGATGAAAATGGAGGAAAGGTGAGATCTTTGCAAGAATATGAAAAGAAGAAGAAGAAGAGAGGTTTGGTGTTTGGTGTCGGACAGCGTTGACAAGTGAGAGAGAGAGTTGGCAAACAAGTGGGAAGAGAGTTTTTAAAGAGAAGTAGATGTTGAGAAAGTGGGGATCAGAGAGAGAAGATAATGAATAGCAAGGTGAAGGTGAAGGTGGCTAGTCATGGGTGGCTCCTTGTGATCATGAGGATGATGATGATGAAGAGATTTTTGGGAGAAGAGAAGAAAAGCATGGATGATCATCACATGAACCTTCAGAGAGAGAGAGAGAGATAGACAGATAGTCAAAGAAAATGGGAATAACAAAACAAACAGGAGGAAGCGATGACATGAAGGGGAGCTTCTAGAAAGAAAGATGGGACTTCAATAAGTCCAAGTCAGTCGGACATGCAAAGATGATGGTTTGGATTCATAAATCAAACAAGACTTGGGCCGGCCAGGTTGTTCAATTCTATAGTTTGGATCGTGCAGCATAGCATAAGAAATAGGCCAATAAGACTAATTTTCATTAAAAAAATGATAATTCATTCCTTTCACAAAGAGAAGGTGTTGAGTTCACATCACATCTATGACCTAGTGGCTTGTCCACACGAGTAGTGATCCAATGGTCACAGTTCCACTGGAGCATCATAAACCGTTCTAATCAATCAACACCATGCGTATATTCTTGATTTGTGTCCGTCCAAAAATCCAAAACCACTAGATCACTACTTTGTCCACACAAGTTAAGAAGGGATCTTCTTTTCTATCCTGCGTATTTCCCTAACAACTTCTTTGTCACCCACATTTTTATTTATATACATTATTGATGAAATAAAAACCTCTTAAAAAATAACCATTTTTCCCTGATCATTTTGTTACTAATTTTAAATTATTACAGTTATTTATTAAAATAATAATAATATCTCAACTAAAATTTGAATTTGAGCTGAGATTATCCTTATCCTAACCTAGTCAGCTCACATTCTACCAATTTGATTATTTTTGTTATAAAAAAGATATGACTGAAATTTACTTTAGTCATATAAGTTTTATAACTAAATTAATGGATAAAAATAATAGATAGATAATCAACTTTCACAATAAAAATTAGTTAATTAATTCATTCTCATTAAAAAGAGACTGAGGGTTCCATGTCCACATTTATCAAAATTTTTATAAAATCAAATCAGTCCTCTCAATTAGTAAAAAAGAGACACTTTTGGTTTTCCTCTTAATAATTCCACTAATCCACAACTTATTAGTGAATGGATGTAGATGACCGGCGGCCATTTCCTCTATGAAATCCGACAAGCCAAGTCAAACCACTCCCTTTATATAATATAACATCCATAGAACGCGCCACCTTTGGCTTTTTGTCCCCATTTTTCAACCCCTAACCCACTCTTCATTCCATCCCATCCCAATAAGCCCCTTTTGCAAGCATTTGACCAATCACATATTAGGTGCATAAAACTCTCTATTATTTCTAATATATATGTTTAAAAAAAAATTTAAAAAAAATCTCCAAACTTTATTGCACATATATATGTATGACATTTTATCGACTCATCATCTAGGGCTAAGTTGGCATTAAGATAGCTTTCCAAACTCAGGCTTAAAATGGACCTTCTAAACCTGCCATTTAGATCACGAACTAAAGATTTAAAAAAATAAAAAAGCAAAACCGAAATTTAGAATGCTGACTTTATTTTTTAAAATAGATAATAAATATTAATTCTATTAGTTTAAATTTAAAATATATTAATATAAAAACTAATATTAAAAATATAAATTTTTAGTTATTATACTTATCTTTATTTTACTGTTATAACTAATTTAAACACTTAGCATAAACTTTTAGAGTTTCTTTAATTTTTTTTTTATTTTAAAGTGATAGAATTGAATTGTGTCCAAAACTTTCGTCAATATTTAAATCAACTTTATTATATTTATTATATTTATTATTTATTATTTATTATTTATTATTTATTATTTTTCTTTTTGAAAAATTTTAATAGATAAATAATATTAAATCCAAATAATAATAATAATAACTATTTATCTATTTTGAAATTTCAATTATTTTTATTTTATTTTAACAAAAATTGATATCCAAAATCTATCTGCCTTTGATGATAATATGGGCAAAGCTAGCTTTTGGAATACCAACTTTGACCAAAACAGGGTTATATTATATCTAAAAGTAAAGTTTTGAGAAGAATTTTTTTTAATTTATATATATATATATATATATATATATATATATGAATTAAATAAATTAAATAAGCCTAAGATGAGCAATAAAAATGAAAAAAAAATATGATATAGTCGTCATGTCCAATCAACTAATATACGGTCCCATATGGATCACAAGAGTTTGGGGAACTGGATGGGGAAGCATAAATAGCATTCATTGACATGGACTAATGCCAACAAACAAACAAGTGCATATGAGCCACAGCCCCCTAACCTGCTGAGCTGGTGTTCATCCTAATTGCTTTATTTCATCAAACCAAACCAGCATCTTTTTACAAACAAACAACCCATCAGTACTGTCTACTTCTCAAGGCTTAAACTATATATATATATATATTATCTATAATTGAACAACTTTGGAGTCCTTCCGGTCAGATGCTGCATATGTTTCATATGTTTCAAGTTCTTCCTATAATATACATATCTAATGCCCTCCTGTTTTTAGATTTAATTCAAAAGGTTTCACACTAACCGAGATGTGTCTTTTACTTATAAATTCTTTTACTTTTCCTCTCCTAACTAATCGCACTCCTAACAACTTTTATCCAAGACTAAAAGAGTGAAATTAAAAGCCTAATCCTCCCCTTAATCCCAAACAAGAACAATTCTCTAATATTAACAGATAGTAATGCTATAAACTGCATGTTATCCATGATAAGAATGGAATTGAAAGCTTATAAATTAGATGGAGAGAATTAGCAGCAGCATACATACCTTTGCCTATGACCGAGAACATCTATGACAATGTGGCCTGACGTCCTCTCCAGAAGAACGAACCCATACGCGGCGGCGGCGTAAGCCAGCGCCTGCTCGTCCGGGGACTCTCCCTGGTAGTCTATCAACCTCACTCTCGGATCCTCCGTATCCACCACCAATGGCACTATAGTGTTACATGCAGCCAGGCCAAGAACAAAGTCACGAGCTCGTTCCCTTTTCTCTGTCTTCTCTCCACTCCTCAGCAATTGCACCAACTCTTCATCAACCTTCACTCTCATCTTTGGTTTCCACTCCTGCTCATCCACTGTTCAAATTCTTCATCATATTAGTACTTAAAAAACAAACAAACAAACTCATGCATTAATGGATTAATTATATATATATACCTGCAATGGTACTGTAACCATTGTCGTCATCCTCGTCGCCGGTGCGGCTGTAATCGGTTCCGCGGACACTGGCGCAGCGGAACTCCATCTTGTTCTCGGTCAAGGTGCCGGTCTTATCGGAGAAGACGTACTTGATCTGGCCGAGATCCTCGTTGATGTTCAAAGCTCTGCACTGGAACCTCTTGTGAGTGGCGGCGTCGCGCATGGAGTCATCTTGGATCATGAAAAAGGCCTGGCCGAGCCTGACGAGCTCCATGGAGACGTAGAGAGCGATGGGGATCATGACTTGGAAGACAATCACGGACTTGAGGAAAGTGAAGACCACCTCCCATCCAATGCCGTAGTAATTATACTTGCCGACTTCTCTGTCGGAGAAGTCTTGTTTTCTGTAGAAGGGGGTGTCGTTGAGCTCGTCACGGTGGACGTGGAGCCAGATCCCGCCGAGGATGGTGACGATGGAGCAGACGAGGAAGAGGAGGACGGCGAGTAAGATGGTCTCGCGGTTCATGTGGGCTTCGAGACGGCTTCGTTTGGAGGGGGCGCCGGAGCTGTTGAGCATGACCTTGGTTTCGCGGCCGGTGTAGACGGCGACGCCGATGGCCCAGTTGGTGTTCTTGAGCTCGCAGCCGCGGAGGACGATGTTGGAGGGGCCGAGGGAGACGCGCTTTCCGTCAATGTCCATGTTGGCGTGGAAGCCGTAGATGTTTCTATTGGGCTTCTCGCAGCGGATGAGGCCGGAGGTGGGGACGCCGCCGTGCTTGAGGGTTTCTTGCTTGGCGTAGCGGGTCTTGAGATTGGACTCGCCGTCAAGGTTGACGGTCTGGATGTAGGCCACGCCGGTGGGGTCGCTGGTGGAGAGGAGGACCATGTCGCAGGGGATGGGATCGTTGGTGTGGACCTTGATGACTTGGCCGACGCGGATGTCTTTCCAGCGGGTGGGGACGAAGTCGCGGTCGGAGAGGACGGAGGCGGAGCGGTGGTTCTCGGTTTGGTCGGATCGGTGGCGGCGGAAGTCCTCGTAGCCGTCTTTGATGGCGGTGACGCCGAGGACGAAGGCGAGGGGGAGGATGGAGGTCTCGCGGCCGAAGACGCCGAGCTGTGGGACTTGGTTCATGGCGGCGAGGACGAGGAAGTAGATGTAGGCGAGGCGGTGGAACTGTTCAAAGAGGTTGCGGGGGAGGAAGGTGAGGATTGAGTACTTGGTGGTGCGGATGGAGTTGGTCGGAAGGCGGGTGGGTTGGTTGGACCGGTCCGGGTCGTTGACGTAGACGAAGCGGGCTTCGGAGTCGGGGATGTCGCGCTGGGAGCCGGTCATAGAGTCGGAGCGGCGGGAGGGGAAGCGTTGGGCGGTGGTGGGTTGGCGGGAGGAGGAGGAGGAGGAGCGTTTGCTGGCGCGGAGCTCGGTGGGGAAGGAGAAGGTGCCGCCGGAGCTGTTTTGGGATTTGGAGGGGAGTTTGGAGCGGCGGGAGGAGGAGGAGGATGGGAGGGGGATAGGAGGTGGATCCGGGTGGGGAGGAGGATCCGACCCGGTTTGAGAGTAAGGGGAGGTTGGGGTTTTAGGGGAGGGGATAAGGAGTGGCCGGCCGGAAGCCATGGTTGGATTGGAGCTTCGCTTGCTTCCCTGAAATGATGATGTTGATGATGAAGAAGAGGAGGAACTAGGAACAGAAGGAAGGTCTATAAGGTTGATAATAAGAGAGACGTGAAATGGTTGAAGCTTTGAACGTCAACGCATGGAGGGAGGGATTACTTCTAGTTCTAGAGAAGCTTCCAACGTTTCATACACTCCAAATAGAGTTAACGGAGCTCCGAAACCCGATAACACAGTAATAGACTAATAGATTGATGCGGATCCAGAAGGCGAGGGATCCGGGATTGGATCGAGAGTCAGAAGGGGCAGCGGGGGTGGTGGATAAGCATGGTTGTTACGTTGCGAGGACCAAGGAGAGGTGTCCTAAATGGAATTAAGTTAATAATTAAATGGGGTCATTGGTCATGGGGACTAATTGTTTATTGACTAGTTATTATTCTTCTAGGATCTCAATGACGACTATGTTCTTCTTTTTTGAAAAAAGACTATAATGTTTTTCAAAAAAGTACGGCTGCACTGTTTTCAACTCTTCAATCTCCTGTGATGAAAAATGTTTTCCTTCTAGAATTAGCAACAGGGATTAGTCACAAGGTTGTATGTAATAAGGCTAGCAGAGACTGAAAAGGGACAAACAGGAAGGCAGACATCATGTATAATTTATTTGAGAAGTCTACCAGTTGACAGATTTCTAACATGTAAAGCATGTGGATGGTTGGAGAAGCATGAGCATCATGTGGATTGCCAACTTTCTATGATCCACCAAACCTAATTGTAGAATCCTTCAACAAGATACATACATAGAAGACAGAGGAGGAACAGTTATTATCCATACTACTTCTACCCATGTCCATGATTGGAAGAACAAGAATGAAATCGACCTCAAATGCAGCTACTCAAGTTCTGGCGATAACACGGCAGCATCTCTTCCGCCTTCTGAACCCTGATGGAGTTGGTGTTCATTAGAGATAATCAAAAAGCATGATTCGACACTTGAAGAGTACCTGTGTAGCTGTGCAGCCCCATGGTGAACACTGGCAATATATGGAGATTGCTGAGTTCTTCTGCATGGTAATTGACAATGAGTACAGTCTATCTTTCGCTGCCATTGTTCTACATAAATACACATCCTGCAATTGTTCTACATAAATGCACTTATCCACATGACTGATTTCCTCTGTTAATACTTCTGCTACTCAAGATAACAGTTATGTTAATGCTGAGGATAAAGTAGGTTCATTTATTCATATAATATAAATAAACAATAGTAAATAGGAAGTATCGGAATTAAATCAGTAACACTACATAAACAGAAATGACAGTAATCATCAATGGCATTATATGTTATGGTACACAATTAAGAAAAACAAATGCAGCAAACAAGAGTTTGTCTTCTACGGGCTAGGTTGTGCGATAGATATACTTTTTATGGTTTTTTTTTTCATTGAAGCAAATAATCAGGAGATACAATAGTAGAAGAGAAGAAGCCATTAGGATGAAAAAAATGAATTAGGATAAACTAAATGATGCAGCCTTAATTTGTACAAATACAAAAGCAGATTTCTTTCAGCCAAACATGAAGAGTCCTGCAAAAAATGGAAGAAAGATTCCATATATGAATTTCATTTCAGATTTGTGTTTAAGAAACAGACCTTGAGGTTCACCAAACTTTGTCTCCATCGTTTCAAAGCACCGCCAGCAGGTCCAAGATCATTAAATGCATTTTCTCCTTAATTAACTGGATATTATTGGAAAGTACACCCCACATAGCAGTGGCGGCAGCAATTACAGGAACAATATTTGGACCAGCAGCTATAGGTGATAATTTATAATCATCTCTCTGCTATTTACAGAATACAATGCTGAACAATAGTAAAAACCTAGACAAACCTGACTGTTCCTTGAGCTTTAAAAAAACCAAAAGCAATCTCTAGAACTAGCTTTCTGTCAGATCTCATAGTTTCCTATCGAGGTACATTGTAAGTGAGACCATGTAGATCCGAAATCTTCAGAAGCTGCCTAAATAATCTAGGAGGCTTTCTTCATGAAAGACCTGAAACTGTGTGAGCAGGACCCTCCTAAGTGCTTTCTTGAAATGTCCGTGAACGGGACAAGGCTGCTGGATTTGCATGCAAGACTTGAGCAGCATCAGATTCTTGTCCTTTGCTTTCGGACTTTGACTGAAAAGATCTGAATATACCGCCTTCATCAGGCTTGATTCCTAGGGTGGCCCATATTGAGCTCTTTGCTGCTTCATCAGGGTCATCAATCCTCAGGGTTTTTGGAACCCATAAGGATTTCTTGGCTTTCTCCTCACACTGAAAATTTGCATCTCTGGAATGCTTGCCCAAGGTAGGAGAGCCATTGCCAGAACAACCACTGTTGCTTGTAGAAGATGGCAGTGATAAGCCACCATTAGATCCAGCCCATGGTACATTCCATGCTCCACAGTGCCAAGCAGGCATGCAACCCCAAAAGGATGGTGGTACAAATGGGAATGGAATGGCGGGTGCACAAAACGCAGGAGCAACTACCATAGGAGGTGGGTTCCAAGGGACAGGGTTTGGATGTCCATTTTCTGTTCCATTAGCCAGCTCATTTGTGCCCCGACCTGCTGCCATGGCAGTAACATTATTCCATCCTGGGTTCCAAGGGTAAACCCAAGGAGGCCCGGGATAACTTTGCAAATGATGCATAGGATTTACTCCAGTGCAATAGCCCGGCATAACATTGTGCATAGGGTTAACTGCAGTTTCAGGAAGTTCTTTTTGAGCACCATTGGGAACTGTCATCGAAGATTCACAAGAGGGTTCATCCACATTTTCACCACAAGCCACCGAGCTCAACTCAGAATTTCGTTTATGGTCTCCAAGATTAAGCACAGAGGACATTGACTCGCAAAGGGGAGCTTCGGGTCCAAATTTCAGGAGAGTAGCATTTACCTTCATAGGTATGGAAGCTGCAGATGGCCCAGAGCAGCTATGATTTGAATCAGGAGCATCTAGTCGATTTGTGGTCATTCCATCAGATAGCATGATTAAGTGATGTTGGTGTTGGTGTGAGCCAGAGTGTTTGTTTTTACGCCTTCCAGCACCCACAGGGACATTTCTCATTGTCCCTCCAGCAGTCCAATATCTCTGACAGTTCTTGCAGAAGTGCCTAGGTTGGTTAACATTGTAATTGTTGTAATAACAGAACTTGGTATCCATACTGTTGCAGCGAGGGCATGGTAGAATCTTATCTGGTTTCTTGAGAACCTTTGTATCAGTCCCTACTTGATCTTGCTCATTTTTAACATCTTCTGTCACTTTGTCATCTTGAGCAGATGTTTCATGATTTTCCCCATTGCCATTGAATGAATCAGATGAACCATGTTGGCTGTCCTGCCCTGGCTCCTCTTCAGCATTAGAAGCTGTGTCCTTAATTTCTAACTTCATTAACTCTTTGTCAGCATCCTGGGTCCAGAACCAAACAGAAAATGAAACACAACTGTTAACCACACGTTTCAAATGAAGGAAAACAAACTTAGGGAAAAAAACAATAGAACATTCCCACTATTAAAGAGAGAATATTACTAGTAAACAATCGCTTCCTAGTTTTGAGGGAAAGAAAATTTTCATTTTAATCAAAGTTCACTGCACAGGCTAAAGTTTTTCTTTAATTTTCAAACAATTGAGAATAACAATAAAACCTCAGTGTCCGTAAGCTCACCAAACATGTGACGCTGTTAAAAAATCCATCCTACACTCGTTCTACCCACTTAGACTTGTCCAAGAACCTAACTAGCTCAACCATGTCTCTCCATTTACAGAATCAAATTATGGACAAGTACATATATTTAGTACTTTTTCGTTGGTCTCACACTCACATCGACTTCATTCTTAGAGGTCAGGATCTTAATGATTTAAATGCCAATGCTCTTATTCCATGATTTTCCCAATTGAGTTCTTCAACAAATACCATGACTTTATATATGACATGCTTATTTGAGTTCACCGAACATCAGTTATTAGAAACATTATTCACACAACAAAATCCCTCCATCATTTCCTCAATAAATCACTTCAAATCAACTATTAAAACTAAGAATTATCTTATTCGATGGGTTATCCTCCAGAATCAGGACCCATCTCCTCATCCAATTGCAAGTTTGTGAATTTATAAAAGTATCGATCTGATGAAAATAGAATACAATAGTCAGTAACATTTAAAAAACAGCAAGACAATCCAGAATCATATCAAATAGTTGATACTTGATACAATCAAAAGGCTAAACATAATCAACACCCAAAAACAACAAGATGTAATCCTTTTCATGATAAATTCCCTCAAGGAAAAGGACAATCTTCCAAGAGGTTCATAGATCTATGGTGCCCAAAAGCTTGCATATCATAAGCACCACAAGTTTTCTGAAAAAGAGCATGCTTTTAAGGTTCCTGCTCTTTCCATACTTGGTTGAAAGTAAATTCTTGTTGTGCTAAAGATCATAATCGATTTCTTAGTTTTTAATAGCCTATTCCATCAATACACCTAAGAAATGCTCGCATCAAGCATAATATCCCATCTCACATCCGGAACAAATGAATGAAACTAATATCAGAACCCTAGTAACATTAAGAACCGCCAAATTAGCATTTTATCCAGATAATAATTAAAGTCAATCCAATAGGCAATAACCAGGGTTTATGGTTTTTCCCAATTGATTCCCATATGTCCCTCAAAAAACGGATTTTTTTGTCAACAATAAATAATGACTCACCTGCCTTAACAAACCCTACCCTTCACCTTTTTGTGAATTTCAAGCTTCCCAAATTTTAATCAAAATAACCAAACACACAAACAAGATTCACAAACCAAACAAGAGCTCAAAATAAATTATCACTAGCAAAACAAAAAGAGCAGAATAAACTCGAAAAAATAAAAATGAAAGGACCTAAAGAAACCCTCACTCCATTTTAATCATCACAGTCGAAAAGAAACACAAATCAAACGAAAAAATAAAATAAAATAAAAAGAAAAGAACCAGAAACCAATACAGCCAAAGAAAACCAGATCCAAAACTCTTTTAGAAAAAGGAGAAAACTTCAAAACAAAGAAAATCCAAAACAATTCCAGGAAGCCAACAGACATCTACTAATCCCAAAACCCTAAACCCCATAGAATCAAACCACAAAACAAAGCAAAGTCCTTCCACTTTCTCACCTTCTCGCCGGCCTCCGCCGCCTTCAAGGCCGAGCTTTTATCAGCAGCGTCACCATCCGCCCCTTCCGGCAACGGTATGGTCCTTCCGAAGAGCTTCATAGCCGGATCAGTCATCACCTCCCTCGTCCGATCCCAATCGCTCGCATAGTCTTCTTCAACCCTTTTTCTCCAGAGAGAGAGAAGACGAAGAAGTGAAAGAACACAAAAAAAACAAAAGGACATTTTTTAGGATATGTAGGGAAATGACCGGGAAATGCCGGTAAGAGATAGGCAGATGCCAGCTGGATGCTGAGTCAGCAGTGAGGATGACTCTCAGCCACGAGTTTTCGGGTCCTCGTGAGATTAAATCTGGGCCACAAACGGACAATGATACGCAGAAAAAGGAAAGAAAAATGACTTCCTTTTTCTTTTGTTTTTTTTTTCCCCAAAAAAGAAAACCTCCGACCACATATAAATTGCAGTTCGTAAATTTTAAAAATAAATCATATAAATAAAATTGTAATAATTATTTTATAAGGAAATATCTGTCAAATTATAGCAGCCGTTGGATGCATGAAGGGTCAATCCTGGCTTCTTAGTTCTTAGGAAATATCTTTCTATAGCTGTAATAATAAGGAAATTTGGGGGCCTTTGTGTAATTTTAATATTTTGGATTTATTTATATATACATATATATATATATGTTAATAGAAATGTGTGGGTATTTTTCTCTGACCGGCTATAAACGGTCACCTCTTGTACACGTCAGAGGGTGGGAACTGAAAGCGTGGGTCCCACGTCGAAAAGGTCGATAAAGCGAAAAGCGAGCCGATCCGATCTCGAGCCACTTAAACTTAAGCCGTGCGCAGCTGCGACTCACGTGCTACTATGGCCCAATAAGAATCGTCCAAGATATCGTATCTCAGCCGTTCCCTTTTGTTACCGAAACGTGGGAGAATCCTAGCTGTCCAAGAGGAATACCACCGCCACGTGCTCTCTCTTTACCTTTCCTTTGTTTTGTTTACAATATATTATTAAATAATAACACCCAAGTGTTAATTATCAAGAAGAAATCTATTAAAATTAATAAATTCAAAATAATAAACTATTTTGATTAAAAAAAATCCAGATTTAAACAGAAAGCTTGTGTTCTTCGTTCTTATATAATTTATGAATAAATTAAGGAAATTTTTTTAATCTTGTATGCCATTGGTTGAGACCCAAATGGTTGTCTCCTAACAAAATCACATCATATCATATGTGAAGTGTGAACATCTTATCATTTATTTTTTCTGAATTTCCTTACTATTTTATTTCTTTTGTTTTCTCTAAGTCAACATACTTGTTTAACAAGTAGAGTTAGCAATCAGTCACAACTAATCAATAAGAAAGAAAAAAAAAATACATATTTTCTAGAAGATTTTACTTGTTACAATCATTATATAAATATATATAAACAAGGAAAAATTACTTGCATGTATGTATTTATTTAAATGTCTGTGTAAAATGGTATTTAGTTGTATACCCTTAAAATATGTTTTATTACTTATATACGTCTACTGTCAGTTAGAATTTTGAGTTTTAATCAGACTCTTGGAAAAATGCAGGGTAACGGTGCATACAATAGACCTAAGTGGTTCAACCCTTCTTCGAACCCTGCACATAATGGGAGCTTTGTAGTACTGAGCTGCCCTTGAATTTTAATCATAGTTAAAAAAAAAAAAAGTTTAAACTACCCTTTAGTTTTTCATAGGCATTTAAGCATCTACAGGGGTATACATATTAACAAAAACCCATTTGGGGTACATTAAAGAACTCAATTTAGTAATTTTTCCAGACTCCACACCATCAAAGATCAGTCTAACCACAGTTATATATATAAGCAAAAAAAAAAACTTAGGAGTATACAAGCAAATATCATTTTTATAAAAACATTTAAATACAAAACCCACATGAACATAAGCACAATGCATATAATTTTTCTAAATATATGTTAATTAGGGTTAAGGCTACTATGACATTAAAAATGTTCAACAATTTTCAACTGATTGTTGGACAGGAGAGCTAAAATGGCTCAAGATGTAATTTGGGGACTAAAATAAACTTTTGTTTTTTACTTTAAAAATCAAAACAAACAATATGATCTTCACTTTAAAAGTCATTAGGTGCTATAATATATACTATTAATTAATAACATTTAAGAGATGTACTGGTCCCATGCAGAGCAGAAAGTTCATAGAGAAACCACACACAGCTCAATCAGTTGAAACCACATGAGAAGCAGACCCGGAATCAAAGGTCCAGAAATGTGGCCAGGGATGAGTTCAAGAGAGAAAAATCTCTGAGAAACACTTGGCTGAGAGAGGATACAGCCTGGGACTATATATGAAACACAATGTCATCTCTTATAGCTCTCAGCTTTTCCAACATTCACTGAATGCAAAGAACCTTTGTTGTGGGAACCACTTAATTGTGTGTTGTGCTTTCTTTGCTGCTTTAAGCTTTAACTTCATTGCAAACTTTTAGTTGGACATTTAATGCCAAAGTATTGGAGTTTGTGGGAGTGCCTGTTTCTCACCTGATCTTATGTCTGAGCACTGTTTCTATTTTGTTTTAATTTTTCTTTAACTAAAATAATCATATAGACCGATTTGAAATATTTTTAAGAATATGTTTGATATTATAGATTGTTTACAAGGTAAAACCTCCGATTAATACATGTCATGATTTTGAGTGTTCGAGTAGATCGTGTGTGTTATGAGATCGTGAATCCCCTTCACGTTGCCGTGATGACCAAAGTTACCGCCCAACATCAGTGGAGAACATCACAGACGGTGGGGTCACTGCCCACTATCTCACAGTGATGATTTAAATCATCACCATAGCTCCCCCGAAGATTATAAAAGGAAATTAATAGAGAAGCAACCGTGCCAAGGGACCGAATCCGCTCGTCTGGTATACTCCACACAAACTTTCCTTTGCCTTCTTCTCCATTACGCTCCTTCCCTCACTGACTTGAGTGTCGAAGCTATCCCCATACACGAATGCCCACCCCTTGTTTTCTGTCTCTACATATCTTGGTCGAAACAATGAGCGACCTTTGACGACTTGGTTCCAGGAGAAGATTGTCATCCAAGAAAGGCATCCACATCGTATAGAATCTTTTCCCAATCATCTGTTCGACCGCAGCACGTACATCTTACCCATTGATCGTGATCCATCCGGATCCCTAGGAGCGACAGATCTCAACATCAACATTGATATTTATGATTAGTTTATGTTTAATAGTATTAGTCTCTTAATAATATTACTCATGTTTTGAAATAGTTGAGCGTTGTATATTTATAGATCCAATTGTTATATAACTGAGGAGGTCATATTAGATAGAATTTTTTGTTAAAACAAATGAATAAACCATACTTTATTTAAATATATTTGAAAATAAGGTACATATTATACAACCAAGGTACTTTTCGATCTTGTATTCTAGTCGCATTGTCAATCTTCTCGGTTCGCTTCCCTCTTTGGGGTGTCATCCTCTAAAACCATGTCGCCCTCGTTAGCATGTTTTGGGCATCCCAATAGAACTCCATGCTTCGTTTCACAGGCCTTGGACCTCTTCTAGTCTTGGGCATTTGGATAAGAGAATTGTATCAAACCAAGATAATATGAGAAAAGTGATATCACATATAAGTTTAAAAAAACCACGTCATTTGTCTTAAAAACATCATGAATTTCATTTTAGCCATATACTCCAAGTGATAGCCAGGGTTGTGAGATCCCGTGCATCCCCTTTTCAATATTCTATCTAACCTCAGGTGATCCCCCATGTAGCTCCAAAGGTTATAGAGGTTCCTTGGTATGTCTAATATTTTGAAGGTACCTCATGAGAAGAGTCTCCATATGTTTGAGGTGTATGGACAAGCTATGAGGAGGTGGTGTGCTAATTCTATTTCTGTTTCACATTGGAAGCACTATGTGCACCTCCCTCCCCAATTTCACCTATGGAGATTATCAAAGGTGGGGATTTTGTTCTTCTTTACCAACCAAGCAAATAGTTTGACCTTCAGTGGGCGTGACATTGTCCATAAGCCTTTTTGTATGTCACTTCAAATTATACCATCCACCCTAAAGGAGTGAAGTGTTTTGACTGAAAATGTGTGTGATGGTGTTAGCTTCCAAGCTCTTTCATCAGGTGTAGAGTTGGGTAGATGAAAGATATTGCAGTAGTGATTGTACCTCTTTTGTCTCCCTTTCTGATAGGGGACCTGCTTTGAGCAATGGCTTCCCTCTTCTTAGCTTTTCCCATGCTTCTCAGATTGATGTGGAGTTTTTTAGGATTAGGGGTCTAATGTTTAGGTACCTATTCCAAGGTGAGTGTCCTTCTATCCAATTATCCATCTAGAAGTTTATGGAGTTACTTTCTTTTGGGGTGGAGATAGTATTGGCGAGGATAGTTGGACTTTCTGACAAACACCCTTCTAGAAGTTGGACGCATGTCTCGGGGCCTGTTTATATGCATCAATGAATCTTCCACGAAAGTATGCTTCTTTAAATATTTCAAGACAAATTCCAATTTTTTTGGGTAAAAATCCTCCACCACCGTTTGTCTAATAAAGCACGTTGAATTCTCGAAGGTTCATGTTAGATAGAATTGATGATCAACAGAGGGATCATCATGGATATGTTCTTTTTTCTTTATTGTGTTTTTGTTGACTATAGAATCACTTAGATTCCAATAGCATTAAAGAAAACCTTCCAAAACACAGGCAAAAGCCACAGAAAATGTGTGGGCTGAGCAAGCATCCACAATGACTACAAGTTTGAGGCCATAGAAAGCAATAAAGATGCAAAAGAATAGTATTTCTAAGAGACCTTTACTTTTTTTATCTGGAAGATTCAATCAATTTAGGCTTTTTAATTACTCTCAGAAGGACAGAGAAACAGATAAACCATGTTAATTTCATTCATCAGTTAAGAATATAAGAGATATATTGAAGCAAATAAAGAGATAAATAATAAGTTCGAAATCATCATCATCCTTTCTCATATGCTCAATTTTCTTATGATATTTTGGAGTTTATATGTGTATGTATATATATATGACCAATTTTAAAATTATTGTCACTTTCAGTAAAAATATACTGTTTGTGAGAATATATAGTACAAAAAGGATAAAGACAGGCAAGATGAACAGTGATGACAATGGTGTCACTCACCACAAGCTTAACTTTTATCCAGACCCCCCCACTCCAAAGTGCTTTGCAATGGCCAAAGGTTTAATTAACTATTCATGCTGCCCCTCCACAGGCCAATATTATATATATGAAGCCTCCATGTTATGTGTCTCATTGAGTTTTTTGTCAGAATCATATGACTTGAAATTAAAGGATGTGGATTGAGACACAAAATAAAGAGAAGTGCAAAGTCAATACTAGTGGCCAATTGGAACTCCCACAAAGCTACTGAGATTAGTGTAATTTGATTAACTGAGAGCATGGAGAGTTCATTGCTCAAAAAAAGCAGTAAACTTTTTGGTGGTTGGCATCATTTAGTGCCACTTCTTGCTTTTGGTGATGAACACCACCACTTGTTGTGGTGGGACAAAATTTCCACTAATCCCTTCTTTCATCGGCCTCTACTTTTTTTTTAGCTATATTTATGTGTCTTATGTGAAACCCCCTTTGATTTTATGCCAGACATCTGGCATTCACAGTGCCTGAGCAACAAAATATCTTCTCACCTCAGTTTGATTTGGATTTAAATTACATGTAATAGCAATATCATAAGACATGGAATTGAAATGAATGATTTAAAGATTTTTGTCGCTGAAGAAAAAATATATGCTCGTTTTAACAAAAAAAGAAAAAGTCGGTTCCAAGTTACAATTGGAGAACAATATTATCAATCACTCGTACTCGGATCTTCTTGATGGTGAAATAAAGAAAAAGACATCAATTTTCACGAGAAAAGTTAGCTAGTTTATATATTCTAACCACGTCTGTGGTGTGTGCTTCGAGTAAGTTGTTTATATTTATAAAGTGGTCTCCAATATATTATGATTAACAAGCAAAAATATAAACACAATATATATATATATAAAGTAAGCATTGATTTATTTAACTGAGAATCTACAATCCAAACAATTACCAACTTTATAATGAAAATAAAGAGAAGATCATTCACATCAGAATACATAGATATGGTGTCTATGTGTGTGTGCATTGTACTAAGAGTGGCAACAATCATTGACATGTTAGGTCTTGTAGCATATTAATATAGTCTCCTTTCATTCATATATGAATAGAAAGCTAGCAAAGTGATAACATGAAAACATGGTTGAATAAATGAGTAAAGGCAACAGTTGACCTAAGTGTGTGTAGTGTGTCCTTGCCTTTAGGTGCTGCATTCCTATATAAACTCCACCACCCCCTTGTATCTTCTTTCCATAATATTAAGCAAAGCAATTCAAAGTCTCCCATAGCATACAATGAGGGACAAAATGAAGCCTTTGCTTCATCTCTTCCTTTTCCTTCTCTTCTTCTCTTGCCTCCTCTCTCCAGGTACTGAATTCATTATAAGTTCATCAAACTTCATTAATCCTTTTCTTCGCATAATGATATAGTTCTGGTTTGCAGGAAGTTTAGCCCTGAGAATCCCAAAGAACTCCCATGTCTTTGAGGTGCATATATATATGGCTTCTATAAATATTGTTCTTTCTCTCTTTCTCTTTCAAAGATCATATGAAAGTGTATGATGATTAATTTAATTTGGTTTATTGTTTTAATGCAGGAGATTAGTGGGAGAAGGGATCAGATGGTGATCAATGAGGAGTTGGTGAAGGAGAGGATGGATTTTGAAACACATGATTATCCAGGATCTGGAGCTAATAATCGCCATGATCCAAGAGGTCCTGGAAGCAGAGACTGAGTTGATAATTAAGCAAACAAGCAAGCATGCATACATAGATTGTTAATCACTCTACTAATGATGATTAATGCGAATGAGTTTAGTTGGATCAAATGTAGTTGTAATTGTTATTGAAATATATCTATGTATGGAGTTTGTAAGTTGTAAACTCATATATATATATATATATATATATATATATATATATTAATCCTAGTATCAATGGATTGATCAGCTTGGAGAGATGTGGTTTGCTTGAAGATTAAGTTTTTTTTCAGAAAACAAAAGAGATCTGTGGAAGTGATGGAAATATTTGGCATGTTTATTTTGCACAAATAATGCAGAGGGATGGTTTGTTTAATCAGTGTCAACAGTGAAATCTGAAAAGATGTTTAGCATTGTGTGCAGAAATTATGTCTTCAATGCATTTGGATGCTTATGAGTTTTCTGTTCAGGAAGGAGTGACATATATATCAAATTGATTTTTAATTTTTCCAATTTTTAAAAAAATTGGAATTTCCTTCATCAGATTGTATTTATCTAGTTTAGAAGTTGTTTGTGAATGTTTCATATAAATGATCAACTCATCACTATGGAGAGAGTACCAACAGCCACAAAAGACTTATTGGTACTAGGGTTCCTTGTTAAATGATGGGTACTAAATCTATGGAAGACCCTGTTGTCAATGCGGCCGGAACTGAGAAAGGGTTGGTCCCTGTTGGCGATGGCCGTTACCTGGAATCTCTGGTTGGAAAGGAACCTACGGTGCTTCGACAACAAACGTCGCGTTTGTACCCAACTCCTCAGGCACATCGACTTCCTACTCCTCAGCTGGATCGGTAGCGCCCCTGCCTCCCAACAACACCAGCTCCAGTCCATGGTCACACTCATCAACCACAGTCTCACCCTTACTCGAATGGACCACCGTCAAAGCCTCCCTAATGATGACTTCGATGATGGAGTGCCTAATAGACCCCCCAACCCGGGACCACCCACAGCCCTCATGTGAATCAGGGCTCTCTAGCATATATTTGTAAGCTCGCTTTGTTTTGTTTTTGCAGCTACAATCAATAAAGGAATGTGGTTTATCCACTTTATAAAAAAAAAAAAAATCTATGGAAGACCCGGGTTTGAATCCCCTCCCTTGCAAGGCGAGGGTCAGGTGAACAAATCTTTGCCGAGCCTCTGTGCTCCAGTACTGCCAAACTTGTACACGTCCATAACATCTTTGGGGGGTGCTTGTCGCCTTATAAAAAAAAATGGAGAGAATACCTAATTTAATTATCTTTTCAAATTAAGAAGCTTTGAACTTGATTTAAATCTGGATTAAATTTAATATTATAAAAATACAACTGATTATACATTAATGAAAATCTAATGCTAGATTTTGATATTTGTGCATATTGACTCCATAAAATCTAATAAAATATAAAATAGTTTTATTACTATATTAAAATAAACATTAATGTCTTCCCTTCTAACTTTTAGTAAATTAAAATTAAATATATACAAATATTTATATGACTTTTGGCTTCCTCCACTTTTATGAAAAAGAACACCATGCATGTTGAAGTGTAATCCAAAATAATCTCACTTCCTGGTTGAAAAATGAGTACTTCGGTACTCTCTCATATCGGTTTCGGTACTCTCTCATATCGGTGGAAATGAACACATAAATATTCACTTCTGCCCATCTCGGATAAGTGGGACTTTCGCTCATTACAATCGACTTTTGGATTTTCTGGCACTTTTAAAAAATCAACAGTATCCCCAGTGTTGTAATTATGCAAAAAAAAAAAAAAATCAAATAAAATCAAATAGGTGGTTGCCATGAACCTTCCTATGACAAGTCTATTGATACCGATAAGTTTTATAATGCATTTGGAAATGTGTGTGAGGGAATTAATTAGGTTTTATTTAATGGTTTTCATGTTTGTTGATGTGGAGTATCAACGTTTTCATTGAATATAAATAATCTCGCTCCTTCCAGTGTTAGCAATGTATCTTCACAAGTCCAACGTAAATATGAATATTAAACTTTGATACACGTTATTCATGATTCTTCGATAACATATTAAATTCAAATGAAATAAAATAACTAAATTTATATATTCAAATTGAAATTTATTGAATGTGGAGGATTTTTTTTATAAAAAAAACTGAAGTTTGCAAAAATTGATCTTTCTTCACAATTTTTTTATTTTTTTATTTTGTTACCAAGAGCAAAATTTCACTTTTAGAATTTATATAATTTTTCACATAATATATATATATATATATAGTGATACATCCCAAATCCCGACTTTCACGTGTCAGAATCCTCACACGGCCCTAAAAGCAACACAAAATCACAAAGAAAACCACCATACCACCTCATATCATGGCACGATCACCCTCACCCTAGAGACAAAAGGGTCCTTCAGACACCTTCTCTCACGATGACATATAAGACCCCCAAAAGATGATAGGATAGAACCCAGTTCCTTAGAAGCTCTAATAACATAAAGGTAGAAGACTTGACAGGTAAGCCAATTCTAAACACCAGACCCTCTAAGACTAAATTCTCCTCCTTCTACACCTCCTCCCTCGGTAAACTCCTGGCTACCTTGACCATCGAAGTGGACTTGAGCATGTAGGTCCTTCCTCTTCGCACCGGCATATGTTTTTGTCCCTTTTCATGTGAAATCTTCAAGAAGCAACCTTCGACATCATCTTCAACCATAGAAGATATTATCTGGAACTGGAGACAACTTCGATCCAAAACCGATTTTTCGGCTAACATATAGCTTTACATGCTCATTGTTGGCTCATTAGTTATATTTGTCATATATATATTCTCTGACATGTTCAACATGTTCTAAAAATTCTATTGTTTTATATAGTTTAGGGAAAATTACTGTAGAGTCCCTGACTGTTCACTTTCTGACTTTTCAGTCCCTCTGACCAAAAACTATACTATTCAGTCCCTCTGACTTTTTAGTCCCTGCCGTGAGACAACCCCGTTACTTTAAGAAAAAAACCCGAAAATACCCCTCCCATTTCCCCCGCAAAAACCACCTTTTGGCTGACATTGTGGGGAAGCGGCAAAGATGCTTTTTGGTTTTCAGACCATGCTGTGTACTTTCATTCTTGCTGCAGAAGCAAGTCAATCCTCTTCTTCTCCTTTTCTTCGTCTCCTTTCTCTTGTTCTTTTGCAGAGAGCTTGTGTTTGGGTTTTAGTCTTGTAGAGAAGCTACGACGTAGTGAGTCTGCGGCGGCAACAGGAGACTCTTTCAACTAGAAACTGCAAAGGTACTAGATTTTCCAGACGTAGTTTCATAGCGTGCGTAGTATAATTCTTTTGTTTTTGCAACGGCGTTCTTGTTGCAAGATTTTGATGGAAACCATTTTCGCCGTCGCGCAATATGGGGGAGAAGGTCTAGCCTTGGAGCTCACAGTGCTCACTTGTTGGGAGTCAGTAATAGGTGATATATGTGAACGGTAGCACCTTGACCCCTCTGGCGTGAGAGTGCGTTATATAGCACCAGACGATCGTCGAACAACTTGTCCAATTGACAATTCTCCGGACTTTGTGCGTATGTGCAACATTTTTCACTCGTTCAACAAAAATATGGTCGACCTTATTGTGGACACAGGTGAAGTGACTGTAGACGACGACTGCGGGTCTTCGTTTCCAACGTAAGTTACTTTCTTTGTTAGTATGTGTTTATTATTTTCCCGTAACCGTGTAATACAAACACGTAGGACTTTACGACTTTCTTAAAGTCTTTAGAATTGATCTTATCTCTTTAGTATAGACTCAAACTCTTTAGTATTATGCTTATCCCTTTAGTATCCGTTGTAAGTGTTTAAAATCCGACTTAACTGTTTAGTATTTTGTTCTTACATTTGAAATCTTGCCTCACTTAGAGTCTCTTATCAATCAACAGGGATCCTCTAGCCGAGAGCATGTCCTTAAACATTGAGGGTTCTTCTCAAACTCACGAGATTGCAGTGCTCAATGTCGGGCAACGATTTCAGAAATGGAACACTTCAGGAATGCGCTCCGTGACCTTGCTATCTTCAACTTCATAAAAAATGACAAAGAAAGGGGCGACAAAATGATGTGCCAAGGCGCATCGCAATCGAGGGTTCATGCTTCTCGAGAGGGAAATATGCATACCTTTAGAATAAAGACATTGCAGCCCACACATGTGTGTGGTGGCGGTATCGGGACGAGTTCCCACCCGAAAGCATCCAAAAAATGGGTTTGCAATCGTGTGATCCAAAAGCTCAAGGATCGCCCCTTGTATCGGGCTGTGGACATTCAACGGGATATTCTGCGAGAGCACGGCGTTGGTCTTCCGTACAAGCAAGCATGGATGGGAAAAGAGGTTGCCCGAAGCGTTCTACACGGGAGTGAGGTACAAAGCTACGATTTGTTGTTATGGTACGTTGAAAAGGTGATAGAGACAAATCCCAGTAGCGTTGCTACAATTGAAAGTGATGGCGGGCGATTCAAACATGGTTATTTTTGTTTCCGTGCCTGTGTCGTCGGCTTCAAGTTGGGTTGCAGACCGTTGTTGTTCGTTGATGGAACACATTTGCTTGGGAAATACGGTGGCATCTTGTTAGGAGCGACGGGCAAAGACGGCAATGATGGATTCTTCCACGCCGTCGCGTTAAGCCATAGTGGACAAATGAAACCGACGGCGATAATTGGACCTGCTTCCTCACCACTCTCGGGGATACAATATATATGGCGATGAGGATTACAAGTGCATTACATTCATTTCCTATGATCAAAAGGTCTAGTTAATGCCATCGCAAGGGTGTTCCCTTCATCGTCTCACGCCTATTGTTTGCGACACCTAGAGGCGAACTTCATGAAGGGAAATACAAGTCTTGGGAAAGCATTGAAGGAGGAGTGTTGGGCCATCTTTACCCGCATCGCATACGCATGTACCTCTAAAGAATTCGATGACGCGGTGAAGGATCTCCTGGCCGCATCCGAACAAGCGCACCGTTGGCTAATCCAAAAGTCTGATGTTGCCCATTGGTCGAATTATTTGTTTAAGGGGTAAAGGTGGTGCGAGATGTACTCGAACGTCGCAGAGTCGTTCAATGCGTGGATCAAGGAAGCGAGCCATCTCCCGGTCACGGAAATGGTCGACTCAATCAGGTAATATTGACCCGGGACTAGATAGCTTTACTATTTTTGGGATACTCTTTAGTATCGTAGATAACTCTTTACTATCGGGCTTAACGCTTACTATCAGACGGAACGCTTTAGTATCCTGTATAACGCTTTAGTATCCGGCTAAAGTCTTTAATATTCTGCATAACGCTTTAGTATCCTGCATAACTCTTTAGTATCCTGCTTAACGCTTTAGTATCCTACATAACTCTTTAGTATCCTGCTTAACGCTTTAGTATCCTGCATAACTCTTCTCCACAAGCTTGATTATCTTTTACAATCGTTTACTGTTCGCAGGTACAAACTCATGAATATGATGTATGCCAGGCGCGAGCATGTCCGGCTAGACATGGGCACGGGCCGGTTAACCGGGCCCGGCGGGCCCAACCCGCCGGTTCTAGGCCGGCCAAATCCGGACCCGGAATCACCCGCCATTGTGGCCAACCCAGCCGGGCGGGTTGACCACGGACCCGGCCAGTCACGTCACCTTCGTGACCAGTGAATCGAACCACATGATAGAACTAGAAGCCAACCTCACTGCTTTTTTAATTTTTTTTAAATTGTTTAAAATATACAAAATATACATTAAAAATTGAAAAAATAGCAAAAAAGGTAAAAAAAAAATGTAAAAAAAACTATGATATTTTGGTATAAAAATATAATGAGAAAAAAATGTAAAACATTGAAAACTATAAAATTCATAATAAAATCTAAATTGTATAATATATATTTAAAAATATGAAAAAATGAAAAAAAAACAAACAAACCTATGCTTTTATGTATAGAAATTAGAAATAGAATGAGAAAATGTAAAATTTTTTTGAAAACTATGATATATGATAATCATAGATTTATAATTTCATACTATCTATCATAGACTCATGGTATCATAGATTCATAGTTGTTCATAATATCATGGTTTTCATTTTAAAAAAAATAAAATAAAATGTAATTTGAAAATTATCAAAAAAATGTAATTTAATGATATTATGATATATAGAAATAGAATGCAAAAATGAAAAAAAAAATGTAAAAAAAAAATATGACATTATAATTACGGCTTGCACTTAGTTCGTTTACCTATCGAATTAAGTTGTCTACGTATCCTCTTGGGTGTAAGAGGAATCAAAGCCGACGTAGTTCTCTTACCTTAAACTAGACTGGAGTTGTCACCCACTTACCTATTCATCTGGCCGTTACGGCTCTTGCTCAAGATGTCGGGGGCGTTGTTGTGCTCATCATGGTATCGGTGCAGAAGAAGTCACTCGCTTCTGGACTTCCCAGCTCTGCTTCTTGTTGTCGTTGTTGTGTACGCTTCCAATCATCTGCAAACTTGAATTTCAATGTTTGGTGGTGACAACTGTGAACGTGTGAATCCAGCATGTTTCCACTTGCACTGAAAGTCTGCTCGCACGCTACTGTAGACATAGGGCACGCAAAAATATCCTTTACAAGTAATGAAAGAATAGGATACGGATTTCCATTACCTTGCCACCAATGAAGAATGTCAAAAGTCATATCTACATTCACGTCCTCAGAGAACCGGAAGGTGGTATTCAAATACAGGTCGACCTCTGTGTATTGAGAACCCCTAGGCTTCTTCTTCGCTTGCCTTTGTCGAAATGAATCTGCCCCACTCATCACTGGATCATCCTACCGCCATTCTGACACATGGAACTATATGACTATAACGAGAGCAATTTCTCTCATATAGTTCAACGAGTTATAACTTAACTTCACTAACAATTACACTAACATCCGTAAAACTGTCAGAATCCGGTCCATACCATTGAGAGTCTAACTCACTCATGACCCATTGTTGACTATCTTGACCTCCATTAAACCCTAAGAACTTGTAATAAGCTTCTAAATATGCATTTAAACCTTCTAATTTTTGCCTAGGATCTAAAGCAAATGCAACTAAAGCAATAAGAGGTATATTTCTATAATAGCTCAACCACTTTGCCTTCATCTCTAGAAGGCCCGTAACTAATTGAGCATCTAATCTAAAGTTCCACATTTGTTCAGCAATATCAACAGCACCATACAAGAATAAATGTGCGGTGGGAAAATAAACTTGCGAAAATAAATTTGTACATGTATTAAACACATAAAGCAATTCCATAACTCTAGTAGAAATATTCCATTGGTATTCAAATAAACTAAAATTAGGCAAAGCTTCATTAACAAAAGCAGTCAACAATGTCTTATAAGGAAATGTTGCATTAAGAAGCCTATAGGTAGAGTTCCATCTAGTTTTAACGTCTTTTGGGAATTTTTTAGGCCTCATGTTATTTGCTTTACAATAACGACCCCATTGTTTCATCAATGTCATGTTCCTTCCTATATATGATACTATATCCCTAATCGGTCCTACAAATTGTTTTAGTGACTATAATTCGGTTTGTACACATAAGTTCAATACATGACAAGCACATCTAATATGAAAATATTTGCCCCCGCATGAAGGCCTCAAATATTCTTCCAAAGGTCTAATCGAGGTCTTATTAGCAGAGGTATTATCAAATGAAATTGAAAAAATTCTAAAACTCAAACCATATTCTTCGATGATTCCACGAATCATCCTATAAATATTATCGGCGGTATGAGACTCGTTGAATACCCTAAAAGCAATGACTCGCTTTTGGATATTCCACGAGTCATCAATCCAATGTGCCGTAATACCCATAAAAGAATTTTCATGGAATACACCGGTCCATATATCAGAACATAAAAAAACAGAGGAGGTACAAGAGCGAAAATACTCACAAAGATTTCCTTTTCCATGTTTGTATTGTTTGAAGATCGTTCTTTGAATCGTCCTCCTTGATACCTTTTTGCATGCCGGTTGCAACGTCTCATTAATGCACTCTTGCACTTGGCAACGCTCAGCAAAGTTGAATGGCAAGTGCTCCACAGAAATCGTCTCCGCGATTTTATCCCTATACCTCGGTTGAGAAAATGTAAATAAAGAAGAGTGGGAACCCGTACCTTCGTCTACGACGAATCGAATTTGAGATTGATTTCGAGGATTTCCTACTTTGTCCGGATGCTTCTTCTCTATATGTCTAGCAAATGTGCCATACCCTCCTCCCTTGCTATGCTTAAATTCAGAAGTACAATACTTACATTTAGCATGAGTTACGTTGTCATTATTGTCATACACTTTTGTAAAATGGACTTTAAAAATATCGGATTTTGAAGTTGTTTCCGAAGTGGGATTTGTTCCTCCTCCAGTTTCTGAGGGAGCAGTGGACGGTGTCGGTACATCGGCTACACCTTCGTACTTTTCTTGCCATTCATTGCTCTCTTGAGTAGGCAAGGAGGCCGAACCGACAATGCCTTTTCCTCTCGAGCTTCCACCACTACGTGATGTCATTTCTCTTGAGTAAGCCGAAGTGCCGAACCCCGATCCAATGAAGGGAATTGTTGAGAGCCTTGTTGAGAGTCTTGAGACTTAAGAGAAATATAGAAATTAGGAGAGAATAGAGTTTGATGTGAGTGAAGAATGATATTGAAGGAGAGGAGGAGTATATATAAAGATTAAAATAATTTAAAAAAAAATTAAACAAAAATAAAAAATAAAAAAACCAACGGCTGTGTAGCCGTTGGTGTGTGAGACAGAGAGACAGAACTTTGTCTCACAGGCCAACGGCTACACTGATTAATTTTTTTTTTAAATTAAAAAAATTAATAAACCGCCGGTTCAACCCGGACGTGGGCGTCTGACAGCGGGTTGACCCAGCCGGCCGCTGAGTTCCAAATATATGGACCCGTGCGGCCGCTTCGTAGCGGGCTGATTCTGAGTTCTTGGCCCCAGTCGATTGACCCGGCGGGTTTTCCCGGGCCGAAACTGGCCCGTGCCCCCTCTATGTCCGGCGCTGGGGAACACATCTTTGCCCAGCAATACATCGGAAGCTCGAAGACACAATCGAGTCAAGTCGCTTGCTCCGCGTTGGCCGTTCGGATGGCGAACAATTCGAAGTTATTGACCCGGTCGCCTCGCGGTCAATTTGCGGACAAGGATATGCTCTTGCAGACGTTGGCAAGTCCATGGAATACCTTACACGCATGCTTGCGCGACAATCGTGACTTCAGAGGCAAGTGTACATCAATTCGTGGATGACTACTTCACTGTATAGATGTACGCCAATGCGTATGCAGATCATATTTCTCTAGTCCCCGGCCACGATAAGCCGACAGATGCATCCCGCGTCCTCCAGCTACGGCCACCTATTACGAAGAGACGGCCTAGGCGGTCGAGGTGGACAAGAATTGAGTCCCAGACCTTAGACGTGCGAGAGTTGCGGTACAGCCACTGCAAAAACACTGGCCACAACCGGAGGACTTGTAACGCAGTAATAACTGATTAATGAATGGTTGGGTGCTGAATGTAAATATCTGTGATTGATGAATAGTTGGACGTTGAATGTAAATATCTGTGATTCTAACCATTTTTTAAAGTAGAAAGTGTCAGATATACATTTATAAAATGTTCACATAATTGATAATAAACACCTGGTCAAAATAGCAAGCACTCAAAATCCTAAAGACTTAGTCCAGATAATAAACACTTATAACAAGATATTAAAATATTACGCCAGATAGTGAACAGTTAATCATGATAGTAAACACTTGGCCTATGATTGTAAAGACCTAGATATTCTTCGATGATGCTTCTTCAATTTGTTGTCTCTCCCGTTTCCCCGGTGGAGTTGTTCGACTGAATCCGTTAGCAATTATGCGTGCGACATACTCCAGCCTTTGACGTGAAACCTCAGAGCTATTCAGGCGAAGATTTTCATCACTCAGTATTTGCTCCATGAACCGCATGACGTAAACGGGCGCTTTACACCGCCCTCTCTCTCGCTGAGGCGATCCGGTCATGAGAGAGTTCCAACTTGTCTGTTCCGAAGCACTCCCCATGCTCGATATTAAGTCCAGATTCAAAAAGTGCCCTCTGCGTTTTAAAAAATTATAGTTAGATGCGAAGGGGAGAATACGAAATATGAAAGTGAGTCACTTACCATTTCCACAGCAGCCCTGTCATATGTCCGGCTGTTGAGAGATGAGTAGTGAATATACTGTCGCTTTTCTTTATCCAAGACAAGGAGGTGGAAATGCTTGTCCCGAATGATAGGCATAAGAACAACTTCCAATGAGTGAAAAGATTTGACTGCATCGGCCATCAGTGCGAGGGACTCATTTGAGGTGTGGTGCTGTTTCGCGAGTATCAACGCAAAAGGCCTCGTGATGGATCCACGCCTCTTGAATGGGGAAGGCGTCTTCTTCAGTTCTTCCAGCAACATGCAGACGAAGACGTCCATGACATCGTCGGAGACAAGATTTCTTCCCTCGACCAGTGGGTACAAGTGGGCGCGAGTAGTAAAAGCCCATTCATTCTTCCAAACAATTGTGCTACAAGAGAAATCAGAAGGCACATTAAATAAACAGTGGGTCAAATACTAAGCAGTTATGTTAAATACTAAAGCCTTTTCGCTAATACTAATGTCTTTAGTGTAATACTAAAGACTTCCTTCTAATACTAATGTCTTTATGGTAATGCAAAAGCCTTTGTGTTAAATAATAAACAGATTAACAAGTATGAACATTGTTCTCACGGCCCATCAAGCGCTTAAGATAGAAAGCTGATGGTATTTGCTTACATTTGTTGAGTACTTGAACCACTGTTGGCCGCTTATTTCTAGGAATAAAATTTGCCGGCGGCGCTTACATTTTCTCCAGCGTAGGCGGTCGTCTCGTGCATCAACAACATTTTCATCGACGGGGGCCTCCTACCGACTCCTACTTGTACAGTATGATGGGTTCCGGGATGGCGGCCGCCTTTTCATCGACAAGGATCTTTATACCGGCTTCAACAAAGAACGGGCAAGGGGTCCGCCTCCGCTTCTTTGGTAACCACCACGCACTCGACCGCGGCGGGATGTGGGTCGCCAATGAAAGAATCTCCAATGGCTGGGGTCTGTTCGCCGACAGAGAGATTGTCGGCTTCCATAGTGACGGGTTTGGGGCCCGCTTCGGCTTCAATTGTGGTGGGAACCATACCCACAATAACGTGGGGGCCTTCTATGGGAGCTTCGTCGCCAATGGGGATCAACGTCGTTGCATCGATTCTTGTAGCGTTCTTGATAGCGAAAAGATTCGATTATTTCATCGACACTTTTAGTTGGTTCCTCGCCTTGATTCTTCTTTTTACGTGGCCGTGGGCTTCCCTCTTGCGGAGTGGTTCCGAGCTTTCCTCTTCTTTCTCGATGCGGTTTGCGGGCAAACTGTTTATCGACGATATCCGCCAATGCATCCGGGATGCGTGGGGAGCTTGCGGCGCCAAGCTTGCCTTTCTTTGTTTGGTCGGTGGGGCCTGCTGTGGAGATTTTGTCGCTCCTTGCTCAGGAGCCGACTGTTGCTCCCTGGCAAGCAACATATCTACTTGCTCGCGCATTGTAGAGACCTCTCTCAGCAGAGTATCGTACGCGGTCTGCAAGCGCAGCATTACATCGTCGTTGAGTGGGGAAGGGCGCCTCCGATTGGAGGGAGATGGACGAACGGTCGGCGGCTCCACGGCCCTCCGGTGCCGGGATTTTTTCTCATTCCTCTGCAGGTTGCGCGTCTGATCATCTGCGACGCTTGGACCAGCAGCCCTACTAGTTCTCTCTTCCATGGCCGTGCCATGGAGTAGCTGAATGTTGGTGAGGGATGCCTCTTCTGCGTTCTCACGGGGCGAGGTCACGAAGCGTGAGACAATATTACAAAAACATTAGTAACACTAAAGCCTTTGTAGGAATACTGAACAATATTACAAAAACAATATTACAAAAGTAAAGTAAAATGCTAAAGGGTGTAGCCTTATACTAAAGATGTAACGCCCCCAAATCCGGGAGCTCCAGATTGGGTGCGTTAATCCAAAAACATAACGTAAATATACATAATCCTTACATACTTTATTACATCTCCCAAGATCATATCAAAAGTTTAGGAGTTTAGGACACCATATACATTATTACAACCTTTTATACATAGGCAAATACTAATCACATAAACTTAAATTCTTGAGCAGCCTAGCGTCCTATTACACCACTCTCCTCCTTAGACCTCTAGCTCACCTGGGGTGGGGAATCAAAGAAATAAAGGGGTGAGCTGAAATAGCCCAGTAAGGTAAACATGAACTGTACGAGTAAAAACATGAACTGTGAAAGTAGAGTCATTGAAATAACAAAGTCATAGAGGTACTAAACATCAAACATAAGCATCAAACAAGTGAAAAGATATCATGAATAGTCTGGATGTCATAAAACTTGTCAAGGCTAACCGCCGTGACTTCATTCTTACTTTTCATAAATGTGTCAGGGCTAACCGCCATGACACCATACTTATTATCCACTGGGTCTACCAATTCCAGGGATATGCTTTACCCAATGCATCGAGGGTCAGATAATTCCGCCCACCCACAACATAACATTTATCCGGACTTAAAAGCGTAAATAAAGCATTGAATCCCAAAGAAAATAAAGGATTACAAATATTCCTTGTTCATAAGGAGGCCGTAAAAATATAGCCATAGAGCACATATAAAGAATTCAACCATGGAAAAGCTTCAAGGTTAACCCATAGAAATCAAAATCTTGCAAGAAAAGGGTTAACTTTACCCCGTCAAAAAGTGGATCCCTTACCTTAGCTCGTCTTTGTCTTGTCTTATTGTCAACCCCCTTGTGGATTTTCTACGGCCATAATAAAAGTGAGGTCATTGTCGTTTCAAATCTTTCATTCACTCGTATAGTTTAAAAGCATGATTGTTCAAGCTACAGTAGTCTTTTTGTAGATTCCATATAAAAATTGATTTTAACCCTAAAATTCATGAAAATTTACCGGTATGTACTTATAACCATTGAGTACCATTCCAGGTTTGGATCTTATGAATATGAATAGATTTAAGAGGTCAAAAAAAACGTATTCACAGCAGGTTCGTAAAACTGCAGCAGTCTTGGTAAAAGTTCAACACAAGTCTGAGGAAATGTCCAAAAATGCTGAAATTTTTGTATGTGGTAGATAACATCTTTTACTAAAACTTTCTTATTTGTATCCAGTTCCAAAGATCACTGGATGGTCCCCAGAAATATGGTGACATGTCCAGGTTCCAGCAGAAGAACAGATCCAGCAGGCCCTTTTTGTAAAAATCATTAAAAATTGTATTTTTCATGAAAGTTTCTGAAATTTTGTAGGCATAAAGGAAACATCCAGATATATAACCTTTGTTCACAAAGTTTTTGAAAAATAATTCGTCTATTACTCCAGAAAGAGATGACAAGATCTTGTTTCCAGTAGCAAACTTGCACTAAAAACAGACCAGCAGTCCCTCTTTGGAAAATCATTAAAAACGGGATTTTTCATGAAAAAGTCTGAAAATTTGCAGTCACGAAGGATACATCATGATCTACAACCTTTGTATACAAAGTTTATGAAAAAGAATTCGTCTACTGCTCCTGAAAAGAGAAAGACAGTAGGAATACGATTGATTGTTAAAACACATTTATGTTCCTCTATGGAGATTAAAAACCTTTGTAAAACTCTTCATAACATTGGAAAACTTATTCATATGGATGGTTATGTGTGTAAGAGATGAAAAACCATTGTAAAACTCTTCATAGCTCATTCTTATGGATGGTTATGGATGGTTATATGTGTAAGTATCAAAGAAAGTTTGGTAAAAGGAAAACTTAATACTTGAAGACTCTTGTTCTTTGAAGAGACTCTTGATTTCTGCAGGGCTTCACCAATGGAACTTAGAGGATGAAGAAGAGAGCAAGAGAGCAAGAGAGGAACATGCTAAGTATTGAGTAGTAGAGGTGTCTATTTATAGAGAAGGAGGGGCATGGGCATTTCAATGTTTTTTGAGAAAAGATGAGGGCAACATAGCAATTTAACAAGAGAAGGAACTGTAGCTAACAAGTCAGGGGCAACCCTTGATAAGGGGGAGCAACTGGGGGAGCTCAAATATGAGCACCATTGTATCAACTCTTTTTAAGCAATGAATAATAGAATGTGGTTTATCCACTTTAATCAAAAAAAAACAAGAGAAGGAACTTCCTGGAAACATGTGATCCGGCGGTTGAGAGAGATTTTTTGACATTTTGCAATTTAACCCCTATAACATCCCAAATTGACATTTTGCAATTTAACCCCTATACTTCAATTAAATCCCAAACCTCCTTTCTCTTCATTAAATACATAATTAGTCATTCTTCTTTTCTTTTCTTCATCTTGTTCAATCTATCATTCCACTTAGTGATTTATTGAAGTCGAAAAAAAAATCAGGGTATTATAAAAGACGTTAACGTAATACTAAAGCCTTTGTAGGAATACTAAAGACTTTAACATCATACTAAAGCGTTTGTACCAATACTAAATATTTTAATATAATACTACATACTTAGTACGAATACTAAATACTTTAACGTAATACTAAAGGCTTTGAAAAAAACTGAAGATTTTCGCATGCAACTAAAAACTTAAGAGTTGAAACGATGAAGTAAGCTTACCTCTTTCCCCTCGAATGATGCGATCAGTGTCTTTACAGTGGTGGTCTTCTTGCAATTTGGTTTCTTAGAACATAGAATTCTTGGATTCCTACCAACTCCAAATTTCTTTCCAAAGATGGGTTACTTCATAGAACCAGATTATGAGGACGATCGGCGACCTCACGAGATAGCCCGTGTTCTTGGGCTTCTTCCCGTAATACCTTTCTACTACTCGAAAGCAGATATCACGGTTGGGCGTCGTCCATGAGAAATTTATGCGGCTTGTGCCCATGCATACGTACCCGGCCTAAAGGTTACCAAGATAATGTGCACTCCAACTTGGGGCCGTAGCTTTGTGGTTAAAGAGGGAAGACCTGTAACATCCCGAATTTTCTAAGTCAATTTCAAGAAATTTTCAAATGTTAAATGAGGTTAATTAACTTAAAACAAATTAATTAACATTAATCTCAAGTTAAAAGAAAAATTAGAATAAAATAGGACCTAAATCCATTCTCGCAACTATAGAGTAGAGAGGCCTTAATGGGCCAGCCGTAGTTAGATAGAATAGTTGGAGATGGACGGCCGTAAATTGAAGTTAGATTAATTCAATCAAAGATAATTAATATTAATTAATCCAGACAATTAAGTAAGAATATCGGACAAAAGTTAGAGTCCCGAGCAAAGTAGATCCGCCGAAGTCAAAAGCCGAGATTCAAGCAGATCCTGGCTCGGAGAAAAAAGACGCACCCGCTGATGCTACAAATAAACGTGTCATCAATTGCGTCGCCCACCCGGGATTCCCGGATCTGGGTCGAAGAATTATTGATAATTATTAATAAAATAATATTTTTAAATTGTGAGGTGACATAAAGAAAAAGATAAAGTATTATAAAATATTTAAAAGATAATACTTTTAAAAATTAAAAAGAGAAAAGAAAAAGATAAAGATAAAGTATTATAAAGATAATACTTTAATTAAAGAAAAAAATAAAAATAAATAAAAAAAAAGAAAAGAGAATCTCTGTCTTTAAAAGACAGAGATGAGAGAAAGAGAGAGAGAAAACAAATCTCTCTCCCTCTCAATCTCTCTCTCTCTGCTCACACGAGATTTCATGGCCGCACGTAATCCACGTCGTCCGTCCTCGCAGAGCCCTCACGTGACTATCCACGAAGCCTCCCGCCGCCCGCGCAGAGCCGCCGCCGGACACGCTACCACCGCCACACGCTCAAGACTGCCTCGACAACCAGCCGCTGCTCGCCCTCTACGCCGTGAGCCACTCAAGTAGCCACCTGCCCCCAGCCCGGACGCCAAGTAAAGACTGGCCAGAGCTAGACCATTTCAGCCCCATTTCTCCATCGGTGGAGCCTCTTGAGAATACCCTATTATTAGTTAGATAAATTCAAAGAATTAATGGAGGAAGAACTCTAATTGGGTTTACGCATATCAGGTTGGAGAGGGATGATGAAATGATCATGGATAGGGTCATGTGAAATGTTAAAATTGGCTTGTATGATGATTTGTCAATTTAGTGTATTATGTGTGAATGTTTGTAGAATTTCCTGAGCCCTACAATTAGAGGAGGAGGCCACAAATTTTTACCGAGCATATACTTAGATTAGTTATATATCGTGATTAACAAGTAGTTACCTTACTTAAAGCATGATAGTGATTATAAGACATGTAGATGATTGGAATAAGTAAGATAGTAAGAAGTGTAAATTCCGTATTAATTTACCGTATTCTATATAGTATTCATTAGAGTACAAATCAAGAGTACGGACTCCGTATTTATAGATTTCTTATTCCAACTATCAGGTAAGGGCAAAGGCAAGTCCACATCAAGGACCGAGCCGTGATCTAGCTTCGAATCCGCACCAATGTGAGGGAAATCTAATTGCAATACGGTTTGCTAGTTTTACCGTATTTTTATAATGACGTTTTTTCAGTTTTAAAAGCGTGAACTTTGGGTTTCATAAAAGTTTATAGAGTTTTATAACCATTTTCATGCTTAGTAATCAAGAATGTAAAAGAGAACAGATTCACAGATACGAGAAAGACTACATTCTATTGAAATACTCAGATAGACTGAGTACGTGCAAGAGCCAGAGTCTGACGCTGAGTTATGAGAGGGGCGATTTAATTCTCTTTTCAAAAAATAGCTTAACCATTCATTTACTTCCTTTTATAAAATCCAAACTCCCCTTCCATCCCTTTTG
Source organism: Dioscorea zingiberensis (assembly GCA_026586065.1). Lineage (NCBI taxonomy): Eukaryota > Viridiplantae > Streptophyta > Magnoliopsida > Dioscoreales > Dioscoreaceae > Dioscorea > Dioscorea zingiberensis. The sequence goes on along the minus strand of CM048820.1, from coordinate 63,912,012 downwards.
GGACGCCAAACAGCTCGATTATGCGATATATATACTCAACCTCGACGATATATACTCGTTGGTCACGGCCTACGCAGATTGAAGTAGATGTGTAGTCGGAAGAATAGTCTTGTGTATTAGATGATGCCGCTGTTCCTCGCCTTCTAGAGATAGAGCTCATCTCAGAGAGAGAGAGGACTGGTACGCATTACCTAGGGGGAATGCCGGTTTATATTTAATTCACAAGACGCAGAAACAGTAAAACTCGATATGCATTTTTAAGAGAATACCTTGATCAATGTTTACTTGCCTGCAGATTCAGCATAGCCAAAGATTTTTAATCCAAAGATTTTCTATTCATGTTTTTACACGCCGCTTTTACTCTACAAATTTTATTATTTTATACAGTGCACGCTTATACCCGACATGTTGTTTCTCAATCGAGCTCCAAAGAGCCTCTTCCCCACCTTTGTGATTGTTTTCGCAGAAGTTAGGCGTGAGTTCTTCTAGAGGGTCGCTTGGCCACGCAGTCAACGATGATGATGCTCGTGGTTGGCTCGACTCGTGTCTAGTTTATGTTTATTTGTTTTCGAAAGTGTTGTGAGACATTAAGATTAAGACAATGTTTATTGGCTTTGTATTAATTCGTATTGAGTTGGTGTTTTAATTTATCTAGTTTGTCAATTTCCTTCCATTGTTATTTTTCCCGTTAATTAGCATGATGTTCTTTAGGTTTGAGGTTCATTCCCTAAACTCCGGGCCGCGACACTGTCCCGAAAGGATAAGGGTGTTACAAAGACACCCATCAAATACACTACTAGCAATTTGACAAAATTTTCCTCCTCGCCTCTCCTATGAACAAGATCCAGCATAGTGTTCTTCATGCAGTCTCGATTCCTAGCGTAGGCTTTGTTGAGGTATTCTGCCTCGAATGCGGATCCAGCTTTGGGCCGTTTGAAATCCACTACCGCTCCATCGCAAAGACAGCCCAAGTATTATGGCGAGGTCCTCTGGACGGAAAGTCACCAAGTTTTGCCCGATTTTAAATTTTTGAAGGCGAATGTCATAGGCCTTCATGAGTGCGTCCACAAAGACCCTTTCCTGTACTACCGATCTTCATACCAAGCAGGGGCGCAAATGGAGTAGTGTTAATGAGTTGCCTGTGTTTTCGGTTCATAAGTCTGTTCAATTCAGTGAGGCAATCAACCATTGGACCCGTGTAACATCGTCCATTAACCAGATTCTCAGACTTGGTGTGGTTATCTACAACGAAAACGCCAAAATACATACAAACAATTCAGTCATGTGCATTGTTCTAAACAGAAACATAAGATTTTAAACACATAAGGCAAATACTAAACACATAAGGCAAATACTAAACAAAATAGTGTGATTTTAAACACTTGGTTACTGATTTCTAAAACAACAACCCACAATGGAACACATTCAGTAAGGAACATGAGAAAGGATCAAACCCCAAAACCCTAACCCGTAAATCTCCACAATTTGATTACAATACACATGCACAAATTGTATTCTGCTACAGATGATAAGAAAAAGGAAAGAATAAGCTCAAAAAAAAGAAGCAAACAATAGAATCAAACACCGGCGACGAATCCCTAATCTCCTCGTAGAAGAAGGTTTAGGGTTGCGTTGCGGTTGATACCTTCTTCGCGAACTCCCGCAGAACTCATCGTATCGTTGCTGGAAGAGAATATGAAGGAAATTCTGTTAGGGTTGACGGTGCGGTCTCAGTGTCTTCGCGTACTTCGTTTTCGTTTTAGGGCTTTTTTTTTTAAAGATGGGGATACGAAGAAGGGAATAGGAGAAGTCGTTCAGGGGACAGACGCGTCATTTCACGCCCGGGGACGGGACACATGCGAGTAGCGAGAAGGCACCGAATGTACCCATTAACTCCCGAGGCGTGCGTTTTTTCACGGGGTTTTTAACACGTTTGATCTTTATTTGGACTAGAAAATAAATCCCTGTATAAAGGAGGAACTAAAGAGGAATAAACAAACTTACAGGGATTTTTTAGGGATTTCTTAAATTTGGGGGACCTTTCATTACTTCCCCGTATAGTTTAATCCCTTACTTTTATTTTTATTTTTATTTTTGTTTTTAATACATGTCATTAAAAAAAATTAAATAAACAAGGTTAATTCCATATTATAAATTAAATATAAATTAAAAAAAACTTTTTATTAAAATATCAGCCGCTCCTCCCGAGGGCCTCTCTCTTTGCCTCTTCGGCGTGAAACCCCTCCAAACCCTAAACCCTGATCCCTCTCCTTCTCTTCTGTTATCTTCATCTTTATCGTTCGATCAAACGCTGCTGAAGGTAAATTTCTTCTTGTTTCTTTGCTTTATTTATGTAGGTTCCCCGTATCTTTCTTATTGTTTTCCTCTTGTTTCCCGCTTTCACTGGATGTTTTTGAGTGGTTTTCAGCTCTAGACGGATAATTTGTTTTTAGTTTCGTTTTTTCCTTAAATTTTGGATCTTTAGGGTGTTTCTTCCCTGATATCAGTCTAGGTTCCTTTCTTCAAGTGTTACTGGTTGTCGATTGTGTGGAGAAATTTTATTTTTCGCCATGGAATCTTAATCTGTGTTGATATAGGAAGGAAGGATGGGTGCAAAAGCTAAAAAGTCGCTGAAGAAGAAGATGATCAAGAAAGTGGTTGCGAAGCGCCAAGTTTCTCTCCCTGCTGATGAACCATCTAATTTCTTGGTACCTCTTTTGATTCAAGGACATACATTATCTCATCCATTATAAGGATGAAATTTTTTAAGCTTTTGTGAGTGTGATGTTATTGCTCTTTGCTCCAGCCTCTGGAAGGAGGTTTGGCCCGAAAGCAGCTGGAAGGGGAAAAACCAGTAAAAGATGTGGCCACTGTATTGTATATAGGTCGGATACCTCATGGTTTTTATGAGGATCAGATGGAAGGTAAAGATTGTTTATCATTTAATATTTGAACATGGTGAATAGGCTTGGCTGTAATTTGATGGATCAATTGTTATAATTGTAATAGGGTTCTTTAAGCAATTCGGTAAAATCAAGCGACTGAGGATTGCCAGGAACAGGAAGGTATGGATTGTCAAGAATCATGTATTTCACTTTGATTATGTCAAGTGGTGGATTCTTTGGTATTTTATATAATGCAATGAGTTTTCAAAATGCACAAACTATGCTTGTATTCTTTGCTGATCTTACCACTGAACAACAAATCGATCACAATGATATCTAGTGGTCTCATAACTCAATGGCTGAGAAAAAATTCTGCTTTTAGTATTTGCCATTCAGTATAAGTTATGGGCTTTTAAATTTTGAATAGAATTTCTGTTGTTGATTTTGAACCTGACATTGTTTCAAATTCAAGGTGACCATGCTTTATCTAAAATATATATTATCAACTTTATAAGTTTCTGCTTTTGCTCGTGCCCAGAACTGCAGAAATTTTTGAAGAAATTTTCTTCTCTTTATTTGTGTTGTCAATGGTTTTTGGTTTGGATTATTGATTTTAAAGTCAATGGACTTTTGGCATGCATGGCATTCTTATTCTTAGTTGACCATGCATATGTATGCACTCGTGTATTTGTTGATCTGCTTCCCCTAAACTTTTCTCTCGGTATTTTGTCACCAGACAGGCAAATCAAAGCATTATGGATACATTGAATTCGAGGATCCAGAGGTGTAGTGTTTCTCCTAACCTATTTTCTCTGTGCAAATGAACTTAATAGATTTCCTCTTCATTTCAGTTGGCCATTGCATGTATGGTGTGTTTTACATGCTAGAGTTTGCAGGTGGCAAGGGTTGTGGCTGATGAAATTCATGGTTACCTACTATTTGAGCATAGACTTCAGCTTCATCTAATTCCCCCGGAACGTGTTCACCCCAAATTGTAAGATTATATTCCAAGTCCTTTTATATGATTTTTTTGTCACTTGAAGCTGAATATACACTGTCAACATGGGTTTTATGATGTTTTATACTTTCAAGGTGTTGTAGGTTTAAATCTTATCAGTATTAGTTGATAACAACAGTTATGATTTGAATGAAAATTGGCACATGAACTAAAAACCTAATATGATAATAATTCTTTACCAAGTTCACATGATACCACTAATCATTTAGTTATGGAACATCTCTCTGAATGTCATTTATCAGTATACCATAATAACTTATTGTAAGGATGTATCAGTGTCAAGCTTATTGAAAAAGTTCTGCATCTTTTTGCAATATATAGCTACATTAATTCATATGGCTTTCTACTAATGAATGTTTTGCCCAAAAAAGTCATTTATAGACTTTTACAATGCGGAGAGAATTCTTTACTGGAATTGATTGGGTAGTATGTAGACCCTGTCATTGACCTGGCTTGGTAGTCTATATGAATTTCTATAACTGATTTTGAAAATTAGCTCATTGCTTGTTCAATTTGTAATATGAGTGGGAAGAATTTTTTATTCTTGTGATTCTCAAAAGAAGTTGGGAATTTTATAATTTATATGTTTAGGATTGTCCACTTGATTTGTTTAATAGTTGTCTTGGAACCAGACATTATAGCTAGTGTTGCATAAATGAACAACTAGTAGGTAAGGAAAATCCCATAGTAGCTTGCCGTGTTTTGTTTTTAAATGCTATTATATACCTTTGAGCTAGCCAAGAAAACTGGATCTTATGTGTGGAACAGGTTCATAGTCTTTTTTCATAATTACCATCATGTCCCAAATCCCCTATGAATTTTAACCATTCTAGAAATGTTTCAAATCATAATTATTGCTTCATGGTATATTCTCTAAGATATTTTATCTCTTGCATATTTGTCATAGATGGAAAGGAAGAGGCCGGTGTTACAAACCATTTGATTGGAAAGAATTTGCTAGGAAGCGGCACAACAAGGTAACGTGAGGCATTCCAATAATCAACAATTTCAAGTCAAAAGATACTTTAGGTAGTTTTACATTTGTATCTGTTGATAGTTCGAGTTTGTTTAATCTTTTCTGCCAACTGTTCAGGATAGAACAATTGAAGAACATGAAAAGATGGTACAAGGAATTCTGAAACGAAATGGAAAGAGGTGTAAGCGGATAGAAGCAGCTGGTATTGAATATGAGTGTCCAGATTTTGTAAGTGAAAATATTTTCATTGCCCTTTTAATTCTTTGTTTTTTAGATTCATGTTTGCCAACTGATATTTATTTGCTAAATCTTTGTGTCTATTGCCATTATGCTAGCTTAAAGTTGTGTTTTTTCCTTAACTCCAATTCATGTTATGTTAAGGTAGATGAATTCTGCAAAAAAGAAAAACAAGAAAAACAAAGAAAAAGAAGAAAAGAAAAGAAACAAAGGAAAAAAGGAGAAATTTATTCTCAAGAGAACTTGTTTTCGTCTTGCCGAACAGGCAACAACCACAAATGCACCTAGTGTACTGTCTAGTCTTAGAATTGATGCAGGACATCATTTTTGCACCATTGGAAATGGTTCTTTGCAAATTCAAGTTGTTGTCACTGCTCTTTAACCTTACATCTGAGTAGAGTTCAGAATAATTGCTTCAAGTCACCTGATGTCTTTCACTTAGCCTATTTATGAATAAATTTGGGAGAGGATACCTTGATATTATCATCGATTACTAGTTTGTTTACAAGTCAGGCTTGCATCCTGCCAACCATCTGGCCTGATTAGTGTTTTTTTTTTTTTAATGTTATGTTATATGGTATTATCGGCAAACATAAATGCGAGACTTTGATCCTTTCCTTGTGTGAAATAGGTTGGTATGGTTCCCAAGGCGAAGAAAATCAAATTTGATGATGAGGATGAAGACTAGAAATTCTCCTTGAAACAGCAGAAGAGGATATAGCCAATGCTAAACTTTTATCAATGATTGCTACCCTCCTTTTGTTCCTAATGTTGAAAGGCCCATCAATTAAGATTTTTGATGTTTTGGTTCACTCACTGCTAGAAGAATCTAATGCTATAAAATGTGTCTATGACTTTATTCACTTGTGTTTAATGTTGGAAACATGTATTAAGAAATGTTGTCTGGTGTGCACTTATCAGGTGAATTTGATTTCTTTTAATCCACAAGTGGTACAATGTCAACTTTGATTTCTCTTGATTTCCTAGAGAATTATTCCAAGAAATCTGGACTTTCGGTATTGTTCTTGGTTATCTTAATCTGTGGTGTTTGTGGTTTGGAGGTTCAATCAGTGATCATGCAAAGCTTCTATTGAAGCCCTGTCTTGTCTGTTAAAATATGAAAACATTTCCCGACAATTTTTTTTCAAATAATACCGAAACAAATCTGTACATTTATGCTGGAAAACAAAATCTTGATAAAAATAGAAAAGGAAAAAATTAGAGAGCCCTCAATTGATTTCCGAGGATGAATTCTCTTGGGATCTCATCAAATTTTGATTTTTATAATTTTTCTCCGTTTCATTCTTCGTCTTAAGAAAACTATTTCTTAGCTCCATCTCCATTCGGCGCAAATATTGCCTTGCGGTTCTTGTGGAGAAGTTCCAGTCTTTTTAAGCTTCTCTTGGGCGATTCCAGTTGAGATTTAGGCGCACTGATCCCACTCATGGAGTTCAAGCAGGTAAACTTTTATGTTTTTGTAGTTCTAATATCAATGGCCCCAATATTTCTGAACAGTGGATCAAAGCAGTCCAATGATCTGTTCTTATATCGTACATCCATTCTGGTCTGGCACTAGTAGGAGCTGCAAATTGTTAATTATCTCTGACTGCTAGGGTTAGGTTAAAGTATTTGTTATAATTCATCATTCTTGGAAGAGCACTTCAATTTTGGTCTTAAATGGGTGTGATATGCGTGCATTGATACACGTCAAAGAGGTGATTTATTGCTGCTTGCCTACTACATGAGATTCACAAAAAAATCAGAGAGCTCAGACCCTTCTGGCTGGTGCTAGACTTGAATGATATATTTGTTAGTCTTGGGCTAGCTGCCAGAATTTCTTTCATGATAAACTTTGCAGGTGCTATTTTGAACTTCACAGTTGTTCTTCATTGCTCTCTGTGTGTTGTTGCTAATGTAAATTCTCATTAGTAGTATATATTAGCTTTCATTATGAGGAGAAGAATTTCTAGTGGGCTCATTTCTTTCGAACATGAGAAGCTTGCATCTCTTAGCCCCAACCTAGGCCATTCAGATCAAATTCTTTGCAGCTTTGAGCAGCACTGTCGTTATTGTGCGCATTTAGATCTAGTTGAACCATGAGGCTCGGCGCTCCAAACCCATTTGACTGCTTTTCCCTTTCATGGGATGTTGCTGGTCTTTTGCTGTTTGGTTGCTCAAGGCGAAACTTCTCATCTTTCTCTCTATGTTGTGCTTCAGAACTAACATTCATCGATAGAATGCTATTGTTTTTTCTTTGGGCCAGTAAAAGTTGTGTGTCTGAATCTTCCACCACAGTGAAAGAAAATGGTTTCCACTCATCTGCATTACCTGATCTTGGAGATTGAATACTGTCAAACCTGGTGTCTTCCCTCAATTTCTGAGTTCTCATTCCAATACCAACATTTTGTGTTTCTTGGTTCTTTGGAGATATATCGCATGAAGTCAAACAACTATCTGCTGAACAGACAGCAAGTTGGTTTGCTTCTGCTTGAAGGGTTTGTAGATTGGAATACTCTTGCAAACTAGGGATTACGTTACCGAGGCATTCATTTGATACCCTTGAGGTCAGTTCAGATAGTTGTAATTTGGCCGCTTCAAGACCTGTTGAGCCCAAGCTCTGCTTCCCAAGGGTCTCTTGGGCCTTTTCCAACACCGACTGTAAGTACTTACCCTGCGCCTCTATCCGAAGCTGTAAGTGTCTTTGTACCTGTCTCCAATAGAGCAAGTTCTATATTAACGAAAATGCTAAATTTCCTCTTAATGTGGTTACACATATAGGTTCATTACAAGGAACTTGGTTTCTTAGACTTTTAATTATTTGTTGTCTTGCACTGTTTCTTTGCTTTATTGTACTTTCAGTGAACTGGGATATTAACTTAAAAGAGTTAGGATTATAAGATAATCTTGATCATAGGAGCTGCTTTTAATCTATGTTTCCTTATCATGTAGTTTCTCTTACGCAAAATTTTTCTAGAGGCTTTTTTTTTTTTTAACTTGTCCTGTTTGAATGCGTTTGATTCTACTCCTCATTCAGAATTATTTAGTGGCACTCTTGTAAGTTTATAAGTAATAGCTAAGATGCACAATGGTTCAAAGGAATTATTCATTGTAGTTTCTCTTTCTTTCTCTAAACTGTTTATGTTTGTTGTATATGCACATGCTTCTGTGTGATGCTACTCTATTTGCACCATAGCTAGAATAAGATGCCAAGATGATTTTCAATGAACTGGAAAGGGATGCAATCATTTTTAATGGAACCTTTATTTTATCCCTTATTAAATTGAAATTTTGTCTGTGTTATCATGTCTTCTTTGATATATTTTGGATATTTTAAAGCTCACCCAATTTTTCTTCAGGTTATATTTCTAGTTAAAACTTTTCCTTTGACAGAGCATGTTATGTGAAGTTTTCATGTTGTGATGCTTACCTCAAGTTGTTCATGTAGACGTCTTTGAACTTCTATTTGCATTTGAAGTGCTTCACCTATCTGCATGGCGCTGATATTCAGAAAAAATGCAGTCAATTAAAAATTGCTTGGGGGGGGGGGGCAAGTAGACTTAGAAAGTTGTCTTGTGTTATGCCCTTACTTGTTTGTTTGAGGACCATTGGTAGTATTGCTCATTGTTGATCCACTTACTTCAGGTGTCCTATCCGGTGGTAACATGCGACCCATTACTGAAAGAAAAGAACATATCATTTGATAAATTCTTTAAGGTCATGAAATTCTAACACCATTCTTCAAATAGAATTGTCTTTACCATTCTTGGCTGGTCCATTATTAGCTTGAGCTTGGAGATTTTTGCTTAGCCTGTACTTCTGCAAGTCAAAATGTGAATCATGTTTTCAATGGTATAACTAATGGAATATTTGAAATTAGCAGAGCTATCAATACCTGAAGATGGCTTTTGAGGTGATACAAAGTCAGTCCTGGAATTCCCATAAGCCTCATGACTGTTTTCGGTGTTGCCTCTGCAAGATATATGTTTTGTTAGTTGGTTTTGTTATTGCTCCTAGAAACAACGTTTACTTCTCCCATTCCTTTTAATGTCCCTTAACAAAACACTTACTATCTGCTCCACCAAGTTGATTTACTGCATCTATGAAGCGTTCGTGGAGCTCAGGGGTCCATTTCAGCCTTGGCTTAGCATCAGTTGATAGAACTAGTCCTGGATCTCCTGGAACACTTGCTCCTTGCAGAAATAAATGTCTCTCTGGAGGAAAGGCTGATCTGGAAGATAAGAGGTTGTTCCCTTGGCGATGATACATTTTCTGCTCATTCAAGGATGTCATAGGGATATCAGTTAAGAATAGGTAATGCATATCAAAACACAGAGAGGGTGATACCTTCATTGATTTTTACCTCTCTTCTCTTTGATGTTTTTGTGCTTTATTGTCGATGCAGAGATCTTCACAACACCTGAAAAACTGATTGGTTTCTCTGTTGTCAGTAGACTATAACTAGAAAGGCATGGTATCTTATATCCTAAATGCTCTCACTTGCTTCATCGTCCACATGATGGTGAACGCTGCGCCCTCCCCAAGTTCTCCTTATAAGGTAATGCCAGGGGGAATATTGGAATCAATGAAAGTGAACGTACAAGCTAGTCCAATCGTCTTAACAACTTGAAAATAGACCTTGTCTCTCCTGCTTTTGATTTCTGTGGACCCTATCCTGCAACTTTTATTGTCAATTTATAGGCAACATTCACATTCAATTTCTGCCGTAGTAACTTTCTGTGGAACAGGTCTGACTTGTTAGATAAGAAGAAGTATATATCCATTGAAACTGATTCCTTCATCTGTCTTTTGGTATCAAAGACCTTGGTCCGTTGCTTACTAAAACTTGTTCTCTCAAGGGGACCAGGGTTTGATAGGTCATTGGTGCTTAGGTTGTTTTTTATAACCTTGTTGATATGAGCTATTCCAGTAGATATGAATTTGGGAGTCTGGACCATTAAATGGAAAGGAGTATAAGACTGGTAGTTTGGGTTAATTATAGGAAAAGTGTGAAAATTCTTTCTTGACTACTGACATCCAGAAACAGAATCAGATGCATCTTTAGATAAAGAAGAGATGAATTTTGGTCTAGAGTGATGCTCCTTGGGATTGCCTCAAAGCAAGGAATAGAATATAGAATAAGTATGCAATTCTCTTTTGTCTCTCTGGCAAGTTTGGTACTTATTCAGTATGCAGCGGAGATAGAGAAGGGCCCCACTCTATAGTTCTTTGGCAGAATACCATCAGTTTGGGGTACTAGTGCTGCAGTCAAGGCAAGTATAAGATAAGTAGAGAAAGAAAAAGGATAGCCTGTACTTGTTCCGATACTTCTGTCAGCTATGTCTTTGGACCATGACGCTTTTCTTCAACAACGATTTACTGTTCTATTCTAATATGTTGGTATATCTGTCAACATAGATTTTAAATTAATTAATGGCTATTGGAGGAAATTAAAGTAGTTTTCGGAGATCAGTTTCCAAGCATTGCCGGTTTCTGAAATCAGTTTTTTAATGTATAGATGAGGCAATTTTTAAATGGTGTTACTTGTATGAAGCATTCAATATCTTTGGATTTCATTTTTAGTTGTCCCTGGGGATTGGGTTACATTCTTGATTAAGTGTATTTATATCTAATTTTTGGCATCCTTTTCTTATGTTTAAATAATTAAGAGCACTAGGATGAAAACCAAGTTGACAGAGTGAAAATATGATCTTCTATAATTTGGATAGTGGAGTCTTATTGAATTGTTCAAGTACAGTGGAAAAAATGAGAATATTTAGATACAGGTTTGCTTGAAGATTAACAATGTTGAAGAGGCAATTACAGTCCTTTCAGAAAAGATTAACTGCAAGTTGTAGCAACAGACTGCAGATACATATGAATACTACTATCTTAAAAAACTCTTAACATTTCAGATATGTTGCATTTAGAATTGCTCTATGGCTGCGTCTAAGTATATTCTATGTTTGTACTACATATAATTGTATAAGAAGTGTGCTTTATGCATTCGATGGCTGGGGTTATTAACCAAATGGAATAGATACATTTGTGTAATTAACTAATTATGTATTGTTTTGGCAACAAGTGGAATATGGATTCGAACATAATGACCAAATTCACACGTCAGTTTTTGTAAAGGCATGCAAGTTCTTTGTGGAGAAGAGTTCCTTTCTGTACATATAGATATGATTCTCTTTACTACAAGTTGAACAAAAACATTAAGATGGCATATCATCATAACAATACCATGATTTCGGTCATTGAGATAGAGTTTTAAAAAGACTCAGCATCTAATTTTAAGAGCTTTTATATTCTCTGATATCATCTACTAGACTCTTTGCTTTTGCTGCTTTTCTAGGATGTATCTTTCCAATTTTTGATGAACTAGTTACCTTACCAGTGACATCAGCTCCCAATTATCGTTCTTCTGAATCTTGCTTATTAAATTATGTAGATTAGGCAAATGATTATGCAGAGAACCAGAGGTATTATAATAGCAGATATATTGTTCTTTTTTCTCTACCTGATCTGTAGCCTTTGCAAAAGGAAGTGGTTTTCATATTAAAAACTGAAGGATTTTGAGGCTTTGAACTTGAAACTCGATCACTTTGTTCTGTTGGTTTAGATAGACTCTACTGCTTTATGAATTATCATCCAATCCACCTGAAGTACCATTCTATGCTCTTGTTCAGTTCTTGGCTGCAAAGGTTGAAGGTGGCAAGTGGAAGCAGGACTTATTCCTCAAGAGTAAAAAGGAAAGGCAAATAAGGCATAGAATTTGATACTCGGAATCTCAAGGTCTTCCCACTCTGAGAGAAGATACTGGAGGTGAGCATCTGTGCATACTTGAATGCTGAAAAATTTTAAGTCATTGGCCAATGGCCATAACTCCATAGCTTGTCAATCTATCAGTTCCACAGTTCTATGTTCTGTTTAGTGCTGGAATATTAGCCATGGATGGCTGGCCTCTCTCTGTTATAAATTCGGATAATGCTATTTATTTCTATCATATAGAGAAAATTGTTTATATACCACACACACACACACACACGTGTATTGTTTATATACCACACACACACATAACACACACACACGACAAAGGCATCTCAGCCGAGCGTCAAACCGGTCGCGTGACTCCCACCCCGTCGCGGGTTCGAGTCACCGAGGGGCCGCATCGCGGGCGAATGCCCGGCACGCCTCGGGGCAAGTGCAAGGATTCGAACCCCGTAGCGCCGCGACGTGGTTCTTATTAGTCGCTGGCCTAGCCAGTTGGCTCTTACGTTCCAAAACACACACACACACACACATATGCGTGCGCAATATAAACTGTTGAGTCTAAAAATGGTTTTGTTCCTAATCTCAATCCAACAATTGAATTTATTTGGAATTAGGGATTAGAACAACAAGGGAATCAAATTGGAAGCTAAAAACAGGGCAAAGGAGGCAACAGTTTACGTGGAAAACCCCCAAAAATCGGGGTAAAAACCACGGTCCTCCCTTGGAGGGATGAATCTACTAGATGTTGATGAAATTTACAAGGAGATTGAGAGACAAATCAAAGAAGAAAGAGGAGAGGGGTGAATCGCCAGTGTGGTAGGGCTTCGCCGCTTCAATTGTTGTTCTTTGCAAATGAGTCCACTCCTCCCCTTTTATAGGCATCGGATTTGGGGGAAACTTGGGTGCCAAGTTTAGTCCACTTGGCCACTTGTACGCCAACTTAGCATGCTAGCTCAAGGCCAGCTTAGATTATAGCTTAGAGCCAGTTGTTCTTCCTTCTAGAGGCTTCTAGATACCAGCTGGATGCCAGCTCACCTGCCAACCGGGCTCCAGCTATCCATCCTTCTAGAAGGTGAGTCGGGCTTTTTGGGGCCTTCTCGTTCTATATGACTGACTATAGTACTAGAATTTTGAGTATAATGATCCGAGCGAAATTCTGAGTAGATAGTGTTTCACAGCGATTCGAACAGAAAGTAGTTCACTATACCGTGTAGAACCCCATGGGCCCGAACAGTATTTCCGAATAGAATGACTTCATATCTGAATAGAGTAGGACCCTAAACCGAATAGAAATGAGCATAAATCCAAACAGGAGACGCCCGGGATCCATCCACGTGGATAATTGTGTGACTGCCACCTGTCCCACTTCTTTCATCCCTATCATCAGACCCCTCTCAAGTATGCTTATGTTGAGTTCGAGTGATGAACGTATACTCTTCGCTCATTGGTCGACTTAAGAAGCTAAGCATATGACTTGCTAGGCAAGATATTTTTGTGGTGAGGACTAGGTCTCGCTCTAACTCTTCTAGCTCGGTTGTGGGACTTTAAGACTAGTTTGGTTTAGGGAAGGAGAGAACGTGGAACCCGGATCTTAATTTTATTCGGCATATGTTCAGTGCAGTAGATCAAATTTTATCCGAGTAGGCCGAACAACGTATTTGCAGAAAGAAGCTTTTGCCGAATACCAACCGAGTAAAAAGCGTGGAAGGCTGACGGGTAATAGTACTTGCTGAGAGCAATGCTTTTTGAATCTTGTGCCGCAAGTCTCACACAATCAGTATTGAATGTAGAGAGGGGCAACATTTAATGCTTAATGCCATTTGGTATCCCTGCGCAGTTTTCTAGAAAAGAATGACGCGAGGAGGATGTGCCTGATGATAGGCACACTTCCCCAGGATCCACGTGGCTAACATCTGTTCAGTCCCCCTCTGCGCTTTATCCCAAACTGTCGGATATACAATCCACGCGTCCGGTCAAGATTTCAAGCCGTTCCACATGATGATCTGGGCCGTTGAAGAAGATATGGGGCTATTTGGTTACTGTGCATGAGATTTCTTTACCGTTTTAAAAGAAAATCCTTTATTTTCTTCGTTGTTTCATCTTCCTCACCGTAGTGTGTGAATTTCCAGCTCTTCTCCCTTATTTCATCTTCCTCTCCACAGTTTATAAACTTGAACCTATGCTCTATACGCTTCCGAATCCCGGTATCTCTTCTCGAGAAGGTATGGCATCTTCTTCTATAGTCCCTTCTTCTTCTATGATTAGAGAACAGAAACCTTGTTCGGATGCTTTCCCGAATGTTCTTAAGGATGTAGAGATAGACGCCATGGTAAAAAACTATAGGCTCGATGATCCCCATTTCTCCTACAAGGTTAGGGTTCCTCATCCTATCGAGCATGCTAGCACTCCCTTGAGGGAGGATGAGGTCACGATCTACCATGATGAAATGTTAGGGGACCTGAGACTTCCTTTTCCCCAGATTTTCTTAGACATTTTTAGGGAATTTGACGTCTGTCCTTATTAATTAACCCCCAATTCTTGGAGAACCCTGTGTGGATTCATCGTGGTATTTCTTCACTGCGATACCATTCCAACTGTCTCTTTGTTCAAGACCTTCTTTGGTTTGAGTCGTGAATCGAACACCGATTGGCACTTACAAGCTGGAAGGCAAGATATGCAGCATTTGGGAGATTAAATAAAATTAATTATCAGGTTTTTGCTAATCTCATGACTTACAAATCACTGAATAATATTAACCTCAAACACAATGGATCAATGTTGTTAGAACAGGTCTTATTCTTTTCAAAAATCATGAGAAACCATGCTCACAAAACCATGCAAAACACAGGGATCATAATTATATTCCATAAAAGTGAAGAAAGCGCATTGATTAACTTTGTTCGGCAACACTTTAGAGGTTGTCTATAATTTAAATTTTAAGCCCAACCCAAACTTAGTTGAAAGATTAGAGGCTATTCTGATCACAATGCATAAACTCTAATTATGGGAATACCATAGTCAGGTCATGAAAATATTTTACAATGTCATGAAAATAGTGGTGGAGGATTCTATAAGGGGATACAACATTATGCAAAAATATTTTTAAGAATTCTTAATTCCGAGGAAGTTACATCAATCCACACAAGGCGGCCCAAGCAAGAGCATCCTTCTTTTGAAAAGGAATATGCCACAATCGGGAGGTAATATGCCTTAATATCATCACCACACTAGAAAATGGGCACACTATAAATATGTGGTTGGACAACTAGGTAGAGGGTTCTTCACCCTCGAATATTTCACACTTGCTACAATCCTTGATCCTCGACAATAGGATTTTCCTAGGGCAAGTAATGCAAAGAAGCAAGCACTTCCTCAAACCATACCCTTTAATAATGGAAGAAACCTCACAATACCTACAATTAAAATAGTGGATCTCACAAAAGCCACGTACTATTGAAGATAGTAGATTTTGGAAGCTAACCCCATCCCGTAAATTAATAGTTAAATCCTATACATTTAGAATAGATGGTGGCATGAGAGTTGAACTAAAACAGTGCTTTTGGAAGAAGCCATGCCCATTGAAAAAGGAAATAGACACATACATAGTGTTACATGTGTGAATCGACAAATGAAACAGTTGAGTATTTACTATTCATATGTCCATCTGCAACTAACATCTGGACATACTATAAATTAACTCTTCAAACTGCTTTTAACATCAAGAACTACTAAAGACATTTGGGGTCAGAATACTCTTTCAAAATAGAAGTCTCAAGGAGGGTTGGGAGCTTGCCACTATGGCCATCGGATAGAGCATCACAATCAAAAGGAGTAGAAAATGTTCTCAAGTAAAACAATATGTTTTTCTAAACCTAATTCGAGGAAATCTTATGCTACTTAGATTTGATGTAACTCATCCCTCAAATCAAGCAAAGCTGAAGATAGAAGATAACTTTATTAAAAAGGGTCTGGAGTTCGAGGTCGAGGCTGGGCGGACAAGGGACATTAGGGAGCATGCACAATGAACTAATATCAAAATTTTTAATATATTGTCATCCAAATTATCTTGAGATGATGGGCCATTACTACTAAATTGGATTTAATAATAAAATGCAGGAAATAGTATATTTTAACATAGTCCAATCACAGATGAATTGGCTCATAATGCTTAGGTCCAACTCGAATAGTTTTAGCTGCCCATAGGGCCATAAATTGCACCGAGCTAATAAAGATGTGACACATGATAAATAGTTTTTAATATTTTTTTTCTTGCTGCATTTTTATCAACACAGGTTTAATAACATGGACCGAATCAACGGCCTGGATCGACTGTTACTCTATTATAAGGGTTTAATTGAGGGTTTCTAGCAAAACAGAGCGAGCGAGTGAGCGAGCGAGAGCGAGAGCGAGAGAGAGAGCCGAGCGGACATGGCGGATCGAGCGCCTCCTTCGCGGTGCTCTAGGTGCCCTAACTGCGCAGGGCCTCTCTCCAAGGACATGGTACTGGATTTTAACCCCAATCTTGTGTCTTTACTCTCAACGATTAGATCTTTTTTTGCTCTTTTTTATCATGTAAACTTGTGAAGAATTCCTCCTTTCCTTGATTCTTGAGAATTCTTTCAAATTTTTTTTTTTTTTTGGGAATTGTTTCATCGGATTGTATGCGTATCTTTTGATGTGTCTGTTTAATCAAGTCTTGGTCTTTCTTCACTTGCAACCTATAAGTGTCTTTGATTCCATAATTATCTGGAAGTCACTTGTGTTAGTGGAAATAGTCTCTGGGGAATTTTATGTGAGACATTGTTATCTTAGTTGTATTCTGCGCGTTTGTTCCTGTGCTTGTTCTTTGATTCCTCTATGTGTAATTGTATTTATTGCCTCAATTTTTTTTTCCCTTCATGTGATTGTGATTGTTCTGTCGTATAAATTAAGGGTTGCATTCTACGTAATTATATTGGCTTTTATTTGTGTTTTATTGAAAAAAATATGATAATTTCTTATGTAAAAAGCACTTTAGTGTTCCCGTTGATTTTCATGCTTACCATCCCCCATGAGGCATTAGAGGATATGTATTTTTTCTTATTGTTTAGAAAACTAATTAACTTTCATTCTTATGAGTTTTATTTAGTTAATATAATCTCTGGACGTAATCCTCGCCACTTTTTCAATGAAGGAAACTAGCAACTGGACAGTGGCACCACTCATCCGAGACAGCTTTTGCATGGTGAGTTTTTTCTCCTCATGAGATCAATCTAGTAAATCTATAGTTGTCTTATATCTCATGCATCCTTTTCATGGATAGGTTAACTTGGCATTTACTTTCTAGTGATTTTGAACTACTTTGTTTGAATGTTTATTGTTTTGTCTTGTTGCTTTAAAATCTAAATTTAGCTCTCACGCATATATGCATATCTATTTTCTGAATTAGCAATTTGAAGTTGTTATCTTGATTTTTCTTTCATGTGTTTTGTGATTTAGATTGGTTCGTCTGTTGGTGGCTCTGCAAGTGTGTTTTATGGATTCAACCATGGTAAGCAAGTTGCCTCTGAAAACTTATATTTTTATATGAAACATGGTTCAGTTGTCATTTTTGTTTTGGTTATGGTACACTGTCTGCCAGTATGTTTAACTGATATGTTCTCATGCTTTTGGCCATAGAGAGCACTCATGCTAAACTTTCTTTGTAATGTGAAGATTTTTTCTTCTGAAGTTGATAATACTAAATGCATTGGCTTTTCAGTAATAAAATTATCTGTGTTGCGTGTACTCAGTTCCTAATTTTTTTTCAATTTCTGGGAGATGTTTGAAATAAATAATCAAATAATATTCTTCATAGATTTTATATTTTAATTTTCTGCTTAAATGTTCAAAGCTTTTCTTTGCCCCTCATAGTCTTTCGTTTCATGAGTTCACTTTTTTAAATCATATTAGGTTTTAGGTGAAAATTGTATTTTTCAATTATTGTAGCATCAATCCTCCATCTATATTAGTTCTTCTTGATAAATCATTTTTGCTTTTAATGATGACATATTGAATTACTTCAACTTAAATCTCTTGGTGGAATTATGATGTCTCAGTGAAATCACAAATTGAATGTAGTTAGTTTTAAGCTATGCATCTATACATACGTCATGATTTTTACTAGGTGATACAACTAATTTGGGGTATACTAGATGATTCCCTATATTTTTATATTTTTAAAAAGTACATGCATATACTGTGCGATCTATCATTATCTTGTGAACATTATTTTGTTGTATTTCGAGATTTTCCTATCTGACAATGTTCAATCACAAGGATTCTTTATTTTTCGTAGTTGCGCTAACAATTAAAATAAAAGGAAGAATGAGAACCATGGTTTTGAAGTTTTGAGGTTCAAAATGTGATTGTGTAAAAAATTTAGCAGTTTATGGCAATTCTATTTAAACATTGACAAGCTCGATTGATTTTTTATTTATTTTAGTACAAGACATGGTTGAAACTTATTTTTTTAGTGGTATATGGTGGTATATTATGTTTCATTTTCTTCAGTCAAGCACAAAATAACCAATGGCTTTACTTTTAGTAGAATCACAAACCTTAAATATGACACGACATGGCTATTTAGTTTACTAGTTTTTGAATGTCTTAGCTGTCTTTTATCTGTAGATGTAATGTCCACTTTTCTGGTTGAGTCAGCTGGAAGATCCCACTCCTTTGTAGTTTATGTCAAATGAAGCAGTGTCATACAATGATACCAATGTTTTTTTCCCTAATTTCTGTTCTTATTTAATATTCAGTTTTATATTGATATTCTACGTGACCATGCTTTTTGTTTGATCAGGGACATATATGAGATGTTATCTGTCTGTTATTTGTCTGCAATATTTGATTTATTTTTATATGGTCATCATACATCGACTTCTGTTGCAGTTATGCCTATAGTTAGGAGATTTGTGAAGGGGCCGATGTGGTTACACTTTATGATTGGGGTCAGTACTTCTTTCTTGTGAATGTGTTTTCTCATTTGAATGTGCGCATATACTTTGATAAAGCTTTAGACTTCTATCTTTCTCTTGTTATGCATATATGTATTATACTATTATCTTTATAGGTTTCATTTGGTTGGTTGTGACATCAGTTTCAAAATTGGTACCCAATAACATGTTAGTTATGATTTTTACTTGACCATTGAATGCAGTTCTTCTGCTGGGGTACATCAAGCAGGGTCGGTCATTTTTAATTCAGCACATCAGTGAATACCTAAGACTTAATTGAATTAAGTTCAAGGAGCATATTTCCTCAACCTTATTCCATGTTATAGACAGATGCCACCTCCAGTTTTTCCACTGTTATATTAGTCATATATATCTTCTATTTATGAGAAATATTTTTTGGCTACTCCATTTCTTGATTATGGTTGACTGTTTCTAGTCTATGGCTTTTGCTGAGATCTGAAGCTTTAATCCCAACATTCATGAACTTTCCTATGGGTTCCTTTAGAAAAGCTAGTTTCACTCTGCTATTAGATCTGTAGTGTACATGTGCATGTGCGGGTCTCAGTTGTTTTTAGCTTTGTACCATATTCTATTTACCAAAGTGACCTTTTATGTGAGAACTTAATTTAACATGGTATCGGTGGGCTCATTTCTGAGCATTAGAGTGATCTTTTCATGATGGTTTGACTGTTTAAAGCATAGCCCACTTCATCTTTCTTGTCAGCTGAAATACATTCAAGCTGGTAATTTTTAGTTCCCTTTGCTGACTATATTCTCTTTAGATATCTTGTTATTCATTTTTTCTTGCTAGCTATCTTATTCTATTAGTGAAATTGAAAGTTTGTTCTTTCTATTGTTGTGAGATGTATAGGTTAAAAAAGACCATAATATGGTAGAACCTTACAAACTACTATTAACTTTACAACATGGCAACCTAGGGGTGGATAAATAATATTTATTGTTTTGTGTTTTTATGCAGGCACCACCAGTGATAGTATTCTCCTCAGCTTGTGCTGGATTGGCAGGTTAGACTATCAAATAATAATCCTTTCACGCGCCCTACCTTTTTCTTGTGTTTTGCATCTTTACTTCTATTCTTTTATTTGGGAAAAAGCCCTATTGTCACAATATTTAAGGTCTTATGTTGGCAATATATTTAAATCTCGCTTTCCTTCATTGTAGCCCAAAATGATTTGTACTAGAATGTGCATTACCAAATTTAGGATTTGTAGTATTGTAAATCTTTATTATTGAAACTTAATGCAGAGTACATCATTGGTTGTCTTAGATGCCATGCTGTTTATATCCACAAAGGTTCAGATTCTAGCAATTTTTACTTGCGGTTTGATTTTTGAGCACTTTTTGTGTCATTTGTCTGATGGATAATTTTACTGAAAATGCTTCACCTGTATTATGCTTTTTGCTACTTCTTTCTACAAATGTATTAATATTTGGCTGCCAGTTGGGCAATCATTTGAGCATTTTGGTCATTTGCTTGACACAAATGGCCAGCAGTGGTGTGGACCTTCCTTTATCTGCACATTTTACTTTCTTTCCATTATTTTATTTTACTTTTACATCACTGAACCTGTTGTAACTCTGTAAACTACTTGAATTGGTAAAAGAATAGTTCTCCAAAATTATGCTAAGCTGATATTGTTAATCTTCTTTCATGTTACTTAACTTTTACAGTTCTATGTTTTTGACCCTTTTATAAATTGTGACTCCTGGCCCTATAAAATATCACGTCTCCATCCCTATTCTGTTACTGCAGATGAAAAGTTCACTGGCTTATTATACTACTACCATTTCCTCTTGAAATACTCTTTATGATATAGATGTTTTTTAGTTGCTATCGCACACTTAATTATCACCCTACAAACCCTGGCCATGACTCCGTATTTGCGTGGAGCCTTTAGTGCTACACACTAATTGTGGCACAATTCTTGCACCTCTGTGGAAATCTTGAATTACTGAATGCATGTGATTTCTTTATTTCATCTGTACTTCATACTAATTCATGGGATTCTCTCTCTATATCTACAAGTATATTTGATCAGTCTGCAATCACTATTATTAATACGGCTTTGACTATACTTATTTAGGTGGTGCTGTACCTGCTCTTGCACAACTGGTTTCTTCATCATATCACGCTGCCGTCGCCTCTTCAAATCTAGCTCGGGCGCCTTGTCAAGATGAAGCCATGCACAAAAGAAGTTCCTCCCCCTTGTAATTTATAGTTTACCTCTAAATTGTGGAACCTTTTTTGTGTTCTTTACTATAATTTGCTACTCTATAATGTTTTCCCAAGTCTTGAAAATAGTAAGACCAGTCTATATTTAGAGGTGCTGCTGCAAGCACTTGTAAATGTTTTTTTTTTTTAATTTTTTTTTTAATAAAACATATTTGTATTAAATGGCAGGTGATCAGTAAGTACATGCCATGCTTGTTCCATTCATCAACTGTGATCCATTCATTATAAATGAGAAAAATGTATTCAAATGCTTCAGAACTTGTTTATATTTTAAATTAATATATTAATTAGTTAATTATAACTAAGGTTGTAAACGGGCCGAACTTGATTGGACTGGGCCCAACTTGAATTTAGCTCGAAATAATCTAGTTTAAGCTCGAGTTTGAAATTAGCTCGAATAAGTTTGCTCGAGTTTGATTCAATTTTATTTTCAAAAGCTCGAGCTTGGCTCGATTTAGCTTGAAATTAAAAATTTATTTATATATTATTTTTGTATATTATATATTATATATTAATACTGAATATCAAATATTTTATTTATATTATATATTATATATTAATATTATTTTATTTATATTATATATTATATATTAATATTTATATTATATATTAATATATTAATATTAAATTTCGAGTTTTCGAACTGAGCTTGATCGAGCTCGGCTCGAAAGCTTGAAATTCCTAGCTGAGTTCGAGCTTTGACCAAACCGATCTCAAGCTGCTTACGAACAACTACAACTTGATCGTTTGATAGTTCTAATTATAACTATTAAACTAAATTAGAGCAAGGATAAAATTTAAAAAAATTAAGTAACATCATTTAAGAGCTAAAAACCCAATTGTGTTGTGAGTAATCTCATTTTCTTGTAAAATAAAATAGTGGGTAAATTCCCTATTAGTCCCTAGTATTATTTGACACTATTTTCCACCCAAAACACACACCCCAAAAATACTATTATACTACACTCCTACACACCCCCAAGGACCTATAGGCAATTTGGGCACTATTTAAAGGATTTATAATTAATTCCTATTAAAATAGTTCAGGGAGTGGAATGAAAAAATAAAAAAATATAAAGTGAAAAATGTGGACCAAAAATAAAATTTGGAATTTGAAAGGGTGTAACATGTAAAAAATCCGAAAATATTGCATGTTTTCTTATTTATTTGTCTGCTTTCTTTGTTTGAAAGCCGCCGGTTTCATGTTTGTTTCCGATCGAGAGATGAGATTCATGGGAGCGGATCTTCGAGTCTCCCTCGCGATCTCATTGCTTTCTCTTCTTTGGGTTTCTGGATTGGCCGTTGTTCCTTTGAAGGATTCGTTGGGCATAGCTCCCCAAGGTACAATTATGCTTCAAAATTTCAGTATTTTTTCCTCTTTCTGCTTGGAGATAGATTGGTTTGCGAATTTTTGGGCTTGATTCATCAGATAAGGGTTATTATGAGTCCAGCGTGATCCAATGCAAGGACGGATCAAAGAAGTTCACCAAAGAGAAGCTCAACGATGAGTTCTGTGATTGTCCGGATGGAACTGATGAACCAGGTCAGTTAAATGTCCCCTTTTTGTATATTTTTCTGGAATTTATGGTATGTATATGTTTTTTTACTTCTAATTTTCTTTCTTCTTTTTCTTTTTATTTTATTTTATTTTTATTTTTGGATTTGCAGGAACTTCAGCCTGTCCTGAAGGGAAGTTTTACTGCCGGAATGAGGGTCATATCCCTCTTACGATCTTTTCTTCCAGAGTAAATGATGGTATTTGTGGTAAGAGCAATGCTTTTTCTGGTTGATAGTTCAGTGCGTCCTGATATATTATGCTCTTGATTTTTGGTAACTTGGAGCAATTGTTTGTCAAAAGCTGGAATTACTCCTGGCTTTTCTTGGAATGGCTAATGGTAGTTTTATGGATTAATGTAGTGAAGGACTTATATTGGACAAAATTAGAGGTTAATTACCAATGGCCGTGATGGCCTATTGGTACCGGGTTCCCTTGCTAAGAGGTGGGCCTCAATCTTCGTGGACGGGTCCAGGGATCGAGCCCCTCCTCTTGCAAGGTGTCGGTGCAATTACATTAAACGGGTTCCGCACCTTCTGCCCATCCTTGACTTCCTTTGGGGGGCGCTTGTCGCCTTTGTCAAAAAAAAAAAAAAATTAGAGGTTCATTGTTGGTGAATTTGAGTGATAATTCATGCCAAGGTCCATCTAATGGGCCAGTGACCAGATAGAATCCATACAAAAAGGAACAAATTTAAAATTTTGTTTATAAACTTGCGTCTGCTGTTCTTTATCAGTGTTGTTAATCTTACCAAATTAAGTTTCACAATTTCTTTGACTGACTTCTTGAGAAACTTTTTCTTTCTGCAGACTAGTTTTGCTGATATATTAAGCTGTTAGCTCAATTCTGTACTCATGTTGTTGTATACAGATTGCTGTGATGGAAGTGATGAATATCAGAGTGGCATAAAGTGTCCCAATACTTGTTGGAAAGCTGGGAAAGCAGCTCAAGAAAATTTGAAGAAGAGGATAGCAACTTATCTGGAAGGAGTTAAGATACGGAAGAAGGATGTGGAAAAGGCAACAAATGCATTTGCTAAAGATGAAGCAGACTTAGCAAAACTAAAAGCTGAAGAGGAGTCACTTAGGGGGCTAGTTCAGAAGCTTAAAGGTGTGACCTTGTTGATGGCCTATGCAGATGTTGTCATTCAGGTTTTTGCTTCCTTACATGGATGATAATATGTAATCTGTCCTGCTGTTTGCCACTTCATGCTTTGACATTTACTTTTCCTTAATATTCAATTGTTACCTGAACTTTAAGACACTTAGTATTCTGTTACCTGAACTTTTTAGACACTTCACTCATTAAGAAGAGCCACTGGTTTAGGTCCTACATGCTGTTGGCCTGATTTTAAGCTGTAATTCGCCCTGGATGAACCTTGTTTAATTGTTTCGATTCATTGAATTGTTCTCAGTAATGTGATGTTTTAGTCCTTCTATATTAGTCAGTTTAGCCACATGATTTCATGAATTGTAAAAAAATAATTATAAGTTGAAGTTTATATCTGGTACTGACATTAGATCTGCACCATGCCCCATTAGCCATCTTTCAGAATTCGAAGTATGAACTTAGATTTTAGTTTATACTTGTTGACTCCTTTATTAGTGATTAAAGAAAATTTCTTATTTTACCTTGCAGAATGGAATTACATATTGATAGACCAGGCTGACCAAGTTATTTTCATAATTTCAACCATAATTAGAAGAAACAAGATATATGAATAAGTTTTGTATTTTAGTCATTCTTAGATCTTGTCATGTAGAAAACAAAGAACGGATTGATCTGGCAGAGGAGGAAGAGCGTAAAAGGAAAGAGAAAGAAAAGAGGTTGAGGGAAGAAGGTGAGAAAGCCAATGAGCAAGAAATAGCTCCTGAGGAAACTTTGCATGGTATTGACGCGCCTCATGAACTTTCAGCTTCTCCAGAGAAGGTAATTTTTTATTGTTGACTTTCCTACAACTTAATAGGTAGCCGTGGTAGAAACTTCTATATCAGTTAAATTTTTGCATGCGAAGCCTGAGATGCATATGCAATCAGCTAATAAAGTTAGTGATAATCTTGTTTGATTTGCATAGTACATTTATTCTTCAGTCATAAAGATGCTAACCATCTTTTCCGGACACTATTCAATTATATTAGATGAGTTTTATGCACACCAACTTGAATTTTCCTAGAAGACTTCATCTCTGACTATTTTCTTGATACTTTCTAACTTTAAATAGTTTTATACTTATAGATAGTAGAATTTTGCACATTGACGTGTTGAATCTGTCTTTATATAGCTAGAAAGAGAGGATTTTTGTTTTAATTAATATAGCAGGATAGCATATTTGAGTGACTTAGAAGAATCACAAAAAAAACAAATAAATACTGATTTATATTCTTGGATTATGTCTTTGTAAATGTAAATATTACACTCATTGTTCATCTTGTATAGCATGCTGTTAGATGGATTTGTGAAATATGAATTAATTAGAGAACTTCAATAATATAAGAATATCAGAGGAAAGCACTCCTGTGGGGATGTTGAGCTTATTTTGTAGATCTTTTCTTTTCTTTTGTAAAAAGAAGAGTAAACTTCGGGTAAAATCAAAATGAACAGGAAATAAGATTTTGAACATATCTCATGATCTAAAATATAGGGCAGCTGTTTAGTAGGCATTGTGGCTCTTATTAGGTTGTGGTCCAATCTTCTTCTGGTCATTGTAGGATTGCCAATAACTTGCTTGACATGGGCTGTATTGTTGGTATGCATTCCCATGTCTTTCTCATACGCTTTACTTGACTTCGCCATGTTAATAAACCTTTTAGCTTTTCTTTCAGGGCACAAACAATTTCGTAATTCGTTACAACTAAATGGTACTCATACGTTCATGATTAGTCATGTACTATCATCTAGTTCTCTTTTTTTGTGATAGGATTATCTGGGTCACAGCCATGATACTTCAGTTGAATCTGAAATGAACCATAATGCTGGAGCTAAGTTATCAGAAAGTCATAAAGGGGAGCAGGTATATAATACTTTCTCCTGTGACTGATAATTTCGTGTGGAATTTGATTTTAGAAGGTTGCAACTTTAATCTTTTGGAAGTACTATTATACTTTTATTTATTTTTAAGCATGTGGAGGAAATATATAATGATAATGATATCAGTGTGAAAACTGGACACAATAATGATGCTATAATTGGTGACATGTCATCTAATAATGTATTTCAGGTTTTGGATAGTCCTTTATAATTGTGGGATTTTCTTTGTTTAATTTTGTAATTTTCATAGACAATCTTTCAGCTCCCTTGACCCACTTGAGTCTTGTGCTAGCATGTAGATGACCCACCATTTAAAACTGAAGCTAGTGCTGAGACTGAAAGTAAGGAGGCATCTCCTGAACATGTAACCGATCAGGTAATTGGATTGGTTTCTGTAGTCATCTGCCTGCTTGCAAATTTCAATCATTTTGTACCTTCAGTGTTTTTTTTAAAAAAAAAATTCAGAAAGTAATTCCATTAAATTTTGCTTTTAAGCTTTTAATCGGCGAGCATGGACACATGAGACTCACTATGATGGCAGCATGATTGTTGCCGAATGGCGGAATAAAAAAAATCCAGACACTAAGAGTTTGACTACCCATCTGGGTTTCACACACACACACACACACACACACACACACACACACACACACACACACACACATACACACACACACACTCTGATGCAATATTGATATCTGTCAACTTGATCTAAATGTTAAATGTTGTGCTCTTTCAGGCTCAAGGAGATTCCTTTGATACTGAGAAGTTGTCAAAGGAAGAGTTGGGTCGTCTTGTGGCTTCTCGATGGACTGGTGAAAATGCTGAACAGAAGATGGATGTAGATACTACAGCTAAAGAAGAGCATAATGATGATAGTAATCCTGGTACATCAAACAGTGCCAATGTGAAAGGATCGGATGATGGCTATACTTCAGGAGCAGATATAGATAGGAAATATGATGGTGATGATGATGATGATGGATTTGATGATGATGATGATGATGATGGATTTGAAGATGATCGTGGTGATACTAGTGAATCTTTTAATCCTGATGATGATGGTGAGAGAACTGAATTTTCAGGTTTGTTTTCCTGGTGTTCGATAGAAAATAATCTATTTCCTTCTGCCAGTTATGTTTTGCATTTGTTTATTTCTTGAGAAGTATGTCTTATTATTTCTTTAAATTCAGATTTTAATGGATCATCTACATCATCTTGGCTGGAAAAGCTTCAGCAGACTATCCAAAATGTTTTACAAGCTTTTAACTTTTTCAAAACTCCAGTGGACGTCTCAGGTAATATTTTCTGTTATGAAGTCATTTTAAAGATTGAAGATGGTGTTACTTATCTTATGTAATTGTTCTTTTAGAGGGTGCTCGTCTTCGGAAAGAGTATGATGATTTGAGTTCAAAGTTGTCAAAACTTCGATCAAGAATTTCTAGTCTTACTGACAAGCTAAAGCATGACTTTGGTGAGTAGGATAATATGATTTAGTTTTATAACTATTTATCTTTCTGCTGAGTTCCATACAACATATGAATTCTATTTGCTTGATGTGCAGCATTACATTTGACAACTTGCATTAGGAAGACGGATGCTTGGTCTTTTTTATTATATTATTATTTTATTCATGAATAATTATTTTTTAACATGAATTTAGCACTTAAGCAAGTTAGCTCATCAATATTGTCTACATTGATAAGTTGTTTGCAAGTTTTATGACCTCTTTCTTCTATTACTATACAAAGTTTTCAAGTAGGAGCAATTTGAATTATTATTTACCTATTGAGTTTAATTCTGTATAGTACTAGTTACACCTCAAGTATACGATTAAATAATCTTTATCAACTACCCGATAACATCTCACTCTTAGATTCAAACTTCCTGCATTGATCAATTCGAGTTTAGCTAGAAGAATGAAATAGTTCCACTCACATTAAGACGCTTGAGGCATTCAAGGGAAGGGGGGAGAAGAAACATTTTTTAAGAGCATATATTATTTGAGACATACTCTAATTGATTGCTAAATTCTGTTATCTTCTAACTAGGGAAGGAGAAGGAATTTTACTCATTCTATGGCCAGTGCTTTGAGAGCAAGCAGAACAAGTATTAACCATTGTTCTTTTTCTTTGTTCAAACTATTATGCCATCCTTGGTATAATACTAATGAATTTCATCCAATACTTTTGATTTTTGGCAATTCTCTTCCTAGGTATGTTTACAAGGTCTGCCCATTCAAGCAAGCTACCCAGGTTGAAGGCCATAGTACTACCCGATTGGGGTAAGTTTCCATTTGAGCTATTTTTCTCATTTTAAAAAGGTAACTGTAACCCATGATCAAAGTCTTGTCCTGGCCTTCCTCACATTGAATTAGTATGTGCATGGTAATCAAGTAACTCTTTTTCAGATGTTCAGCCTGTTCTTACTTTCACAGTCTTACTGCATTTTCCTTTAATGAAAGCACTGTCCTTTTCATACGTTTCAAATCGTTTGGCCAATTTTCCTGTCTTGGTGCTACTTAGGTCCAAAAATCTTTTACAAAGACAGGTGAGGACATATTACTAAACTGTACTAAACTGATTTGTTGTTCACGGTTAGACCTAAATCAGTATTATTGTAACTGTTGTGTCGGGTCTTCAGATTTTAGAAAATTGGAAACACATGCAATTTCATACTCATACTCTTGAACTCCAAAATAAAATATCAGTTCTCATCTCATTTCTCTGACCAGGAACTGGGATAAATTCGAAGATTCCTACACAATCATGCATTTTTCTAGTGGGGATAAATGCTGGAATGGTCCTCATAGAAGCTTAAAGGTACATAGATGATTTCTGATCAAGATAGCATTTTTTTTTCTTTTGTTCTTCTAGTGAGATATAGATCCTCATCAAAGGCTTTTCCTTCGCAGGTTAGGCTCCACTGTGGATTGAAAAATGAGCTAACTGACATAGATGAACCAAGCAGATGCGAGTGAGAAAAATATCTTAGTACAACCTACTTTAATTTTTCTCATTTATAATCTCATATAGGTAATAATACTGTTCATTGTAGATACATAGCCACACTGTCAACACCTGCTGTATGTACAGAAGAAAAGCTAGAGGTATTTGCTACTCCAATCTAACACTAAAGTTGCTTGTATTTTCTCCCACAAACCATGAAGGTTAATGGTGGTAAATCTTACAGGAACTGCAGCAGAAACTCGATCAAATGAACTCCAACCAACCATCAAGTCATGATGAGCTTTAAATTTATGGTTGTATCACTAAAGGGCCATCAATCTTTAAAGGATTTTGATTATGAGAAAGTACAAGTTCAAAATTTTGAGTTCTCAATATTGAGCATGTTGTTTGTGTTAGGGGAAATTATATTTATTAATTTAATCGAATCCTCTTAATTTCTTGTATTACTGACTTGATGAATGAATAATTATTCAAGACATTGTACAATAACTCAAGATGTGCCTTAAAACTTGAACAGATTCCAATGAACCTTCGGTACTAGACGACATGTTAATGAAACTCTAGTGTCGGTGCGGTTAAAGTTGGTTTCATCATTGGTGCTGTTAAATTCGGCTTCTAAGCTTGAAGATTGTTTTTGTTCTTGTAGTTTCGTACACTCTGAAACATTCAAAACCTGAGAGGAAAACAAGAAAAATTGGAAGTTCAGTAATCAGCAGCTATCTATAACTAAGAAGAAAGGATCGGTCATACCGTATCTAATCTGTGCAACTTAGTATCTTGTATGCCATGGAGATAATCTGAATGATGAAAGAAAAATAAAAATTGTCGTTGTGAGGAAACAAAATCTCTGTGAAACTTGAAAATGAAGTGGTAATTCGCATTAAAGTTCTACCAGAATATGCCTGATCTTTGAATATCAACAAACTGCAAGGCATCAACAGAAGTGAGCAAGGAGATTTCCCATCCTTTATTTTGATTAACAATTCATCTTGAGGTTCATCACCCTTGACTTCCTCTGCTTTTCTCTGAATTGTCAAATCTTCACCAAGAGATTCTTCTATATTTGCACATTCTCTTAATTTTGGATGTGGAGTAAAATTAATAACAACAGGAGACTTGAGAGATAATATCGCAACAACAGGAAAATAGGCAGGACCATCTTGGTGCGGCTGAATGGCAGAATATATAAGTGGAGAGTTAAACAGATTAGTATTGGCTCAAATGAAACACGACAAGAAAAAAATATGGTGCTTAAAGAATTAAAAGCATTAGATACAAACCATAATGCCCTGATCTGGAAGATATTCGTTGATGAGAACATGGTTAAGTTCTGAAGGAAACAAGCGAGTATGTTGACAAATGCGTCCAGTGACCTTTTTCAACCAAGAAGGCACTGCAACAACTTAAACTAGTTAATAGGCTTTATAGGCGCATCATATTAGTGAATGTGTCATGTAAATGATTAAGTGGAACAAAAGGAGTTCTTTTGAGCATGAACAGCATGCTGCAGCCTTCAGACAAGAAGAACATCAAGATAGTAAGTAATAAATAAATAGGACGACATTCACTCTGGTTCTACAAAAAATTTTAAATATCAGTGCATTTGGTTTAGGTAATTCATTGCATCGAATATATTATTGGTTGTCAAGAGTCATCCTTCAGTTCACCAGACAGGCTTTCACTCAAATTGAAAAGCTAGATTTTCCCCCTTGTCAACCGTCCATACCTCTAATCAGCACTCTGTGTGTTTTGATCTTGGTCACAAGCATTTCCCTAGCTTCAACAAACTTCAGAACTTGTTATGTTCTTGGGTGCATTTGTTCTATCTATGCAATCATAAGATGCTGAGACTTTTGGGTAATCCATTGATATAGAAATTTGATACTTTTTATCTTACTTAGCAGCTACAACTGAATATATCTTCAATTCATAACAGTGTGTCATCACATATTCATTTTTAGCAAATTTCAGGCTGAAACTCCTAAAATTAATGCCATATCTGAATAAAAAAAGATGTCATAAGATAAACAAGAGAACAATTTGCATTCTATCATAAAATCCAGAATGCTAGGCAATTCCACAAACAGTTGAAAGGCATAACATCCAAGATAGGAGAGACTAACATATCCTGTCAAATTTCAACTCATTGATCCAACTAAAACCAAGTATATTAGATGTAAAAACTAATAGCAGCAACAAATAAAAAGAAAAACTGAACCATATTCAAGTAGATTCTATAAAAGAAGGGATTTTGAAACATGAAAGAGATAGAATCAAACTTTTCCACTCACAGTCTTGTGGCAAGAGACCCTTTTCATGCACAACTCCCCCTGTAATTCAACCACCAACAACAAAACATCAGCACACAATGCAAGAAAATAAAGATTATATAACTGCAAAACAAAGTACTATATGTTATACCCCAGTTCTGCAACCTCCTGTTTTTCAGGTTTTTCCACTTAGATGCTGGTACCTCATAAATCTGAATATGACCCAAAAGCAAGAAATCACCTATACATGAAAAAACAAAAAAAGGTAGAAGATTAATGGAAGGAAAGAGAGGGATAGAAAGATTATTACATGGTGGAGAAGCTGGGCTTGTTCAGAGTCTGTGATGAAGTTTGGGATGTAGATCAAAGTGGGTAGATCTCCCACAACATAGTCTTTGATGTTTAACTCTTGTTGCTCACTCTGTTCATCATCAATCCCCTTCATCCTTTTTCTAATTGTGTGTGTGTTTCGTGGATGTCTTCTGTTTACATGTTTCATATACATAACATTGCTGTGTTTATTTTCTAATTATTAGCAGACCCAAAAATAACCTTTATTTATTTTCCTGAATTTTAAGTATTTAATACATATTTCCAATTTCTTAAAAACATTTATTAAATCAAAATATAGAATTGGTTATCCTAATATTAAATATCAATCATTAGTTACAAAATATAGATTGAATTAAAACTGAAGGGAATGCCTGATTTTTTTTTAAAAAAAACCTGATTTCCAAAGAATCCTAGTTTTAAAAGTAAAAAAAAATAATTAAATTAGTTTTTTTTAAATAGATTTAACAATTCCATACATCTATTAGCCTAGCCCAAAATAAAGGTGTCAACTGGGTTGTGTGCTCACTGCCCAAGTGTAGGATTTGGGTTGGTGCCCATGTGGCCCATGGGCTGGCATAGTCCGCACGCACAATAATTTGGCGGGCCTAGTCTATCAAAGTTATTTTCATTTTAATCCTTTTTAAACCCTTAAATATCTAAAAAAAAAACATCATAACAACTATAAAATAGTTAAATTTGAATTTTATAAACTTTTTAGATTTTTTTGGATTTTTTGAGGATTTTCTGAGTTTTTTATTGTTATTTTTTTAATTTTAGTCGTTCGGACCGCCACAAGCCGGCCCAGCACAAGTCCACACAGGCCGGGCCTCGTGTAGGGCCAGGCAGCGGGTTGTGGCTCATGCCGTGCCTTCTGTAGGGCCAGTCAGTGGGCCATGCCTGTTTGGCACAATCTGTAACACTTATATAGCCCATAGAAATATTTTGGACACGTGGAAACATTCCACAAACTATGTGGAATTATAAAAAGCCAAGGAGTTTTTTGTAATTACCCAAAACACTGTAGAGGTGAATGATAAAGAAAAACAAAAATTAACTGGTGACACCAACAACCATAATGGCCTATTAATACTGGATTCCGTTACTAAGAGGTGGGTTTTGATTTTCGTGGATGGGTCCTGCGATCAAACCTCTCCTCTTGCAAAATGTGAGTTCAGTTATATTAAACAGTACTGCACCTATTATCCATTCTTAACTATATCTAGGGGGTGCTTGTCACCTCTGTCTTAAAATAAAAAAAAATTGATTGGCGACCGGTTCACTGAAACTCCAAAGTCTAAATTGAGAATAGAAATAAAACAGTTAGTTGGTAGGTCCATGTCATTTGACCAAGGGAGTTCACTGAACCTCCAAAGTCCAAACTGGTTTGGTTTCCTATAACATCAACATATAGAAATAATATAGTAATTGAACCACAACTTGACGTATGTGATGACATCATATCAAACCAGGCCAATTCATCCTGATAGACATACAAGCATATGATATATATGATATATATAGCTTGCCCCATTTCAATAATCTTATCAAAAGATCATAGAAAACTTCATCAACAATTAATAATGTCAAGGAGAAACCTTAACAACCAAGTAGTAGACTTGCTCAGTTCTCACAAATAATGTATAAAAGACCAACAATGGCAAAGCAGAGCAAAGCAAAGAGTGAGGGATTAATGGGTGAAGAAGTGAAGTTGTTTGGGGCCTGGGGGAGCCCCTTCAGCAGGAGAGTAGAGCTTGCACTGAAGCTGAAGAGTGTTCCTTTTGAGTACATTGAGGAAGATCTTGCCAACAAGAGCCCTTTGCTTATACAGTACAACCCTGTGCACAAGAAGGTCCCTGTGCTCCTTCACGGCAGCCGCCCGGTGATCGAATCGACGGTCATCCTTGAGTACATTGATGAGACTTGGGATGGAAACTGTACCATACTGCCCAAGGATCCTTTTGAAAGAGCCATGGCTCGCTTCTGGGTCAAGTACATTGATGACAAGGTGATGTATATACTTATTGAATGAATTTTTTTTTTTTTAATAAATGTGAACAAGCCACTAAAAGCGTCTCACAAGACGGATTAGTCATTTTTTTTGTGAAAGTTGGTAATGATTTATTGTTGATAAAACTTTTGTGGGCAGTTATTCAGTGCAGTGTGGATGTCATGCTGGAGTGAAGGAGAGATGCAAAAGAACTTCATGGAACAATCAAAGGAATACTTAGGGTTGCTTGAGAATGAGCTCAAAGGGAAGAAGTTCTTTGGAGGGGATACTATAGGAATGGTGGACATTGCTGCTAACTTCATAGCTTTCTGGGCAATTGTTCTCCAAGAAGTGGCAGGAATAAGCTTGATCAATGAGGAAAAACACCCAATTTTGTGCAAATGGATTGAAGAGTTCCTCAGCTGTCAAGTTGTGAAGGAATGCCTTCCTGAGAGAGAGAAGCTGCTTGCCTATTTCCATGACAAAAAGGAAGCTATTTTGGACAAAAAAGCTCCTGTTTACTGATGGGGATTGAAAAGTAGCAGTGTTTGTAGCACTATGAATAAGATTGGCATAATATGTAGCATCTTGTCCTTGTGTGATTCTTCTCATCACTAGTCTTGCCAATTGCCATGCTTGCATAACAATGTTTGAGTGAATGATAGATGACAATTGAAAGCTAGTCATTTGTCTTGATAAAGATATATAATTAATAGCATTTCTTAGTCTTATCTTTTATCAATCATAAAGGTTTGAAAGGATTAAGATTTACTTGTGTTTTTCTTTCTCACATAAACTTAAACATCCTTGTCAAAAGATAAACTAGTTTAACTTGTCACTTCTTTTAAGATAAACCATAATTTAAGAGTACAAGATGAAAGCTATATATCGAAAACAATTAAATAAATCATAAGAACAAGATCCAAGAATTGCACTAAGTTTTTTTCTCATTCATATCCTTTCCATCCCATTAATGATGATAATATAGATTCTTAATTAGCTTGTTCTTGTGTTAAATCAATCTTTTGAAGGAACAAATAAGTTGATAAGACACCTCAAATTATCAGCCATAAATTGTGCTAAAGAAAAATCCACTTTCTTTCTGTCCACAAAGAACAAACTTAGAGATTCAAACATTGATAAGTTCTCCACTCTGTGAAAACCGACAAACTAATAAATCAATTAAAAGAGTTGTAAAATCTAATAGATAAGTATATATTTTTCTTAGCTTAGGGATGAATGCAAACAAAATAGACTTATCTGGTGGATTTGATAGCTTCCAAATTTGCTTTTTGATTTCTAAGTAGGTGATAATAAAATTTTATCTTTCTTCACACATTTGACACATGGGGGTTGGGAGTCTAAAGTTGTTTATTTTTCAACTCTATCCATTCTCATCATTGATGGATATATATAACCACAAAAGAGTGGGGGGGTTTTATCCAAATTACTAAAAGAACAATGTGCTTTGAATCTCTAATTCATTGAATTGGTGTCTTATTCAATACCTTTATTTCATATCTATCATATTTGATGTTTGTAAAGGAGGTTCTTTTGGCATAAAATCAACAAAAGATGATCCTCTGCTGCAGTGGTTTCACACAGCCAATTTTCTTTGTCCTTTCTGTCCACTATATTATATCCATGATGTTTCCAACTTTTCCAAGACAATGACATTATTAATTTTCATATTTATATATAAACTCAAGTCGGAAAATAGTTGTAAATTACTAAACACATATTTATATGATTAAGATTAAAAGTTTGAACTGATAGAAGGATAGATACATCATTTATATATATATAGATACAAATTTATTAATTATGCATTTTATTGATTAGAGAGGAACATCTGTATTTCTAAATCCAGATCCCAAACTAAAAATTTCAATCGAAGTTACCTTCTTTTGAAAATCTGGAGCAAACCAAATTAATTAGAATCATCATTCGGTGATTCAGACACCAATACAATCATATATGTTTCCATATGAGGAGGGATATCAATCCTCCGCGATTGATTCGATTTCATTTGTAATCTCGTCAAACTTGTAAAATATAAATCTATATATTTGATGAATGAAATAAATGACAATGTTTCGAATTCTTCACAGTGTTCAATATTCGGCCGCTTGAGGTAAACACAACTTTTCATATCTGGTTTTTAAAATTCTCAAACTAAACAACATACTCTTTGAGGTTGAGACTTGAGGGTTCGAATCATGCCTGTGTTAAAAATGAATAAATAAATAAATTTGCTTCTTCACATGTTACAAGAAACACACAACATAAATACAGAGCAAAATTCTCAATTCTCTCCACAGCAGGACATCTCTAGCTCCACATTCTTTCTTATCTGAGGCTAAATGGAAACAATCCACAGTGACAGTACCCACAAAGATGAAGATCAATCAAGTCAATATCTCATAAGATTGCAATTGTGCACAAGTGGAACACTTTGGTTTCGAAACATTGGCTGCTTCCAAAAGATAATCATCAACAGCCATGCACATCTTACCAATTCTGGCTTTTTAGTGCACCCTGATTTGGCATTTAGATAGGATTAAATTTTTCAACATTATCTGATCAGCTCCACCTCATTAGAACTCATGATTTGCGTGTATAGATTCTTCAAGATTATCTCATCATCTCCCTCTCATCAGAACTCATGATTTACGTGTATAAATATAGCCTTAAGGTTCTTTCCTGAAATCTAAAGCAGTCTCTGTTTCACCATTAATTAATGGCTACAGGCAAAGGTGTGACACTCTATGGAATGTGGGCAAGCCCTGCAGTTCGGCGAGTGGAGTGGGCACTGAAG
The DNA here is from genome assembly GCA_026586065.1 of Dioscorea zingiberensis. NCBI lineage: Eukaryota > Viridiplantae > Streptophyta > Magnoliopsida > Dioscoreales > Dioscoreaceae > Dioscorea > Dioscorea zingiberensis. Next base: position 63,875,932 of record CM048820.1, on the reverse strand, counting down.
AAAAAGGGGATTAACTATGAGTACATAGAAGAGGATCTTTCCAACAAGAGCCCTGCACTTCTTCAGTTCAATCCCATTACTAAGCAGGTCCCTGTTTTTGTGCATGATGGAAAGCCAGTCATTGAGTCACTTGTGATTATTGAATACATTGATGAAGTTTGGAAGAACAACCCCATCTTGCCTAAAGATCCATATGAGCGTGCCAGGGCTCAGTTTTGGGCAGCATTTTCAGAAGTCCAGGTGATTTCTCTTTTCTTTTTCTTTTTTTGGTTTTGTTTTTTTGTTTATCTGGATTTGTTTTAAGTTTAGGTGTATTATTGGCTCTGATATCATTTTAAATGGATCTTTGCAGTGCCGAGAAGCAGTAAGAAAAGTGTACTTTGCTGAAGAAGAAGAAGCGAAAGAGAAAGCAATGGAACATTTGGAGGAGATGATAAGAGCGATAGATCAAGAACTCAAGGGTAAGAAGTTCTTTGCAGGAGATTCCATTGGATATCTGGACATGGTGTTTGGTTGGATGGCTTTCTGGTTGGACATAGCTGAAGAGGTGGCAAGTTTCAAAGTGGTTAATTCTAAGAAGTTCCCGAGCTTCACTTCATGGATTCACAGCTTCCTCCATGATCCTTTGATCAAAGAGAACCTTCCTCCTCGAGAAAAAACACTGGAGTTTTTCCGAGATTTCAGAAAACTCCATCTTCCTTCTTCCAAATGATGCAAGCATTGAGAAAACTTTTCTGTTTCATCCTTATGTATTGCAGCAATAAGTGATGTGATTTTGGCTTGAGTTTACTCTTATTAGATAATGTAGAAATTTAGACAACTTTCACAAAAAAAAAGGTTGGATCTCACATTCTATATTAAAACTGAGGGATAAAAAAGATAATATAGCAATGTTTTTTTAACAATGAAGTACTTGGGTTTACATCAAAACAGAGGAAAGAAATTTTCTCCACCATATACTGGGTATTTAGCAAAGCATGAAGCTGACATTACTGAAGGATCATCATCACTAGGCCTGAGTTTGGACTTCACTGAATAGCTCTCAACAGAGTCCATTAGTTGATCAATCAATTCAGGCACGTTATCCGCGTCATATCGGCCGATATGCAAGTGCTTGAGATTGGGGAATGCACCATCCTGGAGGTTGGACAAGAGGAGTTCATCATCCATGTCCATCCTCAGATGCTTAACAGTGGGAAAGGTGGATGGCAGCTCTCTCAGATTTGGACATGAGTCCAGAGTCAGCTTGGTAAGACAAGGAAAGAGTTCTCCTTCAATTGTTCCTGACCACTCTTCCAGCAGTAGCATGCTTGATAGCTCAAGTTCCTCTAAAACAGGGAATGCAGCATTGCTTCCATAGAAGTCAAAGTCTATGCATCTGATAGCACAGAGGAGGCTGAGGCTGAGGACCTTGAGATGAGGTAGCTGCCCCAACCGTGGAAGAGTCTCGCATCGAATGCAGGAACTTAGAGTTAATTTAACGAGATTGGGAACCAGCGATAAGTCCATCATCCAGCAAGGGAACTTCTTTCCCACATAACCTTCAATTTCTAAGTCCTTGATGCTTGTGTCTGGTTGCAGGTTTTCAAGCACACCATCAACAAGATCAGCTTCAGGAACCATGTCATGCAAGATGAGGAATTCAATCACATAGCTGTTGAATTCCTCATGTTCACTCAGCTCATCACTGGATTGTCTGGGTGTTCTATAGGCATCCTTGTTCCATGATAATCTCAGGGACCGAAGACCCTGCTTCTCCTTAAGATTGGCCTCCTTAGCCTCATCAGCATCTCTGACATTCTCGAGATGTTTTACATGAAGTTCACCTTCAATGTTGAGGCTGCCCAATTCTCTGATGCTACAACCAGTCTTTCCACCAACTATAAATATAGGCAATGTTCGCAGATTAGTTAACTGCCCTATCCCGGCAGGAATGCAAGTCAGCTCAGCACAACTGTTTATTTTCAGATGAATGAGGCTTTTCATATCCTTCGCCTTAACTGGAAGCTCACACACGGAATAACAATGTCTAAGTCCCAAAATTTGCAGGTTTGAGAGGCGGCTCAATGATTCTGGCAATGCTTGAATATACTGGCAGAGGGACAAGTCAAGCTTCCTCAAATTCTCAAGGAAACCAATGGAGCTCGGCAATGACCGCAGACATAAGCAACCTTCAAGATCCAAGCTTGATAGGTTAGAGAGCTGACCGATAGAGTCCGGCAACATCCGAAGCCTCCGACAACAAGACAGGTCCAATGTCTGGAGGTTCTGAAGGAGGCCAATGCATGATGGTACTTCTTCAAGGTTGGTGCTGGAGAGGTCGAGGTACCTCAGATGTTTAAGCTTTCTTACCAAAACTGGTATTTCTTTTATCATGGGGTAGCGGCTTAGATGCAATGCTCGCAGGAGCTTTAGATTGGAGAAGATCTCACCTAGCTCTGCCGGCTTTGATGCTTCCTCTTTCTTGGGATCTTTTTGCTCTTCCCAGCTTCCTCCTTCATTTAAACACAAAACTCGTGCCATGTTATTATCTCCCAGGTTTTTCATGTCCCCTTGTGCGATGAAGTAGAAGCTGCGCAGCTTGTTATTTGCTTTGCTGAGAAATGGTAATGGCTGGGACTTTGATATTGGCCTGTCATAAACGAATGACAAGTAGCGAGAGCCTTGGCGAATAGCATATCCTGAAGCTGCCTCAGCGATGGTGCTCTCTTCACCTGCAACAGAGCGAGCAAGATCATGCAAAAGGTCATGCATCTTTACCTGTCTCACCACACCATCCCTGTCTTCAATCCCATCTTCAAAGATCGACCTGGCCAGCAACTCCTCTATGTATCGATCCCCCATGTCCTCCGGTTGTGTGCTTGTTCCTTCAACTGAATTATGATGGTGGCTTAACAACAAACCCTCTGCCATCCACAGCTGAACCAGTGTCTCCTTCCTGATCTCGTAGTTCTTTGGGAATATAGAGCAGTAGGCGAAGCAAGGCTTGAGAAGTGAAGGCAAGTGGTTGTAGCTCAACCTCAAGGATGGCAGGATCTCATTCTCATTCTCAGGCAATCTCCAAACCTCATTCTCCTTCACAGTCAGCCACTCCCTCTCTCCTCTTCTGAAACGCATCAGACTTCCCAGAGCTTTGGCCGCCAAAGGAAGTCCTCCGCACTTGCTCACTATATCCTTACCAATGGCAACCAAGTTCGTTGTCTTCACGGCACCACCCAACCCAAACGCCCTCTTCTCGAACAAAGCCCAGCAGTCTTCTTCTGATAACCCTGTCAGCAAGTGCGGAGGTACTGTGCCCATAATGGAAGCCACTCTAGCACTCCTGGTGGTCACTATGAGCTTACCATTACAACCAGTGAGCAGGCCTCTCAACTTCTCCCACTTCGCATGGTTCTCATTCCAGACATCATCCAGAACGAGCAAGAACCTCTCTCCTTTCAGATTTTTCCTTAAACTCCTCTGCAACGAGTTCATGTCTTTGAGATTGCATTCGTTCTCAGTCAAGGATTCTATGATTGATCTCGTAAGCCTCTTGCTGTCAAACTCATCAGAAACACAGAGCCATATCCTTCGCTGGAAATGCCCGCACACCCTCTCGTCATTGAAGGCGAGTTGCGCGAGTGTTGTCTTGCCGAGTCCTCCGAGACCGACGATAGGTATAACATCAGGATCAGCAGCTTCACTTGATGACGAGGAGTGGATCAAAAAATCCACAATCTTCTCCTTGTCATCATCCCGACCATAGACCTCAGATTCGTCAACGAACGAACCGGTCTCCTCTCGCTCAGCGATCTCCTCCTTCACACCTCCTCCTCCTCTCAGGTCAAACATGGTCTTCTCCTCGGCGATCTCATCCAGTCTCTTCATGATCTCCTTCATCTTGTCGGCCATCTTGTATCGGAACTTGGGCTCTGAGACAAAGTTTCTCGCCTTCGACTTCAGGCCCTTCTCCTTCTTAAGTTTCTCAGCTTTGATCATGAACTCATCCAGGACATCGTCCATATCAAAAGTCACATCTTTGAGCTTTCTCAGCCATCTCTTCAGCGCCTTCTCCTTCACCTGCCTGGCCTCGGCGTCTTCGAGCACGTCTTGGATCGTCAGCAGAGTGCTCTCCAGCCTTGTCAACTCCTTCTCAACGCCGGCCAGAACTCCGATCTCGTTGAGTACTTTGGAGGCCACCTTCTCGCACACCAGCTTAATCAGAGCCGAAAGCACCACCTCCGCCATGACTGGAGATTTTTGTGAGAGCAAATGAGGAGGAGATGCATGCTAATATAGATAAATCCAATTAGTCATAGTAACTAGCAAGCAGTGTTGTTAAGCAAAGTCTGAAGAAAGGACACCGGGGATGTTGCTGTGAAGGACACCAGGGACGTTCTTAACTTTGTTATAAAAATGAGTAAAGTTTGGTTCATAGGAAGTAGGAGGATGGTTCTTTTGTCACTGTCACAGGGAAAGTCGAAAGACTTGGTGGATGACTTTGACTCTGTTTCTTGCATTGCATTTCTTGTTCACATGAAACTTTTTCAATTATACTACTGTTTAAGTTTTGATTAATTAATTTTATCTAATAGATTCTCACCAACAAAATCATTGATTGCCCATCAAATTGCAATTAACTCTTTTTTATATCAAGCGTGTATAATTACATCTTAAAAAAATCAGTGTGATCACCGATACCAACCATTATCTCAATTCTCAATCTTATATGATGGTTTTTTTTTTCTTTCTTTCTTTATTTTTTTTTTATTTGACAAAAGTGACAAACGCACCTAAACATACTTGAGCTCTTACATGTGTGAATCGGAGTTCAAATTTGAGAACAATGTTATCAGAACCAGACCGAACATTAAACCGTTCAAGGTCTCGGGTCACCGGTTCACCGGTTCAACTGCCTGGTCAATTGAGTCAATGTTGGGCCAATATTAATATTAATAATAAAAAACTATATTAAATAATTTATAAAAAACTATTTTAAAAATTATTATAAAAAACTATTTTAAATAATTTATAAAAAAACTATTATAAAAACCTATTTTAAATAAAAAAATAAAAGGTACTATTTTAAATAATTTAATATTTGAAAAATATAAAAAATAAAAAATTGACCAGTTCAACCACCGGTTCATCCCTGTTCGATTGCTTGTCTAGGTTAATTACAGGACCAGACCGATTCTATAGCTGGTTCACCGATTCACTCAGTCGGACCGGCGGTCCGGTCCGATTTTGATAACACTGTTCGAGAGAACACACCCTATACAGAAACCTGATACCAATAGGCTAAGAGGCCGTTGGTCAATCTTATATAATGTTATTGGGCAAAATATTTGAAAACACATAATGATCATAAACGGCAAGATGGAAGCTCAACTGAGAAAATAATCACAATGGTGGAGGATGGATTTCAGAAGGTGTTGAAAACTAGCAGATAACAGTTTCCAAGATATAAAAGGAAGACCTCGGCTCACGAAAAAGATAATATGAACTTGAGATTAGAATTCAAACTGGATTCCACTGAGATTGGACGCTAGTCTAGGCATCTCTCTCTCTCAGGATCCTCTTTGAGTTCTCTTTCTCTCCCTCTCTCATTCTCTCATCTCCCTTTTAAGTCCCGAACTTGAGCGTCGAAGGCTCTCCTGAGCATGAGTGTTCGGATATTCTTTCTGCACAATTCCTTCTCCCAATGAGGTTTGATCCTTGGAGGTTGATTTTTGAAAAAGGTGTTGATCCTGCAAATATGAAGGCCAGAGAATTTGTCGATCTTAGCTGATGTCTCCCATAAAATCATTTGAAGCACTCCAACCTTCACTGACCACTTTTACCTGTTGATCAATATATGCTCTGACCCCAAGAGGAGTAGATCTTTGCATCAAGAGTTGGCGCCGTCTATAGGAAAGATCGATCTTGAAAGTTCTTGATCAAGAAGTTGTGAAGCTCTTATTCATGGCCAGAGGTAAGCCGAGTCAGATCCCTAACTATCTCTACGACAACACCACCAGACAAAATGGCGTCCAAGAAGCTGAAGACGCCTACTAGGACCAGCCTGCGGTCTCAGGAGGAGATGTTCAAGATTCGCGATACCGAGTTCTTGAAAAGAATATTGAGGGGCTCACCTGAGCCCTCCAATTGATGGAGCAACAGACATCCTAACTCCTACTACCGTCAAGAAACACCATGGCGGACTAGTTTATGGAGGGGTGACTCTTAACTGCACGTGCCTCGGAGCCTAAAGGCAAGGCTCGCGCTAGAAGGGAAAAGGAGGTTGCTCCGTTATCGAGCAACACTGAATCACCACAGTCTTAGCCTTAGCCTGCGGACTACCCAAGACCTCGGCTCAAGGTTGTGCCCCAGGAAACCAAAGGACGATCAAAGTATGTCGCCTGAACGATCTCTCATTTTATTCCTAAGATCCTTAAGGCTCTACTCCCAGCCAGATTCCGAAAAACCTCTATTGAGATCTACAATGACACGCTGAATCTAGTTGACTACCTGGAGTCCTTCAAGGACATGATGTTGCTCCATGAAGTTCTGAACGACATCGTGTGTTGAGCGTTCCCAACCATTATGTGGAGCACAACTCAAATGTGGTTTACTAGCCTCCCATCGGAGTTTGTCTCTTCATTCGAAGAGCTGAGTGAATGGGATACCACATAGAATTCCTTGAATTTTAGGTTGCCAATCACTAGATCCTCACAGGATTCCTTGAATTGTTGGTTGCCAAACTATCTCCTGTTGTCTATAACGAAAGCAACTGGGATGTCGAATCTGCGGATGATAGACTTCTAGATGAAATCTCAACAAGCCTATTTTGTGATTTTAGCCCGAGGTTTTTCTTCCACTCACTTGGTGAAGTAATGTATGGCGATGAGCAGGAACTTCATTTATCATATCACCATAGGAAAGGTCCAAGGATATCTATTCCCCACATTGTGAATGGTCACAGACTCATGATGGAAGTGAGTTGGGCGGTAGGTTAGTGTTGAATTCTGGAATGATATTAGCATACTTTTGCATTTCTGAACTAGGGCCACTACATCTTTTATCAAACTTGGCCAATAATATCTCTACTTGAGGACCTTGTAGGCTAGCGATCTTCCCCAAGATGGTTATCACATATCCCTTTTATGCACCTCTCAGATGACATTCCCTTTTTCTATAAGTCTCGAAGGACCCTGTAAGTGAGAGATGCATAAAGGGATATGTGTTCATCATCTCGAGGAAAGATCACTAGCATCGATCTCGACCTTGACTTGAGTTAACACCTCGGGTTCAGCAAGAACTGACACATCAAGTTCAACTACAACTTCATCTTCAACTTCACTGGCATCGTCCTCAGGAGTAGAGGGGAGATATTGGAGAGCACTCTCAAAGTCCAGAGAGGCTAAGTCCAACTCTGGAGGTTCGAGGATGATCTCCTTGAAGATTTTGAAACCCTCTTCGGCTCTTCCAGCTGCGTGGTCGGCAACCTTGTCTTCAAACTCTTTCGAGTTCTTAAACTCCTTCACCTTCTGCTCAGCAAAGGCTTTGAGCTCTTTCAAGAATTCCAGAGAGTCCTTGAACTTCTCCACAACTTCCTTGTCGAAAGCTTGGAGTTCTTTGTAGTACTCCTCGGTATACTTGAATTATACCACGACCCGACCCTCTCCACAGCTTCCTCTGCAATCCGACGAGTCACAACCTCCAGCTCCTTCTCCAAATGACAGTTGTATTCCTTGGAAGCTCTTAGGAGGTCGCAACTGCACTATACTTCGTCAAGAGCTTGGAGCTTCTCCCTCCTCTCGGCTTTAACCTCCCTCAGAAGATCTACCTTTTGAAGTTGAAGCTTCAAGTTCTCGACCCTCATCTGGGCTAGGTCGACCTCATCCTTCTTCAATAGTTCTTTTGAGGGATCTCGAGCATGACCTCCTCACGTAGTTGCTTGGCCATATGGGCCATCAAAAGACCAGACTGCATATTTGAAAAACGCCACGTCAATGACCTAGTAGAGAATATCAAAGATTAGAAGAAAACCATGGACATAGGAAGGTTACCCTTAGAATATGAGGGACCTCTTGACCCCAAAACAGTCATAACTGGTGCGGTGGAAGGAGTGTTCGATTTAGCGTCCAACTTTATCGACAATACTACTCAGAGCCAAATATGCCAAGGTGTCGATTTCCTTGGTCTCCAGGGTTGCCAACGCATCCAAAGCCTCTGACAGAGCCCAAGACTTCTTTGACAGTTGCATCCACTCCTCAACAGGGCGCTTTCCTCGGCGCGGAGCGGGTGAGCTAGACGAGCTCCCCGATTTTTTCTTCAGACCTTGGATAAGCAACCGTCAGTTCATTGGGTCCTCTGCAAACACAAGGTAATTAGTTAGAATATGACGGCTCAAAAAACTCACTGAATAGACACACCCACGGATGAGCAACATATGGGCTAGTATCTCTGGACACTTTGTGACGATCCTATGGGGAATTGCACCCATGATTTTCTCGTTGGATTTCATAATTACTTTTTAGACAAAGACGCTTCGAAAGTTGGGACGTCGTATCCATCGAAAGTTGGGACTCGTTGATCGAAGTCGATACGAAGCAATAACCCTGTCATCTCGACTGTATCCTAAAAAGTAGCTTGTAGTTGGGTAACCAAAGACTCTTTTTTGATCGTATCATACCATCAACAACCAAATTCTCCAGGCCGTACTAAGGCGAGAACTGGTCAGCCTAGAGAGTTGGGGGAAAGTATTATAGGGGGAAATAACTAAAGACATGTGACATGATCATGAGCATTGAGATGAAAGTCAAACGATCAAATTAAACACCTTATCATTTGACGGTGGAGGATGAATTTCAGAGGGCACTGGTAGCTGGCAAATAAAGGGTCCCAAGAGTATAAAAGGAAGACCTCGACTCACGAGGAAGGGGCCAATCAATCAACCAATTGTTATCTCTTTGAGTTCTTTCTGAGTCCTCTTTCTCTCACTCTTGCTCTCTTTTCTCCTTTTTGAGCCGCTGACTTGAGTGTTGGAGGCTCCCCAGAGCACGAGCGCTCGGATCTCTTCTCTCCACAATTCTCTCTCTGTAAGGTTTGATTCCCGAAGGCCGATCTCGGAAGAAGGCATTGATACTGCGGAGTTAAGGAAGAAGAAGAATCGTTGATTATGACCGATCTCTCTTACGAAATCTCCTAAGAAATTTTAATCTTGATCACTCTCTCTCATTGATCAAGATCTACTCTAATGCTTAGAAAGGGTGGATCTCAACATCAACAGGTTTGATTAGTAATTGGATTTATTTTATGGAACAAAAGAAAAATAGGTTAGAAAAACAAAATTAACCTCTATTAATCTCATATAAGTCATAGAATTTCTGAAGAATCTGTCATGCTGCCTAACATTCCTAAGCATTATCACACCAAATGCAGTCATATTGCATGAGAAATTTCTAAAATTAAAGAATGACTTCCAAAGTAAACAGTCATGCATCATTTGATTCATTTTGTGGATTCATGGCTATTAGAATGGTTCACCCAAATAACTACTGGGTTTCCTTTTTATTTATTTATTTATATAATAAAAATAGATAAATCACAATATTTTTTAATTGTAAAAAATTAAAAAAATTAATATATAAAAGACGGGCGATTTGGCAAGGACACCGTAATACAAGTAGCACTAATCCGTGGTGGTTCCCTTCCTCACTGTGACTGTGAGACGTTGGTGGTCGGTCAAGATTGAAAATCCGCCCTTTTTTTCCCTAATAATTTCATCTTTATTAGTCTGGGTCATATTTTCAATAGCTAAGATAAAGAGAAAAAAAAAAGAGTTTTTTATTCACCAACCATAAAAAATATAGAAAAATCATTTATTTTATAGATAACTAACTATTCATCCCTTGAATAGTACTTTTATTGTCACATGGTCCTTGGGTAGGGGTGTTGGGGGGCTTAAATGAAATAGTGTTTTGGGTGGGTGGGGGGAAAAGGTAAATAGGATTGTAATAGTGCCAGAGACTATTTGATAATTTCCCCTTTATTTTATCCTCAGTTTTCAATAATATCTCATAACCCCCCTATTTTTTTTTTTTATATTTTACTTGTTACCCTCTAAATTAAACTTTTATTTTTTAATATGAGTTAGACACAAAACCTCATGTTATAATATATGTAAAATGACTATTTTGACCCTCTTTTTTATATAGGTTACTCCTCTCTTTTATTTTATTTTTATTTTTTTTAATGCATGTCATTAAAAATTAACTTAAAAAAGTTAATTCTATAGTTTTATTTATTTATAATTAAATGCTATTTATTTGTAATCCTTTTAATAAAATCACAATTTACTTATAACCTGTTTCAAAATAGTTTTAATTACTTATTAGTCATAAACAAATATCAACCATGAAAAAAAGATATTTTTGTCTTTTACTTTTATTTTAAATTAGTTTTTAAGAAACATTTAGGGCTTTTGGTTAGGAAAACAAACTCAGGGTGGTAAGTAAAATAAAAACAAAATAGAGATTATGGGGTATTATTTAAAAATAAGAAGGTGACAACTGATTTTATTAATTTTTAAGGGGTTATAAGTAAAAACCTAAAAACAATTAATAATAATCTATAAAAAAAGAGCAAATTAATTATAAGTCCTTGGCACTATTTCATACTATTTTCCCTTTAACCCAATCCCACCCAAAACCCTATTTATTTTACACCCCTACACACCCCTATCTAAGGACCTCATGACAAATAGTTCACTATTGAAGGGATAAATAGTGAATTGCCTAATAAAAAAAAAAGTTCTGAACTGCTTCATTTGAGAAATTATGAAAAAAAAAATCCCCATTTGAAAAGAAAAAAGTAAACATTACATGAATTTATCTAAATATTAGGGAGGAATTTCAAAAACCGTGTGCTGGTGGTGATGCCGTGATGGATGGTGATGGTTGGCTTAGATTTCTCCTCCTATGACTCAAGCGCCGGTCACAACTCACACAACACAAGGATTGGTCCTTCACTCCGACCCTACTTTTGGTAATTTACACTTTTACCCTTATCATCTTCAAAGTTCCACAATGTAAGAAGATCCGTTCCTTTCCTTCCCTGCCTACCTACTTCCGCACCTCCAAATTCCAAATACCCTCAACCTACCCTTCACTGCCTCCCCACCATAAAGCCCAACCCCCGCAGCAAACCCTAACCACTGGGAGAGAGTGGAGGCCGATTGCAATGGATTTCTTGAAGGAGAGCGAAATCCAGGTCATTGGGATCGCCGTCGCCGTCGCTGCCGTCGCCGCCGGCGCTGCCTACCTCTATATCAGCAAGAAACCCAAGGGTTTGTCTTTCAGTCTGAGTTCTTTTTTTTTTTTTTTGTTATGTCTGGTTTGATTGCTTTGATATGTTTTGTTTCCTCACTGGCCGTGATTAGCAAAAATTTAGCAAACTTTCTTTGGTTGGTTACTAATAATAGCTTGGATTTGTGTCAAAGTTCGCTTCTTTGTTTGATAAATGTTTGTTCTTTTAATTTCATGTTTTTTTTTTTCTGATTTCTAGCAAGTGTAATCGTGTTATTGAGTTTATAGTTGGATTGTCAAGGCGCTGACTTTGTTGGGGATGGCGGCATGATCTTGGTGTTCTTTAATGTTTCAATGAAATTGCTTGTTTTCTGTAGGTTGTTTGGATCCTGAAAACTTCAAGGATTTCAAGCTTGTGGATCGGAAGCAGCTAAGTCACAATGTGGCCAAGTTCCGGTTTGCTCTCGCCACACCTACTTCTATCCTTGGTCTTCCCATTGGGCAGCATATCAGTTGCAGGTTGGGTTGTTGAACTTACGAATTTATTTTGCTTTCTTGATTTTGCGATTTTGTTTTGTGTTAATAGTTGGATTTTTTTTTTTTTTTGGATTTGTACAGAGGTAAGGACAGTGTTGGTGAAGAAGTGATCAAGCCTTATACACCAACTACTTTGGATTCAGATGTTGGGTACTTTGAACTTGTAATAAAGGTATACGAGCATTATAACCTGTATTGTTACTCATATCACTTATTATTCCTTTTTAAGTATAATGTAATGACTGATTGCGGAGTTTGTGGTTGGTGTGCACAATATAGTTAGATTGTTACTTTTATGCTGCCATATTTGCCCATTGTTCAGTCAGCTTACCTTCTGTTGATGAAGTCTAATATCCTCTAATGTGTAGATGTACCCTCAAGGAAGGATGTCTCATCATTTCCGTGAGATGCGTGTTGGTGACTACTTGTCCGTAAAAGGCCCTAAGGTAAGAATTTGCTCCTTTTGCTTAAAAATTAATGATGCATGATCATCTTATGATGCATTGATGCATTGTGTATATATGAATCAAACATCACCAGACTCTTTCGTGGTATAGATCTGGTGATGTTGTAAAACATCACCAGACTCTTTCGTCGTATAACCCTCAGGTTATGGGAAATAGAGAGTAGTATTGGAATATGAAAGATTGTATTGGAATATGAAGGATTGTCTAGGAATATGAAAGGGTGTCCATGGGAGGTGAAAGATTAGAAATTATGAAGGGAGTTCATATGGAAATAGAGAGTAGTATTGGAATATGAAAGATTGTATTGGAATATGAAGGGTTGTCTAGGAATATGAAAGGGTGTCTATGGGAGGTGAAAGATTAGAAATTATGAAGGGAGTTTTGTAAAGCCTATATAATAGGCTAAGTATGTTGTGTTTTGTTAAGAGGTTAGAAGTAATAGAAAAGTTTCATGTCTTTCTCTTCTTCCTTTTCCTAAGATCTCTCTGAGCACCGTCTTGACTCCTACAAGAGAGGTCCTGCTCCTCCTTCCCTATCTCTGATACCACTTGTAGGAGTCAAGACTGTGCTTAGAGAGATCTTAGGAAGAGGAAGATATGAAACTTTTCTATTACTTCTAACCTCTTAACAAAACACAACATACTTAGCCTATTTTATAGGCTTTACAAAACTCCCTTCTAGGGAGGTGAAAGGTTAGAAATTATGAAGGGAGTTTTGTAAAGCCTATATGATAGGGTAAGTATGTTGTGTTTTGTTAAGCGGTTAGAAGTAATAGAAAGTTTCATATCTTCCTCTTCCTAAGATCTCTCTAAGCACCATCTTGACTCCTACAATTTTTCTCTCGCTTATTTATCGATTTGTTGGATTTATTTGGTTGTGTTGTATTTCATGTTTTAGGGTCGCTTTAAATATCAACCTGGTCAAGTAAGAGCATTTGGAATGCTTGCTGGAGGGTCTGGCATTACTCCTATGTTTCAAGTGAGTTCTACATATTCCCTGTCATAAATGTCTATATCTGCAGAGCTATTCTTTTAATGGCGTTATTGTTTAATGCTGTTATTATGTGCTGTGGTAGGTTGCCAGGGCTATACTGGAGAACCCAAAAGACACTACTAAAGTTCATCTTATATATGCAAATGTTTCATATGAAGATATCCTTCTGAAGGTATTTGAGTTCTGCCACCAGTTGGTATCAGGAAAATTAATGGCCCTATGCATTGTTTTCAAGTGTTATGAACTGCTTTAAATCAATTTTTATAATTCTTTGTAAAATCAATATTTGGTGTCTGTTTATTGTTAGCTTGCTAATTCTTTCTGGAAAGTGATCAATAAATTCTCTTTTTCATTTAGGAAGAGCTAGATGGGCTTGCCAGCAACTACCCTGATCGCTTCAAAGTGTACTATGTGTTAAATCAGGTTAGTATTCCATTACCAAAATTGTCCATGCTGGATTTTTATCTCTTGAAGCTTATCTTGTTGTTATTATTATTATTATTATTGTTGTTGTTACTATTATTATTATTATTTTAATTGTGAAGTGGACTTCGTGCCCCTTAACAAAAAATTTATTGGTGAACTACTTCTGGCTTTTATCCCCCTAAAGTTTTGTATTAAACCTGAATGCTACCTGCTTGTGATGCCTGTCTAATCAGTACACATTTTCACTATATTAAGTGTTTGAAACTGATTGAGGGTGCATGAATTACAATTTTTCGTGTTGCAGCTTGTCATTCTTGGAGCTTGTTTTGGGTGTTGCTAACAATGATTAATCTTGTTTTCTTACAATATTTACTCAGCCTCCTGAAGTCTGGAATGGTGGGGTTGGTTTTGTGTCGAAGGAGATGATTCAAGCTCACTGCCCAGCCCCTGCCTCTGATATTCAGGTTTGTTCAGTCCCAATAGAACTCTTTTTCTAGATTAGTTGAAATCCATCATCTTGGGTATTTGAAACCTTTTTAAATTAATTTTCTGCATGGATGCAGATTCTTAGGTGCGGACCGCCTCCCATGAACAAGGCCATGGGTGCCCATCTTGATGATTTGGGGTACTCTAAAGAGATGCAATTCCAGTTCTAATCCTTCCTTATTTCTATTTGAGTTGTTGAACTGGACCAAATGATAACTTTATCATATGCAATTGGCTTCTGCAACACCTGTTTTCTCGGGTTGCTTCTTGTACTTGCTTGACATCCAACTTCTCATTACTTGTTTTAGAGACATCATCTTGTTTTTCCCGGTATATCTGTTTCACTGCTTTGAGAGATTAGCTGAAACTTGGAAAGAATTGGATTTAATAAGAACCTAGTTAAAGTTACAAGGCAATTACATGTTACCATTTCTGTCGATCTATCTTCAAGCCATATATAGATTAGAAACAGCTAAATTTCCGCCCGTAAGCATGGCAAGTGATGTTTAATTGATCCTTTTGTCTGTTCTCCCATTTCCTGTGGTCCAGGTATATAAGCTTTTCTTTGTGAAAGGAACTTTTGATCCTTGCCAGCCTATGCCATGTGATTTTCACATCTATAGCTTTTCTGGTTCCATCCTTCTCTTGGTCCTACTCTATTTCACTTCACTATTAACATTTAGATCAAGTTAGACTAGACTATTCACTATATAATGTTTCAAAAGAACAGACAAAACTAACAAAATTATTATAAAAACAATGAAGTAATTTTGCATTTTGTTTTGAGAATAATGTTTTTCATGGGAGTGAGTTCATGCATGCAAGCACATGTGACAACAGCAGAGAACAAAAATGATGTTCAAACTCCATGCAGGCAAGCACATGAAAGAACAGTAGAACAGAGAGGTTTAATACTTATATAGTTTCCATCAACCTTGAATTACATAACCACTACATTGACCAGAGAGTTTACAACCCAAATTGAATGTAGTTGTGGGGCTGTCATTCAGAGCCACCACCACATATGTGGGAAATTCTGGGATTATTTATTTTGTAAACCAGTACTTAATGGTTTTGGTCCATCATGATCATATTCATACATGGTTGTCATTTGTGACTATAAATGAAGCCTTTAATGCCACCTTCATTACATGTCCCCATATCCTTTCCAATAATTTCATAGTAATACCACTATGTGATTTAAGTTTAACTAGAAGAAAAATGACTTCCCTGGGGCTCATCAAGAAGCCATTTTTCAATCATAAGCATGGATTGAAGCTCTGAATCCTTCTCAAATGAGATCAATGACTCAAGTCCTTCATTCCCAATGCTCTGCTCTTGTTGCATTGCTTGAGTGTTCATTGTGGGGGACCTCTTCCATCCTTCCAACAGCCTTGATATGTTCTCTGTATTTGAAGCATAAGAAGATGAGGAATTACTTCTCTCAGAGTTGAACCCTTTGAATGAGAGATCATTGGTAGTGGAGCTTAGACTTTGAACATCAGAAGAAGAACTCATCTTGATCTTCTTCTTCTTCAGGTGTGTGTTCCAATAGTTCTTGATATCATTGTCTGTTCTTTGAGGAAGGTAAGAAGCTATAGCTGCCCATCTGTTTCACAGAAGAAAAAAAAAACAAAGAATGAATTCCAGACTGAAACTTAGCTTGAAAAGTAACAAAACACTGCATGTTGAGCATGAAAACACACCTGTTTCCTAACAAAGCTTGAAGATGAATGATCATTCTCTCTTCATGGGGAGTGAAGTTGCCCCTCTTGATCCCTGGCCTGAGATAATTAGTCCATCTTAATCTACAACTCTTGCTGCATCTCATCAAGCCTGAAAAAATAACCAAAACAAATCAATTTTAATGAATGAGTTTGTTTATATAAGCAAAGACAGTGAAAACAGAGGAGATGGAGGTTGATGATTACCAGTGTTTGTTGGGACTGATCTCCAGTTCCCAGGGCCATTCTCTTGGATGTAGGACACTAAGATGATGTCTTCCTCTGGAGTCCATGGCCCTTTCTTGATGCCAACCTTGTCACAACATGGAGGTCTCCCCATTACTGACTAAGAACTGTCCTCTCTTTCTCTCTTCCTCTGTTTTCCTTTCATGTGTGTTATGAACTTGCTAGTGCTTGATCATATATAGCATGACTTAGAGAGAGAAAATAAGTGTGTCATCTACCCTGCTGATTCATTTGCTTCTCATTTGAGATTCCTCCAATTGTAAAAAATCAATTTGACAAATGGCTTGTCTTATTGTCTTAAATAGTTTTTTTTATTTTATTTTTATTTTTATTTTATTTTTATTTTTATTTTTTGACATAGGCCATAAAAACCTTCCTGTGCATAACTTTGTGCTGAATTTAACACTTCACCCCTCATCATACAAGGCTATGTATATAGTGGGACTAACCTGAAAGCTTTTATGCTCACCAAGTGAATTACCCAAACTATTCCCCCATTTATAAAAGCGGGGATTCAAACCTGAGAGCATGCTCAATCAATCAAATTACCCAACACATAAAGTCCACAGATACCTTTAGACCAATAGTCCTTGGTGTCTTAAATAGTTATACATGTCCTTTGAATCTCACTGTTTTATTTCATAAAAAATGTCTTGTATGTTTATATTCAAGTCATACTCATGAAACTATTCACTTGATCTTAAAAATAAATTAATTCAATGAACTATGATCCATGATTGTCATGATTTTATTTCATAAACAACTGTCATCAAATTCAAAGTCAGAGGTATTACAATGTTTATCTTTATTGTGTATTCTCACTGTACTTGTGTACTTCTGACTTCCCTATTAATACAATTGTTTGAAAATTTGCAGAAATGTGAAATTTTTATATGATGTTCAATTTACATGTTATAATAGCATATTTATGAGGCTAAATTATATATGGATTTTGGCAGGACACGTACATGAGTTATGTGCCATTAGTCAAGATCTTTGAAATCAGGATGCATGAATGGAAGGATTTGTCCTTCAGAACTTCTTTGATGACCAATTGATGCAAGTTATGTCAATGGGACATATGATTTAGCCATAAATATTTGTTACTGTTGCCCTTTTTCTGAGAATACGAATTCCATTATGGTTAAAATTAGTACAATAACTTTAAAAGCTAATAACTTTACTGGTTAATGAAATAACTTAGAATCAAGGACAATGAGAGAGAGAATAGAAATCTAACCTCACTTAATTGATTAATATTGTTATTTTAATTCACAAGTCATAGAAAAAGACCTTGAAATGAGAGGGAATTGTGCATCTTCTTCTTGGTACTTCTTTGAAGATGGATTCATTGTTAGTACTTAGTAGAGACTTCATTCACACCTACATAGAAAAGTTCAAGGTACTAATTAAAGACATTTTTGTGTGAAAAAAATCTTTTATATATGTTGATGCCAAAAACTGATCCACCTCACTCTTTGACTACTGTAGTCTCGTGATCTGGTCTCAGCCTTTGACAAACGGTTAATATTTATAGTTGGTGTGGACGCTTACTTCTGCTTGCGAACAAGGAGACGCGGAGGGCACTCAGCAATTCCGTCCGGAATTATCCACTGATAGACCTGTGAAGAGGAGGAGAAATAATCGGAATTGGGCCTTTCTGCCCGGATTTAACTCCGATGCTTAAGTCAGAAATCAGGGTAAGAAGTTCTAGGAAATGCTTTGTGTAATGTGTAGTGAGTATTTTTCCGGTCCCTTTCCTTATTGTCCTTCCTCTCCTTTTATAGCAAGTGAGAGGCGGTTTAAGCAAATATCTTGCAAGGCGGTGGGGTAAGGCGGTGGGCTAGGTGAATATCTTCTAAGGCGGTAGGAAAATATCTGCCTAGCGTGTAGGTGCTCTGTAGGCGCTCTATAGGCAAGTAGGGTAAATATCTGCCCACTGTAGTAAGTGGATAAGACCTACTTACTGTAGAGCCGTTAGATATTTTACATCTCTCCTTCCACCACACGCCTTGTATAAGAGGGCTGTCATAATTATAATTCCGACGGACTTATTCGCAGGATTTATTCCTCACGTTATTGCCGAACGGAATTGTGCAAGGTTATTTGGTGATATTGCCACGTGGCCAAAGATGCTACGTGGCTGAGAACACACGGTCTGACAGTGTGGTCCCTAGGTCACCGTCATCCGCCTTACCAAATATATCCGTAACACTAGTCCCCCTAAAATGTACTTTGTTCAAGAATCGGCGAGAGGTGAGCTAATCGCATCGCTTCGCTTAGTTCGAGAACAAGTATTCTTTAGTTGGCACGTCTATGTAGGGGTGGGCTTCAGTCCGTGGCGATAGGTGACCAAGCGGTTCTTGCGTTCTCTTTCGTTGTTATCGAAGTAGATTTTTCTCCAAATTCTCGCCTATTTTTCTACTTAAGGGCTTGTATGGGTAACGCGTTCATAGTCGAAATCTTTTGTATCATGGCTCAACGTTTGTCTTTTATAAATTCTTCACTTTTAGCCAATGCTTTGCCTGCGAATTCCTAGCTCCTTTCGAACATTTGTCGGAATTAAGGACCGGGTTTATCCACCTAGTAAGTCCGAACGAGCGTGTGGCAGGCGTTCTATTGGTTAACGGGGACCCAGAGATATGTATCACGAGGGGTGGGAGGCTTTTCATGTTGATCATGGCATGGAAGCGGGGACCTTTAGTTGTCACTTATGCGAGGGGTGTATGCTTTGAATTTGAGATGTTTGGAGCGACTCACGCCGTAGAAGTGGGTCCCTACCTTCGCCCCGTCTTGATCCGGGTTCTCCCTAGTGGGAACGAGGATAGTGGACTTCGCGGAGTCCGTCTCCTCCGAGTCTCATTCGAGCGTGGCTTCGGATGAATCCGCGGATATTTAACTTTAGTCCGTCGGATAACATGTTTTTGTTATTTTTGCTTTGTTTGCATGTAACCTAAATAAATGACGTTTGTCGTTTTGTTTGTAAATCCTTTGGCATTTTTATGGCCTTCACTGGCGATCCTATGTTGGAATATGGCCTTCACTGGCGCTCCTATGTTGGAATGTGTATTTTGTTTTTTTTATGGTGTTGGTTCTATGGTATTGTGCTCATTATTTCTTTGAGGGACACGTGTCTTGGGCACTGTTTCATATTAAAAGGAGTGATATGGCGTGACATGCGCGGTGTGCGTTTTGTCAACAGCATGATGGGCGCGATTACCCATATGTGTCAGGCGGCGTTTGGTATCTTGGCGTGGGACGGATTTCTTGGAGGAGTAATAATGGCCTATTTGAACGGTCAGGATTTGGGGGTCTTGGTTCAACGGTTTTGATTGGAATATAACACTGAGATCGAACGGCCAGGGATTTGTTGCTTTTCATATATATCTTAAATCGTCAGCCAAAAAGGGTTTATTTCAAAGTTGAATCGTGTCTTCTTCCTAAGGTTTCTTCTTCTTCTCCTGAGCTCACGGTTTGAGTTTTTACGTGTTTGTGTTATCTTTTTCTTTCCTAAGGTAATGGCTAGCGCCACTTCTAGCGCTACTTCTTCCTCCTCTAGTTCTTCTCATGAGCCCTTGGTCCCTTCTCCGGCCCAACCCCTGTGGTTTTACATTTGCGATCCGGCGATTAGGCGAACTTGGGGGCGTCGGTTGAGGTTCTGGGTTCATCCCCGCTTTTAGGGCAACCTTGGGTAGGGGGTCGGACACATTCATAAGTCTTCTTGGACAAAAGGAAGTAGATAGCCCGGTAGCGAGTATGAGATAAATTTGTCCCTGTTTGAGGTTAGGGTTCCCCTGCTCGGGAGAGGGCAAGTTCTCTTAGGGAAGGGGAGATAGCCATCTATCAAGATGCTATTGGGTGGCCTTAGGCTTCCTTTTCCTCGATTTCGCTAAGGCAATACTATAAGAGTATCATTTGTGTCCCTCGCTTGGCCCCAAATTCTTGGAGACTTTTGAGCGGCTTTGTTATTGTTTTCAAGCATTACGGAATAAGTCCACCGTCCGCTGGTTCCAGTATGCTTTTTAGCCTATGCCTAGAGTCTAACGCCATTGGTATTACTTTTCGCCTGCTCGTTAGGAAATTTTTAGGGAAAGTTCCTTCTTCCATTAAGCGATGGAAGAGTAAATTCTTCTTTGTCAAAAGTAAGTCCGAGTGGGATGTCCGAACAAAGTGGGAGGTTCCCCGAACGGACATCGCTTGTGAGGAAATGACGGGAGAAGAGGAGGTTCTTCTTAAGTCAATGACAGGGCTATCCAAAGTGTACATGGATGAGTTCTTGACAAAGGAAAACCTTGTTAAATGTCATTTAATAGTGTCACCCGGTAGGCATTATTCGTGTATCTTACTGGTCTGATTTTTAACTACGGTAATTGACTTATTTTGGCTCTTGTTTTGTAGGAAATCCGATGGAGGATGAGGACCTAAGCTATGTTAAGGGTCTTTTGGCCTCTTTCGAGGGCGAAGTTCACCCGCCCTTGCCTCGCGGGTGGAAGAAGAAGGAAGTGGTACTTGGCCAAGGGGCTGATACCTCCAAGGAGGAAAGAAAGAAGAGGAAGAGAAAGGAGACGGATTCTTCCAAGAAGGGTGCAGGGTCCTCACGGGAGAGGAGGACCAAGAGAAAGAATTTCGAGGACGTATCAGGTCCCGGAATTGCAGAAGAGCAGGTGGGGGTGCCTCAGGAAGAGGTTCGTGCGGAAGAGGTCCGCCCGGCATTGTCCCCAATTTCCGAGGGTCCTTCTTCTAGCCGGCCGGAGGACATCCTTCTCATAGAGGTGAGAATTTCTATATATATTTTTTCTAAGGGTAGAATTTTTAACTTAGGTTCTATTTTATAGGCGGAGGCGGGAGAAGCGGCCCTTTTAGACAAATTAAAAGTGGCGGATTCAGTTTTAAAGGGATCTGCCACTAAGCAAAAGGAGTTATCTTCTGAGGATACTCCTTTTCGCGACACTGGGTCCGTAAAGGACGTTTTGATGGCCATGAGGCCCGGCGACTCTCCACCTAAACTCCTGGGAGGGAAGAGGCCACTTATCAACTATTCCGCTCGGCTATGCTAGTAAGGGTTGTTCTCACATTTCCTTTTACTTCTAAACTTGGCGCGTTTTTACGAGTGTCTTGTTATTCTGTAGACTGCACACTGGGCGGACCGAGTCGGCAATCTTTGCCAAGAAGATTTGGCAAAGATGGAAATGAATAGAGGCGTACATCGCTCGCTTAAGCTCTAGGGTGGCGGCCTTAGAAGAGAAGGAGAAAGAAACTTGATGCTATCCGGCCCTTGGCGAGATAAATCCGGAGCATGGCCGCTATGGAAAGGAGAAGGCCGATTTAGCGGCCCAATTATCTGCTTCTAAAGGTTCTCTTCTTACTGAGGAGACTATCAAAGGGTTACAAAATGAATCCAAAGTGCTTGAAGAAGGAACTTCAATCGACTTCGGGATGAAGCGGCGCTCGATGGGACCTAAAGATGAAGGCTGAGCTTACCGCCCGTCTGGTGAGTTGGCGGAAATAAAGGGGCGTGACACCGAAAGAAGACTTGGCTTCCGCTTGAAGGCTCCTAAATCCGACTCGCAAGAAATTAAGGATTTAATAGAACGAGCGGACAAATTAGAGAAGGAGGTTGCCGGGCGAAGTTAAAGATGGAGCCACTCAGATATATTCCGTGGTGCAACAAGTGGGCCATCACGAAGTTTTGTCTATGGGGTGGAGTTTTGAAGAAGTTCACGGAAGAGCAACAAGTTATCAAGACTCCAGGCTCCCCTACCTTGGAGCCTTCTACCCAAGTCCCTTCGCCTAGGGGCCCTAGCTCTTAGGATTTTTTCTTTTATGAACGTTTTTGTAAATTCTCAATCACTTGGAAATGTAATTTCTATTCATATGAATGAAATGCAAACCTTTATTTTAGTGAAGATTTATTTCCGAGTGATGGTTGTCTTTGAACCATGTAAGAAATTCGCGAACTTCTTTATTCTTCCTTTGGCTTGTAAACTTCGTAACGAGTCCTTAGTCCAATCATGGGATTTTGTTGAGTGAGGTACTCGCCTTCATGAGTGAGATTGTTGCCTCATACTTCGATCGGGATTTTTGTCTTTTGAGAGTTGTCGTTTATCTGTGTAAGATAATTCCGACTCGTCTTTTAGGAATGAGAATTTCACCACATTTTAGTAGAATGGGAATTTCACCGCATTTTAGTAGAATGGGAATTTCACCGGATTTTAGTAGAGAATGGAAAAGACCTAAACTTTACTCCATGAAATTTAAGAGACAGCTATAGAACTTATTGATAGTAGCGTCGTAGTGCTCAAGACGATGGAATGGACGCTTGAGCGCTTTTTCCTCCATATTCACTAGATAATAGGTGTCACTTCTGACGATTCTTTTGCACGACGTAAGGGCCATTCCTGCTAGGAGTTAGCTTCCCGCTCGGCTTTTTATTTCCTTGGAATTCATTTTCTAAGGACTAGATCGCCGATTTAAGAAGACTCTTTTACCTCTATGTGTCGTAGGAACCTTTTGACTTTTACATAGTATGCGCCTTTACTTCTCGCTTATTTCCTTCGCTCTTCAAGTAGGTCTAGTTCCGCCGAGATTTTTCTATTTTCTTTCCACGAATTTCGCTTGTGTTCGCAGCAGTGGCATCCTATTTCATGGAAACGACGGCTTCGCCCCGTAAGTAAGAGAAAATGGACTCTCCCCGTGGGAGTTCCGTAGTTGTCCCAGAGGGCCCAAAGGGCATGCCAAATTTCTTCCACCCAATTGGTTCCATTTTGGATACCCTGCTGTGAGTCCGGAGTAAGGTACGTTTGTCACTTCTACCGCCGCTGGCTTCATGGATGTGTCACGGTCAATCTCGGATTCAATTCCGAAGTTCGTAATGTAAACTCCCGGAAGCTCGTTATCAAACCGCTTCCACATTATCGGAGACGGCGATCGAATTCAATCGGCAAGCATGATTTACCGCTCGCCATAAGAATCCTCGCAAGCTTTCTCTCGTGATTTTGGCTAAGGGCTCAACTTCCACCCATTTGGTGAAGTAGTCGATGACTATTAGGAATTTCTACTGTCGGATCAAGGCGCAGGGAATGGCCCTAAAAGATCAACCCCCAGATAGCAAACGGCCATGACCGACACTAATTGTAGCGCGGGTCGCTCTCAATTTTAGAATGCCGCGGGCATCACATTTCGAGCCAACGCTTATCAGATCTTGAGTTAGCGCGGCCAAGAATAACCTTGCCGCAAAGACTTTTGTAACTCGCTTTGCCTCCTATGTGACCACCTCCGATGCCTCATGAATTTCTCTTGAAGGATATATTGGGCTTCAGAGGGATGTAAGCATCGCAAGAAAGGTTGTGTGTAGGACCTTGCATTGTGCTTCGCTGATGGTGTAATCGAAAGCGGATTTGTGTTGCATCCGGCCGGCCTCCACTTTGTTAGCAATGCAGCCCACCTTTGTAGGAAACTTTTATGGGATCCATCCAACATGGCTCTTCGGGTTACACTTTGTACCTCTCCTTCCAGCCTATCGATAGTCTGGAAGGTACCAGAGGTTAAAAGAGGATTCTGTGATCTCCGCTTTCAATGGCGCATGGCCTTTTTGGATAAGGCGTCCGCTTTTCGTTTTCTTTACTTCGCCAAGAATTTTTATCAATCTGAAAATAGGCGGCATGGTACTATTTTTCTACTATGGCTTGGTATTTGATCATGTTCTTTTCTTTTGCTTCAAAGTCGCTTAGTGTAGCCTTTACTAGTCAATGGACCGGAATATACATGCAGACGCCAACTCCGAGCCCCTCGGGCCGTGTGTAATCCGCAAGGAGTGCTTCATATTCGCCTCATTGTTAGTCGCTCGAATTGAACTTGAGCATTGCCGCCATTTTTCATTTAGAAGGAGAATAAATGACAAA
Organism: Dioscorea zingiberensis; assembly: GCA_026586065.1. NCBI lineage: Eukaryota > Viridiplantae > Streptophyta > Magnoliopsida > Dioscoreales > Dioscoreaceae > Dioscorea > Dioscorea zingiberensis. The sequence continues at coordinate 63,851,882 of CM048820.1, read as the reverse complement.
ACCTCGCTTCCCACCTTTCTTCGCTTGCCACCCATCAACGTGATAAAGACCACGGATGCTAAGACATTCTTCGATTCGTGAAGGGAGTTCGCCTCTTCATTCGCAGGAAAAGTTAATTCGCTGAAATCGGCCGCATTCTGGGCCTTGATTGCCGTCGGTTTTGTAGGTGAGATCAAACTCTAATTCTATTACCCACTTGGCTAGGGCGTCCGAATTTTCCGCTATGAAGAAGTTGCTTTAGCGGCCGACACACAATATTGTGATCCCTGCTGGGCTTGAAAATACGGTCTCAATCTTCGCATGTAATACAAGAGCAAAGGCCAATTTTTCAAGTGGCGTATATCTTGATTCCGTGATCGTTAAGGATCTTACTTGTGTAGTAGACTGCTTTTGAACTCCAAGTATCTTCTCTCAAACAATCGCACTTCACCGCCGTGGGCAACGCACAAATAGATGTAGAGTTCTTCTCCCACTTGCGCTTAGCCAATAGCCGAGGCGATCGGAGATAATTTTAAGCCCTTGAAAGGCTTTTTTCGCATTCCTCCGCCCAATCCATTTTTGGCGCTTTTCGCAGGCTTGGAAAGAGCGGGAGATTTTTCTCCTCCGGCTTTGAGATGAATCTGCCAAGTCGCCGCAAGCGCCATTAAGCCGCTTGAATTTTCAAGACTTTTGGGTGATCCTATGTCAAGAATAGCTTTGATCTTTTCTCGATTTGCCTCTATTCCTCTTTGTGTTAAGATAAATCCCAAGAACTTCCCCGATCAACACCAAAGGAACATTTATTCGGTTTAAACCAAGATCGTGTAACTCCGGAGGACCGGAAAGCCTCTTGTAAGTCCTATAGATGTTCATCGGCTTTTCGCTCTTCACCGTGATATCATCTACATACTCTCAACATTTCTACCAATCAGCTTCTTTGAAGATCAGATTTATGAGCCTTTGGAAGGTGGCTCAAGATTTTTTAGGCCGAATCGACATCACCGCGTGCAAGTAAAGTTCCCGTGCTTGTATGAAGCGATGTTTTTCTTCGCCGCTTGGCCATTCGGATTTGGTTGTAGCCCTCAAAAGGCGCCTAAGAAACTCAAAGATCTCATGCCCCGCTAGAGTCAACCAAACCATCAATTGATGGCAAAGGAAACGGAATCTTTTGGACAAGCCTTGTTTAAGTCTCAGAAATCAACACACATTCTCCATTTTCTGACGGCTTTTACTAGAAACAACATTGGCCAAACCAACTGGGCAATACACCTCTCGGATAAACTTTGCCTTTAGGAGGTTTTGATACTTCTTCCTCTCTCGCTTGCCTTCTCGCCTCATGAATTTCTTCTTTCTCGCTTCATAGGCCTAAATGACCTGATCTACATTAAGGTGGTGTTCTATGATCTGCTTTACGCTTACCGGCATATCCTCCTGGTTTACCAAGCCAAGAGATCAATTTGCCCCTTTAATACCTCTGTGAGGTCTTCTTGTCAGGCGCCAAGTTTGCCCCAACTGCACTGCGGCGGCCCCGCCTTCCGCAAGCGCCTAGGGAACTGCTAGCAATTCTTCAACCGGGTGTAGGCCAAGTCCTTCATCTTCCGCTCTGGCTATTCTCACGACTAGCATGGCTTCCAAACCTTTGTTTTCCTTTTATTTAGGACTTTCCCTTTGAGGGTCGAGACGCACATTGCCGAAGCTAAGGGTTGGTCTCCTCTTACCTCTCCACTACCCCTCTGGTTGGGTATTTGAGGAGAAGATGGTAAGTAGAGATGATGGCTTTCAAGGCGTTGAGGGTTGGCCCGCCAAGGATCACGTTATAACTTGAGGCACTGACATAACCAAGAATTTCATTACCGCTTGACGATCGTGGTGAGTTTCTTATGAATCGGTAGAGATATCATCCCTTCCGGTCAGACACCCTCCGAGAATCCTACTAAGGATGATTTTACGTGAAGTAAATCATCCGCTGCCGTCTCATTCTTTCTAAAGCACTCCGTAAGAGGATGTCAACTCAACTTCCACCGCCTATCAAGACTCTTCATTTGGAAACTCGGAGACCTTGATGGTACAATAACCAGCGCCACAACATGGGGGTGACGAACTTTACTAACATCAAGTATCATAAAAATGACGTGGAGCCGCTGGTCGAGACCTTCTTCGTGGTGTTTCGTTTCTCGCCGCTCCCACCATTCGCATAACTTTTCGAGAGGCGGAGCTTTCTCCTCCCATAACCAGGCCACCACTAATAAAACCCCACCATCTCCCTTTTTCTTCTTCAGTTGTGAAGCTTCGTGTTCCTCCCTAATCTCAAGGTTGATATATTGCTCCAACTGCCCTTCTTCAACTCCATATCCTCTATCGCATTCATCAAGTGGGTACACTTTTCCGTGTCGTGGTTCCTTAGATTAATGAAACCGCAATATCTCTTGCTATTCTTTTGCCGCTCGGTATTTCTCGCAGTGCTCGCCATGTCGATGCTTTTGCTCTTCGATTTGCATAAGGATATGGCTTCCGTTTGATTCAAAGGTACGATGATCATATTTAACAATCTTTCCTTCCTTTGTAGGTTCTCAATGGGCCGCAAAGATACGTCGCTGAGGTCGTGGTTGAGGTTTCCGCAGATTCGCTTGTGCCCTTGTCGTCCCCTATATAATCTTCTTTTCCTTCCATATCTCCCGGGCCTTCTCGCTGACACTTTGGTAGGTTTTTCCTTTTTAGGGTGTCTACAGCCCTCGCCGAAGCCCCTTTCTTCCCAACCCGTATAAATTTACCATCGGAATTGATGATGTATTTTGGGCATGGCTCATAAGGGCGGAATTGTCTTTGGTGGATCCAAAGTGAGGGAGAAACGAAGTGGGGAGTCTTAACAAATACCCTCCATTAAGAAGCGTTACGCCTTCATTCATGAAGAAGGTCCGCGAACATTTGCCGCTTCGCCTATATAACGACATTTAAATAGGCTTGGAGTGTTTCTCCCTTCGCTGTTTAACGCAAAAGGGTAGACGGGGTTTTTTTTTTGCTTTGAGTAATTAGCAAAGTAGGTTAAAAAGCCGACCGCTAAAATCAAAAGAAGTAATCATATTAGACGGAATATCGACAAATCATTTAGCTTTTCCCTCTAAGGTGGCGGAAAAAGCTCGCACATACGAAAGGCCAGAATTCCAAAACAGGAGCATCTTTGATCGAAAAAGACTGTGCGACGGGACTGGATCGGGTTTTGCCTTCATATGCGGCCATAATAGTGGCCCGGCCGTCAGAACTCGCTCTTCCAATATCTCCTTGATAAAGGGCTTAACACATATTGAGAATATGCCGCTCGGATTTCTTGTTTCTTTGGGAAAAGTCCCGCCACTGGGTCCTCTATTCACGTTTGTATGGATGGGCTATTTTGTTCCGCCTTTGTCCGCTCGGCTCTTGTTGCGTCAAAATTTTGCCTCTTCTACGCCGAATCGGAGGGGGTTCTGAAGCTAGCTGAAAAGGCGGTTCTCTCTTTTCTCCTTATGTGGGTGCGTGGTTCTTGTCCTCCCTCTACTTTCTGAATTAGCTAACGCAGACCGCTGATACGCTGCGGTGCTGGGGCTTCAGCGGGAAGAGGTGGAGGATGGGTCAAAGTGTGGACAAATGAGCCAATTGTTCCAAATTGTTGTCGCATGTTAAGGTAAACTCCTGGAATGGACCCTTGGGGTTGGACTGACGGATTTTCTCAATGGGGTAAAATGGGTGGATTGTCCCATCGCATTTCTTCATATCTTTGGGCTTCGCTCAAGTTTGATGTGTTCTTCGTGGCTAGTAGCGCCCTTGTCCTTGGATTCGCTTTTGATCTTCCGGTAGTGGTCATTTGGCTTTTCGTATAGTCCCTACCTGACGCAAGCTGTTGATGCCAAAAACCGGATCCACCTCACTCTTTGGCTACTATGGCCTCGCGGATCCTGTCTCAAATTTTGACAAACTAAGTAATATTTATAGTTGGTGTGGACGCTTACTGCCATGTAACAAGGAGACGCTGAGGGCACTCAAGCAATTCCGGCCCCGGAATTATCCACCCATAGACTCCGTGGAAGAGGAGGAGAAATAATCTGGACTAGCCTTCTCGCCCTGGGATTTAACTCCTCACGCTTAAGTCAAATCGTGGTAAGAAGTTCTAGGAAATGCTTTGTGTAATGTGTAGTGAGTATTTTTCCTGCCCCTTCCTTATTGTCCTTCCTCTCCTTTTATAGCAAGCGAGAGGCTAAGCAAATATCTTGCAAGGCGCTGGGTAAGGCGCTGGGCTAGGTGGAATATCTTCTAAGGTAGGAAAATATCCGCCAGCGTAGGTGCTCAGAGGGCAAGTAGGGTAAATATCCTTCACCGTAGTAAGCTGGATAAGGCCTACTTTACCGTAGGAGGCGCTAGATATTTTACTCTCCTTCCACCCCACCTTGTATAAGAGAGGGTCAGCCATAATTATAATTTCAATTACTTATTCGCAAGATTTATTCCTCACAAGTATTGCCGAACGGAATTGTTAATGCGAATGGCATTACACGCTACCAAAGATGCTACGTATCGGTGAACACACTACCCCGCTGCGCCATGTGGTCCCTAGTCACACATTCCGCCTTACCAAATATATCCGTAACAATATATTTAATGCATTTATATATAATAATCTTTTATGGCTCATTCTCGCAACTCTCAACTGACTGCTAAACTCTGAAAAAACCCGAGATCAAATCGTCACTTTGTAATGAGGATCGACTTGGTGATATTTTTTTATGGACTAACACAGGATTGAACAATCATGCGGGTGATGTTCTTTTATGAACTAACATAGGATTGAGTTGTCCCGTTTATATATATGCTTGACTTCTTATATGGGGTGCTTGTCGTCTTTGTCAAAAAAAAGAAAAAAAAAACTGTTAAACTATGAATTATTTTATATTAATTTAATAGACTGAATAGTGTGTGTGTATATATATCCCTTAAAATAATAAAAAAATATAACATCTCAAAACCCATCAATAATTTCGTCTACTGTACACTCTAACTCAACATTTTTATTCAATTTTAGAAAATGAATAAAAAAGATAAAAAAATATTTTTAGTTAAAAAAATCAGTTGAATGTAGGACTCAGATATATATGATATTTATGAGGATATGTACATAATTATTCATTTATATAAGGGTATATATGCAAAATCCACACTATTATAATTATTAACAGATGACGGATTCGGATTCGGATTCGGATTCGGATCCGGATCCGATTCCAATCAATTCATCGTTAAAACTTCATTCAATCTCAGTCGTTCATCATCCTTAAATCACCAAAATCCAATGTCTGGCACGTGTCATCTTTCTATCGAGCTTCTATCTGTCCAAAACCAAACAGCCAATCCGATTTCCCATCTCCTCTCTTTCTCCTCCCACGCCTGCGACGACGAGACCTCATCGGCCGTTCCACGGATCCAACGGCCATGGCGGACCCGGGCCATACCATCAACGGCGGAGGAACGATCATCGACTCCCTGGGGAGCGAGATCATCGGCGTGATGTCCCCTGTCTCCATTTGCATGCTCCTCGTCGTCCTCCTAATCTCCGCACTATCTCCGCCTCCATCGGCCGCCGTCGATGCCTCCACGCCGATCACCGCCGCCACCTTGGTCTACCTCGAGTCTCCCTCCGATCCTCCTTCTCAGAAGCTCGTCGGCGCTCTCCTCAACGCCGCCGCTTTCGTCGCCCTCGTCACCATCGCCACCTTCCTCATCGTCCTCCTCTACTACTACAACTGCACATCCTTTCTCAAGAACTACATGCGCCTCTCCGCCTTCCTCGTTCTCGCCTCCATGGGCGGCTCCATCGCTCTCTCCCTCCTCCGACGTTTTGCCATCCCTCTCGACACCGCTACTTCGCTGCTGCTCCTCCTCAACTTCTCCGCCGTGGGTGTCCTCTCTGTCCTCTCTCCGGCGGTGCCGATCCTGCTCCGACAGGCTTACATGGTCGTCCTCGGGGTCATCGTCGCTGCTTCGTTGTCGAACCTCCCGGAGTGGACGACTTGGACGCTGCTTTTGGCCCTCGCGGTGTATGATCTTGTCTCCGTGCTCGCCCCGAAGGGCCCATTGAAGTTGCTTGTCGATTTGGCTTCTAGTCGTGATGAGGAGCTGCCGGCGCTCGTCTACGAGGCCCGCCCCACCGTCTCCCGCTCTTCCAATCCACCCATCGCGGCCGCCCCGGCCTTTACTGCGTCCATTGAGCTCCAGCCTTTGGCTGATACGCCGACCGCTGAAGTATCGGGTGCTGATCATGCCATTGTTGAGATTGAGCATGTTAGGGAGGAGACGGCGCCGCTGGTGGGCAATGCTGGAGGTGGGAGACGGCCGGAGAGTGTTTCCAGTCACCATTCTTCGGAAATAGAGATTCTTGAGACTTCGCCATTGGTTATCAATGAGGATGTTGGAAGGCAAAGTGAAGGTCCTCGTAGAAGCCATGCTTCAGAGTTGGAGCGGGGGATTAGACTGGGACTTGGGGACTTTGTGTTCTATAGTGTCCTGGTTGGAAGGGCGGCCATGTATGATCTGATGACTGTTTATGCTTGTTATCTTGCCATCATATCAGGACTTGGATGCACACTGATTTTGTTATCGGTTTGCCGGCATGCATTGCCAGCATTGCCGATCTCGATCACATTGGGAGTGGTGTTCTATTTCTTGACACGGTTGCTGCTAGAGCCCTTTGTTGTTGGGGCATCTAGTAAATTGGTGATGTTCTGACTGAACTTTTGGTTTTAGATTGGTGTTGCGCTGACTGATCCTTTGTTTTTGTAGTGCTTTTGCTATCATACATGATGAAAGATGAACTGTGATGAACGATATTATGAAAAGTTAGCTCCTTTGTTCATACTTGCTTCCTGTTTGTCTTCTCTTCATTATTTGGTGATAAAAGTCCAAACTTTTTCTAGTTTGGCTTGCTTGAGAAGGATGACGTTAGCAGCTTTGGGTTAAGTGAAACTTATGTTTTCAGTTGATAAATTCCTTGTGATTCTTTTTTAAATTGCTTAATGTACAATACATGGAACCGGATTGCAGCATACCTCCTAAATTCCTTTCTTTTCTTCAGAATGAACTAATCTTAGACTACAGTTTAACCTTTATTTTCATTCCATTTGGTTTATGTTGCTTTTATTGCGAATGCCTTATTTTTGTCCATTTATTCAAATTGAAAATATTATAGTTCACTCTGTCTTGAAATCATATGCTTTGAAGGGTTACAGTACTTTTTTTGAAGTGGATATGCAGACTTACTTGGACTTGAGATACTTGTTTCTCCTGAACCAGATTATGAATGCTGGTGCCACAATCTGTATACTATCTAGTATTCATGACCGTCAAGGCGTCAACAACTAGTGACCAATTGATTCTTGTTTCTCTCTCAGGGTTGAGGTTTTGTTGGGCATGGAGTATTATTTATTACATAGTGGAGAAAAAAATTGTGGCAAAAATTCTTGAATTTAATTGTATCTGTTATTTCACCTGAGCTCTGTCTTATAGTTTGAGATCTTACCTGAATCAGTTAGAAGCTATCCATTTTCCACAACCAAGTCACTATCAGAGGCATCAAGCTACAATCACTGCTCATCACAAATATGGGAATTAACTCGATAAAAAAGATGCTTGTCTATTTTAATTCAGGACGTGTTTTGGTTTGGTACAATAAGCTCTTCAATGGAGCTAATTAATGACAAAATCTTCTGTAAGTAGAGAAGTTATTTGTGAAAGTACAACTATTTAGCTATATTTGGTTTGTTCCCTTAATTTATGAAAGATATCAGAGTTGGGTGCACAAAGCAAATCTATAAGATAAATTAGAAGTTTTCATTAGTAAGTGTGGGCTACATTGTTGTGGTAGTTAGTAGTTCCTATGCTGCCTTAGAAGCCTGTTTTTTCAAATGAGGCGTTAAGACTTAGGACTGGAGTATGTGAAAGCTTGTGACGCATTGTACAAGTTATCAGATTTATATTTCTAGATCTCATTAACTGCTAGATGTTTCTTAGTGATAGAAAACTTTATTCAGGTTCTTATTATCTTGTACTTGAAAATTTGAAGGAGGTTGTGTGTAGTTTGCTTTCATCAACAGTCTTCAAGGTATCAACATATTTCTTTGACGGTTTTATATTGTAATCAATTTATTTATTAATACCTAGACATCTTGTTTTGTGCTCTAATCAACATAATGTGTCTTGGAAAAGCATTTTGTGTTAACCTTTATACCAAAAATTTGAAATTTATTTTGCTGTACTTTTCATACAGCTTGTTTCTATAATAATTTTCCTCCAGCATTAGTGGCATGATTAAATGTGCTTGTGTTTTCTTTTGCAAGTTGAATTAGTATTCTCCCTTTAAAGATGAAAACATTTTTAGTTTGATAAGTTCTTGATGAATGTTGAACAAGCAAGATCATAATTAATTTGTGGGCTCGTCTTCTCATTGTGCTTGTTTCTTATGTTCCTTTTTATAGGTTTGCATCTAGTGTTTTTCTTCAAGAAGCAATCAGGTCTGTAGATTTGGATTATACCCAAAAAGGGAATGTGTGCCGGCAAACTCACCGCCTGAAGCATCAAGGATATCATCCAAAGTTCTGGTTGATATAATATCAAGAGCAAAGGTAAACACAATATATTTACTTGAAGAACATTTACTCTCATTAATATTTACTTTTAGGAATAATTCCCTTTTTAATCCCTCTACTTTTCGGAAAGTTACCTTTTAGTCCCTCATCTTTTTTGTGACTTTTTGGTCCCTCTACTTTATAAAGTGGGACTTATTAGTCCGGAGGCAAGCGGCATTCACTTACACCATTTCAAATGACTGACGTGTCTGCCACATGTCGTTACATTAATGTCCACATGGTCATCCACATGACGAGGATGAAGGGGAGAGAGGGGCTTGAATTCGGATACTAATCGGTTATGATCTTAATTCGAGGGTTTGTTTAATGTTTTTTTTAAAAAATCTTTTTTAATGGTTTAATGTTTTAAAAGGCCACGTGGCGTTCTGATGGCCACATGAACATCAACATAACGCCAAATGACAGACACGTTAGTCATCTGAAACGACGTAGGTGAACGTCGTCTGACTCCAAACTAATAAGTCTCACTTTATAAAGTAGAGGGACCAAAAAGTTATAAAAAAAAGATGAGGGACTTAAAGGGTACTTTCCGAAAAGTAGAGGGACTAAAAAGGGAATTAAACCTTAATTTTATTATACAGAAGCAGATGCAGCTTTTTTTCCTGCTCTTAAATCAGTTCATAGATGATAAATTAGGTTCAAGAGCATGGCAAACATTATTATAAGGCATTAGTTTGTCATCATTTCTTGTGGGCATAAATCAATAATCAACACAGTCCAGTCTATAGCTGTTTTTCATTTATTGGCATGGTTGATTTTCATTTCACATTCTGATTGGTTTCAGTACACTTGTTTGTCACATTTCAGAATGAAAATTCAATTTAAAGGAAAGTAGCATGGACAGGACACCTTTAACAAAGTTACTTACATAACCTTCATCACCACTTAGACATTTTATATATCCATTAATAGATAGATCAATACAAGGAGACCCTCATGCCACTTGCTTAGTTTTCTTCCTGCTTATTTCTATGTTTGTTCTTTCTTCATGTTGATGTTCCATAAGATGCATGACTAAAGCTTTGGTCAGTAAGCATGCATCATTTTCAGTCTTATTCTTTTTTGTTTCTCCTTCTAAAAATGCTTGTTCTTATTTTGGATTAGGAGATGTTGCCAATCTTTTCTTTTTCAGGCATTCATGGAGTAAACAGTTGACTATTTTGTCAATTAAATCAGAATAGGAACTATGACATTATGGATTTGCTGTTAAATAGAATGACTTCAGTTAAGACCTGAAGAGAAATACCATGTCAGAGATTGTGCAATTTTTTTTTTTCTTCATCTCCATGAGTTTTTGTGAAATTGAGAACTAAGATACTAATATCTTTAGGTGAGCTGTGTTTTATCTACACTTGCCCAGCAGGCATTTGGGCGTTTAGAAATCAAAATACACTTCAGGCTGAGGATTTGGGTTTCCATGTGGAAAGATTTTGATGTTGAGAGAACCACAAAGGAGATCATTGAGGTGATAAACAGGAAAAAGTGTGATGCTTTGAGTTTTGAGGTCCTGCAAAAGGATCTTCTTGATCTGTTAAAAGGGAAGAGGTTCCTGCTGGTTTTGGATAATCTATGGAGGGAAGACTGGAGGTTTTGGGAGGCATTGAAGTTGCCTCTTGACCTTGCAAGATCAAAGGGAAGCAAGGTTTTGGTGACAACAAGAAGCAGAATTGTTTGTAACATTATGAGCAGGGAGCCTCCCATTCTTTTGAAGGGCCTGAATTTGGAATCTTGCTCGTTGCTTTTCAAGGAGCGAGCATTTGTGCCAGGACAGACTGAAGATACTTAGTTACAATTGGGAGCCAGATTGTTGAAAAGTGCCAAGGATTGCCGATGGTGGTGAAGTTGCTTGGTCGCCTCTTACATTCAATAACTGAAGAGGATGAGTGGAGGAGTGTGCAAAGGGAGATTAGCGAAGTGGAGGAGGGGGAGGACAGTATTTTGCAGACACTGAAGGTGAGTTATGATCACTTGCCCTTGCATTTGAAGCATTGTTTTGCATATTGCTCTGTATTTCCTGCTGGACATGAGTTTGATAAGGATGAGCTTGTACAGGTGTGGATGGCGGAGGGACTTATCATCTTTCCTTGGGTGCACAGTAGACCTGAAGCTGTTGGTAATAGGTACTTCAATTCTCTTCTGTGGAGGTCCTTCTTCCAAGTGTCTGTTGATTGTCACCAATTGAATATGAAATACAAAATGCCCAACATTACTCATGATCTAGCACGATATGTTAGCTCAAGGAGCATAATAAAAGACAAGGTGGAGATAATAAGGTCCGATTTGCATTTTGCTCTCTTAACATGGCAAATTACACAGCATTTTTGTAGGCAAATTACACAGCATTTGTTCTGCATACTGACAGTGGAGCACTCTCAGATCAGGTCACAGCTTTTCTACTACCAAGATTCAGGTGTTGACGTGTGCTAGATTTGAGAAACAACCAACTGGAGCAGTTACCAAATTCCATTGGTGATTTAACACACTTATGGTACCTTAGCCTTGACAATACTCAAATAAAATGTTTGCCTGAATCAGTGAGCAGCCTCTACAATTTGCAAACTTTGAATCTTGGTGAGTGTTACAAGCTTGTTGAGCTGCCGGAAGGCTTCCACAAGTTAGTTAACCTACGGCATCTCAATCTGTAGATTGACGGGGATAAATGGACAGATCTGAATTCCAAGCTCCCACGTATCAGTGATCTGAAGTCTTTACAAACAATGTTAAGATTTGTTGTGTCCATAAAGTGTCGATGTGGGATTAGAGAATTGAAGTACCTGAAACTTAGAGGAGAACTATGCATCTCAAAGCTAGAAAATGTGGAGAAGATTGATGATGCTAAAGAGGCTGACTTGAAGAATAAGAAAGATGTTGAAAAGCTGATGCTGCGATGGAGTGTGGCCACCAATTCAAACAGACAAAATAGTTTTATTGCAGAGGAGTTAATTGAACACCTTCAACCTCACAACAGGCTCAAACATTTAAGGATAGAGCTGTATGATGGCGCACAGTTTCCACAATAGCTTGCAGATAGATCCTTCTTGAGTTTAGAATCCATAACACTGGCAAACTGCAGAATATGCACAGTTTTTCCTACGATTGATCAGTTGCCTATTCTAAGAAACTTGGTTTTAAAAGATTGTGAGAAGTTGACAGCTATTCCTCATCTCCATAACATTCAAACTCTAGTGGTGGGAGGATGCAATGAGTCAGCCTTCAGCATGTTGTCTGGTCTTACCTCTTTCTCCTCTCTCACCATTTCCAGGTGTGGGGATATCCAGGTACAGAAAAACTCGTTTCAACAACTTATTTCTCTTAAGAACTGAAAATTGAAGGGTGCAATAAGCTTGTTTCAGTAGCTCCGAAGGAAGACTTGCACAACCTCACTTACCTTCAATCACTTGAGATTTCTTCTTGCGAAGAACTCGTGTCCTTTGCTGATATGGGGCTGCCACCATCCCTTATCTCTTTCCAACTTCACTGTTGTGAAAAGCTTGAAAATTTTCCATCAAGTTACATTTATTAGTGCCTAGACTTTGAATGCTGGCACGAGTTCTTTGCAAGAAGAAATCTCTAGAGATTCAAGGCAAGTCAGAGTTCGCAAGTCTTCATTTGGAGCTACTGACTCAAGCCTATTGCACTTTTCAATCTTCAGTTTCTTAAGAGAAGTTAGTTTTTGAAATAAACTTTTTTCTACCTGCCTATCGCCACATTTGGAAATGGTGAGAGAGGAGAGTGGTGAGACCAGATAACATGCCGAATGCAGACCCATCTCATCCTTCTGCCACTATTGTATGAATGGTAGGCAGCTGTGAAAGAGAAGTCAATCCAACACAATCTTTTAACACCAATTGTTTTAGATTGGGCAGCTGAGACATTGCACGCTGAGACATTGCAGGAAGAAATGTGCACCTACTGCAGTTTGAGAGTGTTATTGATTTTAGACTCCAGAAGAATCTATCTGCAAGCTATTGGGGAAAATGTTCACCAGGATAGTGATCTATTCTTAAACATTTGAGTATTACATGTGGCCGAAGACATTCACTTACATCCCTTGGATTCAAGACAATTTGTGTGTTGGAGTTCTTGTGCTTGCTCCATCGCAACATCAACCTTTCAATAAACTTAGTGCTTAAGCCACCCTCTCTAGTATCATCAATGTTCTCCACATTTCCCAACTTTGAGATGCAAAATTCTCCTCTAAGTTTCAGGTCCTTCAATTTTCTAATCCCGCATCCATTCTATGTGAACACAACAAATCTTGACATTGTTTCTAGAGACTTTAAATCACTGATACCTCGAGGCATGGAATTCAGATCTTGACATTCTCTTTTCCTAACAGTTTCATGCTCTGATACCATGTTAGGAAAAGAGAATCTCCCAATTGTATTACATTGAACAAGGGTACAAGTATATATAGAGATACATAGAAAGTCAGCTGTATACACAGTAGGCCTAACACATTTATCCCGGTCAATCTGCAAATTGAGATGTCATAGCTTAACAAACCAGCTTAACAAGATTGTAGCATTCACCAAGATTCAAAGTTAGGAGATTGTGGAGCCTGCTCATTGACTCGAGCAAATGTGTTATCTGAGTGTTGTAGAGACCAAGGTACCGTAGGTGTATTAAAGCACCGATGAAATCCGGCAATTGCTCTAGTTGCTCATTTCTCAAGTCTAACACACGCAAGGACTGAAAGCTTGGTAGTAAATAATGTAAGTTGTCTTTTGAGAATGATTTTCTGTTAAAATGCAGAATAAATATCCGAACACTTTTGTTTTCACATATTAGCCCCAATGGTTCAAGATTTACAGTGTTAAGAGAGCAAAACACATATCGAACCTTCTTACCACCACCTTTTTTTTCACTATGCCTTACTCTTACAAATTTATGCTGGCAAACAGACTGCTAATTCATGAATCAAGGTGGGCATTTTGTACTTATGTTCAATTGGTCCAAATCATCATAAACTTAGAAGAAAGACCTATGTAGAAGATATTTGAGTACCTATCACCAATAGTTTATGGTTCTATGTTCCCCTTTAACGAGATAAGTCTCTCTGCCATCCACATCTTTATGAGCTCATCCTTATCAAACTCATAACCAACAAGAATTACAGAGCAATATTCAAAACAATGCTTCATATCCAATTCCACGCGATCATAACTCATCTTCAATATCTTTGAAATACCGCCCGCTCTCTTCTCCCGCCAAAATGTTGTCTAGCACATTCCTCCACTCATGTTCATCAGTTTTTTCATATAAGTACCTTCCAAGGAACTTGACTACCATAGGCAAGCCTTGACACATTTTACAAATCGATTTCCCAATTTTAACCTTATTTGGATCGTCATTCACTCCTGGGGCAATTGGTTGCCTTCTGAAAAGTTACTACCAAGAATCAAAATTCAAGCCCTGCAAAAGAATGAGAGCTTCTTTGCTCATCATGCTACACACACCCGTGCTTCTAGTCGTCACCAAAACCTTGCTTCCTTTGGATTTTGCATAGACAAGAGGCTTCATCAATGCCTCCCAAAAGCTAGAGTCCTCCTTCCATGTATCATCCAAAACCAACATGAATCTACACCGGTTCAACAAAACAAGAAGCAGGTTTTGCAACAAATCAAAACTCATATCATCACACTTATGCTTGTGAATCGCCTCAATAATCTCCTTTGTTGTTCTCACAGTATCAGAAACCTCCCGCATGAAAACCTAAATCCTCTACCTAAAGTGTTCTCTGATGCTTGAATGCTTGAAAACCTGTTGGGCAAGCGCAGTCTTCCCCAACCCACCCATCCCACAAATCGAGACCACTTGGATACCATATCTATTGTCTTTTGTTAACCTAGAAACAATGCCAAATAGGTCATCTTGCCGCTCAAGAAACCAAGACTCACTTGGAAGTGAAGTCGTCTGATCATCTACCGACAATGTAGTGCGAGGATGCGCCCTATACTGTCGGTAGATGACCAGAAGACTTCCCTTCCAGGTGAGTCACGGTTTCATTGGCGGCAGGATGACAGTTTTAGCATTGTTTCTAAGTTAACAAAGAATAATGCAGATGGTCTCCAAGTGGTCTCTATTTGTGGGATGGGTTGGTTGGGGAAGACTGCGCTTGCCTAGCAGGTTTTCAACCATTCAGGCATTAGAGAACACTTTAGGCAGAGGATTTAGGTTTCCATGTGGGAGGATTCTGATTCTGTGAGAGCAGCAAAGGAGATTATTGAGGCTATTCACAAGCATAAGTGTGATGATCTGAGTTTTGATGTACTGCAAAACGTGCTCCTTGTTTTGTTGAACCGGTGTAGATTCTTGTTGGTTTTGGATGATACATGGAGGGAAGACTCCAACTTTTGGGAGGCATTGATGAAGCCACTTGTCCATGCAAAATCCAAAGGAAGCATGGTTTTGGTGACGACTAAAAGCACAGGTGTGTGTAGGATGATGAGCAAAGAAGCTCCTATTCTTTTGCAGGACCTGAATTTTGATTCTTGGTGGCAACTTTTCAGAGGGCAACCAATTGCCCCAGGAGTGAATGATGATCCAAATAAGGTTGAAATTAGGAAACTGGTTTGTGAAAGGTGTCAAGGCTCGCCTATGGTAGCCAAGTTCTTTGGAAGGTACTTATATGAAAAAATTGATGAACATGAGTGGAGGAATGTGCTAGACCACATTTTGGCGGGGGAAGAGAGGGGGCAGTATTTCAAAGATACTGAAGATGAGTTATGATCACCTGGAATTGGATATGAAGCAGTGTTTTGAATATTGCTCTGTATTTCCTGTTGGTTATGAGTATGATAAGGATGAGCTCCTAAAGATGTGGATGGTAGAGGGACTCATCTCGTCAAAGGGGAACATAGCACCAGAAACTATTGGTGATAGGTACTTCAAATATCTTCTGCAGAGGTCCTTCTTCTAAGTTTCTGATGATTCGAACCAATTGAACATAAGTACAAAATGCCTACCTTGATTCATGAATTAGCAGTCTGTTTGCCAGCATAAATTTGTAAGAGTAAGGCATAGTGAAAAATATGGTGGTGGTAAGAAGGTTCGTATGTGTTTTGCTCTCTTAACACCGTAAATCTTGAACCATTGGGGCTGATATGTGAAAACAAAAGTATTCGGACATTTATTCTGCATTTTAACAGAAAATCATTCTCAAAAGACAACTTACATTGTCTACTACCAAGCTTTCAGTCCTTGCGTGTCTCAGACTTGAGAAATGAGCAACTGGAGCAATTGCCGGATTTCATCGGTGATTTAATACATCTACGGTACCTTGGTCTCTACAACACTCAGATAACACATTTGCTCGAGTCAGTGAGCAGGCTCCACAATCTGCTAACTTTGAATCTTGGTGAATGCTACAATCTTGTTAAGTTGGCCAAAGGTTTGCATGAGTTAGTTAAGCTACGACATCTCAATTTGCAGATTAACTGGGATAAATGGACAGATCTGAATTCCATGCCTCTAGGTACCAGTGATCTAAAGTCTCTAGAAACAATGCCAAGATTTGTTGTGTCCACAAAGAATGTATGCGGGATTAGAATTGAAGGACCTGAAACTTAGAGGAGAATTTTGCATCTCAAAGTTGAAAAATGTGGAGAACATTGATGATGCTAGAGAGGCTGGCTTGAGCACTAAGTTTATTGAAAGGCTGATGCTGCGATGGAGCAAGGACAGGAACTCCAACACACAAAATGTCTTGAATCCAAGGGATGTAATTGAATGCCTTTGCCCACATGTAATGCTTAAATGTTTAAGAATAGACCACTATCCTGGTGAACATTTTCCCCAATGGCTTGTAAATAGATCCTTTTGGAGTAGAATCAATAACACTCTTAAACTGAAGTAGGCGCACAATTCTTCTTGCAATGTCTCAGCTGCCCAATCTAAAACAATTGGTGTTAAAAGTTTGTGTTGGATTGACTTCTCTTCCACAGCTGCCTACCATTCATACACTAGTGGTAGAAGGATGGGATGGGTCTGCATTTGGCATGTTATCTGGTCACACCACTCTCTCCTCTCTCACCGTTTCTAGATGGTGGTGATAGGCAGGTAGAGGAAAGTTCCTTTCAAAAACTGACTTCTCTTAAGAAACTGAAGATTGAAAAGTGCAGTAGGCTTTAGTCAGTAGCTTCAAATGAAGACTTGCGAAATCTGACTTGCCTTGGGTCTCTAGAGATTTCTTCTTGCAAAGAACTTGTGCACTTTGCTGATAGGGGGCTGCCGGCATCCCTTAGTTATCTCCAACTTCATGACTGTGAAAATCTTTTTAAGTTTCCCATCATTTTGCGTTTATTAGCTCCTGGTCTTCAAAGATTGGTGCTTAGCAGGTGCAATAAACTGAGAGATCAGCTTGAAAGAGATGGAGATTATTTGGCTCACATTCCTGAGAGAAACAGAGAGATTTCTTGATGATGGGGAAGATGATTTTCTATGCGGAGTCATCCAAACACAGTACTGTTGGGATGTAAACAATAGTACCACATCGGGAGTTTGAAAGAATATGAACATGCTTAAAATAAAAAAGGGGCCCACCATGAAATACCTAAGTGCTTGGGTTTTATAAGTGGTGGTTACCCTCATATTAAAAATTATTAACATGGTATCAGAACCAGTAAATTAACCTTGAGAACAACTAATCTTGAAGTCGGTACATCTTAAACAAGATTGAAGCCGCCGCCTACTTGACCAACCAAAATAAACAAAACAAAACAAGTTACAACTGGTTCACAAAAAAAACAAAGAGCTCAGTTGAACTTGAGTGGGGATGTTGGGATGTAAACAATAGTACCACATCGGGAGTTTGAAAGAATATGAACATGCTTAAAATAAAAAGGGAGCCCACCATGAAATACCTAAGTGCTTGGGTTTTATAAGTGGTGGTTACCCTCATATTAAAAATTATTAACAAGTACCAGCAGCACAATATCTACGTTTGGATGACAACTTTTTTCTAAACTGATTCTGTACTTGAAATACTAGGAATACTGAATTTCATGATAATACTTTTGACTCTGTTGCAAGTTCTGGTAATCTTTTTTGATATCATAATTGCTGCTTTGTATGTGATTTGAGCAAGTCTTGCTATTAATTTTGAAGACGCTTTGTCAATAATTTGCACTTTGCAGCACTTGAAACAGAATTTATGTAGCTCATTTCCACAAGTTACTTGGGCATCTGGAAAAGTATATGCATCTTATTTTAATTAGTGTTTGATCGGCACATCTTTGAGTAGGCTCTCAGACAGTGAACAGACTAGAGTTGTCAAACAGGTTGTGCCTAAGTATGGCCCTCCCGCGTGCTTGTGCTGGGCCGGCTTTGCACGGCACGCGGCCCGCACGGGTCGGCATGGACATCACTGTGCACCTTGGTAATGTTGAGATGCTGTTTTGCTTGACAATTTATTGGCATATTAATTTTTTTAAGATCAGGTCAAAGCGAGAACTTTTATGACGTTATATGTTTTGTTAAAAAAAAAACACCTACAAATGATTGATTCAAGTATATAACATGGTAGTTGTTTTGGATAAACATGGAGGCTATAACCTTCACTGAAGCCCAAGAAACAGTTTTTGGTACATTTTTCAGGTCATGCAGCTACATGTTCAATTAAAATTAGAGGCCCTTCTCCATGCCACTAAGCATTATATTGGAAACCTGTTTATGAAATCAATTCAGTCTTTATTTTTAAGTGAACAGAATTATGTGATGAATGACATGCTCATATTTGGAGGACTTGTAGCAATCACTGTTCTACTGCAGTTTTTATTTTTCTAGGTTTGAAAATATGAAATTCTAGGGGGGCGTTTGGTTTGTTTTCCATTTTCCGTTTTCTGAAAAGGTGGAAAATGCAGAAAATGGAAAACGTGGAAAATGAAAAACACAGAAACTGAAAAATGAAAAAGTTGTTTGGTTGGAAACTGTTTTCAGAAACAGAAAATGAAAAAGCTGTTTGGTTTAATAGAAAACTGTGTAGTATGTTTTCTAGTGATTTTATCAAATATGTATAAACAGTTTTTTTTAACTATTGTAAAACAATATAATAAATATAAAATAGAACTATAAACCAACATAATAATTGTAATAATAAAAGTTTAAAATATAAAAAATAACAAATGACAAACATGATATTTTTATAAAGTTCAAAATATAAAATAATAACAAACATGATATTTTTATAAAGTTCAAAATATAAAAATAACAAATATAATATTTTTATATATTTTATATATAATAAATAAAGTTTAAAAAACATATATTTTAAGAAATAAAAAAAGTGACAAACATGATATTTTTATACAGTTTAAAATATAAAAATAACAAACATAATATTTTTATATATTTATATAATAACAAAAGTTCAAAATATATTTTAAAAATTAAAAAATGGCAAACATGATATTTTTATAAAGTTCAAAATATAAAAAAAATAACAAAGATGATATTTATATATTTTTACAATAACAAAAGTTATAAAAATATATTTTAAAAACTAATTAATTTTGGAGTTTGGTTTATTTACAATAATGCCACCACCTTTTTCAATCATTTTCCAAACCTAGACGATGACTTTTTTTCGTTTTTCAATTTTTCAATTTTCAGCCGTTTTCCTTTTCCGCCTTTTCCAGAAAACGTTGCAACCAAATGCGTTTTTACGTTTTCCGTGTTTTTGTAGAAAATGAAAAACTCAAAAAACGACAAAAATGCGGAAAACGCCCAACCAAATGCCCCCTAGTTATTTGAAAACTGTGCCCTACATATGGTCCTTGTTGAGCTATTTTATCTGCTGGCTTTGATAGTATTAAACTGGATTTCTGATCTAAATTTTACTTTTTATGAAGTTAATACTAATTGGAAAACTTCAGGCAAATCAGCTTTAGAACTAGCAGTATAAATGTATACATTTATACTCAGTTGTAGCTGCTTCTTGATTTATCGGTGTGTATTTTTGTGCATCATTAACCTATGTTGGTGGATCCGCTTGAACCTGGTTCATATATATCAATTCCCAGATATCAGATGCAGTGTACAAGTGCTCAACAGAATAAAGGCTTGACTAATGTTATACATCAATAAGGTTGAATCACATAATTTGATAGTTTGTTTTCCTTATTATGGTATTCTAGCCAATGTGTTTAACTCAATATTTTTACATTAATTTGTGCACTTGAAAAAAAGTGAACTTAGTTCTTATTTGTCTGGTGTGGTAGATCTGTTTTAGGATTTAGTTTAGATGAAGAAGTTGAATGAGATACAGAGCAGACGTTGTTTGATCGATACTTAATGTACTCAGATTCCTCATCACAGATACACAACAAGAACCATGTCTTCTTTTTCTTTATTCCTCATCTCATAATGAAAAATATTTTGATGGTAAACAGGTGCTCATGGGTAAATATTTAATTTGTCTGCAAATAGTTTGGTTAACTTGAATTATCACAGACACGGTTATTTCTCTAAAACGTTAATAACCAAACCAAACTTTAAATTTGATCTATAGCTGTTTTTCATTTATTGGCATGGTTGATTTTCATTTCACATTCTGATTGGTTTCAGTACACTTGTTTGTCACATTTCAGAATGAAAATTCATTTCAAAGGAAAGTAGCATGGACAGGACACCTTCAACAAAGTTACTTACATAACCTTCATCACTACTTAGACATTTTATAATTTTATATATCCACTAATAGATCAATACAAGGAGACCCTCATGTCACTTGCTTAGTTTCTTCCTGCTTATTTCTATGTTTGTTCTTTCTTCATGTTGATTGATGTTCCATAATATGCATGACTAAAGCTTTGGTCGGTAATAAGCATGCATTATCTTCAGTCATATTCTTTTTTGTTTCTCCTTCTAAAAATGCTTGTTCTTATTGTGGATTAGGAGATGTTGCCAATCTCTTCTTTTTCTGGCATTCATGGAGAAGGGGTGGCATAGTTAAGGTAAACAGTTTACTATTTTGTCAATTAAATCAGAATTGGAACTATGACATTACGGATTTTGCTGTTAAAGAGAATGACTTCAGTTAAGACCTGAAGAGAAATACCATTTCAGAGATTGTGCAAAAAATTGTTTTTTTTTTCCTCTGTTCCTTATTTTAGAGTTGAACAAGAACCCACTCAAATCAAACTGTGTTTTATCTATCAGCTATGATATCAAATTGACTTTTTAAATCAATGATAAACTTCTTTATATTTACAACAGATCATATCACGGTACTTTGAATATTTATTTTTATTGGGAAAGTCAATTCTATAGCATTGCCTTCACTATTTTCTTTTTCAAACAGGGGAATAAATCCCAATCAAATTAGGGCGTACATGATCGACTATCACGCTTCACCGGCCCCTGCCTTTACCGAAGGTTTTACTCGAGGCCTGCCTTTTACCGCTCATGACTACCAATCCCACACAAAATGAACTGTGTGTGTGAGCCACACCCACTGGGTGACCCACGCCATACACACTCACTCCATCTCAGAGAAGAATCGAATCTGGGTTAGTATCTCGTGAGCAGAGGACCTTGCAGCTCGGCCAAGAGGCCTTTGGCGCCTTCACTATTTTCATTTGGAAGGTTTAATAACTTTAATTACTATATTGTAGAGAAAAAAAATTATATATATTAATGATTAATTAATCTTATCTTTCAACTTTTTTTCTCTCATTTTCTTTCTATCCCTCTTTCCTTCCACTTTCCCCAAGTCAGAGTCAATGATACCTAACCTCTCTCTCTCTCACTATTATGATTGTTTGATTCAATCTCTATCTTTCTCGTTCAGAGGAGAAGAGAGAAGAGAGAAGAGAGAAGAGAGAGACCTTTGATCAACATTCATGGCGTTGCAGCTGTTGACTCAGATAGCAGCGTTCACCGGGTTCGGCCCGAAGCTTTTGGATAAGTTTTACGACTTGCTCTCCGACCACGGCCTCTCCAGCGCCGGCTCCTACCTCTTCTCCTTCGGCAATGTCGAGCCCGAGGTGGAAAAGCTCCAGCACACGTACAACCGGATCCAGGCCCTCCTCAAGGACGCCGATGAGCGGCGTTATATCGAAGACGCCGCCGTCAAGCTTTGGCTCCGTGCTCTCCGGGATGTTCACTTCGACGCTGATGACATCCTTGATGAGTTCCGGACATTCCTCGCCGTCTCCAAGCTCAACCAAGAACTCAAGTCGAAGAAGAGAAAGCGCCAATGGTATGGCTTTTTCATGTCTTTGTTCCCTTCTTGGAGCCCTAGCCCGATGTGCAAGCGCCGGAGGATCAAGGGCAGGATTGGTGAAATCCGTGAGAAGCTTGACGCGATCTCTGAAGATCGTGAGAAGCTTAGGTTGAAGCCAGAAGATGGTAAGAGGAAGCCTGACCAGTCAAGAGAGAAGCAGCTTTGGATGCCGACCAGTTCGCTTCAAGATGAGTCACGGGTACTTGGGAGGGAGGATGATCTGAGTGTCATCATTGCCAGGTTAAAGGACAACAATGGAGATGATATCGAAGTGGTCCCAATATATGGGATCGGTGGGTTGGGGAAGACCACGCTTGCCCAGCAGGCATTTGGGCATTTAGAAATCAAAGAACACTTCAGGCTGAGGATTTGGGTTTCCATGCGGAAAGATTTTGATGTTGAGAGAACCACGAAGGAGATCATTGAGGTGATAACCAGGAAAAAGTGTGATGCTTTGAGTTTTGAGGTCCTGCAAAACTTGCTTCTTGGTCTGTTAGAACGGAAGAGGTTCCTTCTGGTTTTGGATAACCTATGGAGGGAAGACTCTAGTTTTTGGGAGGCATTGAAGGTGCCTCTTGTCCTTGCAAGATCAAAGGGAAGCAAGCTTTTGGTGACAACAAGAAGCAGAATTGTTTGTAACATTATGAGCAGGGAGCCTCCCATTCTTTTGAAGGGCCTGAATTTCGAATCTTGCTGGTTGCTTTTCAAGGAGAGAGCATTTGCGCCAGGACAGGCTGAAGATCCTAACTTAGTTGCAATTGGGAGCCAGATTGTTGAAAAGTGCCAAGGATTGCCGATGGTGGTGAAGTTGCTTGGTTGCCTCTTACATTCAATAACTGAAGAGGATGAGTGGAATAGTGTGCAAAGGGAGATTAGGGGAGTGGAGGAGGGCGAGGACAGTATTTTGCAGACACTGAAGGTGAGTTATGATCAATTGCCCTTGCATTTGAAGCATTGTTTTGCATATTGCTCTGTATTTCCTGTTGAACATGAGTTTGATAAGGATGAACTTGTAAAGTTGTGGATGGCGGAGGGACTTATCCCTCCTAGGGGGAACAGAAGACCTGAAGCGGTTGGTGATAGGTGCTTCAATTATCTTCTGTGGAGGTCCTTCTTCCAAGTGTCTGTTGATTGTCACCAATTGAATGTGAAATACAAAATGCCCACCGTGATTCATGATCTCGCACAATCTGTTAGCTCAGGTGAATTCCTAAGGGTGGAGCATAATGAAAGACAAGGTGGAGATGATAAGGTCCGATTTGCGTTTTGCTCTCTTAACCCGTCAAATCCCATAGCATTTTCGCAGATGTGCCAAAGTGAAAGTTTGAGGACACTTTTTCTGCATATTAACAGTGGAACATTCTCAAAACAGGTCATGGCTTTTCTTCTACCGAGATTCAGGTGTTTACGTGTGTTAGATTTGAGAAACAACCAACTGGAGCAGTTACCAAATTCCATTGGTGATTTAACACACCTACGGTACCTTAGCCTTTACAATACTCAAATAAAATGTTTGCCTGAATCAGTGAGCAGCCTCTACAATCTGCAAACTTTGAATCTCGGTGAGTGTTACAAGCTTGTTGAGCTGCCGGAAGGCTTCCATAAGTTAGTTAACCTACGGCATCTCAATCTGGAGATTGACTGGGATAAATGGACAGATCTGAATTCCATGCCCCCAGGTATCAGTGATCTGAAGTCTTTACAGACAATGTCAAGATTTGTTGTAGCCAAGAAGAGTGGATGCGGGATTAGAGAATTGAAGGATCTGAAACTTAGAGGAGAACTTTGCATCTCAAAGCTGGAAAATGTGGAGAAGATTGATGATGCTAAAGAGGCTGAGTTGCAGAATAAGCAATATCTTGAAAAGCTGATGCTGCAATGGAGTCCGGCCACCAATTCAAACAGACAAAACAGTTTGCCTGCAGAGGAGTTAATCAAATACCTTCAACCTCACAACAGGCTCAAACATTTAAGGATAGATCTGTATGATGGCACACAGTTTCCACAATGGCTTGCAGAGAGATCCTTCTCGAGTCTAGAATCCATAACACTGTCAAACTGCAGAATATGCACGGTTCTTCCTGCGATTGATCAGTTGCCTAATCTAAGAAACTTGGTTTTAAAAGATTGTGAGAAGTTGACAGCTATTCCTCATCTCCATAACATTCAAACTCTAGTGGTGGAAGGATGCAATAAGTCAGCCTTCAGCATGTTGTCTGGTCTTACCTCTCTCTCCTCTCTCACCATTTCCAGGTGTGGGGATATCCAGGTACAGAAAAGCTCCTTTCAACAACTTAGTTCTCTTAAGAAACTGAAAATTGAAGAATGCAATAAGCTTATTTCAGTAGCTCCGGAGGAAGACCTACGAAACCTCACTTGCCTTGAATCACTTGAGATTTCTTCTTGCCAAGAACTTGTGTCCTTTGCTGATATGGGGCTGCCACCATCCCTTACCTCTCTCCAACTCCACTGCTGTGAAAAGCTTGACAATTTTCCCATCCAGTTGCATTTAATAACTCCTCGACTTCATACGCTGACACTTAGCAGATGTTCTTTACTGGAAGGAAAACTCCAAAGTGATGGGGATTATTTGGCGCACATTAATGTGAGAAACATTTAATGATTTCTCCAGAAGAAGACGATAAGCTATGCACTTTCATCTAAACACAGAGTCAGCAGCACAATGTCTCTTGGGATACTGTATTATGAACCTTCTCTGGATTTTGGATGCCCTTTTCTGGATATGATTCAATTATTTTTTTGTCTGGCAATATCCCACAAACTATATGTTCTTATTTGCTGGCAGGTATGTAATTTATGTCTTGTTATTTTCATTGATAAATTTTCTGCAACTCATATGCATAAGGTCGTTTGACCTCTGGAAGTTTATGCATTCTATCTCAATTGTGTTTGAACCACCCATCTGCTTTAAAAGTTGGGAGCCTGCACGAGCATGAAGAGTATAGCAAATATTATAAAAGTTGACATTATTGATTTTCACTTTTCACATTCTGACCAGCTTCCGAAGATCAAGTTCTTTCATAGCCTACATTTTTGCTAGGGAAGTCAATATCTTAACTAAATAATATTCATTAATTTTTCCTTTTCAAAACTTTAATGTCATTGTATGCTGCTTTGTTTAAAAGAAAACACCTACAAATGAAAAGATTCAAGTATATAACATGGTAGTTGTTTAAGATAAACATGGAGGCTATAACTTGCACTGAAGCCCAAAAAACAGTTTTTGGTACATTTTTCAGGTCATGCAGCTGCATGTTCAATTAACATTAGAGGCCCTTCTCCTTGCCACTAAGCATTATATTGGAAACCTGTTTATGAAAAATTCAGTTTTTATTTGGAGGTTAACAGAATTATGTGATGAATAAAATGCTCATATTTGGAGGACTTGTAGCAATCACTGTTCTACTGCAGTTTTTATTTTTCTAGATTTTAAAATATGAAATTCTAGGTATTTGAAAACTGTGCCCTATATATGGGTCTTGTTGAGCCAGTATGCCCTGCCTTTCTCTCTTTGTGAGAAGAAATGGGCTAGGGAAACTAGTCACTTTTCCCTATCAAAGTTGGTTTTATCTGTTGGCTTTGATGGTAGTAAACTGGAGTTCTGATCTAAATTTTACTTTTTATGAAGTCAATATTATTTGGAAAACCTCAAGCAAATCAGCTTTTAGAACTCAGCAGTATAAATGTATATATTTACACTCAGTTGTAGCTGCTGCTTGATTTATCAGTATGCGTTTTTGT
Source organism: Dioscorea zingiberensis (assembly GCA_026586065.1). NCBI lineage: Eukaryota > Viridiplantae > Streptophyta > Magnoliopsida > Dioscoreales > Dioscoreaceae > Dioscorea > Dioscorea zingiberensis. The sequence goes on along the minus strand of CM048820.1, from coordinate 63,826,250 downwards.
GCATCATTAACATATGTTGGTGGATCCACTTGAACCTGGTTCATACATATCAATTCCCAGATATCATATGCAGTGTACAAGTGTTCAACTGAAGAAAGGCTTGACTAATGTTATACATCAATAAGGTTGAATCACATAATTTGAGAGTTTGTTTTCCTTATTACGGTATTCTAGCCAACGTGTTTAACTCAATATTTTTACATAATTTGTTCACTTGAAAAAGTGAACTTAGTTCTTATTTTTCTGGTGTGGTTTCTGTTTTAGGATTTAGTTTAGATGAAGAAGTTGAATGAGATACAGAGCTGACGTTGCTTGATCGATACTTAATGTACTCAGATTCCTCATCTCAGATACACAACAAGAACCATATATGGTGAAGAACCATGTCTTCTTTCTCTTTATTCCTCATCTCATATGACAAATATTTTGATGGTAAACAGGTGCTTATGGGTAAATATTTAATTTACCCATAAATATTTTGGTTAACTGTATTATCGACAGACACGGTTATTTTTCTAAAATGTTAGTAACTAAGACCAAACTTTAAATTTGGGCTGGGTCCTCTCTTAGTTATCATTATCAACTTTGTTGGAAAGATTTACTGAGAAATCAAAGAAATCTGATTGAATTATTCTGATTTTATTAGTGCATTACTATGATAAAGGAATAATAAGAGATGTTCAAGGTTATACAAAGACTATTATACAATGAATGTTAATAGAGAAACTATCTCAAAATAGTTTTCAAGTTTTTCCCGGGTGCTAAGCTGGCTTGTCCTTGACAGCAGTGCTACTTCAGGGAGGGTGATGGAAACGTCAAGATCTGGCTCCAAGCTCTCAAGGATGTTCTTATTCAGCTGATGGCCTACTGGATTCGTCCCTGAGGTCAAACGCCATCTTCAAGAAGCAAAAGCTTGAGGAACGTGTGATCCCTTTCACCTCCATCTTCTCTTTTGTAGGCTGATGTTCGACTACTGGTGGACACAGGCCACCATCACTGAAATCAATGCCAAGCTCAATACCAGTCAGAAAACCGCCGAAATTTTAACCTTAATGGTCTGAAGAGGTGTAACCGGTCAGGAAAAGAGCAGCGGTATCTGCACTGGTTGACTCCAGGATATCTCGCGGTTTCAGAGGAAGATCTCCATGACATTGTTGCTAAGTTAGCATGCAACAGTCTGGTTGATATTGGAGTGACCTGGGTTTGTGGGACAGGTGGGTTGGGGAAGACTGCGCTTGCCCAGAGGGTTTTCGGGCTTTCAGAAATCAAGGCATATTTAACTCTGAGGATTTGGGTTTCCATGCGAAGTGATTATGATGTTGAGAACAATGAAGGAGATTATTCAGGAGATAACCGAGAAGTGTGATGCATGCTTTGAGTTTTAACGTTCTGCAAAACTCTGATGCAGAGATTCCTGCTGGTTCTGGATGGTGCGTGGAAAGAAAACTCTAATTTTCGGGAGGTATTGATGCCACCTCTTGACCTCGAGCAATTGAAAGGAAGCGTGGTTTTGTTGATGAAAAGAAGCCAAGGATTGCCTATGGTAGCCAAGTTGCTTGGTTGCCAGTTGTATTCAATAACTGATGGGGATGAGTAGAAGTATGTACTAGCTAAAATTCCGAATGTGGAAGGGACAGAAGACTGTATTTTGCTGAAATTGAAAGTGAGTTATGATCAATTGCTTTTGCATTTGAAGCAGTGTTTACATTATCTACTGCAGAGACCAGTTTATTATGGCTTAGCAGATGCCATAAACTGAAAGAACAGCTTGAAAGTGCTGGAGATTATTTGGCTCACAAACCTGAGAGAAACAGAGTGATGTCTTGATTATGAAGATGATAATAACACCATCATCCAAACACAGTACCAGCAGCATGATATCTAGGTTTGGATGTCAACTTTTTCTTCTCTGGTTCTGTACTTGAAACAATTGTTTCTAGGCATTATAAACCTTCTTTTCCCTTGTGAAGTACTTTTTCCTGTATATCATTTCATGATACTTTTATCTCTAATTCTGGTCATTTATATCATGATATCTTATTTGGTGCTATACGTGCTCTGGACAAGTCTTGCTATTAACTTTAAAGACTTTTTGCCAATAATTTGAAACCTTAAGAATAAAATTTCTGTATCTCATTTTCACTAGGTACTTTGTCTTCTGGGAAAGTTGATGCAGCCTTTCTTATTTGTGTTTGAGTGGCTTATCTTTGTGTAAGGCTCAGAAGTTCAGAGACTTCATGCACAGACCTCATCTTTACACCTTGTTTATTTATTTGATAAAATACCTTGCTATTGTTGGGATGCTGTTTTATATAACTATCAGCTGACTCATTAATATATTCATGATCTTGGTAAAGGATAAACTTTTATGTCATCATATGCTTCTTTGTTAAAAAAGGTCCCTGCCAATGAAAAGACCCAAGTATATAACATGTTGGTTGTTTTAGATAAAATGGAGTCTATAACTTGTGGCTAAAAGGTATAAATAGGTTTTTGTACATTTTCCATGTCATGACGCTACATCTTGTATTAACATTAGAGACCTTGCCTTCTCCATGCCACTGAACATTATATCGGAAGCCTGTTTATGAAATCGATTAAATTGGTCTCATTAACAGGAGGATTATATAATAATGGTTTATGATGAATAACATGTTGACATTTGGAGGAACTGTAGTAATCACAGTTCTTTTGCAGTTTCTATTTTCTAGATTTGAAACATAAATATGAAATTCTAGGGTATTTTAAACCTGTGCACTATGTTTGGGCCTTGTTGACCAAGTTTGATTTTTTTTTTTTTTTTTCTTCCTGCCTTTGATTGTATTAAACTAGAGTTCTGATCAATATTCTTCAATTTGGAAAGTCAAAATTATTTGGAATACTTCAGGCAAATAGGCTTTTACAACTCCATGGTGTCCTGTGAACCTTCTTCTAGGCGTTCACTTAGGGGTAAGTGTTTGGGGGAAGTGGAGAAGTGGTCAACTTCGGCCACTTCTGACGTTTCTTTGCACGTAAGTGGTACTTCGACCCACTTCGGTGAAGTAGCCATTTCCCCCATTTTGCACTAAGGCCACTTCGGCCAAAAATGCACCAAAATGGCCGAAGTGGGTTATTATCATCATCATCATTATTATTATTATTATTAAGCATTTGGAGGAGTAGACACTTCGGTGCTCCTTCACTTCGGTGGAAATGAACATCAGAAGTGCTCACTTTAGTTCATTTCAGAAACTGGCATTTTTGCCCACTTCAGCCCACTTCGCACTTCCCTGAATTTTCCCCCAAGTGAACACAAATGTATAGATTTGTACTCAGTTGGAGATGCTTGTTGATTTATCAGGTGTGAACCACATCATTGACCTACAATACCTTGTACATTTTGACTAAGATGAAAGGAACAAATTAATTTTTGGCATCCATTTGTTGGTGGATCAGCTTAAATCTTGTGCATATTTATCAACTCCTAGAGATTGGATGTAGCTTAGAAGAGATGAAAGCTAGTCGGAAAATTATTCATCAATAAGATTGGATCAAATCTTTTAAAGTCTTCTAGCCAGGTGTTTGTTTAACTTTTGTTTTCTTTTTAAAAAAAATAGATAAATCATGTTTTATCAATATGTTAAAAGAGTTTTACATAGGGGTCATACTTCCTTCCTACTGTTACTAGGTCACTCCTTGTATGTCGTAGGAGGTGGAGGTGTCATCCTATGTGAATTGAAGGCTCCGTTTGACTAGCGACTGAGTTGTCTCTAACTTTGTTTTCTTCGATAGATGTGTTACATCAAATCAAGAAAATAGAAGAAAGTTAGTGTCGTTGATGATTTGTAAAAAAACGTGTTGATTTTCTTGATAACAACACCTATTTCTCTCCAATCAGATATTCCATATGACCGTCATCGTCGTGAGCTCACATCTTCTTTTTTAAATCTTGTGCACTTTAATTGCGAGGGATATAAGCCCCATATGTCAAGTAGTGAGTTTGGGGGGAATCCAAGCAGTATATGCCTTGAAAGTTCTTCCATATGCTTTGTGCAAATGAAAAATAGAGGAAGAGGTGTGAAACAAACTGCGGCACACAGGAAACAATTTGACTGTGTCCCCTTCCAGTCTCTTCCTGTGTCAAAAGTTGTTTTAACTTTTGTTATTGTTAAGCAATAACATGTTCACTTTTCATTGGATTATTTATTTATTTATTTATTTTATGGATGTATGTGGAACTTAAATAGCATGAAAATCTGAATATTAGTTTGTGTAAAGTGAACATGGGTTCTTGTTTGTCTGGTGTGGTTATCTGTTTATGGATTTTTTTGTCTGATGGAGAACTTGCAGCAGAAATTGCAGAGTCACTGCATATGTACTTTATCAGGCACCATGCTAGAAATTCTCTCCAAATTAAGCGAACATACTTGCTGATAGTGTCTGATCTGCATGCATGAGTTCACATATGATCAACCTCTTCCAGAAGCTGTGAAGCCTGCAGGGTAAAAGGAGTTTCCAAATAATAAAAAATTAAGCATGAAGAAGGAGCTGAATGTTGCTCATCTCTTCTATTCTATTGTCGGTTGGTTCTCAACAAAGATCATGGAGGATGGCGTGGCCAGCTGATGTTCATTGAATTTCTATCCAATGCTGTCAAGAAATCAAATGAAGCCTGTGTCTGAACTGAAGCTTGGAATTAATTCTCTGAGACAAGATAAGAGGCTGGAAGGAAGCTTTTGTGCAGATGTAGTAGGTATATACCATTACATATATATATATATAGCACTCAGATATTCAATGTATCAAGACTCTAGAAAGAAATAAGTAGTTTTCCATTTGATGAATCTATGGTTCTCTCAAACATGGTTCATCATGGAAACCAGCCATGAGAATATAAAACAAGTGTCATTTCTTCTTCTTTTTTTATGAAAATGTGGATAAACAATGATTTATTAATGGATTAAAAAAAGTGTTACATGGGATCCATTATTACATAATCATTACAAATAAAGTTAGAAACCAAGGGGTCCTGCGGCTTTCCTATTGTTGCTAGGCCTCTCCTTATGTGTCGTCCTCCATTGCTGTGGAGGTGTCGTCCTCTGTGAATTGAAGGCTTCGTTTAACAAGAAATTGGATTGCCTCCAACTTTGTTTTCTTTGACAGATGTGTTGCATCAAACCAAAATAATAGTAGAAAGTTAGTGTCACGGATGATTTGTCAAAAAATACGTTGTTTTTCTTAAAAACATTATATGGTTCTCTCTATCCAGATATTTCATATGATCGTCATCATCGTGAGCTCTCATTCTCTTTTTCCAAATCTTGTGCATAGCGAGTTGTGGGGGAGGAGTCCAAGCCATACATACCTTGGTATTGCCCCCATATGCGTTGTGCAAATGGCCACTTGAGGAAAAAGTAAGAGATATTCTCTTTCGCGGCCGCACATAGGAAACATTATGTCTGGGTCCCCTTCCAGTTTCGCTTGTGTATGTTCCATTAGTGTGAGAATTTGATCTTCCTATGTTAGTTAGGTGAATAGCTTGATTTTTAAGGGGCACTGAGCTTTTCAGAAACTTATTTTCAAATCACTCCTCCATCTATTCTGAATTGATACACCGATTTCACTATGAAGGTGGTTGTGACAGTTAATTTACATTCTCTCCGGTCTTCTCCTACCCCCCTAGTTGCTCAAACTAATTATAATCAAATTAATTTTAGACCTTTTACTTCTCTGGTTTATATCAAATATTAACCTGTTTGAAACCATTTGGATTTGTTTGAGCAGGAACTTGAAAGCATGATTGTGTGGAGCATTTCGAAAGGAGCTTGGAATTTACCGGAAAGAGAGAATTGTTCACATGTGTTCGCATGTGATGGAAGTAAGATTACTCGGGAGATACATATCCAGCTATAGATCTATCTATTACCATCCTCGTAACTTGTTTTCTTTAATTAGCTCACCCCGCCTTCGCGGGCCATTGAAGCAATGTTTGTAGGTTCTATCCATGACAAAGAATTCCAGCAAAAGAGAAAGCTGCCATGAACTTTGCTTACTGCCCCCATTTTTTGAAAACAATAACATCAAATCAAATCAGCATTTCATTTTCTTGTTGCTAAATGACTTCAATTGTTAACAGGAAAGCTGCCCAAGTTGCTTCTTGTTCACTGACAATGAACTATATATATATATGTGTGTATCCAGGGACACAGCTTTAATATCACTGTAACGGATGAGTGATTGCTTGAATAGTTACATACATGATATATATCATCTTAAAATGATGATATTTTGAGGGTCTTCTGACTTCTCAATCAAACCATTGCTTGCAATTGGTGCCATAATTGTTTAGGTTGAGCACTTAATATGTTTCCAGTTACAAGCTGATCATAATCAATCTATGAGAAGCACTGTTGGGTGGCCTCTCTTCAGTTCTGTTGTGATTTTTGATATAAATAACATTGTTTTGATTTTGAAAATGTGAAACTTTTTTTATTTTTTTTTGACAAAAGTAACAAACGCCCCCCATCATAGAAAAGTCAAGGCCGGATAATTAACGCGGCATCCGTACGCGCGTGCTCTCACCTTATGATTGTGGGGGTTCGAACTTAGAATTGTCCCAACCAAAGAAGTTCTATACAAGGGACCCAATACTAATAGGTCAAGAGGTTGTTGGTAATGTGAAATATTTTTTTATTGGACAAAACTGTGAGGTTCAGTATAAAGTTATCTACTATAATTTGTGGGTATAACTCAAAACATGGTTATCTTTAAAATTCTTTCATAAGTCATGAATACCGATTGATAATCTCTATACCCTAATCATTGTAAAAAAAAACTCAAGTTTTCTTAAAACTTCTCTGATTTTCAAAACTAGAATAAAAAAACCTTTTTTCAATAAATTTAGTAAGAAAAACAAAAAATCAGAAACATTGAGAGAGAGTGAGAGAGAGAGAGAGAGAGGCTATAGTCTAGTAGTATAGAGTGTGTGTGGAACCGATCGAAGACAAGGTGTGAGCATAGGCCCGGGACCAACCTACCCTCAAAGTGCTATAAATAAGCACTGACAGTGATTCTCTCTCTCATAAAAGCCATGAATGATGTGCATAGATAGATAGCCAGGGGACCAGCCCCAGAGTATATGAACTTCACTATCAAAAGGTCAATCTTTTAGCATGAGCCATGGCAGCATTCAACGTGTACATACGCACTCCAAACACTTGTGAACAACCCATTCAAACTAAACAAGAGTGAGAATAATAACAGTAAGAGTTGAAGTGTAACATGACCTCCATATTTCCTGAAACACAAACCAAATATAATAGGAAAGAGACCCAACAAGGATTACATCAATTCAGAGTGCATCATGGAGGGACCCTTGTGTTTTATTTGATGAGGATTGGGTAATGGATAATTGAGCAACTAAAGTGTTGCTTAATGGAACACTTGGCTGTGAGTGTTTCATGCCCTATTACTTGCCAAGCCACTCATTTGCCCACAGTTTTATGCACTCAACTAAAATAAGAAGTTTTATGCGCTCAATTATGGGGAACCAGTGATACTAGTCTCAGGATGTGTAACTCCTTACGATAGGGTTGGGACGTTGCAGTCATTGTAATCACCTAAAATATTTGGGGCGAGTGAAACATACGATGCATGCTTCAGAGACAAACAACACGTTTTCTTTAGAATCATTCACGATATCTCTTTCCTCATACTATCATGGATGAATGCAGCTTCACTCTCTAAAAAGCCGAAGTTAGAGATGGCATAACCTAGTGAAGAGGGGTTTAGAGCACATCGGTACTGACATGTTAGCACGGATTATTTTTTATGAGGCAAAACTACCAAACTCAGTCAAGAGGAAGACCTCAATCGAATTTCTATATTTTTATGCACTCAAGATGAGTTTATATTTTAAAACTAATTATTATTATTAATTAATAAATATAATTTATCCCCTTCAAAAAAAAAAATTAAAGATACATGAGATTCCCTTTCCTTTACTTTTTCCCTTTCCCTTTCCCTTTCCCTTTCCCTTGAGAGTGGTGTTCCACTGGATCATCAGTGGAACCGAGCCCACCGATGATCACCACCATAAAATGGGCTTCACATCCCGAAGCAACATATGTGGTGGTGATCATCAGTGGGCTCGGTTCCACTGATGATCCAGTGGAACCGAGTCCACTGGATCACCACTCTTCCCTTGAAGGCTTCCTACAAGGTTTCCGGAGAAGGGATTGAAGACTTTGATCATATATAGACATTGACTTAATTGAATCTTTTTACATTGACTGCTAAAATAATGATGCACTCATGCATGCATGAGTAACATAGATACCATGCATGTGTACAATCATCATCATCATCATCATCATCATCATATGATCAGTGATCGATGAATCACCAGATATAAATATCAAGAGTACTACTACTCTACATATAGATCAGATCACACTCTGAGTCTCAGGGTCTGCAAACAACTGCCACTCATCAGACATCTCCACTCTTCCCTGTCCTTCTAGCTATTTGCCTTCTTTTCAAATGGAGAGATATAGCATCTCAACCACCAGCATCAATGGAGGAGCTGGGTCAGCAACAATCTCTCCCTGCAGGCCCACAAGCTTCCGCACGGCTGTGCTCCCTCCCAAACCTCTCCCCCACCTTCATAACCCTCGCCGTCTCGACGCCGACGCCGAGCTCAGCATCTTCGATGCCCAACGCTACTTCAGTACTGACTCCAACACTAGCATCATTAATGACTCCTCTCTCATCAAGAACAACAACAACAACAACAATAACAATAAGATTGTTATCAATCAAAGCTGCGATCTTTCCACGAATCCACGAGACTCCTCAGTATCCTCCGTTGATACCTTTTCTCGGAATTATAGAAACATGTCCTACCATGCAACGCCGACCGCGTCGTCGGAGGCCAGCTGGAACAGTCAGTCTGGGCTTCTCACGAACCCGCCCGGCGCCGCCGCCATCTCCGTCCGAGCTTTCCCTCTGAACGAGCACCGAAAGGCTGTGCCTTTCTCACCTCGCCGCCGATTCCCCCGCCACTGCCCGTGCTCCGGCAAGAAAAGCATCGACGTCGAGGAGAAGTATTCAGAGCCGAAGAGTCCCATGACGACGACCACCACCACCACCACCACGATGACGATGTCCACTGCTGCAAAGCTTCAGGTCCCGCGACCTGATCCGGTGGTCATCGATGATGATGATGCGTCGGAGACGGAGACCAAGATGAAGATTTTAGCCGAGAACTGGGCGAAAGAACGCGCCTTGTTCCGCCCCGCCGGACATTTCTCCCCTGAATCACGTTTCACGACCAGCCGGTTCTTGGAATCCAGCGGGTTCTCGTTTCCCATTCTAAAGCCGCAAGCTGCTTCTCTTGATGATCCGGCGAGGGACTCACTGGAAGTCTTCCGGCCCAACCGGCGAGGTGGGTTCGCGTTTCCCGGAAGTCCGAGGGGTGTCGACGACGACGTGGGAAGTGATGCCAGCTCGGACTTGTTCGAGCTCGAGAGCTTCTCGGCATACAAGAGAAGGGACTCCCTCGACGACGCTGCATCAGCGGCGGGGAGGCTGGTTCATCTCCGGAGGAGCATCGAGATCGCCGCCGCCGCCGCCGCGGCGGAGCCAAGCGAAGGCTACGCGCCAAGCGAGGTCAGCGTCGAGTGGAGCGTGACCACGGCCGAGGGCTTCGACCGTGCCAGCGCCGCCAACTTCTCCAGTGCCGCCTCCGACTACGATGAAGCCCGGTTCGTCCGCGCCGCCGAACCCGACCGAACCGGAGGGAAACGCCGGGGAAGCGGGTTACTCAGCTGCGTTTGCGAGAAAGCCGTCAGCGTTGGACCCAACCCGGTCCGGTTCGTTCCCGAGCAGCAACGCCGACCCGGACCGGTTGGGTTCATTCCAGGTGAACCGGACCGGGTTCACGCTTCACTCGTGCGGTCCAACTCGTCTCGCATGTGCCGCCCTATGGCCACCAGGTAGACCCGAACCGGTTCGCACGTGTGTGGAAATTATTGTTTAATTAGTTAATTGGTGTTGTGAGTGTGGATAAATTGGATGAGCCTTGGGGTTTATATGTTTCGGAGTTTGTTTTAAATTAAATCATTATAAATAAATTATATATAATTTTTCATAATTGTATTGTTTGTAGAACAAGCATGTTTGTCGTTGATTTGAACTTAGTACTGTGTATCAACATCGGTTATCGGTTGATAAGATATACTCACTTTAATGTTCCTCAAAGTGGAAGCATGCATGTGAGAGACTTCTTATTAACTTTGGTTAGTAGACACATATAAATTAAATTTTATTATGTATGTATAATCGAGTTCGTGATTTGGATTGAGTTATGTTAAATAGCACAGAAGTAAATAAATAAATAAATAGCAGACATATAGCCCTAATGAAACAAAATATAAAAAATACTATTTTTAACACATTGGAAAACACTTAAAGGAATTTGGATTTATAAAAAAAAAATCTGAAATTTGAGAAAATTGGAATGCATTTTCCTAATTCTAAAAAAAATTAATTTTCAAATTAAAAATAAGTCACTTCTTCCATCCTATTTTGTTTATTTTTTGAATATATTTTCACTAATACCACATTGATACAAAGAACATAAGTCAACTACCAAGATGCAACCATAATTAGCGAATGAAGAAGAAAATTAACCTTTGGACTATTGGCGAAATTCAAACATTGGAATATCATGAAGATCTCAAGAGAGGAGAACGAATTCACAACAGTCTTGCAAGAAGGGCAAGAATTGACGAACTGAAAGTGAAAATCAAAGGTTTAGATAGAGTAACACTATGGTGCAAGGCACATGTCGAAAACTTGTATATTTATTTTATTTTATTTTTTACATAGGGGATAAAACCCTCCACAGAGGGACGTCAAGGGGTATATGGCCTTAGGTGACAAGCACCCTTGAGTCTTGACCCCTCACTATGTGCGTACAGATATGAGGATTCGAACTCGGGAGCTTTGTGCTCATCAAGTGAATTATCATAATTGCTACTTCCATTTATGGGGGTGAGGACTCGAATCTGAGGGCACGCTCAATCAAGTGAATTACCCAATGTACGGGACCCGAGATATCTCTAGACCAATGGTGCTTTGGTCAAAAACTTGTATTGAAATGTCATTGTTAGCTAACTTTAGTTTTTCAAATACCAGAAGAAAAGAAGAAAAAAAAAACAACGTACCCAGTGAGACATAATACATTGAGTTAGTTAAGATAACTGTGAATTAATAGATATAGTGATTAGAATGTTACTAGAATTATGATTATCCAACATAACATTACTAGAACGAATCTAAAAATCCTATGATTTCTAGACATAAGAATATAAATTTAAAGACAGAGTGAGAGACTGAGAGATAAACATTTTTTTTATGATTATCCAACGTAAAATAGTAATTATTATTTTAACAAATAAAAGATGTGAAATAAATAATTGAAAACCAACCTCATCATGTTACACATAAATAAGACTGATGCCTCCCTCTGAATGAGACTGTTAAAATTGCATGCCCCTCAATCATTCAGTGAGTGAGCTTGCCACAATCATATGGCCCTCAATGTTTTGTCTTTGTTTCCTCTCATGTCAAAGTCTGATAATGGGAAATTAGAAATTGTTACCAAAAAATAAGTGAAGATATATTGCATTATCATAAGCGTCGAGATAAAAATCTAATTGTAAAAATAACCATCGGATAATTCAACAGTAAAAAAAAATTCTAAAATGCATTTGAAGCTGGTAAATAAGGGTCCTCATATTATAAAAAGAGGTATTGGGCTCATGAAGAAGATAATTTGAATCTGGGATTTGAATTATGACGAGGATTCCTCTGAGATGGCTAATCTAAGCATCTCTCTCTCTCTCTCTCACTGAATCCTCTCTCAATATCTCTATCTCTGTCACTCCTCTCTCTTTCAAGTCCCTAACTTGAGTGTCAGAGACACCCCCAACAACTGCTCAGATCTTCTCTCTCCATAGTTTCTTCTTCTTGCAAGGTTGTCAGTCTCAGAAAGAAACAGTACTCCTACAGAAATGAAAGAACGAAGTAGAAGAATCGTTGATCGCAACTGATTTCTCCCTCAAAATTACCTGAAACAATCCAACTTTGACCAATCATTTTTACTCATTGATATCGATCTATCAAGATTTGCTTTGATATTTTGAAGGCATCAACAAAAACATGTGATTTTTTTATAGATATACTCCACTAATTCACTTAATAAAATCACTTGAAGCTAAGAATGAAAAATAAAAAACCACACACATACACACACATAGTCAAAAGCATGTCTCTGTTGGTCCAAAAAAAAAAAAAACATGGGAATTGTTTGGGAGTTGCAGTAGTTGTCAATAGTGTCAATCTCATGTTTGAAATCGAGTCCCTTTGGCTTTAAACAATCTCCAGTTTTGCAGCAAAACCATATCATGGTATTTATTGTGACAAGGACTGTGCTTGCTTTTCATGCAACACTGGTCATGTTCATCCTACTCAACTTTGATGCCTGGCCAATGCTTCTTTACGGTTAGGATCTTTACACAACTTCCTCTCTTTTTCTCTGTTTCATTTTGGATCACAAGAGCCACAACTAGCTAGAAAGAGTTAAAACTTTAAGAGTTTTCTAATCCAAAACAAAACAAGGAGATGCTTGTAGAACTTTAGGACTGTCTCTCCTTGTGTTAATAATTATGTTAGGTGTAATATCTAAATTAGTCCATTTATTATATTGAATGGGCTCTTTTGGTCCTTCTATTATAATTTGAGCCCTAGAAGTCCTTCTACTTTCACGATTGAGAATTGTCAATCCCTAAAGGCATATTTAAAGGTACGTTTAGTCTCTAAAGTTGATGAAAGGAGGGATTGACATTTCTCACTTATGAAGGTAGAGGGACTCCTAAGGCTTAAATTATAATAGATGGATCAAAAAGAACGGTTTGATATAGCAGAGGGACTAATTTGGATATTAAACCATTATATATATATATATATATGGGGTCGGTCAAATTATTGTTCATATAAGGTTGTCTTATTTTGAGGCACTTAAAGAGTATTTTTTCTAAATCCAACCGTATGGATGGAAAGAACATCGAAAAATAAGTTAGCATGTCGATTATCATACATTTTTGTGACCATATGATCATTCATCTTAAATGGTGAAATTTTATAGAAATCTTAACGGGTTAAATTTTCACTCTTTAAGATGAATGATCAAACGGTCACACAAATGTATGAAAATTGACATACTAGCTTATTTTTCGATGTTTTTTCCATCCATACAGTTGAATTTAGAAAACAATACTTTTCAAGTGTTTCAAAATGAGATAGTATTAAATAAATAGTTATAAGGCTAGCCCTATAGTAACATAACTATATAATACCATAATGCAACTATTTCTATGAAAACACTATTTTTTTTTTCTTTACGGTGGATAAACATATTGATTAAAAAACAGCATACCGGAAAGTACAATGCAGAGCAAACGGAAAATATATTATGCGCATGTGATCTATAAGATGTGGTAGATTTAACCTGAAAACTTAAATATTTAGGTCAAGATTGGTTTAATTATATGATATTTGGCTACTAGTATTCCGATAAATGTGAAAAGTTGATATAGAAGATTAGGGAGAAAGAAATAAAATTTGGAAGTAAAAGTCTTTAGAAATGTATTTTCAGAAAATTGTATGTTTTTTAGAATAATAACATAGTTTTTTTTTCCTCTGTATATGTGTTGAATTTCGACCCTCTTCCTACACAAACCGAATCTATTTTTTGGCACATTTTTTATATTGTGGTGAAACCTTTGATGTTTGTGGACCATGGCATATTGAACTAATTGAGAAAATTAAGATCACTATGTAGGGACCAATTGCCTCTTTGCCTATTTATATTGAGTTTCTACAAAGAGTGTGTTTTCTGGGACAAACTAAGTTTGAACCCCCCACTCACACAGATGAGGGTTTAAGTGTGTTGATGTGGGCTCCACACCTATGCTCGTCCCTGACTTCCTTTAACGGGGCACTTATCGCCTTTGTCAAAAAATAAAAATCACTATGTACGGTGATAATCACATCTATCAAATTTAGAGTACTTAAATTTTCCATTTGAGTTGTATAACCTTAAACAACCTCCTTTTTTTTTCTTTTATTTTTTTTATAAGAAAACTCTCTATAATAAACATGTTCACAAAGGCAATTAATATGCATCTTCCCTGAACCACTTTTAGCTCAACCTTTTTTATCAAAAAAAGGTTAATGAATTCCAACTCCAAATGATGGTCTCACCAACTCAACAAACAAAATTTTTCATAATAAAAACTCCACCAACCAATCATTGGCCCTCAACAACCCTCATGCATATACATATATAAACATATATACTACTCAATCCATTCCTAATTAATTACCCTAATTAACAAGTGATCAAACCAATGACACATAATTAGATCTCAATATGAGAATGAAAGTAAAGCCAAAGTAAATCCACTGTTAAAGATTGAAGGATACACATGGCATGCATGGTCACATGCACGTGGAGGTCTTTTCATTTTCTTAGTTGATTGAGTACATATCTGTACATTGTCTTCAAGTAGTGCAAATATGTGGCTGAAATGAGACCACATAGTACCTTCCCGACATCCCAAGTACCATTATCCTAGCTCTTCCAAGATCCAAATACAACCACCTTTTTGTTAATCCTTTTTATATGCATTGCATATCAATGGGAATATATAGAATCCAAGAATCAGAAAAAAGAATAAACAAAAAAGAATAAAAATATTGTCCAATGATGCATCCATGTGTATAAATGTTTGCCCATGCCAAGCATCCAAATGCATCCATGCATATTCATCCCATTTTGCATAAGGTTTAAGGTGTAGAATTAATGAATAGAATTATGGGAGATGGGGACCTAGAATGATGGAAAGCATGAACGAGGTGCATGAATTAATGCATGGAGATGTGTGTTGTGTTGTGTTGTGGTTACTGGTTAGGGATAGGCCACACTTGCATGTCACTTGCCCTTAGTTGGCATTCCTCTTTGTCGGACTAGTGTTTCTCATCGTTTAATGTGGGGGCATACCTTTCCATATGCCTCCTTGGATAGAACACCCATCTCAGTGATCTCACCGTATGTATCTTGTTTGTTTATGTATGTTATTGGGTAAAATATCTAATGACACGAGATATATGACACGAGATATGATTATGAGCGGCAAGATAAGAGTTCAACTGTCAAAATAATCACCTGATCATCCGAGTAGAGGGTGGGGTGAATTTCAGAAGACGCTGAAAGCTGACATCTAATGGTCTCTATGCTGGCAGTTAATGATCTTCAGGCTATAAAAGGAGGTCCTTAGCTTACGAAGAAGATATTTTAATTTTGATTTTGATTCTGAATTATTATTTTGAAACCACTGAGATTGAACACTAGTTGGAGCAACTCTCTCTCTCTCTCTCTCTCTCTCTCTCACACACTCTTTCTTCTCCTTTTCGAGTCCCATATTAGAGCACTCGGATCTTCTCTCTCTGCAGTTCCTTCTCCCAGTGAGGTGCGATCCTTCGAGACTGATCCCTGGAGGAGACACTGATCCTGCGAAGCTGAGGGAGCGAACCAAAGAAGTTGTCGATCACAACTGATCCCTCCCTCAAAAGCAATTGAAGCACTTCAACCTTCACTGGCCTCTCTCACCCATTGATCAAGATCTACTCTAATCCCCATGAGAAGCAGATCTCTGCATCAATAGTTAATGCCATATGTGGGAAGATCGATCTTAAAAGTTCTTGATCAAGAAGTTGGGAAGCTCTCAACCATGGCAAAAAGCAAGTTGAGTCAGATCCTTGACCAACCTGATGACAACACCACCGGATGCAATGACATCAAAGAAGTTGAAGGTGCTCGCCAAGACCAGCCTGTGGTCCTAAGAGGAGATGTTCAAGACTCGCTATACCAAGTTCTTGAAGAGAAGATTGAGACACTCACCTGAGCCCTCTGATTGGTGGAGCAACAAACATCTCATCTCCCACCACCGCCAAGAAACACCATTGTAGATTCGTCTGAGATAGGGCAAGGCTACGCTACATACGCCCTGGATCCTATAAACAAGGCATGAGCCAGAAGAGAAGAAGAGGTTGCTCAGTCATTAAGCAACACGAGATCGCCACAACCTCAGCCTCAGCCAAAGGACTCCTCGAGACCTCGGTTCAAGGTCGTGTCCCAAGAAACCAAGGAATGGCCAAGATAGGTTCCACGAACAATCTCTCCTTTCATTCCAAAAATCCTTGAGGCCCCGCTCCAGGATGGATTCTAGATGTTGTCCATCGAGACTTACAACGACACCTCGGATCTAGTTGACCACTTGGAGTCCTTCAAAGCTATGATGTTGCTTCACAGAGCTCCGGATGGCAACGCATATGTGCTTTACCAGCCTCCCCCCGAAGTCCATCTCTTCATTCGAAGAGTTAAGCGAGCTCTTTGTTGGCCACTTCGTTAGCATCAAGAAACAAAGGAAGACCTCGGCGATGCTGATAAGGATCAAACAACACGAAAGAGAAAGCCTTCATAGTTACATCCACCGTTTCAATATAGAAACGCTTGAGGTGCATGACCTCTACCAGGCCTTTGTTGTGTCCGTACTAATGGAAAGGTTGCATTGATCTCATTTCCAATTTTCTCTTTTAAAGAAGCAGCCAAAGGATTTGGCCAATGTCCTCGCTAGGGCTGAGAAGGACATAAATGCCGATGAGATCCAGGCAACTAGGCTTGAAGAGAGAAGCCCAAGAGGGGACAGAACCAAAACCAAAACCTCATAAGAAACGGAAGAAATTGAGGTTCCAACCCCAAGAAGTCAGCAGAAAGGGATAATCAGCTTGATCGGTTCCACAAGTACGCCCCTCTCAATACCAGTAAAGGCGAGATCCTCATGCAAATATAGAATGAGAGGATTGTGAAGTGACTGGCCAAGATGAAACTCTTTAGTAGCTGAAAAGATATGAAGAAATATTGCATGGTTCATTAGGATCGAGGACATGATACCGAGGATTCCATATAACTGAACGACGAGATTGAGGAACTAATCCGTGAGGTCACCTCTCTCAATACCTTTGAATAGACCTAGAAAAGAAGGGTTCATCTTCCTCTAGAGGAGGATGAACTCTTGCATAAGTCATCTATTAGATTATTAGAGGTCAGACTAGCGGAGGCAAAATTAGCTCAATAGGAAAATTGTGCTCAGATATTTACTCGAGTAGGTCAACCGAGGTATGAACCGGGAGCCGAGCAACCGATCACCTTCTTTAACGATGACCTCAAGGAGAGCTCATCACCCCCATGATGGTGCGTTGTTGGTCACTGTCACCAATTCTTAGGTTAGATGTGTCCTTATTTGTGAAAGCTCGACGAACATCATACTTTCGGGAAGACCCTATACTATTTCGGGAATTGTTCGATGTGGCATATACAGGCTGACAAACTTGGAGTGCATGTTGCTTAAAAGGTCATTTCATGCCGAGCACTTGAGACGATATTATCAATGGTTGCTATTGAATTTTTCCTCAAAACCATCTACTATTATTGTGTATTTGTGATTAGCAACTCATTGAACTCCTATATCAAAAGCCTCTGCCCGATCCGAAGCGAATTAGACTGACCATCAAAGCTTGCATAAGCCCCTCACTCTTTTTAGGGAAGAAATTTGGTTCTCAAGGATCAGATCACCCTCATCCCCTTTTCAGGATACACAGAGGTTGATTGCTAAAGCCCTTAGAACCTCGACATCGATTTAGTCTTCCAGGATCAGATCGCCCCTGTCCCCGTTTCAGGGCT
The DNA here is from genome assembly GCA_026586065.1 of Dioscorea zingiberensis. NCBI lineage: Eukaryota > Viridiplantae > Streptophyta > Magnoliopsida > Dioscoreales > Dioscoreaceae > Dioscorea > Dioscorea zingiberensis. Next base: position 63,808,402 of record CM048820.1, on the reverse strand, counting down.
TAACTTCTCAAATGAATTTAGTTATAAAGGATTAGATCGTCCATGTCCCCTTCATAGGCATGCAATGAATGATTGTTAAAATCCTTAGGACTTCAACACAGATTCAGTCACCAGGGATCAAGTCACCCCTATCTCCTTTCATGGCACATAGAGGCTAATTACTAAAACCATGTCGACCTCGACTCAAATGGCCCTCTTCAGGGTGCCCTTTCAGAGCTAGACAATTCGGCTCTTTTTAGAGCACCCTTTTCATAACACAGCTTCAGTCCTAAGGGATTAGATCGTCCCCGTCCCCTTTTAGGGCATGCAGATATGGATTACTAATACCCTTAGGACTTTGACAAAGATTCGATCGCCAAGGATCATGTCACCCCCGTCACTTTTTAGGGCACGTAGAGGCTAACTACTAAAACCCTGCCGACCTCAACTCGGGTGGCCCTCTTTACGACGTTCTTTTCAGGACGCGACTATACGACTCTTTTCATAGCACCCTTTTCAAGGAACAGGACTAATTCTTTATGGAAAGATTGTCACCCTTACAAGGATAGAAACTATGATCAATAAAGCTTATTGGATATGTTGTTTTTGGTCTTTTTCAGGACCTGAGGAGAAGGCCAGACGCTTATCTCCTTTACAAGATGCAATCCAAGCTCCGAGAACTATATTCTCAGTTCACATCAATCCTGGTCGGACTCGATAGTGTGAACCATGAAGGTCTGAAAGACTATTAAGCTCAAAGTCAATGGCACTAGAAAAACTAAGTCTAAAAGCTGATGACCAAAAGGGGTAACACTTAGTCATTCCCAAAGGCAAACAACTCAGAAGAAGAGAACCACCAACTCATAAGAAGAGAACCACATGACATTCACTCATTCATTTAGATGGGAAAAAATGACATAAGTAAGTTAAAAAGAAATTATTTCTTTATTAACAAGCTCTTTGAAGGTGTACAGGTACACACACAAAAAATGAACAAAGTTTTATTATTGATGAGTTGTTAGATGGACCTCGACCTTTGTTGGTACGGATGCTTCAACCTCAACTTGAGCTAACACTTTGGGTTCAGCAGGGACTAACATCTCAAGTTCGACAGTGGCCCCACTAGCTTCATCCTCGAGAGTGAAGGGAAGATACTTAAGAGGGCCCTCGAAACCCAAAGTGGGTATTGAGGACGATCTCCTTAAACAACTTGAAACCCTCATTGGTTTCCCCGGCGACGCAGTTAGCAACCTTGTCCATGAACTCTTTCGAACTTGAATTCAGCCATGTAACTTCTGCTCAGTGAAGGCCTTCAACTCGTTTAAATATTCTTTGGAGTCCTTGAACTTCCCCACAGCTTCTTTTCTGGAAGCTTGGAGTTCTTCATGATACTCCTCGTAGTACTTGAACTCGACCATTAATTACAGCCTTCTTAGCAACTCGGCGAGCCACAACCTCTAACTCCTTCTCAAGGTAGCAGCTGTACTCCTTGGAAGCTCGTAGGAGGTCGAGACCACACTTTATTTCATTTTGGGATCGAAGCTTCTCCCTCCTCTTAATCTCAACCTCCCTTTGAAGATACGCCTTCTGGAGTTGAAGATCAAAGTTCTCCTCTCTAGCCGTGGCCACATCGGCCTCGACCTTCTTTAGCAGTTCCTTGGAGGGGTCTACGAGCATGACCTCCTTTCGTAATTGTATAGCCATATGGGCCATGATCAGAAGACTAGACTACATGATTAGAAAGTACCACGTTAGTAATCGGATAGAGAATAGGTAGAGTTAAAAGCAAAATAATTAACGGAGACGAGACCTTCATCCTTGTCAAGGTTAGCCATGACGCCTTCTCCTCTTTGCTAAAACCTCGCAGGGTTGTGAGGTATGAGTCTAAGAAGATGGTCTCGAAGGCATCGACAACATCTACTTCATCAGTAAAGAGTGACTTCACCTCTGTAGTACTAGGGGGCGGCAAGTCGCCCTTGGAACCTGAAGCAGTAGCTACGAGCGCTGTGGAGGGGTGTCGAGCTCAGCATCTGACTCCACCGACAAGATAACTTAGCATTGTCGAGGTCTCGGAACAAAGTTGGTTATGACGCCTACCTTCTCGACAGTCGGGGTCGCCAGCACTGCTAGCCTCAGGTTGAGCCCAAGGCTTCCTAGTCAGTTGCACCTACTCCTCCGCAAGATGCTTTTCACAGTGTGGAGCCGATGTGTTGGAGGAATCCCCCGACTAATTCTTTAAACTTTGGATCAAAAGATCTGTCACGCCCCGAACCCAAGTCCCTGGCCTCGGCGCACTCGACAGATGCCGCGTACTTATAGGGTCACCCCTATAAGCACGCAAGGCTCGGGAATACAAGCAGATAATTAAAACAGAGTTTAAATTATAAATCAGCGGAAGAAAATAAAAGTTAGGATTTTCATAATCAATCCTATACAAATGTCAGGTCCTAAATGATACAAGATCCTCACTCAGAAGGAGATTTGAGACCCGCAAACCTCAGCTCAAAATATCCCCAACGCTGCTAGGCTGTCCCGCGAAAGCTCCCTCCAAAGTCCCGCTCCTAGCTACTCGTCGTCACCTGGGAAAAACATCCAGTAACCAAGTGCATGAGCCAAAGAAAGGCCCAGTAGGATCGCACATAAATCAATAAAGGTGACGAAAGCCATAAGCAAAGAACAGAATAAAGCAAGTGCAAATATGCAAGTGAAACAACATCATGAGCAAATAACAAGTCTCTGGAATGCGGATAAATCCACAAATGTACTCAATCTCTGGCATATGTGATACTAAGATGTCTACGACATCAACGACGCCATCAGCCGGATAGCGCTATAATAATCATGTGCACATGGCCAGAAAATACCGCTCTCTGACTGAGCCAGGTGGCCAGATATTATACACCCTCTGCCGGGGCCTCCGCCCGATGGAGCACCAAGTGCTCGTGGCCAGATATTATACACCCTCTGTCAGGGTCTCGTGGCCAGATACTATACACCCTCTGCCGGGGCCTCAGTCCAATGTATCATGCATGTACGTAAGAGATTGCTAGTACGAATACCTAACAACAGGTATATCTATATATCCAAGGCAACAACATCTCGAATATATAATAATCAATGATCTCCTCGAGATCGGAAGCCAATACGTATTTAAGGAGTAAACTCCACTCAAATACGTATATGAAAACATGAAAGCAATAATCTCCCCGAGATATAAAGCCGATACATATGAGGAAACCCATCTCAAATATGTATTGGAAACCTCTCGAGGAAATAAGAATACAAAAAAATCAAAGTAAGGTAGAAGGAGGGAATACTCAATGCAAAGAATAGAATATCGACAGACTGCTATGGAGTACCACCCCCCTTAACCATCCCAGGTGCAAGTAGGATGCCAGAGGGTACTCCACTGGCCATATGCCACGGAGTATCACTCACACTGGCCATATGCCATAGAGTACCACCTCCTGACCATCCCACAACAACACAAGAAGAATGTCAAGGGGTACTCCCTCAAAGCAGATCATATCAGACATACAAGCTCAGACAAATGCAACAAGTATAACATGTCAGCAGACAAAGAAGTAACAAAAGATGGACTCCAACATCCATCTAGCTCAACAACAACAGAAATCAAAAGAACATTATGAGTTAGAAATACTCACAGCACCTGTGCAACATCCTACCTTATTCGCTTCCAGGACCTACCCAGGTCCGAGCCTTCCACTCAAGTCCTCGACCACCTCACCACGTCCTAAACATGGTAAATGTTCATCACATAACATTTCATAACAATCTGAATGCATTACATGTATTTAATTACCCAAATCGTGAGTTTACCGAAATGTCAGCTTTTAATTTATAATCGATGGATCCGGGCTCTTAGACACCTACCCGCACCATTTTTATTAGTTTAAATATACACCCAAACTATCGGGACGATCGGAATCAATTCCGAGTCTTTTTGAAAATATTTGAGTTATAGTTCACTCTCCATTCGGTAGCTACAGTAACAACATAAAACATGGACTTGGAACTTCAAATTGAAGTTCCAAACCTTCACCATTCCTTTCCAATATCCCAGTATATTATATTCATAATATTGTCTTTCATTTCCATCATAATTGGGCTCATTATCGTCTCTTATATGGCCCCCAAAAATTAAATAAAAATCAATGTTCTGCAGTTGCTACAGTGTTTTCTGCAGAATCTTTTCTCCTTGAAGCTTAATTTTCCTCAATTAAACTCTAACCTTGGAATCCAATACTTGCATTTCTCAAACAATACATAGGCATGATCATTCTAAAAAAAACAACAACACATTCATCCCAATTCCTTGATCTTGCAATCATAAAAATATGCACACTATCAAACCAATTTGTCAAGCTTCCTCATTATCTAACTTAATCTTGGAAACATTATATCAAACACATGATTAATAGAACTGTCTATTGATTAGCTAGTTCATTTAAGTATTTCCACAAATATTGCAACAAGGATTTGTGATGCATGGTTTCAATAGAAATTTCTACAGAGTTTGCTTTGTATTTAGGGTTTTAATTCCTATACAAACATTCATCCATTATACATAACTTTCATAACTTATATATTCATCAATTCACACACAAGCATGGCCATCATACAACAACTAGAATGTAAGGAATCATCCACATACAATCTATGCCATCCAAGACCATTAAATTCATAACTCTAAACCCCCAATTAATCATGTTTAGTAAAGGTTCACATTTCCATGTTCTTAAATAGTTCATGATATATATATATAAACTCATGAAGAGCATTAACCATGCTCATAACAAAACTCACCATGAACTATTAACTTAAATTTCCTTACTAGCCATGGGAACATGAGAGATGAATCAAATAAAATCCATGGAATAAAAATCATGTAGGCCCAATTTATCATCCAAGGGTTCTGTCAAGCTCAATAGGTTTCATACTTGTCATAGTTCTTAATATACCATGAAGAGAATAAGAGTTCAACTTTATAAATTGAAAACCCATGAAAAATCTGTAGTGCTACAGTAAATCCAAGAATTCCTTCTCCCAAATCAAGCTTTACAATCTATAATTCAATCCCAAACTCCTCCTACATTGTTCTACATCCATTTTCACCCATTCATACATGATTTCATCTATTGAAATCCCAACATTCATCAATTCATGAACCTATTACAAAACAATGCATGAATACTCAACTTGAAATCATCCAAGTGCTTCTAACATAGTATTGAGCTTACCTCTTGAAGATTCAAGCTCCAAATTTCGCATTCCCGGGCTTTACCTCGATTTCCTTCGATTTTCTTCTCCAAGCCCTAATGAATGGATTAAAGTTCATAATCATGCATATTAGACTCCAAATGGAGATCAAGTGAATTAAATCCACTACTCAACCAACCCTTACCTTCAAATCAAGCTTAATGTAAAGGATTGATGAGTATTCCTCCAAAATCCTCAAAGTGCAATAGTGTTTCTATGCCCTTGCCCTTGAGAATGAGGGTGAATTCTAAGATACCGTGGGCACTGTTCCCACGGTATTGTTCCGTGATTAGGTCCTAGGGTGTTGTTTTTGGGTTCTAATATTTGGTTTTTGGGTTCGGGGTGGGTACGCAGCCGCCATTTTAATGAACAGTAATGAACAGTAACACCGGACCTAATATACAAAGCTTGGGACCTAATTCTAGTATTCGGCATGATGCCGTTGGGTACCACTCACGGTACTATAGAAGGCACCGAGAATGAGTGGGAGTGAGAGAGAGAATGAAACTTTTCATTCTCTCATTTCACTTAAATTGCTAAGTGTTGGCTTGAGGGGCAAAATGGTCATTTTGCCTCTCAAGCTTCATTACCTCATTTAATCTTGTAATTAAAATTCTTTTCATTCACACCCTTGAATTCTTATAAAATCTCATGATGAATTAAAGTTATTTCATTTGCAATTTAGTCCTATGTTTTATTTCTCTCCTTTTGTCACACTTGGTTTATTAATTTACCTAGGTTTCCAATCAACCCATTTTTGCATATAAACTTTCTTTCCATTTTTATCATTTAAATACAAGTTCATAACTTTCTCAATAATTAATCTGATTTAATTAGTACTTAATTAAATATGAATTAATTAGACCTTTATAATTTTTCCCAAATTTCATCACTTACTACATTAAATTACTATTTAATAAATTCTGGAAATAAATAAATAAAAATTATTATTTATTTCGGGGCTGGTTTTACAATGTTGGTCTATCGGGTTCTATGCAAACATTAGATCAACTTATCAATTTTATTTGAAGAAAAAAAGCTGAGCAAGTTCTACTAAACAGAAGAATGTCCTACCCATCGAAAGAAAGATCATGCCTTCATGAAGGTTTTCTATTATGACTATCCTAACTAAGAGAGGAGACTCGCTACTTTGTAAGAAGGACAACTGTTATGCCTTAGTAGGTGACATCTCAGCATTAAAGGAAGAATCAACATTGAGGGTCTCATGAGGTCAGGACTTACCACCTGGACTCACACGAAATGAAGAAAAATCTTGTCTTCCAATGGTGGATGGTAGACGAGGCCTTTCCTAGGAAAGTTCTACGAACTCGAGCGGCAAAGTAGTACCAATCCCCAAAGTTTGGATGTTTTTTAGGTAAAAAAGGAGGCAAAACCAATGAAGGGAAGATTCCAAGCCGAGGTGAAGAAAGTGAATGACAAACCCACATAGGATTCTCCATGAGTTTGGGACAAGTTGAGCAGGCGTAATGTTGTGGAAAGACAAGATTTTGCAAAACAATGGTGTAATTGGAAGGTGAAAACCAGCCTGGAAGGTTTCTATATATACGGCCAATTCTTTAGGCCAAGGAGAATTGGCTCGCTCCCTATAGTTTGCTAAAGGGTGGTACGATGGCGAAGCTATCCCCTACTTGGACAATCTTTGGGAAACTTAAAGCACAAGGGATTAACTTGACACCAGAACCCTATTCCCTAGAAGCTAAAGGCAAAACCTTCATTACTTTAATTTAGAAGAAGAAAAAGAATTGCTCCGAAGAAAGACTAATTAAAGGCTTTCTTAGGCAACGATAGAGAAGGAGACAAGGATAACAAAAGTAAAACCCTAGCATTCTGCAGCTCTATGTATAGGCAGTACTCGCAGATGTGCTTCCTAGAGGATAATTAATTGAGATCCAATGGCTAAAATGCTCTCTGAAAGAATGCCCCCGCGGATAGGCGACATGTGGACCATTACCTTTGGATATTTCGGGATAATCCTATCGGTGTCCACGCCATGATGTCCTCTACTGGATTTCGTCATTACTTTTTAGACGAAGACGCTTCGAAGTTACTATCTCGTGTCCCCGTAAGTCGCAACACGTCGATCGAAGTTGATACAAAGCGACGAACTTGTCAGCTCGACAGCATCCTAAAAAGTAACTCATAGTTGGGTAGTCGAGAACTCCTATCAGATTAGATCATGCCATTAGCTGACAACCGAACTCTCCAGGCCGAACCGAGCTGAAGACTAGTCGACCTAGAGAGTTGGGGGGCTAGTGTGGGGTAAAATATTTGAAGACACGCGGCATGATTGTGAGCTAACTATCAAAATAACCGCCTAGTCATCCGACTGTGGAGGATGGATTGCAAAGGTATTGAAAGCTAGCGACAAACGGTCTCCAGGCTATAAAAGGAGGTCCTTATCTCACGAAGAAGGTGTTTTAATTCTAATTCTAATTTCTAATTCTGATTCCACTGAGATGCGCTACTTAGAGTATATCTCTCTGTATGAATCCTCTATGCTTTCTCCACACACTCTCTCTCTTCTCCTTTTCAAGTCCCTGACTTGAGTGGAGTTGAAGGCTCCCTCAAGCACAAGAGTTTGGGTCTTCTCACTCCATAGTTGCTTCTCCCATGAGGTGTGGTTGCTAGAGGTTGATCTCTCGAGGAGGCGCTGATCTTGCAAAGCTGAAGGAGCGAATCATAGAAGTCGTTGATCAAATCCGATCTCTCCCTCAAAATCAACCATAGCACTTCAACCTTCACTGACCTCTCTCACCCATTGATCAAGATTTGCTTTGATTCCCAGCAAACACAGATATCTACATCAACAATGTACATTGGGAAATAGTATAAATAAAATACAATTGATCATAGGATATGGGTGTCTATTTGCTATTTTTTTAATTCTAAATGGAAAATACGAACAATAAAATTTTATGTACTTTCAAAATGCATTTTATTTGTTGGAGGTTCTAAATATGGATTGTTATTAGCAATTGATTAAAACAAAAAATATAAAGAGTTTTAAAAACCTATGAAATTCTGTGTGTGTTTCCATGGGTAGAAAAGTTCACGATTATTTGAATGATCCATAATGTATATCTCATTGATCAACTATTGTTTAATATATTTTTAAGCCACTTTGAGAGCGATGAGAAAATAATTCTAAATCTTTTAGATTTTGAACAAAGTTAATTTTGATTTAACTATTGATATTTGGATCATCAAGGGAATGGACGAATGTTGGGCTGTTAAAGTCAGAGGCTTAATGCATAGTGTAATGGCTGGTATCTTTTCTTCGGAAATTTTTTCAATAATTCTACTTGATTATTTTATTTTATTTTATTGGACTGTAATTAAAGTAACCACTAATCCATTTTATCAAGAAATTTATTTCCTAAGTTGTCTAAATTTAACAAGTGACCACATAAACAAACAGAATAGACTCATCAAAGTGCAATCATCCTGCTAATTCTCCATATCAGTTCATATCTGCAAATAAACTCTATCTATTCTCATTTCAAAACAACATTAAAGTCAGCTCCATTCTTGTGCTCTTTGATCTCATTGTCTGACAATGTCTTCTTCTCTGCAGTCACTGGTGATGAGTTATCACCACCAGAGTCAACATCCTCTGAAGATGTTTCAGATTGAGGTTCAGAAATAGGAGACTGAGACTCCTGCAGAATAGACACCAATGGCTCCTCTTGTGCTTTCAGCAGTGCTTTCATCTTCATGTCATCCTCTTTCATCCTTTCACCGAATTCAGTGAAGTTGAAACCAACTGAATTTAGCCCTCCGAACGCAGTCTCAAGCACATTCATGTCGAAGATCTCTGTCATTACCTTCTGGCTTTCATTGTCATCAGAGTACACAAACTTCACTTTCTTGTATGTCTTAGACTCAAGAAATGGCTTCACTATCTGCATTCACTCAATAATATTAAGATAACAGTCCTAATAGTCCCACATTGTCTAATTCAAGTTTTCGGCAATTAAGCTACATACCTTCCAAAAAGATTCAAAGATTTTTGGAGGATTATAGAGAATAGCAAGGCCAAGCCTTTCAGGATAGTAATCCTGCAATACATGGGCGGTTTCACGGGTAACTTTCAGTGATACGCTAGCCATTGTCCAACCTTGAAAATCAATGAGCCAAACCATCTGCTCTTGATCTTCAGACAAGTTTAAAATAGCATGTTCCATGCTGTAAACCAAGTATCTGATCTGCCCCTTTGTCGAGTTTGTGTTCTGTCACAGTGACACAAGGAATAGTTGGTAAATCTTGTGTGTATTTTCAACCCAATTAAGTGATCATCTAACCTGAAATCCTGGCCTCATTACAAGAACTGGCCTTCCATATTTATCTAGGTAGTCAGCTCTGTATATCTTCCCGGTCTCTGCTTCATGAGCTATATCTTCCTATCATTTTAACACATTGAAACACATGTAAGTTGAACTTGATTCAACCTGAAAACTTAAGCTTGACAATGTGGGATTATTAGTTATCTCTAATATATATATATATCAACACTGGCATTCTATCCATAGAGTCAGGATCATCGTAACATTTTCAATGATATAAATCAGGATAAAAGGTTATAAAAAACAAAAAATGCCTTGACTAGATTTCTGCAAACACAAAGATATTTGTATACCCAGCAAATTGTTTCCGGTTTGTATTGCAGTCTCCATTTGAGTGTTTCTTGCAGCATTTTGCATGCTTTATCAGATTGCCAATTTCTCGCTCGAAGGTACCTCAATATCGAAGAATCTGAGCAGAAATTTGGTAGCTGATCTGCCAATGGACCCAATAACTTACGAACCTCATCGATCTGAATACATTGAATCACAATGCATCATGTGTAAAATTTTACATAATGAAGAAGAATCACTAAACTGTTTCAAAACTATAAGTTTACCTTTGATTGCTGCTCTTCAAGAGTCAAGGTTCCCTCTGAAGCATTAGATCTTGACTTCCTTAAAGGCATCCTTGCATAATCCAGTGAACTCCCCAATTATCTGGAAATGAAAATTGAAGCACATATTATTACATTATAAACAACAACTTGCAAAATTTGTCATCTCTTTAGAATTTCTTAAGACACAAGGGTTACTCATTCCTTAACTCTGAAACAGAACAATGCTGGTATTTTTCTAGATCTCAAACTTGTATTGATTAACAACCATCTCACTCCACATCAAGCAATTTCAATTCTAATACAAACTATCTCTATCTCTAGACTTGATAAGGCTACATTAAATCAAACAAAGATAACAAATTACTGTAAAAAACAGATTCTGAATTTCATGGACACTCAATTTTTCTGTACCTTATGTTATAGGCATGTAATTGCATTCCAACTCTAAAAATCAAGTAAATGACATGTCAGTTGCCATTTTTAATTTGGACATTCCTTCATTCATGTTCAGGGCAATTATAACTGAAAACATTGATCAATCTGCTTTCTGTTGATGATTTATCAGTGAAATAAGAAAGTACACAATGATCAAATGATCAATGAATGGAACACTATCAATAGACAAATATATAGAATTCAATGAAAGAAGAAAATAAAATCATGCAAAAACACAACAACTTGAAAATTAACCCAAGATAAAACTACCTCTAATACCAGAAAAAGAATGAATGCAAGAAGAAGAAGAAGGCATACCTAGTTTAGTTATATATATATCTTCCTCGAGACATGAAAGCATGCTCCTTATAGGGTACTGGAGTCCAATGGAGAACAGGGGACAACATTTCAGTGGATTAGGTAAGCCAAGACTTGGGAAAAGTAGCAAGCGTGTTTGAACGGTAGTTGCATTTTGTTGAATAGGTTTTTTTGCCAATATACTCCTACAAAACCTTGTAATTTCATAACCAAATTTTGTTTCGCTTATCATGCATGATGCAAATCTTTTATAAGTTTCGAGTATAGAAAGTATATAATTATAAGATTTCACAAGGCCTATATTTGCAAAAATACCTTAAACAAAGCCAGTCTTGTCCTGGTTATGCGTTGACCCTTAATTTCCAAAACATTCCTGCTCATTCGGATTAGTCAAACAAGGCATCTAGAAGGCTAATGAGTCAACGTCTTCACTTTAAGGATCCAAAATGGAGGGAATGATTAGCAGAATGCTCAGTTTAATTACCTATGTTAATTCGTCCAGGGTGGTTGTCTGGCTTTAGGATGACACTCTTTCTCTCAAATGAACACACAAGCTCGCAAACATACATACAATCAAACACCAAGAATATGAAGAGAGGAGACACAGAAGTTTGGTAACCCGGCTTCCAAGGCTATGTCTGGGGCGCCACGTCCAGAGAAAACAATCCACTAAAAGGGTCATAAGGACATAAGTACAAGAGTGTCGCTCACACTCTCTCAACCAATACAAACACCCACTCAAGATTAACCGATGACCACTATCACCCTCCACACAAAGGGATTCTCCGGTGGCTTATCATAAATCTTCAGAGTTGGGTCTTATATAGACGCTTCACGAGCCTAAAATATCACCTGCTTCTTTTAGAATCTCTAGAATCTCCGCAACAACTAATTTGGACACCTTTCAAATTTATCTGTTGCAATTCTTGTTGCAACCAAACTTGCAACATGGCCAGACTGTTGAACTAACTAAGGTTGAAGCTCCCGTTGCAACACAACCTCAAGACCTTTCAACCCTCCCGGTTGTGTCTGAGTTGAATACCGTCGGATCCTCCCGATCACAACCAATGGCAACTAGCTGGACCCCTCTCCGTCACGTCCGCAGTCCTCTTCAAAAGATCGCACCTCGCCAAGGCGTGCAAACCTCCTTCAAATCTCTTCTTCCAAATCTCATCTTCACTCATCCAGATTTGGGTCTTCAAGATCACCATCAATTCTTCAACCGTTACCGTATTTAGTCTTCCATCCAAATACGATCTTTAATCAAATCTTTAGCTCTTCACTAACTTAGGCATGCACTATATTTTGTATAGCCTTCAATCAAATCCTCCCTCCAGATTGGATCATGGTGCCATGTATGTTAACCACTTTCCAATTTTAGCTTGCACCAAAACTTGCTCTCTAAGTCAGCAACAGTCTTTCCAAAGATAGCTTCAATAGCAGCTCCAAAATATCTTCCGCTTCTTGCCAAATATATCTCCAATAGATCTTCTCCAAAGATATTTCCAATAGCATCGTCAAGGCATTCCAAAGGTAGCCTCTTGCCAAAGATAGTTTCCTGAAATCTTCAAAGCCTTCATCATGTGGAGTCTTCCATGCTTTGTGTCCTATCAACCCTGCTTTGACTTCGTGCCTTTGTCAACCATGTTATCCACGTCAGCTTGCCACATCATCACTTGGATCATATCACAATGTTGTCAAATAATGCCAACCAAGATGCTTTTGCACTAACAACCCAGCTAGATTTTTTTTTCACTTGTATGCCATAGTGGTTTATTAATTAAAGATTAACAGGATTTAAGTGATTTTATTACTGATCTAAAACCTTTTATTGCATAGTATTGTCATGATCTATGTTTAGTATGTTCAGAAAATGAACAACCTAGAAGATTTTCGAATGTTATTACACGATATATCTTGGATATATGACAATAGAGTCCTATGTTAACTTTATATATTTGTTTTAAAAAAAAAATTGGATAAACCATACTAATTTATTTAATTTTAGTTAATAAGTTAGATGTTCTTATAACTAGTTTAGTAAATATTTGTTCATATTTGTACTTCGGTTATATATGACATGCGCCACCTTCATCCTTTGTTCGCTCAGGTGTGGCTTTTATGACTCCCTTTAATAAGGTTATTTGAAATATAAGATAATCAATTTTATGAATTAGATTTAGAAAAACACGTTGTTTTATTAAAAACATTTTTTGTTCCTTTCGATCTAGATGTTCCACCCAATGACCATGGTAGCAAGATCTCATCTCTTCTTGAGACTTTTATCTATTCCTCTTGAGAGGATATTCTGACTCCAAATGTTTTTAATAGATATTGGGGTTGAGAGCAATCCAAAGAGGTATCTAATAGTGTGTCCAGATGTTTGTTACATAGGGACATGTGAATATATAGCAGATGCTCCATTGTTTCATGTGCCGATTCACACATGTAGCTAGCACAATATACGTGTGTCATTCCATTTTCTTCTTTGCAGGTTATCAATGGATAGGATGTTTTTTTCCAGAAACTCTGTTTTAGTTTGGATGAAAGTTGTTTGTGATTCATTAACCAGAACATCAATGATAAGGTGGAGACGGTTTAAGAGCACTTTTGAGATGATTTTGGTGGAACAGTTCAGAAAGCTTATCGGTCGGTAGTTTGTCACTTTCTCCGATGTATCCGTTTTAGGGATTAGTAGTATATGCGCCTAGATAACACATTCCAAGTTTATGGTTCCCTGGTAAAGATCTTGAAAAAGTTTTTGTAGTATCCCTTTTGTGGTCTCCCACCCTTGTTGATAGAAGGCTATTAAGAAACTATCAGATCCAAGTGATTTGTCTACTTCCAGTTCTATGACCCATGTTTTATTTCATCTTCTAAGAATGAGGCATCTATGTGGGATAGGTCAATTTAGAACTTGTTCTTGTATAAATAATCTTTTCCATGTTGTTTTGTATTTAATCTCTCTTTGTCTGCTTAGATATTCTTGAAGTGGTTTGAGATTGCCAAGGTGATCACCTTAGGGGGTTGTTACTATTTTTTCTCGAACCTGTATTTGGTTTATCAAGTTGGTATTATTAGTCATTGCATGGTATTTGGTTTATATACTTTTTATTAATTTATATAACTTTTATATAATTTGGGTCTTGTTTTCAAACAAATTAGAACTAATGAACTATATTTCATTGTCAAAGTGGATCAAATTGGGTCTTGAGATGCGTTAACTTGTTTGAAAGAAAGCCCAGCCCAAAGAACAAGTTAACCACCTCGGCTCAACTTCCTTGGCTGAGAGATTTTTAAAAGTGAGAAGATTTCATGTTTCATGTTTGTTTGCCAATTTGTTCTCAAATTTAAAATAATATTTATTTTAATGAATAATATATTTTTAGAAGAGAAAAATGGAAAAGTGGAAACGATTTTTCTTTAATTAAATAAATCAAATTTTAATTTAACTTGGTCAGTGACGTTTATATAAACATGACAAAATTTTCCATGAATATGTTTGTTTAATTTAGCTTGATTTATTTAAGCTCTGTTGATGGCCTTATCATGCTAAAATAACTCTTAATTAGTTGGAAACAGCTAGATATGAGTAAAGTCTCACAATTAGATGTTTATCAAAAGGACACACTCAGTTAGGCAAGATGGAGATAAGAGCTTAAACTTGGCATGATTGGACCAAGCATCAAGTACTTAGAGACTAGGTCATGTCCTTTATATGATCTTTTGTCAATATTGATAAAATTTAAGTACCTTATATATATAATATATAAATACACAAGTTTGTATTGGTTTCTAATTAGTAAAGATGTAAACAAAGAGATTTTTATAAACTTTATAAATTTATGCTATTTTTTTTAATAAAATGGATAAACTGCATTTATTTATGATAAATAGAAGTGCATATTAAGTGTTACAATGAGCTTGTTGCTCTTAAGATATGATAAGAAGATAATAGCAATCTCGGCTCATTGATATTCCTCGTCTGTCCTCTCCCCTGTCCTTAACCTCCCGTTTGGGCTTCGTCGTTACTAGATACCTGGGGTTATTAGTGAGAAGTCTGACTTTTTTTGATATTTTGTCATAACTTTGAGAACTTTTAAACTTCTTTTGGTTAGGTCTTTATATCAATAGAGATAATTAAAAAAAAATTAATATCTTGAATAAGTTGTCAAAAAAACGCATCGTTTATCTTAGAAACATCATAGATTCTTTTCTCCCCCATATATAAATTTATGCTATTGGTTTTGTGAAACCAGTTCAATTTTATAAAAAAATATTAAAATTATATATATATATATATATATAGAATGACATTGGAGTTGGGAGTTGATGGGTGATTATAGCAATGGGTCCTAGTGCAGAACAAATAGGGCAACAAGTTGCTGCCTCTGTTGGTTGGGATGGTCTCTCTTCCTTTCCACATCAAAGTTAGGTTTGCGTGAGGAATCTTTCATTCTTTGCCTTCTCCAATGACCAATCACTCCTCCTCTCTTTCTTTCTTCTCTGTTCTTATCACTTCACTTCATGTACTTGTCTTCAACATCCAATCTAAAACATTTTACCATCAAAACAATATATATTCAAATCTGTTGATGCAACCATTTGGGGCTCCAAACAGATCTTAATTAAAGTGAAAGTGGTCAATGAAAATTAAAATATTTTAGATAATTTAAATAAAAAAAAATCGACTATTCTGTTTTGTTCCTTCAGCTTCAGTTATTTTCCCCTATAACAAAATCTATAATTAAAATATATGGATCCATAGTATTTAAAACTTGTCTTAAATCACACAATAATTCCAAACTCTACAAAGATTGACAAAGTCTTAGTAACTAAGAGCTGAATGATATTTTAAGCAATATGCATTTTAGAACATCATAACAAAATAGAAAGTTGTGCAAAGTTGGTGGTTGATGCCCCCACTAACCTAGAATAACACATCAAAATCACCCCAATTGAAGCACGTGTTCTTTTACTGTTTAGTTCAACCATTTGACTGCGCCCACCCTTTAATCAAAAGAAAGCACCACTTACACTTTTCACACTTACATCCTGTTCAATATTTCCTAAGAACTATGACCAACTAATCTTAGATTAGATTCAGTCCTGTCTTGCCTTAAAAATATTTATATTTATACATAAATCATTCAAACTCGGTGTCATCTTTGTAAAATAGTTCACATCGATTAATTAAATAAATATTAACATACGAGCCCGAAATCGAATCCTCACTCTTGCGGCATCCTGTACACGTAGTGTTTATCATCTTATTAAATATATATATATATATATATATATATATATAAAGAGAGAGAGAGAGAGAGAGAGAGGTGTAAAAGAGGGTATTATAACATGGGGTCCCAGGTGCCCATGCTGACACCAAAGTTTGGAGTGGCATGCATGAGATCTTTTGTTGCTAGTTATGTAAAGTCTCCATCTCTTTTGATGAGTTGAGACTAAGGCCATTATTAGGTCCATCCGCCATGGATTTCCACCAAGCTATAGCCCACCATGTGAAGTGTGTGTGTGCGTGTGGGGTTATCTTCTAGTCCTTATCCACAATGTGAAGAGTCACAAGGTCCCTCAGTATGGGTGTGAAGACGAGATGCCCGTGAGGCATGAGAAAATGAAAGGGCCATTGAAACAGTCTTCAACGTTTGCGAGCTTTTTCAGTCTTTTTCAAACACAGATGAAAAAAATGAAAACTAGAACAAAATCAAAGACTGTTCTTTAATCCCCACAGAGATAAAATAAGTTTACAACACCAGCCACCTATGAACAAATTCAATGTGGGAGTAGATTTAGAGATTTTATCAATTCCCACAGAGAATGAGCAGATACTTGGAATCAGTTCTTGTTCTAATTAAAGAAGGAAAGAAAGAAAGAAAAACTATAGCTAGTTTTGCAGAAATATTATCACCTGGTACACTACAGATGTTTCAGGATTTTAAATTCGTATTCCACTCGGCATAACAAGAGTAGAACACTGGGAACGACATCTATTGATCTGGTTTTATTGGTATTAGAAGCACCAGCCAGAGCCATCCTGCTTTGCCAGAGATTCTCCTATCTGTCTGTTGTAAGCCTCGGCGAAATCCAGGGGTGAAATGTTGAAAGGCGATCCGAATCTGAATTCTGCGTTCATGTCATTGGGATGATCAAATGATTGCGCAAACTGGATATCCTCACAGGCAAACATGTTAGATTGCATAGGGTTGTTGTTGTTGTTGCCGCCGCCGATTCCCGACCCCTGCCCAAAGAAGTGACTGTCAACCGGGTTTGAGCTCCTGTTTGGATTGATGTTAGTTTCATAGAGACTCATGAGTTCATTGATCGATTTCTGCCCATCAGATGGAATCCCCATATCAGCAATACTGATAGGATTGACACTGGAACCAGGTGCGGCATTCGGCTTAGGCTGAGCATTAAGCATGGAAAACACCGGAGGCTTGTTATCATTCATTGAGAAGCCAGTCATCGCAATCCCAGCAGGAAAGCTGTTCCTGTACTTGCAAACATAGTGGTGATTATTCCTCGCATTCCTGTCCAGGAATCCAAGGCGATAGTCATGGTGCGGGCAGCGTTCATTCTCACAGGTAAATATGTTCTGGCTCATCCCAATCTCCGGCTCGGCAGACGCATTCCTCTTCTGAATGAATTCAATGTTGCTCTCTTCCTTCACAGCACCAGCAACCAAGTTGAATGAACCACCATCAATAGGCTTGTGAACAATCAAATCATCATTCTTCTCATCATCAACACCATCAACATCATACTCACTGCAACTGCCACTGAAGGAGATGGCACCATTGATACCACTGCAAGAAGATGGTGGGGGGCAAGCATCAGGATGGAGCTGTATATACAGTGTCTCCTCCTGCTTGAGCACAGCCAGCCAAGTCGCGCTCTCCTTCGCCGTCATCTTGTCCTGGAGGCACTTAGACTGCCTAACAAGCCGGCGAATCTTCTCAATGTCAGGAGACATATGCTTGATCACCGCAGTGAGGACGCTCACCTTCCACGCCTTCTTGAGATCATGTGGCTTCTTGTAAGGCGGTGGTGCTTGCTCTTTCGTGAAACCTAGTTGAGGCCACCATTCCTCGCGGCTAGTTGGCCACCACGGCGGCGCAACACCCTTCTCCAAAGGGAACCTCCTCTGAGGTGGATCACAATGCTGCATCAGAGCAGACAGAAGAGACCCCAGTGTCGTGTCCTGAAGCTCTTGCAAGGAGTGAGGACTCAAAGCCCCAGAGCTCATCTCATTGTTAATGCCAGGAATGGCATTATCAGCCTGATACTTTGCAATGGCAGCAGGACCATTCCTATCAAACCTTACCTTCTCCTTCCACCACCCGCGAAGATTATCAGAGGCACCGCTCACAGGTTTACCCTTCTCCGGGATTATCCCGTAGACGAATCCTTGAGCTTTGCACACTTCCATCATCTTCAACATGTACTTGAGAATACCATCCTGTGCACGCGACATCTTCTTCCTCCTGGCCTGCTCTTGTGACTGGCGCTGCTTCGCCGCATCGCCCTGCTCTTTGCTCCTGTTCTGTTGTTGCTCCTTCAGGCGCCTCAGACGCATCCTGTCCCTCCACATGCGGCGTTCAAGCTCATCAACATCTATGTCTTCATCACTCTCATCATCAGCCATGGCTTCAGGGAAGCTCTCTGGTGGAGGGTCCACGAGATCACCCTCTCCAAGAGAGGCATCTGCACCAGTGGCAGAGGGAGGAACAAGAGAACCAAAGCAGAGATTCTTCTCATTGTGGGAAGGTAGGAACTGCATGAAATCAAGGTTTCCAGAAAATGCAAACTGCTCCACAGTCAACCCACCCATCTTCAAGCAACTCAAAAGGATTTGTTCTATATCACAACACAATCAAGACTGAAGAATTCGATAACCTTTTTCACCTGCAATACCATAAAAAAGAACAATCTTTGAACAAATCTCTCCCTTCCAGAATTTATCATTCAGTCGAAGCTATGCAGATCACAGGCAAATTGTGCGACATGAAGTCAGAAATCCAAAAAGAAACTTTTGTTCACAGAAAAGAAACAATAAATCAGAAAAGCAAACCAAATTTATTGCAAAATCACAAACAATTATCAGAACACGAGATAATAACAAGGATCTTCCCTCTTTGGCGTGAATAGATCATAGATATGAAAAGTAAAGAGAACATCTTTCTGCCAGATGGAAACCAAATAAGGATCTTCATCATAAATGTCAAGAGAAAAAGACCAAATTTTCTTCCCAACTGGTAAAGTAGGAGTCAATATCATCAGGCCAGATCATAGTTTATCACGGGTGAAGGATGGGAATAGAAAGGTCAAATGAAACGTGTATATATCTCAAAGGAAGAAGAAGCAAAACCATGTCACCAGATCAAATGAAAGAAAAACTCTTTTTTTTTTTTTTAGCATCTTTTTTGTTTTCTGAGAACCAGCTTTTTTCTGTTATCTAAACCAGCAGAATCAGAAAAACAAAGGGCAACGAGAAAATGATAACCTTGGGAAAAGCAAAACTCAACAGGACAGTGTCAGAAAAATTAAAACCACCTAATCAAAATAGTTTCAGACATCCACTGGATCAGACCAACAAGAAAAAAGACACAGAAATAGCAAGAAAAATCAGATTTTTCATCAATCTATCCTCAGAAAACACAACTTACTGATGAATCCTTTCAATTCCAGATCTCTATTGGAAGGGAGAAGAACGAGAAACGGAGCAAAGAGCTAGGCTCATCTCAAGCGACGAGATCAGGCTCAATCAACAAGGAATCCAGACAATACTTCTAAATCAAAGACACCAGAATAAGCCCTGTGGAGAGTATGAAGGAAAAGGGAGGAGGAAAGAATTAGGAACAAACAAGCGGTCACCGACACAACTAACCGTCTTCATTCGGCGCTATCTCATCTGCAAATCTCAAGTATTAACATCCATATCGAACCGACAGCAAGAGAGAACTCAGCTCCAACTCGTAAAATCCGATTGAATCAACCAACTATAATAAAAAAAAAATCAAAAAAATCAAAATTTTGACATCTTAAACCGAGCAAAATCAATAAAAAACCAATCTTTCCACTCTCCTAAGTCGCCAACAGCACCAAACGAAAAGAAACGGAGAAGAAGACACCTTTTTTCTCAAAAAAATAGAGTAGAAACAACGGAAAGGAGATAGATAAATCTAGAAAAAAGCCACACAAAGATCAAATCTTTGGTCTCGCCATTAAAGCCGGCCAAAAGAGCTCCTAAAACCACACAAACAATCAAGCAAACATACATATCAAGATGGTAAAACCCAAAAAGACCGAGAGAAGAATACCAGTTAAAGAAGAACAGAGGCAGAAGAAATCCACCCTTCTTCAGGGCCTCAAGGACTCACTAACACCATTAGAACTCCATCCACCCCCAAGCTCTGATACAAAGAGATAGAAGAAGAAAGGAAACAGATAAGAAGGAAGAAGGTCAGCTTCTACTCCCTCTCTCTCTCTCTATCTCTCTACTGGTTCAACCTCTCGAGAAGGTGCATAGATGGTGGTGGTGGGGATGAAGAGAAGATGTGAGAGGGGTTTTGGCGTGGAGTAGTAAAACAAAGAAAAAGAAAGTCCAAAGGACCCAAATCGAAATATAGAGAATATGAGGGGCCAAAGCGGTTAATCGTTTTTAACCGCGTATATTAAAAGGTAATTAAAAAGTCTCCTTGTCACGTGCGGGATCCTCATCCGAACGTGCGCGACGCCTCCCTCCCGTCCTGGCTTCCTCGAAGCCCCTCGTGCTTTTACCATTTTACCCTTCTCTCTCCCCCTTATCTTCATGCATGGAAACAGGAAACTCTCATGGCTTGTCTCTCTCCGTAATTACATTTATTTTAAATAATACTGAGTGGTTGTACTCTTATTAATGGAATTTATTTTATATTTTAATCACATTAATTGTTTCAATTAATATTTTCCTTGTTTGATGGTAGGAAGAAATATCAAAATTTATTTAACATAAATAAATAAATAAATGCAGGTTGGAAACATAATTGATTTACTTTTATGTAAATTCACAACTTATTGACAGACCTGTTTGAGGGTTTATAATTTAGTATTTATTAAATATCTCATAATATAATATAAAGTTATCGCAACGGTAAAATTGTCGTCATATGATAACTTATTGTTCTATCGTTAAAAGGGAGCATTGATGCAACGGTAAAGTTATCATCATGTGATTTAAAAATCACTGGTTCGAGTCATGAAAACCTCTTATAAAAAATAAAAAAAAGATAAGAGTGTATAATAAATTCAATTAGTCTCATTTTTTTTATTTAGTATTTATTAAATATCTCATAATATAATATAAAGTTATCGCAACGGTAAAATTGTCGTCATGTGATAACTTATTGTTCTATCGTTAAAGGGGAGCATTGATGCAACGGTAAAGTTATCATCATGTGATTTAAAAATCATTGGTTCGAGTCATGAAAACCTCTTATAAAAAAATAAAAAAAAGCTAAGACTGTGTATAATAAATTCAATTAGTCTGATTTTTTTTATTTAGTATTATTAAATATCTCATAATATTGTATAAATTTATCGCAACGGTATTGTCGTCATGTGATAACTTATTGTTCTATCGTTAAAGGGGAGCATTTAACCGAAAAGTTATCATGTGATTTAAAAATCATTGGTTCGAGTCATGAAACCTCTTATAAAAATTAAAAAAAATAAGATTGTGTATAATAAATTTAATTAGTCTGATTTTTTAAAAAAAATTTGTGAAAAAAAATTGTGCATAATGGGAGTTTTGTAGTACTGTACTGCTCTATTAAATATTTAATAATATTATGTAAAATAGAAAAAAGAAAAGGACTTGAATAGTGTGAATGACCATGCCATGACCAAGCCTTCCCAAATATTAATTGTAAATATTGTTACTTCTTATCCATTGTTTTGGGATGAAGAAGAATGGACCCCACCACCCAATTCCATCAAAATCGGCTAATTTGTACACTTTTCAAATATTAAAAAACTTTAATCAAATTTATTGTTTATAAAATTTAGAAATTCACCAATAGGCAACGAGGAAAGGTTACGGGTTACCCATTCACGTGATTCAAGAATTAACATAATAAAAAAAAAGGTATATTTTATTTTATATTGATTTTAATTAATTTTCAAGGTATACTATAATTATAGGAAATAGGATTAATTAGATGTAGTTAATTAGAGTGGGGTTTTAGAAGTTTGAAGTCCGTGGCCGCCGCCAACGCCCATGTGACACTTCTCTTCTGGCGTGGTTTTAAATTATTATTTAAATAGAAATGCCACGTAAGCAGCTTCGACGTGGTGCGCCCCACGTTGCTCCTCTCTCTCTCCCTCTTTATCTTCTTTTATTTATTTATTTATTTATTTTATATAAATATATTTTATCTTATGAATTATAAAATTCTTAATTTGTGACAAAATTAATGACATTCACGACCATATATATAAGAGAATGACGTTTAATATGGTTTGTACACATGTATTATAAACTCCCAAATATTAAAATTAAGAGAGATAGTGTATAAGCATCTACAGTTACATATTGAATCGGATTTTATTTTTGATAGAGTGACATAGAGACAAAAAATCTATATAGCCGAGACCTTATTTAATTTTAAGGCTTAGTTGTTGTTGTAGACTTGGATATTATTTAGTGATTTTTAAAAATTTTAATATTTGTTAATATATAAAGTCATATTCTAAGATCGAATGGTGAGTATTCTTTTTTCTTAACTTTTTATAGTTTATTATGTAATTGAATATGAAATTTATTAAGTAAAGAAAGTTGGATAACAAATATAATTCTATGAAAAAGAACTTGAAAGCACTATAATTATTAATTATTATAAAAAAAGGAAAGGAAACGTGTTATTTGACTATTTTATGAAATAATAATTTATGGTTGCCACTAAGTGTCATCCAAAGTATTTTATATGATGATCCAAGGTCTCAATCATGAATAAATTAGATAAACTCTCTTTACTAGAATTTTATCTCACCATAGAATTGCTAAAAAACTATTATTATGATAATATTCAAATGAAATTAGATTAGTGCTAAACTTAAATCTCATTAATGAATATTCTATGAAATAAGGTGTTTTTCCTTCAAACAATTAATGAAGTCGTTGATAAAATTTGTTCACCAATCATTTCTTTGGAGAAGAAAAAAAGCAACCCGACAAAGCTCTTGCATTATGCGGGATCCGAGGAAAGATCTAACAACTCGGGTCAATTGGAGACAATCTTACTCTATTTTTTTAAGATAAAAGTTCCAAAAAAACATTGGGAATTTTTCAACTCCTCAAAAAACCCCTGATACTTTCCCACTCCTCAAAAAGCACATACTTTTTTAAACATTCAAAAGCTAACTGGCGGTGTTAAAACAATAATGAAATTATCATAATGCACATCAACAACAAAGAATTAAAAGCACATGGTTAACTCTTCTCCCCAACTCCTCTCAAATCCATATTGTCCATTGCTCTTATCAACATATTCGTAGCGCCCATCGCCGCCCCTGGCCAAGCAAGGTGTGGAAGTAGACTGGACGTGCAAGCTTGTTGGCCAAGCAAGCCTTTGATATGGCGAGCAGGACGACGATGTGACTGGGTGAGACTTTTCCCACCAAAACAATGCACAAAGAGGGGTATTCTTGCCATTTTCAATATAACCAAACAGTTCATTGACGAGAAGGACTTAATGGGAAGAATTTCAAAATAGAGGGACTGACAAGAAAGCTGGAATGTCATAGAGATTGTCCTGAAAATTGGAATTATGTCGGAGACTATACGGTAATTTTTCCTAAAAATAAAAGAAAAACCTTAAACTAAGTAATAAAGAGCAAACCTAAAAGAGCCAATCATGTTAGGAAGTGGTGTAGTTAAGAATACCATATATAAGCAACCACTTTTGAAGGTTCAAGTGTAGAACAATAACTCAAAATGGGTGCCATGAAAACCTAGAATTCATTCTTATATACCTCAAATCCTAAGAAGAGACGCATCTTTTGCTTTGGGAATTGAAGGAGCAGTGACAGTGTGTCCCTAGTTACTTGCATAGAATGTGGGAGAATGAGTCATCAAATGAATCAGAGCCGTATAATGACTCTAAAGGACAAGTATCAGCCGTCCATCATCATGTCTGCCTTTGTCTCCAATTATATCTTCATACCCACACCCTTGTGTCCTATCAAAGCTTGTCCTTTCTTTCTTTCATGGCCAACCAAACTTGGTCCCAATTATATACACAACCAATGTGCAATTCACTATTTTATCCTTTTTTTTTTTTTGAAAACTTAATTGTAATTTTGAAGGGGAGCTTGACATAATGGTAAAATTATTACCATGTGATATGGAGGTCATAAGTTCAAATTCGAGTTATGAAAAAAGTTTCTTACTTTGAAAGTATGGATAACGTTGCCTACAATAGACCTAAATGGTCTAATTTTTACTTGGACTCTGTATAATACAGGAGTTTTGTAGCACTAGATTACCATTTTTTAATTTAGTTATAATTTTTTTGCACTGATAATAGGAATTAGGAAGTGATGGATTGATGGGATTTTTTATAGCTTAATTTATTTTCTTTATTTATGTATTTATTTATAATTAGAGCACTTAGAATAGGTAGGGGGGATGAACTTGAATTGGTGCCAATTATTGTTGTTTGTTGCATGATAGGCAAAATTCTAGCAATATATATATATATATATATATATATATATATATATATATATATATGTTTGTGTAAATCGGCCCAATGATGAGCTAGAAATATGATGATTTTAATCAATGAATTTATTTATTTTATATTTAATTATTCATATCATTGAAGAAATGTAAAAAGGTTCTATCAACTTAGGACTCTATGATAATTCGCGTCTTGCTTTTTATTATGTTTGCAAGTTGCAACACTCTCTATTATCGTTAAAACAAATCGTTTTGTAAGAATTTATTATTTAAAAGAAATTAATGAAAACTTAGTATTATGATTTTATACATTTTTCTTATATACTTTATAACTAAAAAGAATATAAAAAAACAAAGTCTATTAAGTTTAATTAACAGTGATTGATAGATAGTGGCGAGGCCAACGAGGTTGGAACTAGTGATGTGAAAAAGTTTATGAATATAACACTTGGAAGGCAATATATACTCCTGATATTGACTACATAGAGATTGTATGCAATGAATTGAAATATAGTGTCATGGGATTGAGGCTGAGAATAATTAGGGTTTTTGATGCATAGGACCTTTAGGCTATGAAGGTGCATCCTCTTTAAGCTCAAAGATTAGAATTAGATTCCAATATGTTGGAGTTTGGTATGGGTGTCCCCTTTGTAATTAGGTTGGTGAACTGTTACCATATCTTAATATATTGCATGCTTTGAAAACCTAGAGGTATTTATCAAAAGATATGTCGAACATTTGTTAAAAAAAGTATTTTCTATCATTATCAAGTAAAAATTTCTATGTTTAGTAATATTATTATTATTAGAAAAATTTCTACATATAAATGTTCGACGGTAAAAGTTTGATGTAATATTCCGCTCTTCTTTTTTAAATGTTCTTTGAGTGATGAGCATTGTAATAATTTTGTAATAGTGCATGAAAGCTCTACCTTTTATATGCTACCTTCTTGATTCCTAGGTCTACATGGGGATAATTGGCTTTTGTTCCCCTTTGAATATGAATAGATAAGACCATGTGCTTTGATGTATTAGAATGAATTGGTTGCCATTGATTCATCACTTATCTCACAACTACATAGTCTTCAATAATTAGTGATCTTTTCCATGTTTCGGTTCTACATTAATTAAGCTCATATACATGTTATCAATCAAGGAAATCGAAAATCCCGCTATATTTTGACATTTGGAAACTTGAAAATATGGCAATTAAGATGTTGAAATGCTAGTGAATATGTTGCTGTCCTCCAAATCATGTTAGTGATATGAAAATATCAGATAAACAAAATCTCTAATTAAAAAAATAGATAATGTCAATGTTGCCAAAAAAGTCAATCAAATAATTAGTAGGAAATTTTGAAGAAATGGTTCGCACTTTTAAGATATGGAATTAATAGAGTACTTTAGATAATGCTTTGGATTCAATGCTAAGACTTCAAGAAGATTAATGGTCCTTTTCCGTTTAGTTGGGGATTCAAAAGTCAACTATATTTGACAGGCAACTGTATTGTGAAAGTCAACGTACGTCCCTAAATTAATAATCGAAGTTGTTAGTTTAACGTTATTATTATTATCATGTCATTAAATGGCAAGAGTTTGAGAGTTAATTTATGAAGTTTTGTTACATCATGCTTGAGAACAATACCCACAAATGCATTTATGTTTCTTAATCTTTTCCTCTTTGTTACAAATTTCAAGGTGATGTCCAACCTTTTATGAAGTGAGTTTATTGTATTAAAAAAAAATTCAAAAATGACTTTTAACTTGTTCTTAAGAAAATTCAATGCAAAATAGTTTGAATTGACACAACTTAATTAGTGATAAAGTCAATGGATTTGAACTTGAAGTTTATAATGGAGTTCTTAGGTTCATGAAAAGACAGACAAATGAGGATGGTGCTAGTTCCATGATTGTATGTATTAAATTGTTATTTGTTTCTTAATTAAAAGTAAAACAACTCTTTTAACTTTGATTGTGATGTCAGACAAACAAATTCTTTCATTCAATGGCAAACCAGAAAAGATGTAAAAATTAAATTTATAAAATCGAATCCCAGAGCACTACTCACACCAAAGAGACTGAGATCTCACAAGTCATCTTTACTTAAGAATCTAATTGGCTACCCACGAGAGTTGAGATATACCACCAATTGAATTAATCAACTCTTCGCAGAAAGGGTAAAAATTAATCTTAGGCATCTAGAATGTGCATCTAGAAAGGTCATTCACCATGGAGAAAATCAAGCAAATCATCTACGAGCTTAACCCAAATAAGGCCGCAAGACCTGATGGATTTCCAATGACCATTTACAAACAAGGGTAGGAATTCACCAAAGAAGATATTTTAAAGTTGTTCACAAAACTCCATAGGGGGAAGAGCAGCTGGAAAGAATCAAGTGGGCCCACATCATTCTCATCCCTAAACAGGAGGCCCTAGTGGAGATCAAGAATTACCGTCTAATCAGTTTCATCAGCTGTTTCATGAAAACCATCACCAAGGTATTAGCAAACATGTTACAACTGGTAATGCATGAGCTGATTGACGAGTTCCAAAAGACCTTCATAAAAGGAAGAAGCATACAAGATAACATAATGTCGGCCGAAAAAATTATTCACAAAATGAAAACAAGCATCCAGGGGGTGGTGTTGTTGATAGTGGACTTTGAAAAAACCTTTGACATGGTTGACAGTGAGTCCCTACTAGATGTGTTCAAGGCAAGATGATTTGGCCCTAGATAGATATCAAGGTAAAGATGATTTTCCAAAAAAACCCAAATCTAAGATACTCCAAAATGGGATGTCAGCCGACTATGTGCGACACCAAAGGGGCCTTTTCTGTTCGTCAATGCGTAGATGTCTTCAACTCAATGTTGACTAAAGCAAGAAGGGAAAAAATATTCAAGGGTGTTCATTGTGGAGATCAGTAAGAGGAAATTACCTTATTACAATATGCAGATGACCTCCTGGTACTATGCTTTAGAGGGGTCGAACATCTACTCACCCTTAAACTGATCTTTTACCTTTATGTGGATCTTTCTGGTTTGCACATCAACTATCATAAAATACTCATTCCAATCAAAACCAAGAAACACGCTCTTGTAGTAATGACGAATATCATCACCTACAAGATTGATCAACTACCCAGGCATTCCAATATTTAGAGCCAAACCAAGAAAGGGAGATTAGGTTCAAGCTTATTAATAAAGTCAAAAGAAGGATTGGACGTGACAAGGCAAACTCCTATACCTTAAAGGCAACATTACATCGATAAATTTAGTTCTTTTTGCAATCCCTAATTACTGGTTAGCAATATACAAGCTACCAGAGTGGGCCATCCATCGAATCGATGCCTTACTAAGAGACTTTCTATGGCGAGGACCGGATCTTCAAAGGAACTCCTACAAGTGAACTGGCAATGTTTTTGTAGACCAAAGGAGTATAGCGGATGAGAAATCACCAACCTACATTGCTTCAGTACGACAATAATAGGCAAATTGTGGTGGTGAATCATCAATAGGCAAGCTGACATCTGCCTCAAGGTGATCCAACATTCCTACTTTAGAAACTCATACATCAATCACCATAAAAAAGCGCCAACACAAGTCTCCTATTGTTGGAAAGGAATTATATCATAATAGAAGTCCCTCGTAATGGGTCTTACGATTAAAGCCAGTAAGGGAAACACTATAAGCTTTTGGAATGATAAGTGACCGGCTAAGTGGAGCGGCTCCCATCACGCTCTACAATGCTTTGCCACACCTAATTAGGAATCCAAACATCTCGATACAACAAGCTCGAAAGCACCAACAACAAAACACACCCTTTCTTAAGGAAGGTCCCCTCACTCAAGAAGGAACTAGAGAACTAAGTGAACTTCTAGATGCCTTGGCAACGACTGAAGAGGACACCGAGGATGAGCACCATTGCAATCTAGGGTTGGGACCTAAATTTTTGTCCAGTCCCTTTACAACTTCCTAGTGGATGGTGGAATGCAATGCCCTATGCATAACGACCTATGGAACTCTCATGCTCGAAAAGGTTCAAACCATTAGCATAGCTAGCATGGGACAATAAATTGTTAACACTCGACAACCCAATTAAAAGACAGTGGAAAGAGACAAGAACCTTGTGTTATCTTTGTAATGAAAATGTGGAATCCATCGAACACATGCTCATTACATGCCACAAAACACGGAAAATTTGGGAATACTACTACACACTCTCGGCTCCATCACCAATCCCCTATCGATGCAAGATCTAGGGGAGAACAATTTAGGAAAAAAGCTTCACAATGAAGCCAAAATAAGGTGGCAACTTACAGTAATGACCATAACCTGAAGCACCTTACTCGAAAGGAACCAAATATACTTTCAAGGAAAACATCGTGTTTTTACCAGAATTATCCAAGGAATTGACTTTCTAATGTTGTCTTAATTTGATATAGCCCATGCGTCCAAGAGAGCAAAGCTCGTACAGATGGAATTCATCGTGAAACTAAGTCTCGCCCTCAGCTTCAATAACCAGAAGGACCCAAGGCCTGATGGGGACAACTTTGAGAACAACAAGCTGGTGGAGTAAAGCAATTCAGGGCAAAAGGGTGCATCATTGCACCCGATATCATAGGGAACATTTACGGGGGCCAAGGCCAGGATTAGGGAACATCTACTGGGGCCAGGATTGGTAGTTGATATAACCCTTCATTATACTGAAATATTTATAATGTACCCCGTTCTAATCTTTCAATAAATGTGATTTATCTATTATATATATAATCTTAGATATTTATTGTTGATCCTTATTTTATACTATTATACTCTAGCTATATAGAATGAGCATATACTCTCTCTCTCTCTCTTTTTTAATATTTAGGATCTTGTTCACTTGTAAATTTAAGATAATTTATATTTCTAAGTTAAAAAGAAAATAATCATTTATACAATCTATATATTATCAAAATAGAGAAAAAGAATACTTGACTTATATATATATATATATATATATATATATATATATATATATATATAGTCGTGATATGGTACAATCGACCGTAACACTGTACATTTTCAGTCGTCTCCCATTTGGCTCCCTTGAACATATTTGAAGAATTTCCAACCATGCGGATGGAAAGATCATCGAAAAATAAGCTAGCATGTCAATTTTCATACAATTTGGTAACCGTTTGGTCCTCTCACTTAACGGTTCTTATTTTATAGAAATCTGAACGGTCCAGAATTTCAACCGTTAAGTGGGAGGACCAAACGGTAACCAAATTATATGAAAATGAACATGCTAGCTTATTTTTCGATGATTTTCTCATCCGTACGGTTGGAAATCCTTCAAACATGCTCTAAGGGGTCAAATAGGAGGCGACCGAGAATGCACAGTGCATCCGGCGGATCGCATGTTATCAGCGCCATATATATATAGAATATCTATTAATTACAACCTAGTGAAATTCAGTTTTTTATTTAAAATAAATAAATAAAATAGTGAGACTTATTTTGAGATTAGACAAAACAAACATGTTAACTAAAAATAACTTGCTAAAATGAAATTTCAAGTCTTTTACATACTCTAATTACATATTACTGCTAAAATATGTACATTTATTTTGATTAAATAGTTCATATGTAGTTTTCAAGCAATAAAGAAACTCTCATTTGATAAATAATGAAGCTTCCACAATTGCATCATGCATGGTAGTTGCAAGTGATCTTATTTGCTTTTGCCTGCCACACATCAAAAAAGAAAAAGTTTTTCAACAATATATTTTTTTTCTTCTTTTCTTGGATTGATTCTAATTTGTTTGTCTGGAACAGAGAACACCAACACTTACTTTATCATGAATGAGCATCCCAATAGCACCAAATTAAAGAACGATTATTCTGCATACCAATACCATCACTCAAATTTCCAACCCTCTTTTAATATAATATGGGAAAGGAATTATACTACATTGCACCATAAACATTATTAAGCTTTTTTGTCAATATTATCAACTAACCATCTTTTCTTATTCGGATGAATTTATTTAAAACAATATATAAATGTATAAATTAATTGAGAAAAATAAATAAAGGTTGCAATATATTATATATAAATAGTCGCCGAGTTGACTACATAATAAAAATACAACTGGATGGAAGGACAACCATCCGATCATACACTAAATGAATTATTCATTCGACTTCAGATATCGC
This sequence comes from Dioscorea zingiberensis, assembly GCA_026586065.1. Taxonomy (NCBI): domain Eukaryota; kingdom Viridiplantae; phylum Streptophyta; class Magnoliopsida; order Dioscoreales; family Dioscoreaceae; genus Dioscorea; species Dioscorea zingiberensis. Next base: position 63,777,536 of record CM048820.1, on the reverse strand, counting down.
ATGATGTTTTACTTCTCAAAAAAATAAAAAATAGAAAATAAAAATTAGAGGTAAAAATTCTTTACAAGAGTTGCATTGAGGATAACTCTACATCTCTAACTCTCATTCTTTTGACAAAGGTGAAGTCAAGGATGAGGCATCAGGTGCAAAATCTGTTCAACACAACTGCACTCACACCTGGTAAGACGAGGAATCTTGATCACGAAACCAGTTAATGAAGATTGAGGCTCACCTCTTAGTAAGGAAACCCGATTCCAATAGGCCAAATCTCTAACTATTATTCATTCATGTATATCTTATCTTAGCAACCTTGAAGAAAGAGAAGGAAAGGAACATCTAGAGTGGAAGAGAGTTGCAATCTATGTAAGTGGCTCCAATGGCGACGTGGGAAACAAACAATCACAATATTGCTCATAAAATTAATTAAGAATGAATCCCAACCTCTCTTTAACTACTCATTGCATGCCTTGTGTCCAACTTCTATTGGTTTGATGCTATGCATCCATGTTGAATGTTGAGAAGTATACATTAAGATAAGGCTTGAACCATGTGCAACTAATACTTCATTTGTTTCTTCTATAATGCTCTAAATAAATAAGATCATTATACAACTCTTGTGACTTTTGATTATTTTATCAACACCTGAGCCAAATTTTAACTCAATCTGAAGCATTTGGCTTAAAAAACTAACCAACACTTTGTTTTAATTAACATATATCTAGACCAGACCACATCTCAATGAAGGTTAATTTGTTTTTTAATCTTTTAAAAGAAGTGGATTGAGAGATAATTGATGTTAGTTTAATTAAGTAGATGCTTTCAAATAAATATAGTGGGATTCACATGTGAAAACTTGTGATTGTCCACCAACATCCAACAAAAGGAGGTTAGCATGATGGGCATCTTCTCAACATAAGATTAGCAAAATAATATAAAGAGTACTCTTCCATTAGAGACTTAAGAAACAACATGATTTTGTTGTATATAGCTCTTATGGCTAGCAAAAGAACTTGAATGATTTAGGAAGAGAAATTAAATGCAAAACAAAAGAGTGTATATTTATACAAGTGCATACATATATATATATATATATATATATATATATATATATATGAGGATACATTGTTTATTCATTCTCTCATTTGCACATTTCTTTCAAGTATCTTCAAAAAAGTCCCTCTTCTTTGTTTGAAAAAGGAGATCGAAAGACCAACGGCCTCTTAGCCAATTGATACCAAGTCCTTTGTATAAGGCTTTGTTGGTTAGAATAAACCCAGGTTTGAACTCCTACGGCCACAAGGTGATGAGAGCACGCGCGCAGAGAACCGCATTGTCGGCCCCTAACTTTCGGGTGGTGCTTGTCACCTTTGTCAAAAAAAAAAAAAAGGAAAAAAGGAAAAAGAGACCGAAAGTGCAAACAGTTAACATCTATTATCATCTTCATCTCTTTCTTTTTAGAAGACTCATACCATATCTAAGGCCGCATGCAAACACATGCCATATGTTTCATGAAAGTAAAACAAGAGGTCTTTGAAGTTCCACAAAGGCATATGATATAGCAGTGAGTAAACTAAGAAGTGGAAGTACATTGGGTTTTGCTAAAGAAGAGAGTATCTAGGGGGCTTTCTCTCTTGTGGATGCTTTGTATTAATAGTGTTTCCTGCTCCCTTGGTTCATTGCATTGTGCTAAGCTTTGGGGAACTAGAAATAAGCAAGCCATGTCTCCTGAGCATGGGAGCCATTGCTGAACATGTGCATGTTCAGAGCTTTTGGAAGTTATCAATGGACATACATGCAGTGGCCTTCTGCTCAATCATGCACTATACTAACCTTTCCAAATGTTAACATTCTCCGATAGTATTCCTTATTATTTTTTTCTTGGATTTCAGCTATAAAAGTTTATACATGGCTTTAAAGTAGATGCAAAGTTATGCATCCCAATGATAATGAACTAGTATATATGCATGCAATTTTTTTTTTAATAAGGTGACCCCTCCCCTCCCCGCGCGGATTTCAAGGTATGTCTCCATGTGTGGTCGTTCAATCCCGCTAGTTTAATGTCTCCATGAGAACAACACCACACCTGACTCTAGAGTGAGGATTCAATTCCGGGCTCATCTCAAGGAGAATCTCATTTCTTAGCAAAGAATCTCATTTCTTAGCAAATGATCCGGATATCAATAGACCCTTGGGTCGTTGGTAATATGCATACAATTAAAATACAAGAATTATGTCTAAATAATTATCATATATTTGACTTGATGGTCTTCCACTTTTTCTTACATTGTTGACTAGATGGTGGGAAAATTAATCATTCATAAGCAACTCGTAATTAAACTCATAATCATGCATTGAATGGTATATAATTAATTAACTTATACTTTGTGATTCATTGTACTTGATCATTATTGTTATTTCTCTATTATTTAACTACATTTGTTCTAAAAGAGCAATTACATGAAAGATAGATATTAATTATCCACATTTCTACCTTTCATCCTTAGAAATCTTGACTTTATATCATTCTATCGTTTTCAAGATTTTTTTTCTTTTGTCAAAATATATTTGTCGGGATGAATGCTAGGTCTCATATACATAATTCTTGGCACAATAATAATTGTCAGATAGATATATATAATGATTAATCATATGAAATATATGTTACACATATATTATTATTTATCTATTATTATTTATTTTTTTAGATAAACGTGGACAAGTCTCAGATGCTCACAACCTCTCCTTGTGAGAATGAATGGATAAACTAATTTTTCTTGTAAAAATTGATTTTTATTATTTTTATTATTATTTTTATTTTGTAAATTAAAAATATGGTACATATATATACATTATGATTGATGGTAAGTAGCATAAGTTACATATGAAGGATTGAAGGGGCAAGGACGTTGCACAAGGACTGATTTAATCAGAGCCCATCAAACCAAGTGGGGCACCAATATCTAACCCAAAATCATTCTGTCGGCCAACCAATTTGATGACCTAACCTAACTCGATCAATACAACCTTAAATCAACTTGATCAATATTCATTCAACATTCATTGTCGAGCCACTCCCTTTTCTTACTCTCATCACAAACCTTTTCACTCTCATCATGACTAGGGTTAGACATGGTCTTTGATGCCCTTATTTCTCAATAACATTACTTACATTACCAAGTCTTTTGATAAATAATCTCCATCTCAACTTCCTATATCAATCAACAACCACACTATTTTTATATAGTGCCCAATTAAGTTACACTTAATGTTAAGAACCAATTCTCTAATCAATAATGAGGATGAATCAGTCCACCATCTGTTCATCTCGTGTCAATACACGACACACATCTGGACCCATTTCCGGAATCTGTTCAGGGCCAGAATATGGGGGATGATCTTCAAACCCTATGGGGAACCGGGAACAACTCCTCAGGGGTGGACAAAGCCCTACAAGGAAGATGGGACATCGTTGTCATGGCAATTGTCTGGAGCATTTGTGGGGAAAGTAATAAACGATGTTTCCATGATAAACAACGCGCTTTCTTAATAATTATTCGTGATATTTTTTTTCCTCATAATCTCTTGGTTGGATGCAAATTTAAGTGTTAAACAATCAAAGCTAGAGATGGCAGCGAATCTGGTGAAGCGCAACATGGATCAGAGTTCACAAGGGACATGCCTGGAAGGGCAAAGAGGGGCGGATGACCCAACTCACATCCGAGGACAGGAGAACAGGGGAAGTTATCATTGCAGTCAAGAGGAATGTGCTACTATAATGTTTATGTACTTTTATACTTTCTTTCTGACAGAGTAATGTAACAAACCCTTATTACCTATTTAAATAAGGGTAAATTATCTAAATAGTCACCCAACTATTCGGATACTCCTATTTGAGTCACCTGATCATAAAAAATTTCAATTAGGTATCCCAACTTTAGAATTATGTTGAAGTAAGTCAATAGTGGTAACATCGTTAACGACAGACTGACGTGGCATGACATGTGGTGCACAGTATGTCACGTCATCCATGCCATGTGGCAAAAATAAGGCTTGGAGAGGGGCTTCTATGAGAACTCGAATGGATTGGAGAATATGTGAAATAAATTCGAAAAGATTGGCCGACTATTTGATTCAATTTACCCTATAATAATTTACCCATAAGTTATTTTGCCACGTAGCGTGGCTGACATGGCATACTGTGAGCCACGTGTCATGCCACATCAGCCTGCCGTTAACGGTGTTATTGCCAATGACTTAATTGAACGTGATTCTAAAATTGGGGTACCTAATTAAAATTTTTTATAATTTAGTGACTCAAATAGGAGTATCTCAATAGTTTGGTGACTATTTAGATAATTTATCTTAAATAAAATATGATTTATCTACTTCATCATTTAAAAAGAAAAAAATACAATACACATTTATATCCTAGCTAACTCCTTCTTGTGGATGTATATATTCATATTGTTAAAAATTTCTATCTATATCTTTATATTATAAAGATGTTATACCATTATTCTTTATTAACCTTAATCTTTATAAACTTATTAATGATCAAACCAAATGCATATGTAGGTAGTATGTTTTATTCTCCCAAGTTATACACACGCATATGTATATGTTGTTAAACATATAAGTTGGATCACATCTTACAATTGCTTGGGCTAGCTAGATCCATATGTAATGGGCTTCGTCACATATAAGATAATGCTTCAAATAAGGAGTATGAGTAAGCGAAAACTTAGAGAATGCACACACTCTTCTACAAGGAATTTAAGGTTGAAGGAGGTTTGAGTATTTTTATCCACTCAGGTCTTGATTGTATTTTTGGCTGCCATTGATTTAAGGTTTAAAGCCATTTTTAGTCACTGGAAACAGGTCTAATATTTATTTCCATCCTTAATTTCAAAAGTTGTTCAATACGGTCTCTATATTATGTATTCCGTCACATTTGGTTCTAGCTCTGATGTGGCATACGAGTGAAATATATGATATATTTTTTTTAATTTGATATGTGGTCATATTTTGATGACGTGGCAAGCCAATTGGACTGCTGACATGGCATGACAAGTGGCAAATTTTTATTTTTATTTATTTTCATTTTTTAAAATTTTTTAATTTTTTAATTTTTCTATAACATTATTTTTTGTAATGTTACAAAGCAAAAAATAATGTTAACATTATAGAAACAAAGCAAAAATAATAAATAAATAATAATAAATAAATAAATAAAAATTTGCCACGTGTCATACCATGTCAACAGTCCAATTGGCTTACCACGTCATTAAAATACGACCACATGCCAAATTAAATAAATAAATAAATATCATGTATTTCATTTGTATGCCACATCAGCGTCAGGGACCAAATGTGACGGAATACATAATACACAGGGACCGTATTGAACAAATTTTGAAATTAAGGATGGAAATGAACATTGGACCTGTTTCGAGTAGGGGTGGCAAAAATCCGCTACCCCTCTAAGTAGCTTAATTAGATGCCCGGACCCGGCCCGGTTTTAAATATTTAATCCGGACAAGTGTACCTTGTCCAGACCCGATTTATTTTAAAATCGGGTTGTCCGAATGTCCGAATTTTATTTGAGTCATGTAATATGCATTTAAAGTTCATTCAAATACTAAACTATACATGAATAATTTAATCCATTTCAAATGCAAAAAAAACAATGTTCAATAATCCAAAATCCAAATTAAATCATACAATAGTCCATGTTTTAATAAGTATTAAAAAAAATCATGTCTTGATAATACAAAATTCAGTAGACAGTAGCATGCCAAAAAAAAAACCCAAGAATACATGTCTTAATGATATAAAATGGAATGTAAAACTCCAAATATGCAATTTGAATGATTGGCACACTGCACACACACGTGAATCACGTGATGCACACACACACTAATACACTATGCACTTTAGAATTGTAAAATCATAACTTGGAATTTTTAAAAGCAATTCAATATATTATTAATATTAAATAAATTCAGGTCCGGACAAGGTCCGAATTTCCTGGCCCGGACCCGGCCCGGATTTAAATCCGGACAACCAGACCATGTCCGGACCCGGTCCGTATTAGTACAACTTCTGTCCGGACCCTTTTTACTCCGGGACGAACAAAACCGGGCAAACAGGCCCGGACAGAGTATTGCCACCCCTAGTTTCGAGGGACCAAAAATGGCTTTAACTCTTCATTTAATTGTAACTCTCTTATATGCTCTCAATTCTTCTCTCATTATACAGTAGATCCGTTTATGCCTACGTTGTTTTTCTCTCATTAGGTTTACCACTTAAATCCCTTCTAGGTTCATTGAGTGATATCAGTGTCTATCTACTATCATAAACTTGCAAGTGATTCACACCTACTCCTTCCCCAACAATATTATCTTCAAATCTTCTTGCCTGTCATATCTTTTTTACGGTGAAATCGGTGTACTGATTCAAAATCGATGGAGGGTTTAGCATGAGGGGACCAAATTCTCATACTATATAACTTATGTAAACGACACTAGAAGGAACCTGAATTGATTGTTTTCTGTGTGCGACAAAAAAGGAGCCCGTTTCATTATAAATAAAATATTATTTATCTATTTATTCAAAAAAAAAGAAAGGAGACCATTTTGTATCTCAACCTCAATTGCCCATTTGCACAAAGCATTTGGGGACATTACCAAGACATGTATAGCCTAGGCTCTCTCCCCCTACCTCAATACTTAACATATGGGGCCCCAGATCCCTTACAAACGTGCACAAGACTTTGAAAAGAGAATGAGAGCTCATGACAATGGCGATCACCTAGAATATCTGCCTAGAGAAGAACATGCGATGTTTTCAAAATAAACAACACGTTTTCTTATAAATAATTTAGGACACCAATTTTCTCTTATTATTTTGATTTGATGTAGCTTATCCGTCGAAGAATTCAAAGCTGGAGACAATACATTCGCTAGTCAAGCAAAGCCTCAAATTCAAAGGGAGCCACCTCGACAACATGTAGGGGGATGACACACAGAAGGAGACCTATATATCAAGGGATTTCATGTAACACCGCATTAAATTATTAATAATTAAATTATGGTTTACCAACCTTTAAAATAAATAAATAAATCAATCAATAAATAAATCTTTCAATCTTTTTCAACATCATATTCACTCTTTATTTGAGTGTAGACGTACGTCTACACACACACATTCCCAGAATGGTTGTTTGTTGCTGTTGCTGCAACTTATATGCAACAGCCAAAGACATCTAGGTCAAGCGGCAAAGGTCCTCCGCACCCAGGTAGTAGAACTGAGTTCGAATCCTCGTGGTGACGGAGTCATCATAGCAGTGACTTGGTGAATATTGGTCGGACTGGCTAACGCGAGCCCGTGATGGTCCTTCCCGCCTGCCCTGCTAACTGGGTTGGGTGGGGTTTATCCCCTTCTCTCAAAAAAAAACTTATATGCAACATTTTGTGTTTGAGTGGACTAGAGCAAAAATGAGGCCATATATAGTCCTGATTAGACCAAGTCAATTTGAATCACTAAAACCCGCTCAAACTCCTCCAACAATTAACATACTACTCCCTACTCTTCCTCTTCTCATCACACCTCATCATCATCCTCCTCCTCATCCTTGTCCCCTCTCCTCCCTCCTCTCAAACCACCACAACCATCACCACCACCACCACCACCCTCTCTGCTCTCTCTCTCTCCATGTCCAACGATGTATCGCCAACAGACTCCCCCTCATCTTTGGATCCCAAACCCAGTACCCAACGAGCACAAGAAGCAGTTGAATCTCTGTCCCAAATCCTGGGTCCACTCCCGGACTCCATCACCCTCTCCGACAACCCACCACTCTCCCTCCTCAACAACCACCACATCACCAGCCAAATCACCCACCGTCTCCGCTCCCCCACCTCCGGGGCCGGAGACGACCCCCTCTGCCGCTGGCTCTACGACACCTTCCAGTCCACCAACCCCGACCTCCAACTCATCGTCCTCAGCTTCCTCCCCACCATCGCCGGCGTCTACCTCTCCCGCGCCATCTCCCGCCAACCCCTCGCCGGCTTCGAAGCCGTCCTCTTAGCTCTCTACGCTCATGAAACCACGTCCAGAGCCGGCGAACCAGTTACTATCACCTTGCCCAATCTCACAAACCCTAGCGTTTACCATGAAGCCAAACCCCCGGCCAAGAACCGCCCCACGGAGGAGCCTGACGTGGCTGTTCTCTCGCCGGCTCTCGAGCCACACGGCACCGTGAGATCCACCAAGAGAGCTAGGATCGTCGGCGTGGCCCTGGAGCTATACTTCAATAAGATATCACTCATGCCACTGTCTTCTAAGATGGAGTTTTGTAGGTTTTGCATGGCTTGGAGTGGATATCAAGACATCTTAGATGAATCCAAAGAGAAAAAACAACAAGAGGAGAAGAAAGAGGAGGAGGAGGAGGAGGAGGAGGAGAAGGGGAGAAGGATCCCACTCCCATGGGAGCTCTTGCAGCCCATGCTTAGGGTTTTGGGACACTGCTTGATGGGACCTCAGAGCTCGGAGGAGATGAAGGCAATGGCGAATGATGCTGCTCGCTGCCTCCATGAGAGAGCTTTGCATGACATGAACCCTCAGGCGATCTTGGCCAGTGGGAGTTTGCTTAGTTTGGGGAAGATGAAGTTTGAGAGTGTGTGGGAGAGTGATTGTGTTCCTAGTTGTTGTTGTTCTAATGAAGCAGCTGATCAACAAGTAGAGGAGAAAGAACAACCTGTGAATCAAGATTGACTTTTGTTTACGTTGAAGCTAGCAAACAATGCATGCAAATATGCAATGGAGATCATGCATGCATGCATTCATGTGTAGGCCCCGGTTTTCATAGTATTCCTCTTGCCATGAATTTTCTTTGCCCTTTATTTTATTGAGATTGTGGATAAATCAGATTTTTATGGCTTATTTATTCATTTATTCATTTATTCATTTTCTCTAGAGTGGTGCGAAGAGAATTAATTAACATAAAAAAATTAACTTCTTATTTATGAGTGTTATGACCGGGCGCCGGACATGTGATATTATCCAATTGGGCCCAATTTGGGCTTTAGCCCGAGTGATTTTGTGTTTGGTTTCATCCAAAAGACCTCACATTAATGAAGATGGGTCCATTTACGCCCATTTTGGGCTTGTGGGCCGAAACTCAAGTGGTTTTATTTTTGGTTTTATCCAAAAAGCCTCCCATTAATGAAAATGGGTCCATCTCTTATAAACCGCACTCACACTTCTCATCTGGGACTATTGTTTGAGGAGGGTGTAAAATGTGAACTAAACGAAATTAAAATATTGGTTTATACTTCCTATTTGCTGTGTTTAATTAGTTGCTAAAAGTGGTATAAACTTACTCTAGCTTAAAGAATTTTAACTTGAATAATAATAATAATAATAATAATAATAATAAGTGTGTTTATGCTCTTATTTTTTTTATTTTAATACATAAACACATTTTTTGAATTATTATTATTAATAATTTTGATTTTGAAAGTAATATCCATAAACATGTGATTATGTTTACAAATACTTAATCTATAGATGACTATAACATTGTGTTATTTTCGAGTTTTATAGTAATTTTTTCAATTTATTATAATATATTGTTTTCTTCTCTATGCATGAACTCAACCTGAAACTTAATATTAATTGGAAAAATAAAGACGGAGAATGAAATTCAAAATACCATACTTAATTCACCAGTTGAGATTTCAATTGCAACTAATTAAGCTGATAAGAATTTAAGGTAAAACTTGTATTTACTATTGCTTTGGATTTCTCACAATCCAATTAACCTCTAACTTTTCCTCAAAACTAAAACTAATAATTTTAATTTCCTCCGATATTTTGAAAATGGAAATTTCAGTCATATATATATATATATATATATATATATATATATATATATATATATATATATTGGGGAAAATTATCAAAAAGTTTTTGCGACTGCTTCAAAGATCATTGTCGCGACCAAAACACACCATAAAACATACACGATAACGCCCCGTGACTTATCAAGTGCGGATATTATCAAAATTAAAGTCTAAATTGCCAAAATTTTCATCACTGAATAAATGTATCCCTTTTTTTTTACTATTTATTTATTTATTATTCTTTTTAACATAGGACATAAAGACCTCCCCAGAGTGTCGAGGGGCGACATTTACAGGTGGCACCTTCACCCTTTATCACGTGATATACAATATGGGGACTCAAACCTGGGAGCTTTGTACTCACCAAGTGAATTACCCAAACTGCTCTCCCCATTTATGGGAGCGGGGACTTGAATCTGAGAGTATGCTCAATCAAGTGAATTATCCAAAACACGGGACCCAAAATACCGCTAAACCAATGGTCTTTGATAAATGTATCACTTTAATCCCACTCTCTTTTCCAGAAGTACATATATACATGTACCTTTGCGCCAACAACCAGTATTTATCTACATTTGCATATCTGACTTGGAAAATCATTGGGTCTGGTCCTCATCTGGGACAAATGTATGCATTGAGTCTATGGCTTCTTAAATCACAAACTTGGATCTGGGGCTGATAATTGGCAAGGTTGGCATAAGATCTGGGAGCTGCCTGTGGCTCCTAGAGTAAAAACATTTATTTGGAGACTTTTACATGGCAAGATCCCTACTTATGATTACATGTATGGATTAGGTTTTGGTCCTCAGAACCCATGTCCTTTCTGTGAACTAACTTATGAATCAATTAGGCATATTATGATTGAGTGCAGAATGGCCAAACTGTGCTGGCTGGCTGTTTCTGAGTATACTGGCTGGGATGGACAGGGGATTGATCAACTCCTGCATGGAGATTGGCTATTTGCTGTCAATGGCCATGCAAATATGAACAAATGGTTTACTAAAGCCTTATTGGCCACATGTGCCTAGAGTATTTGGAGGGCAAGATGTGATTTAATTTTTAATCATAGGAGAGTACAGGCCTCACAAATCTTCAAGCAAGCCCTATATACAACACAGGAGCATTATTGGAAACTGCAAGGAGCTTTCAGGGAGTATTTCTATACTTCAAAATTCAATAATTCCATGGCAGCTATGTGTGATGCATCTTGGACTGATCCCCAATCTCCTTGTGGTGTAGGTTTCATTATAATCAAGGGGCAAGATACCATAGTGATGGCTGGATGTGGCAGCAACATGGCTGAGTCAAGCTTACAAGCTGAAATTCAAGCTATCAAGATGGCAATTGAACAATGCAAAGCTGGAGGATGGAGCATTGCAAATCTCTACACTGACTGTCTCCATGCTATAAACACAATTCAAAGGGGTACTGATTGCAGTATTGAGGGGCTGCAGGGTGAATTGCATTTTATTAACCAGTGCCTGATGGAGCAACCTGAATTGGAGCTGAAGTTTTGTCCAAGGGTGATCAATTTCTTAGCAGATTCATTGGCAAGACATGGCAAAAACAACCCTGGGCTGTCCCTCTATCACAGATGCTGTGACAGGCCCAGATGGCTAGAAGAAAGGATCATAGCAGCTGGGCTGCATTTTGATTAACTTTAGTTTATCTTGTATCTTTTGGTTTTGTTTTACTAGCTAGAACTAGCTCCCCCCCTGTCAAAAAAAAAAAAAAAAAAAAAACCCAGTATTTATCTTCAATGTTAGTTGGAAAAAAAAAAAAAACAAAAAACCACAACTTCAATGTGATAAATTTAACACCAATATAATAAATGCAAAGCAGTAACATTCATCATGTACAACAACAATTTAAAATCTCTTGTCATAATATTCATCAGTATCTCAAACCCCCATCTCCCAAGCCACCCAAATGGTTGGCTCATGAATGCCTTGAAGGACCTTCACATGTGATATGTGATAAGGAATTAAACCTCCCACCTCCCCCCATTAAAGAAGCAGCAGCAAAATCCTTAGAAAACTTGAATGCTATTAATCAATCAGGAGGTGCCAGCCAATACCCATTCCCACAAGTAAACCAACCTCCATGAAAGAAATATACATTCAGAAACATCAAATACAAACACTTTATTCAACAATGTTCTTCAAATGTCACTGCAATGCAATCACAAAAATATAAAAATTGAAGCAAAAAAGAAAAATAAAAAGAAAAAAAATGCACCAATCACTTCAGAACAAGAAGGTGAAGATGAATCCCAAAAGGAAAACAATTTTAGCAGTAGCTTTGAAGTTTGACTTGCTGTTCTTGCTACCACTGGGTGCATTGGATGGACTGGTTCCAATTGTAGTTGATCCTAACACAACATAATCATCAATTAATACAAACATAAATTCCAATAAAAATGAAAAAAATGATATGTAAACAAAAAAGAAAATCATACCAGATGCTCCATTTGCTGGTCCTGGTGCCGAGCTCGGTGTCAGCGGACTAGGCACCGGAATTCCAAGAACTGAAAAGATATTAATAAAGGAATGTAAATTAAGTTAATGTTGGAACCGATTTGCAGCAGAATATATATAAACTAATAGACTAATATATACACCGATGTAACAGTTTTTATAAGAAAAGTTGACTAGCACATTCGAGATTATTTGAAATATGTCTTCACCAAAATATACTTACGTGCGCAAAGACTGGTTGGAGGTGTCTGAACACGGCAAGCAGTGGGGAGGGTGAGGGCCTTGGTGGTGTCTATCTTGAGGCCAAAGGCGGTGCCGGAGCCGAGGAGTTTGCAGAGGCAATTAGGATGAGTGTTGACGAGGCCGGAGAACTCAGAGCAGCAATTCTTGTCAGGCACTGTCTGATTACTCCCATCCTCAACATACGTCAAGCAATCGACCAAGTTCAGCAATGCATCATCACAAGGATCAGCCGGAGGCATCGCTGGTGATGTCCCCGGTGAAAACTCCGGCGAAAGCTCCGGTGGAGCCACCGGGCCCTGAGCCTTTGCACTGCATAATAACATGAGAGAAATCACAACCATGAAAGCTAAAGCTGCTGATCGTTTGCTGCCCATTTCTGATGATCCTTAATTTGGAGAGAACAACAATCTGCTGCACAACTCTTTTGTGTACAGCAAGGGAGGGAGTTATGTATATATATATATATATATAGATGTGCTCATCTTGTGGTGAAGTTACAGTACTAGCCTCATAGACATTGGGATATTAGATAATGGGTTTTATTAGTGGAGGTTGAGATGTGTTGCTTAGGAAGGGATTAAGAAATTACAAGTAATGTTATGCATGTAGGTTTTGAACCACTCATATTTTTTAAATGTTTTTTTTAATATAAATGTATACCTATATATGCTATTTAATTTTTTTCAATTATAAGTGGTTTTGAACCACTTATAATTTTTTAAATTACAAGTAATTTATTAGAGTATGTGGCTCATATTTACTGTGTGCACAACAACAAAGAGGCAAATACAGGAAGGAACGGTTGGGGGTGCATGGTCAACAATCCCGTGGTATGGTACGGTACGAAAGGTAATTTTATAATTTTTATATATCTAGAATTAGTATAAATACATCTAGAGTTAGTGAAAATTTCCGTCACTTGCTTTTATGGATGTATGCATATTGCCGAACCGTGTAAATATTATGTGTTTTTTTATTTATTGATTTCTTGGTTATTTGCTTTTCTTCCATCATAATTGCTGCACAATAATCAACATAATTCAATTTTTTTTTTTCATTTTTTTTTAAGGAAAGAAAGTTTTGGATTGTTGATAGATTGGTACTTTGGTACTGTCATTAAGACATTACAGAGCAAGATATGTGTGTCCTCTTTAATATAGAAGTTGAAGTTGATGTATACTAGTAAAAGTCAAAAGTATGTGTGCTGATGATATAGATTGAAAACCCTAAGAAAAGAAATTCCACAAGTTGTGACCACAAGACATGGCCATGAGCTTTGGAAGCTTCACAAATTAATTTAAAGCTATGCACTGGAGAAGTAGCTAGATATGAATGGCATTAATGGGTGGTTAGAAGAAGTCTCATCTATATAACTCATGTTATGTAAAAGATCAAATAGACAAGTAATGAGATTGATGTTGCGTTTTGGGAAGTGCAAACATCTGCCCATTCCTTTCTCAATCAGAGAAACAGACAGGCCATGTTGTGTTATTGAAATGTGAGCAACTACTTCTTTCCATACATTAATGCTCTCTTGCTAAACTTTCATCCCTTTCTTGCTCAACATTAAAATAAATAAAAAAATAAATTATATGTATACATGAAAAAAAATGTTGATATTGTGTATATATCCATGAAAAATCATAATTGTGGGTATACACCTAGGTTTCTTATTTCATTGCATACATACGGTTAACATTAGAGTTTCAGATCGTTATACTCTTGAAAATTTATTTGACTGTAAATTTACAAATATATCTTTGAAAAATATGAAATTTAAAATAATTAAAATGCCAACTATGGTTTACATTTGCATGTCATTAGCTATGGTTTATATCTTGGAAGCAAGGTGGGATTGAGGGATCAAATCACGCACATCACTTTTGTATATCGGTAGGCCGTTCATGTTCATATTGACTCCTTGCTCTTCTGAGTTTCAGGAGATGAGCAACCAAGCGGAGAGAGCTGAACCGGGCGATATTGAGAAGCTGAATGAAGAGAAGATAGAGAAGGTGCTGCAGAGGTTCATGGGGTACTGTTAGAAGGGAGAGATTGAAACCAATGGGTGGCCAGTGTTGGCACCTTCATACATAATGTCAAAGGTGGCAGTGAATGTTTACACTACAATGATCAGGTACCCAGAGATATTCATGAACTGTGTGCATCCTGGGTTTGTGAAGACTAATATCAATTGGAACACAGGAGTTATGAGCACTGAAGAGGGGCTAAGGGGCCAGTCATGCTAGCTCTGCTGATGAATGGCAAACCTTCTGGCTGTTACTTTGATCAGACCAACATGGTTGAGCTCTGATTAATCTTGTATCCAATCACTGCAGCAATAACTGATTGCATGATGCAAGTTTAGAACTGAAGGCTTGTTTGACAGTGAGAGAAAGGCACTGCTTGTTTTATATGTGAGGAACCAAGACATGCAAAATCATGGCCTTATGATCAACAAAATATTGGGTGGCAGCTTAAAGAAAATCAAAGATGTATATAACTCAATATGAGAATACAAAATTGAAGTTTCTCCTTTCTCCTTTCGGACTCCAACATAAATAAAAAAGCAGCTGCAAGAGTTTGATGAGTAGTCAGAATAGTGCCTTGGCAAATCATAGGAGGAGCGGCAAACATAAGATGAATGACCGGCGAGTTCCAGATAAGTTTTACTCTCCTACTGTCATGCCGAAACCAAACTTGTAGTCTTTCTTTTGGTGATCAATCTGCAAGTCCATATTTTGTTAGGCTAATTTCAAGCAGAAAAACATGAAAAAATCACACTGGTTCCCATACTTTGATAGAGCATGTAGAAAGTAATTAAGGAATTGTTTAATATGTACCTCTGCAGAAAGAATAAAATTGACACCCATATTTACTCGCTCTTCGAGAAATGCCCCGACACAGCCATTAGAGTCCAACTTTCCTCGTAACCGACACTGCAGAAGTAATATTCACATAAATGAGCACACAGACGTCAAGATCTTGTTTGAATCTTGCAGCAAACAAATGATTTGAAATGTGGTCTCTATATAGATAAGCTATTTTGAAGGTATTAGCATGAAGTTGCAGCATTATATTTGATCTTCATCAGTTCATCTTGCTAAAAATAAGACTAGCTTAGATACTACAAGAAAAGGTTTTCTTCCTTACACGTACAACAACAAATGCTGTGGACAAAATGAAATGCAATCAACAGCCAGCTCCATCAGAGTGGTGTACCCAGTTCCCCCAAGTATATACACTCACAAAAATTAATACATATAGCATTCAACTATAGTTCTCAAAGAACTAAAGAGAATGGTTACACACAGATCACCACAGAGCTGAGGGGGCATAACAATATAACAGAGATTCCACTACCTATTGTACCAAGAAAAAAGGCATATCACCGACCAAATCAGATCAAGATTGATTATTTGGGTTCTCTATATAGAATTTCCAATGCATAAAGAGAGCTACATCAGTAGATTGTATTTGAACTTTGAGGATCAGATCATTGAGTTGAGCAATAAATAGAAAATAGACCTAGCCATCAAGTTAGGATAAAACCATATAACTTGTCAGGCAGAACAAGACATCATATGGTACTCCGACGGTGTCAGCAATTGTAACAACCTTTTTTCTCTTACATGGGTTGAGTATTCAAGAAAAAGAAAACTCTACAAGTGAACTATGTGTCAATCATATCTGAAAAGGCAACTCCAGGGAAAAATGGAAGGTACTGACAAATGACAATGAGGTACATTCGGGAAGAGGAGTGCACTAAAGTAGTTTGAGACATGAGAAGAGGATTGGCTTATCCCAAGTGGCAGTCACATGCAGCACCCCTTGAAAAACAAACATTGAAACAGAAATCATGGGGCTAAAATCCATTATCCAAAAGCTTAACAATAGGATTTCTCCAAATAGGAAGCATTGGAGGCGCCATCAGCTATATAGTTTTGTTCCTAGGAGAACAAGTTGAGCAATTGAAGTGTGGAGTTGTCAAGGGTGAATACTGAAAGTGAATCCCAAAATTCTACCCAAAAAGAGCACATTCAAGATGAGCTTTTGCATGACCAAATAAACAAACTGCAAGTTAGATCTACCTGGTTCAACCTACCAGCACCATGGAGTGGCATTTCAATTGCTATAATTGCAAACCACAAAAAAACTTAGCTATTCATCTCACTTAGTATGGAATTTTGTCACTGCATGAGATTTTCCATGTAACTGTCTATAAATTGCAATGACTTGTACACAAGAACAAAATTTAAATGCAATTATACAGTATGGTCAAGGTAAACATTGCCTGATACTTGAATTGTAAAATCTACTGGACAAAATTTCAGAAAACATGTTGAAAGCTGCAACTTATTCAGATTGAAACCAAAAATATCAAGTTTGTTGTCATATAAGTAACATCAATAATAAAGCAGTTGGAGACACTTCCAAAATATGACATAATTAACTTTGAGTGTAAATGCAAAATTATTATGCAGAAGTATAAAATCATAAAGTAATAATTTTCTTAACAAATGAATAAAGAAAATGATCATTTTATGCTGAGCAGTATTTGTAGACAGACGACATTAATGAAATTCAGATGATATTTTATAATTTCAAGATCTTTGAAAAATAATGAGCATGATTTACGATAATAAAAGAAACAAAGATCAGTTGCAAATGGAAGAAAACAATAACTGGTTACACAAATTAGATATCTAAATTTTAATTGGTAGCTTGCCAACCAAACAAGAAATTACCTGACGAAGGATGTAATCATAACCAAAGCTCGCAGTTACATCACGTGTCATGTGATTGTACATAAAATCAGATGCAAGGGAAACCTGTATTAGACAGAACACACAAGTTTCAGACAAATAAGGCATGAATACATGCTTTACCAATTCAATCTAAAATGGTGTGGCAAACCTTCTCAGAGACTTTTTGAACATAACTTAAGGCCACAATCCCAGTGCTCGCAACTTGTGCTGTTGCAACCTGCAGAAATATCAACTAGCTTCAATAGGAGACTTTTTATAGAATAGAGACATCCAATACCATATTAAGTCAAACATATGAGTAAAGCAACCATGAGTGTGAAATTATATGACTAACCAGACATATGTACTTTCTTTTCAGCAAATCGTTATCACAACAAGGTTAAAAAGATAAAGTTCAAAGATTCCAAAGGGCGTCAACAATTAAACCACCATAGAGGCTGAGTTCAATAATCAGAACAATACAATAATCAAGATTCCACAATACCATTTTGTCATTGTTATATCGAGCAGCTAAACCAATGCCTGACTTCCTCTGGTGACCAAGCCAAAAAAATTCGCTGCCCACAGATAAGTACGGTGTAACACTCTGCATGCAAAAAAATAATTTTAGTAAAAAAAGTAGTCATATAGAAGAAACCTTCACATTTTCTGATCTAGGTTATTCATTTTTTCTTCAAGTTATTTCCAGTTGCTTCTAGTGGTAAGCACACAAATACAGGATAGTCAAACTAAATGCTTCAGCCAGAATGTTTTCAAATGTTAATTGCAGAAGGTGCAATTTTCTTTTCAACAAAGGAGAAGGGACTATCTTGAGTAAGTAAATAGGATTCACAAGGATCTATAGAGCATCATGTGTCAGTCTTATGTTACCGCCTTGAGATTTTACAATCACTATTTGCAAACCCCCTTCCTTTAAGGGAAGTGGAATAGCAAAGCACTAGGACCAGATTTTGCACCAAAATACACAAGAACTCAGGATGTTGCGAGGAAGCAACTTCTACCAATCTATATATTCATTTCACTGCTCCTTTCTCTTCATTTGCTTTCCTAGTTTAATGGAAGATTTTCCACTCATAAATTTAGAGTAAATATGCTGCATGATTTAATATGAATTTCAAAATTCTTCCTGTCTTGACATGTGGATCAGAATTTACGGTTTTATATCTTCAGAACCTTCCAGAAATAACAAATATGGTAGTATATTCAACTCCCAAAAGTACCAATAAATAAACAACTGGCCACTAGTAATACTGAAAGCCTGCTTGAAACTATTTGGAGTCTTGAACACCACAAACCGTACAAATATGATTAAAACCGAATAAACATAATAGAGGAACAAACCCTTTGAGAATATAGATGACAAACTTGGACCAAGAGAAATCAATTTTAAAGCATGATTAGTGACTGCTACAGAGTGACCTCTTAGTCCCACTAGGAAAGATAATGGCATGTACAAACAAAATCTTCTGTTCAGATTTGTAAAGAAGCAACTAAAATTCAGAATTGCCACAGACAACCACGGGATGTGAGTTTTCCTTGTTGAGATATTTAGCGATTGGATAGGGTTTGGTTATTTTGTTTCATTATTTATTAAGGGTATAAAACCTAGCCTTCTCTTCTCTTTTGTTTCTTCTTCTTCTCTTTCTTCTCTTCTCTTTTGTTGCTTTGGATTATTTAACATTCCTAACCTCCAATCAAAATAACTTTACCATTCCCAGAAAAAAACTGATATACACATTGATATGTTCTAATATAATCAATTTCAAGCCATGACTTCTAATATTATATTTATGTCATCTTGCACTCAATGATACCAGCACCACCTTTGATCCCAAGCCAAGCGGAAGGTCACAACAAGGTGGGATAACTTGCATTTCTGCATGTATAAATGACTACCAACAAAGCAGCCTCTATTTATCACTCCCTATTTTGGGAGAAGAGAGGATTGATGCTCAGTGGATCAACAGCCCCTTAGATAAATTATTTTATTTGGAACTTCAAATCTATTTAAGGAAGCTATAAATTTTATGGATAGGCACACCCTCAACTCATGTGATAATATAAGCAAGCATCATTTGGGACTCATGAATGGGAAAATCTATATATATCTATCTATATATATATAGATATATAGATATATATATATATAGTGGTGAAAGAGGACAGATATAAAACCTGAATATAATTGGCGCCATAGAAAGCATTGTTCCCCAGCTGAAACTGAGCCCTAAAATCTGTACCCTGTGCAAACAAGAAGCTTGTGACTAATAGAATAAGACAGATGCACACCATACTCCAAAAGAAAATAGATTCATGGCATTTCTAAGGGCTAAGCAGATGGGTTAACATTGGCCACAAATATGCCACCAGATGATATTTATTAAAACAGTGAGATCAAAAGTAGTGAGTAATTGTGTTCATTTTTCTCAGGACTCCCATTGTGCCTATATTGAAAATAAACAATTTATTTATTATAAGAATGCATAATACTCTGCTAGTTGGTCAGCTAGGTTGATTTTACAAGAGGAATCAGAATGCCTGATATACACTATTACATGGTGTCTTTTCATCTATCTTATTTAAGTCTTAGATCCACAGGGATTATACCAATGCTTGCAGCAAAGGCTAAAGGGGCATGTGCGATACTTAATCAGATTTAAACCTAAAACTATCAAAAAAACAAGTGATTCAGAGTCAACGACATAAATATCCAGTCCAATGATCGGAACATATGATACTTGTGGAAATTCTTCATATACAAGTCCACCACATTTCAGAAAATTATGTGAAAAAGAAAGAAGCATTATCAAGTGAAACTTCTTACTGAAGAATTTATAGAAAATCAAATGATTGGGTGTGTGTGTATTCTTCATATACAAATCCCTGACCACATTTCAGAAAATTATGTGAAAAAGAAAGAAGCATTATCCAGTGAAATTTCTTCGTGAAGAATTAAATCAAACACTTAGGTGTGTGTGTGTGTTTTTTTCATATACAAATCCCTGACCACATTTCAGAAAATTAGGTGGAAAAGAAAGAAGTATTATCAAGTGAAACTTCTTAGTGAAGAATTTGTGTGTGTGTGTGTGTTTGAAACTTCTGCCTAAGATAATGCATTTGTAGAGCAAGTGCAATAAATGGCGGACAAATAGGGATGACAAATTTCATCTAAGTGCATTGGTCAGTGAGCTGAAAATTCAGAACTCATAGGCATGAAATGGGAATCAAAATTTGACCAAGCAAAATAGGAAACTAACCTTGTAATCAAAGTTCGCCATTCCTTGAGAGAAATGTGGCTCATTTGTGAGCTGAAAAAAATGAACAAGTGATCAGAATCTAATGCCAGATAGTACAACACAAAACCAAGAGAAATGGCTAAGATATTATATTTGGATTTCATTACATATTAATGAAACTTGACATACCTGAGCATTGATCTTTAAAATAAGGTTATCAGTCAGATCACACTTTACTCGGGCATTAAGCCTTCCGTCAGTTAGGACCCTCCCAATAAGCATCAACTTTAGAAAAAGCATTAATGTTTCTTAGTGAATCTCATAAGTTACGGAACGAGCACTCAAAAGATCAATTATCTTTCCAATCAAGATTGGAAAAGGGTTGGCACAAACCTTTGGATCCAAAAAGTTGGCTCCAAACTCATAATGTGCTGTAGGAACTTTAAGAGTACCAGAAGATTGAGAAGGAATTTCCGTTGATCCCATGAAAACACTGATTGAAGATTATGAAGTAAAAGAACTTGAGAATAACATAAAAAGGTTACCAAGCCATCAAGTACAAAACATAGCAAAGCTACCTGTGGCTGAGAGCAAACTTTTGGTTAAGCCCTTTAGTGAAGTCAAACCGTAATCCCTCAAAAAATTCTGGCTTCAATGACACTGTAATAGACATAGACTATTCAGAAAATGTTGGTCCTGAGAATTACTTTAAATGAGAATGCAAACTTTTACGTCTTTAAGAAAAAATGTATATATCTCCCAGACATCCCTAGGAAGTAGGAATAACAATCTATTCACTCACATCTTTTCCCCATCAAAGGCTTGTCAATTACCACACAAATGCAGATTAGGAATGGAAGTCACTCAGGAAACTTATGAAAATGCTGAATGATACCAATGGCCTCTTGGCCTATTGGTACTGAGTCCCTTGTGTAGGACTTTGTTGGTTGGGACAATCCAAGTTCGAACCCCCACGACCACAAGGTGAGGGCACGCGCGCACGGGTGCGGCGTTGTCCGCCCCTGCCTTTCGGGAGGCGCTTGTCGCCTTTGTCAAAAAGAAAGAAAGAAAGAAAGAAAATGCTGACTGATAAAGGTTTCAACTTTGGATTGAAAATGAGAAATTTTAATAGAAACCATGAAAGCACACATCATCCAGGAAGTGCCTTCGCTGATATATAGACCATTGGGCACTACACAACAAATGCATCAACCCAATACAAATCGAAACAAAATAAAAGGAAAACCAAATAACTGAAAAACAATCACCACCTATCAAACGCTAATGCAACAGGGCGTCCGATATAATCCACTAAAAATCAGGAAGATATAAAGATAAAGGAAAATAAAAATAAAAAAAAAGAAAGAAAAAAAAAAGAGGAATGTTCTGAGATCGAGACATACTGAGAGCTTCCCGCTGAATTTCTTCAAAGGGGATGGGACAAGGGAGGTTCAGATAGTCAACCTTCTCCTTTGCAGCACTCTTCTCCTCCGACTTCGGCGGCAGGGCCACGGCGAGGCCGACGGGCTGCGCCGGCGAGGCAAGCGGCGGGGGAGGCGCGGCAGCATGGCTGACGGAGGATCCCATCGCTGCCACGGATCCTCAAATCAATGGAACTCGAGGAAATCCGAGGCTCAGAGAAGAAGAAGAAGGAGGGTTTGGTGAGCGCTCGGGTTTTCTTGCGGCTGAGGTTTTCGAAGGGTTTTCGTTGTAAGCTGGTCCTCAGTCTCGGTCTCAGTCTAGTTCATTTGCTAAAGAATGAGATGCACGTGCGATCCTCCCACGTGTCCTTATTTTCCATCGGACGGTGGTAATGCGTCTATACTTTTTTGCAAATAAACCCTTATTTAGTCAAATAATTTTATGAGACGCTTTCTCTCTCGCCTTTTGCCCTTGAAACCACTCGCCCGTGCTCACTCCTTTCCGACGACTCCGGCCGCCGGTGACGTCTCCCCGGGGAGAAATGTCGGGAAGAGAGGTGCTGATGCTGGAGGCGCCGCCGGATCCCGCCCTTGAGGGTTGGTCGGCTGTGCGGGGGGACGAGGATATCGACGCGCTGCCGTACATCGACGAGGACTACGGTGACCCGAGGGTGAAGGCCGACGTAGACCGGCTCGTTGAGGAGGAGATGCGTCGCAGCGTCAAGAAGCCCGCTGACTTTCTGCGTGACCTCCCCCCAATGCCCAAGTTCGACTTCGAGGTACATCACTGCTCGAATCCTCGCTTGGATCTGAATGCAAAGCTTGAAATTTTAGATTTTTTTTTTCTATTATGTTTTGTGGCTTATGCTCTGGTTTTAGGGTTTTAATCTCGTTAGCTGATTGTTTGAAGTTGATGACTTTAGGGTTTGAGCGAGCTAGGGCTTCTTTTTGTGAAACTCCTATGATTAATGCAACATTGTCAGTACCCTATTCAGTAAACAATTTTGGTGTCTGGATGAATTGGGATAGAAACTGGACATTTTAATTGAACTTTTCAATAGCCATTCTTTGACTGATTTATGGTGGCAATATCCTAGAATCACCCTATGCTGGCCAGAGAGTATGAACGTGTGAGAGCTGGCAAACCTCCTGCGGTTCTGGAGATGTCACGATATGGATTAGAACCGCCTCCATTGAACAAGCGCAATGATGTCTCTGCATGGAGGCAGGCACAAAGGAATGCCCAGAGCCTGGTACAACATCAAATCATCAGGTAGGCACTGATTATATATGCACTGTTTGTTTGTGTTTCTCAGTATTTATAAGTTTAGGTCTTTATGTAACCTTCATCTGAAAGGTGGATCTACCCTTTTTATTTTTGTTATAAATGATCCATTTCATGCTTTCCCGGTCTGCTGATTGGAATTACAGAGCTGCTTTGTATTGAGAATCTATGTGAGATGCTAATTTCTTTGAAAGAACTGCTTTTGTTCAACATGGTCTTGGGAAAATATTGAATATCGCTTAAGTGTCATGTGCATCACAAACTTTTTCTAATTATATTTTAGCTACGAAGTGTAGGATATTATTGAAGTCAACACTGAGCAATACCATGAATCAGATCTTTTTCTATGTGGAGAAATAGGGAATACTTCAACTACCTTGTGTTGCATATTATTTTTATCTATTTTGTGACTCACTTTCTCAGAAGCTTATGCTTATGCTAAGTGATCAGGGTGACAATGAAACTCATTCTTTGTAGTCAAAAATTGGAAATTTGTGTGAACGGAAATGTGATAATAACATTATTGCACATTCTTACTAATTGTATGCTTATAAGATGTCTAGCTTATAAGTGTATATATTTTAAATATCTAGACACAGCAGTGCATCCAACATTTTATCTAATTTTATATAGGAAAGAACTTTAAATTTTTAAAAACAAGCAACATCATATCATTGGTTTGGTAAACAAAATTTGGCTATAATTGCACCTTTGACATTTTGAATGAATCTTTTTTGTAACTCTATATCTTTATCTTGACAACATGTTCTGATTGGCTTGTTATTCAGGGACCAGTATAATCAAATTTCTTATTAGTACAAAATGCAAATACTTACCTCTTGTTAGTTTCTGTTTCTCTGAATTTATAAGAAGACTTGAAGAGAGAGATGATTTCTCTATCTTCACTGATCATTTTTAAGTTTACTTTGTTAGTTGCCTGTAAATGATTTCTGTAAATTTCATCCCAAAGTACATTGTTGTATTTCCTCCAGTTGAAAGTTAATTATTTCCTATATGCTTTTTTCCTCATTTTATTTATTTCATCTGTCAGAATTGAGAATCTGGATCTAATGTTGAAGCATGGTGTTGTTGTCTGGAAACATCAGAACAGACAAATGGAATCTTTTCTGTCCAGGTATCTGTTTCTTTTTGCGATGGCTTCATTTTCAATTTTGAGTTGTCACATATAAGATTTATGCTGTAAATTTCATGATGTTGACCTTCTGGTGAGACTAAGGGGATCTCATCTTTAGGCCTCACTATTTGATATTCTTAGTTTGTATTTATTTTATCACAAATGTTACTTGTATCGACTATTCTTTGCTTACTTTATTTCCCTTTTCATTATCTTTTGTTACTTTCATTATGGCTCTAAAAAGAGTTTGCTTGGCCCTACTATAAACAAAATCCTTTTTTAAGTCACTTAAGCTTTGGTATTTGGCTTGTTATTTTTGTGGGAAATTTTTGACCTTCTCTACTTTTGTGGCCTATGGTTTTGAATCTTTTGATCTTTAAATACTTGTATGAAGTTTTCTTTAACCTGTATATATTGTGATTGTGCATCCACAAGCACACAGACTGTATCTTATTATGCTTGTATAGAAGTGGAACGCTTTTTTCTGCATTAACGGTCTTTTTCATCATCAGATTGCAGGCCATTGCTTGGGAATACAATGAAAATATTGAGAATGTGAACCGTGAAAGAAAATTTCATCAGGTGAGTTTTGCTGATAGAACAAGTTCTGAATAGTTTATCCTTTACATTGCACAAGTATCTCACAAATCTAAGACACGTCCAGCAAAACACGGGGGTGCAACTTGATGCCTTGTCTGCACAATGGTCAGAACTGTGCCTGAAGAACATAGGTATCCAAGCTGCATGTGCTGAACTGGAGAATCATATAGAACAGCTCAAAATGGAAGCAAAAGATTGGTATGACGATTTTTACTTCCCCTTTCCTTTCAGATTTATGTTTGTACTTGACTTCTGATCTTATTTCTCCTTTCAGTGGTTTGGATTTGGATGGCAACATGGAAACTACACCTGCTACGGTTTGAGGGAAGCCGAAGGTATTATTTCATTGTTGGTGCTGAAGTTCCATTGCTTCAAGTTGTTTCTGCGGTTATTAAGCAAGGCCTTCAGGTTCAGGCAACTGAAGAAGAATGAGAAATTTATCCCATTCAATTCGGTTGCCATCCAGGTTGGAGATGTGATGTTTGCAAGTTATAATGTGACCTTCAGGTAGTTTCCTGCATTTTGTGTGGATTCTAGACTTGGTTTAATTGTTGGAATTTTGAGTTATGACACTTTCTAGAATTCTAATTTGAGAGTTTGAATTATATTGATAAGCTCAGTTGAGTCCAGTGTTCACCTTCCTATTTTCCCCAGATTTATCAATTTTTAAATTGTAATTCCTTTCACTTGTAGAAAGTTAAGAGTTGTTGGTTGGGGAGATGGGTTTATCTCACAAAAATCTTGGGCATAGTTATTGTTTAATGTTTGTGAACAAGTTGGTGGCTAAATTTTATTTGGAATTAGTGGAATTATTTCCTTATAGTGCAAATCCCCACTGCATCAGGTCAGGTTTGTTAATTGGATAAGACACACAAAGTGAAGTATTGAGCTTCTGTTTAATTTCATCATTTTGCTAGCCTCAACAAAACACACAAACAAACAGTTTGGTATCCATGCAAATCAAATCACACTGAACTCGTAGGACTTCACTTTCACATCCAAATTGTTCAACAATAACTTACAAGGAGGATGATTCATTCGCTCATCACAACCATAAAAACATTGCACACAATATGGATTTTGTTTCGTGGAATAATATACATATGACCAGCTTCGATGAAGAATTCCTTTCCTTTTTTTTCTTCCTGAGCTGCTACCTTAGGTTACTGTACATTACCACAATAAGAGATTCAATTTGTAAATTATGCGAAAGGATTCCCACCAACAGATGCAACTGGAGCACGTGAGTGTATATTCCTGCAAAACAACCATATTTTACTCAGATCCCACGACTTAATTTTGTGGATACCGAACATGTTCTGTCTAATAAGGCAAGCAACTTACAGTAACTGTGGTCCAGGTAACTGCCCTGCAATATATGTTAGCCC
This sequence comes from Dioscorea zingiberensis, assembly GCA_026586065.1. NCBI lineage: Eukaryota > Viridiplantae > Streptophyta > Magnoliopsida > Dioscoreales > Dioscoreaceae > Dioscorea > Dioscorea zingiberensis. The sequence goes on along the minus strand of CM048820.1, from coordinate 63,751,080 downwards.
TGCAAGGAATTGAGGATAACCAGAATAGAGGCTAGTGATTTTTGCAGAATGGTGAGAATTATTTTAGTAATGGCATTCAATTATCAAGATTTACCAGGGGAAATGAATGGTGTGGTTGAACTCGGAGAAAGCCATGGCTCAGGGAAACCACTTGGGTGCCCAATCGACAAGTGAGAGTTTGGAAGTGCTGCTTGTAAAGAATTCATGTCCAAAAACTGCACCCAAAAAAAAAATGAAACAAGAATTACTGTAAAAGTTGAGATCAAGAATGATTCTACTCTATGTAGATCATCACAAAGTTAGAAACAAACAATTCCAATCAATTTGAGCACAATAAAATCCTCATCATTTCAATTGGAGCTTGGACAAGATATTAAAAAGTAGCACCTTGCTAACTCAAATAGTAAATTATTAGAGCTCAATTATGACAATTCTCTTCAAAGATTCCTTCAGGAGTCTAACAACACCCTTCTGACCATTAAAAAAATGTTCCTTAAGGACAAAAACAGGGGTACAAGCTTGTACTGTTTTCCTTATCTTTCATCAAAATGAAGCAGGAAAAACCAGGAAAAGTTTTCTTTTACTGTAGGTGAAACAAAAATGAATACATGAATGAAAATACCTCATTATCAGATTCATGTTCTAAGCTGTAAGGAAGATCAAATGGATTTGTTGACTTTCGCTCCCAAGCGGTGTTTACCTGTAAAATATAATTGGAAGATTTATTCAGAGTTTCTTTTTGGTATACATGCATGTGTATGCAATTGTTCTCTCATGGTTAGGAGTTGTATCATCAGCATGCATATGACTGCATTAACAAACAGAATGGAAATAGATTAACAGTAAGTAAGCTAAACGAAAACGGACCATTGGAGGTAAAATAGATGGTGGTAATGAAGTTACAACCGCTCCATTAGATGCCGCACTAAGGTCATGCCATCTTTCTTGCACAACTGATCTTCCATATGCATTCTTCACAGGATCCTATAAATAACTCAATTATAAGCATAAGGTGCATAATTAGAACTCATCAAACATTGAATCAGAATACAATAGCACCTCTTTCATTTTGATTCCTACATATGGATTATGCACTAGATCTTGTGAGTGTAAATTCTGGGTTGGGGACTCAAACAAGGAATGCGAACTATTCTCAGTACCATCAGTGAAAGCATGCCATGGCTGTCAGAAAAATAAGAGAAGCTGAATGCCTCATTCTTTTTTAACATAATGATGAATATTTAGAGAATATTACTTACCTGGGATGCTTCATTTGAACTCAAATGCCATGGAGCAGATATGAAAGGATGAATATCATGACTAGGCAAGGAAGTAAATGCATCTTTGTGTCCCTTGGAGGCATCACCAACAGGATTTGCCATGAAAGGGAGTTGATTGTTGATGACAGTTGCATGTTCAGTATGATGAGGTAAATCAAAAGTAGCCCATTGGCCATTTTCTGAGAAAGGATCTTCCAAAAAATTTTGTGAAGATGAATTTGCAAATGACGATTGTGGAGTTATTTCTGCAAATAAGTCTACTGACGGTGCTGAACAAATTGATGGTGTTTCCGTAACAAGTATACCAAAAAGGTCTTGGTTGGGGGTATTGGTGGCTGAAGATGATCGTATTAGAGAGGAGGCCACAGATATCTCTGTTGACTGGGCTCTTGAAGGATGTTCACTCTCTGCCAAAGCATCAGCTAAGTTGCCTGAATTAACTGACCTTAGAGAAATAGATTCACTAGCAAAGGATCCAATGCTGCTACAAGAGGCAGTCCTCTGAAGAAAAGAAACCCATATGTTATCAATAACTCTAGTTCAGTAGCTTTACGAGATTGAATATTAAAGCAATCTACAGAAGGATAAACTGAAGTAACTCACTGACCAGTGGGTGAGGAATTCCATTTAAATCCTGTCGCACATTTGCTTTGTACTGTGTATTGGATGGCTGAGACTTTGCATCTTGATCTAAGATATCTCTGACTTTCTGTGAAGGGGGGCTGTTACATCTCTCATCCTGAAAATTTGGTGAATGCTCACCAAATTTGAATGGACTGACTACAATACCTATTTTGTCTGAAGTTTTTAAAATTGAAGACTCATCAGAAAATCTTTCCTCATGCATTTGCTTAGGTAATTGATCTGGACTATGTAGAAAACTAGAGATCTTCCCTTCGTACTGTCCTCGGTCTGAACCTGGCTTTCTAGTAAGCACACCAGGTTTTTTTCCTTGGCGTGTTTCTTCATACTGATGATCATAAATTGGGCTTTGGGAATGTGAATGATAGGATCTGGACCGCCTATGATCTTCATGGCTCTTAAGATTCTGAACAGTATACATGGTACAATCAACTCCACGTTACAATTAAATTCATTATTTCGTAACTAAGATGCAGATTGATCATGAAGTAAAGGAATTCCATTTCAAATCTGAAACCCATAGAGCACATTTGAACAGAATACCTTTGTATCTCCAGATTGCAAATCGGAGGACTTGCTCACAGCAAATTTCTTATCAACATAAACATGTTTTATGAATTCCCTAATCTTTTCTGCATTGCTGCAATCAAAAAGACAGTTACACCAACAATATAGTTTGCATGATAGTAATGGGTCTTTTTTTTCCTAATCAAACAACAAACAATTCTACTCCAACCTGCTATCAGGCAATATCATCCTCTGCAAGTCCCAGTCTTTCAGAAAAAAATCTCTTGCACGCTGCAACATAGATCACCTCATTACTGCAAGGATGCAGAAATGTTTTCTTCCAAATAGAAAGCTGAATTAGAGGTTCTGTTACCTGATTTCCACCCTTTTGAAGGGCCTCAACTTCTTGAAAAGTAAATTTAGCCAGGGAGACTGACTTCACACGATGAGTGAACTCACGGCTACAAAATGGAAAACAAAAAATGTGTGAGAAAACCCAAAAGAAACACATTCCATATGAAAAATTTTCTTCTCATAAAGGTTAGTGTTCCTATCCAACTATCCAAACTTGGGATGTCAAACGGTAGCCTGTTTAGTAGTGTTCTGACTTTCTATATCTCAAGTATAAAAAGGTCAAGCTTAGTAGGCTGAACAAACTCACCTTCCCAATTATAAATTTTATTTGGCTAAGAATTGGGTTTTCAATCATTGATGAGCACATTCACTTGTCAAAACATCATAATCCTCAAATCCTCAAATCCAGTAGAAATACATTACCAAAGGATGAAAGCCATGTTCACTAAAAAAAATCAATTTGACCATCTTCCACAGTTAATTTTGTAAAATTAGAATATTATTCTCTTCTTTCAAGAACTTCAACAGATCATGTAAAACTGATATTGTTAGATCTACTCCTATCAGAACTTCTAAATTCCAATTAGCACAGTTAAAACATCATTGCCAAAAGTTTGGATTTTTTCAAGTTCCTTCTCATAGATCCCTATTTCAATGTTTTAGTAGGCACTTAATTCTCAACAACAATCAGCACCACAGAGTCGGACAAAAACACAATCAATCAATCAATCAACCAAACAATCAACTCACTGAATCCCACTGCAAGTGATGCAAACAAAGGTCCAGAAATTAATGCAAACATACTGCGGCCCCTGCTCACAAGAAAATGAGAGCTTTAGATCCCAGAAAGCATAAACAGGGGGAAAAGAAAGGAGAGATTTTTATCTACCAAGCTATTGCAATTGATGCAATTCCTATTGGGAGGGAGCTTGAGAAGTCCTCTGATGATCTTCTCATTCCTCTCATCCTCCTTCCTGCTGCTCATCTTCTCTGAAGAGAAAGGATCTTAGACAAGGAGAGAAAGTGGGAAAGAAGAAGAAAAAAGAAAGAGATGGGGGGGTTTGGAAAGGCAAAAAGTTAGGGTTCATAGTTTAAAGAGAGAAAGGATCTATTAATCTCATGCTATGTTGTGCGCTAACCGACCGTTGCTGTGGTGTTAGAGGACCAATGCGTGCATGCACTCGGCCAAATGTACCATTTTGTCCTTCACGTGCTGTCTGTTACCTTGATTAATAATTGTTAAACACTCAGACTTAAGCAAGAGATCTGCATGTATATCTCTGGGGAAATTTACATATACACCCTTATGAAGAATATATATATATATTTTTTGAAAAGATGGATAAACCTTGGTATATTGATAGAGTTAAAACATAGTACAAAGTACAAGACCCGTACAATCCTTGGGGAATCCTAGTCGATCTCAGGGACCCAGTACACAATACAAAGTGGGAAGAAATATAAGTAGAGCCCCTGGGGATCTAGTCAAGCCCTAAGGCTCGTTTGTAGCTTGCTAAACTCCCATAGGCTGATGTGCTCCTCAGTGGAGTTCTTATGTTCCGGTGTGGTGTCCTTGGAGTCATTGGTCGGCGGTGTCTCCAGGTCTTCACAGGTGAAAGCCAAACTCTGTTTTGCGATCGTCTCCATCGCCACTAACTTTGGCCTCTTGGACATGTACACTGCATCGAATCAGGAAAGCATAAAAAAATTAATTTCCCGTATCGGTTTTGTGAAAACGCGATGTTTGTTACTCTATACAATGTGTTATATATGATCAATTGATTTTATTTTTTCAAAAATAACATTTTAGTGTCACTCTTTCTGTTTGATTATATTACGTTTGACAGTGATATTAAAGTGAAAAGATGAGAATAAACTGATAATTTCAACAACAAAAAAATCAATTGAGTTTTCATAAAAGATATAAATTAAATGAAGATGAATCAATCAAGTAGCCAGTAGGTATATAAAGTTTTACAAAAGTATATGTATGTGAAACATAAAAAATACATATTTTTAAGACAAGTTTTGAGGTTGTTGGAGCTGATGGTCTAATTTTGATTTTAAGTTTATGAAACCAAAGCAATTCTTCTGGCTTTCCTCCATTCACACCAAATGTACCCTTGGTCAATGTTTCTTAAATGCTATATATAATTATATAAATCAATGGCCTTTATGGCAATTCCTGTGCCTGTGAATTATTTGGTTTGCTCACCAACCAATATATATGTCCTTAAATAATTCAATTAAAAAACCATTAATTTTTATCATTATGAAAAAAATAAATATTAATGTTACTTGTGATTGCATACTCCCAAGGGTGCATTGCTCGCTCCTGACTTACCTCACAAAGAAGACCGTGCTTGTCATATTTGTCAAGAACAAAATGTTACTTATGATTTACATATTCTAAGCTCAAAAAATCCACTATTCAAAAATTGTCATACAAACATCATAAATAAATCATCATAATTGGTTTATCAACATAAATTATCAATTCATCATAAAATGAAAAGGGTGTTTTTGGAATCTCAGTGAAGAGAGATGCATGAGATGGTGGGACCCACCTGCTATGAGAACTGCTATCTCCTTAACTTATTAGTTCCATTAGCATCTCATCTCATAAAAAAAAAGTTCTAAAGTTGTAATAATAATGACAAGACAAAGGAAAGGGTCCACATCCAATTCATAATATATAATATATATATAGCCTGGCTTCACTGTTTGAACGTGAGTGGAGGGCCGTGCAATCTACGGCTAGGATGATCGTGGGTAAGATCTCAGTACCATCCAACGGCTGACGTGGATGACTACGGCATGCAGGTCTTGTTGCCCATAATTATAAATTAAATGACATGAAGGCATCACGCTTGGCCTCACATATATTGCATTATTCTTTAAAATAGATTTTTAACTTATTGATTTGACGTAATTTGGTCGGTTGTGATTTTAAATTTTCTTGGGTTTATTTGATTATAATGTTATAAAAAATTTGACGTTCAATTTAGTTATTACTTGCTTACTCTAGACAAACAATTTGTCTAGAAGATGCTGAAGAGATACAAGGACAATATGCTATCTATGCAACAAGACGACTGAAATAACACAACACCTCTTCATTAATTATACTGAAACTTGTCCATTGTTAAAAGAAGCCTGGCGTTTACATGAGAGGAGGAGGTGCAGCTCTCTCCAGAGGACAGCTTTGAAGACACACCGGGACAAAGCCAAGCGGACTAGTATCCCACGGGCACTTAGGGAGCATATGATCTTATGTAACCAACTATCTATAATTTAAATAAAGGAATGTGGTTTATCCACTTTTATCAAAAAAAAAAAAATACTGAAACTTGAAAAATTTTTAAGTACTTTTGTCCAAGGCTTGGATTGAAGTTCACTTCCCAAATGATACGATATCTCTGAGGAGATAATCATATGGGGACAAAGCATATATATCTCAGAGATAACCATATATGGGGAGAAAGCATATATATATATATATATATATATATATATATATATATATATATATATACCTTGGCCATGTGTATCATCAGAATGTGGTCTCCATTTGACCTACTTATACAGTGTTTTGAGAAAATCTAATCATATGGATGGAAACAACATCAAAAAATAAGCTAGCATGTCAATTTTCATACAATTTGGGAACTTGTAGGGTCTTCATCTTAACGAGTGAAATTTTGAACTGGTAGGTTTTTTATAAATTTTCACACGTTAAGATGAAGACCATACAAGTTTCCAAATTGTATGAAAATTGACATGCTAGCTTATTTTCCGATGTTCTTTCCATCCATGTGATTGGAAATCTTTAAAACATGCTCCAATGGCCAAAATGGGAGGCGACCATGGAGGAACAGTGTTTCGGCCGGCCTTATATATATACGGGGCTGATACTATGCGACCGGCCTTATCAATGTGCAAGTGCGATCGCCTCGTTTTGGCCCACTTGCACAGTGTTTTGAGGAAATCCAACCATATGGATGGAAAGAACATCGAAAAATAAGCTATCATGTCAATTTTCGTACAATTTGGGAACTTGTAGGGCCTTCATCTTAAAGGGTGAAATTTTGAACCGGTAAGATTTCTATAAATTTTCACCCGTTAAGATGAGGACCCTACAAGTTTCCAAATTGTATGAAAACTAACATGCTAGCTTTTTTTTCGATATTCTTTCCATCCATACAGTTGGAAATCCTTAAAACACTGTGCAAGCTGTCAAATGGGAGGCGACCTTTCTTGCACAGTAATCCGGCCGACCTTATAATATCACTCCCGTATATATATATATATATATATATATATATATATATATATATATATATATATATAGCTCAGATGGGGTAGAACCGTTCACCAATAAGAAGTAGACACCGAATGAGGAGGAAGAAGATGACTTTCTTTTTGGTAATGTAAGAGCCAACAAAAATCCAGCTAGACAAAACAGATGAGCATGGACCCATTACAAAAAGTTGTAATTTTGACACTTCTAACCGGAACCTTGTAGGGCATTGCTTCTTCATCTTTGAAATTGCAGATTCTATCCTCTCTCCTTGCTAATGTAACCAACTAATCAGCAACATAATTGTCCCCTCTTGGGATCAACTTAATACATCCTCTATTCATGGATTGTAACAACTCTTTACATTGTGTGATGACTGATGCGCTCCTGGCATTGTATATTAGGATCTGTTCTTCCCTAAGATAACCATCTTTGTGACAACATAGAGTCTGTATGCACTTGGCCTTCCTTTGCTTCCCTTTGTCCTCTCAGCATCTTTAGTCCCTCCAACATAGCATTCAACTCCCTTTCATATGCAGAATGGGTCACACATTGCTTTACAACTGCGATGGAGAAAACACCAGTATTAAAAATAATTACAATGCCAATTCTTGCCCTTATCTGTCCTACTTCCCACGCAGCATCCACAAATAGCTTGATGTCTGAGGTTAAACATATCCCATTGTATGATAGATTTGTCTTCCCGGTCCTTGATATTCTTCAACCCTTGCTCGTGCTCAAGAACAAGAGAAATAGTTTGTTGTGCAACTCTATTGGGGTCCCCTCTCTGTTCCCTAAAAATTTTATTGCACCTCTCTTTCCAAATTAGCCAGAGTCCAGTAGCAATGACCTCAACTTCTTTAGAATTTATATGATAATTGCCAAGGAGATTTTTTTAAATCCAAATGCCATGTGTGAGGTCCTTAAACTAGGAGGGGTCCCAGTATCTAAAGAACCCTTCCATTTTAAATTTGTTCCAAACTTGCTAGGCAAAGTAACATTCTTGAAACAAATGGGAGTTAGTTTCGGGATTTAAATTGCACATTGGGCAGGGAGAGTCAGGCCCAATCCCAATGTGAGATAAGAAAGAGTTTGTTGGGAGCCTCCCATGGAGGAACTTCCATAAAAACATGCATATCTTGGGCACCACTTTGAACCTCCATAATTTCTTCCAACCACCCCTTTGACTTGAGTGACATTTCACTCTATATTTATCATATATGACAATTGTCCGAGATTTGCTATTAGTATTATGTATCCACTTCCACCTGTTGTTCCCACTATGAACATTGACCTGTTTTGTTAATATTAGTTCAACCATATAATGAGGAAAAATGGAGTCCAAAATCTCATAGTCCCATTGACCATTTGTCATAAGGTCTTCTTGCATAGCAGTCATTAGTATATCCATATTGAGGTAAGTAGCCATTTGATTAAATGGGATATTAAACAACCAAGGATGGAACCATATAGAATTACTAGGAATGATATTCACCTAAACTACATTACCTTTAATCTCCTTGGTGGTGTTTAACAAGCCCCTGTAACTCCAAGAAATCTTTGACTGTTTGCAAGGTTGCCACAGTTCGAATGTTCCATATTTAGCATTCATGAATTTAGTCCAAGTTTTATCTCCCTGGCTTAATAATTCTAACACATGTTTTGATAAGAGTGCTCTTTTCATTATCCTTAGATCTTTGACACCCAACCCACCCTCAGGTTTAGGGCTATTAACACTACTCCAGCCTATTAGATGGACTCTATTGTCACTATTAGTGTTGGACTAATGAATTTCTTAACCAACTTTGTTATGCATTCAAGTATGGAATCAAGGATTGCATATGTGCTCAAGCCAAAAAGAGGAATATACATTAGAGTAGAATTGGCTAACCTAACTCTCCTTGCCATAGTAAGGAACATGGTTTTCCAGTGGGCAAGTTTCCTCTCAACTTTGGTAATTAGTGTCTTAAAATAGTTAATAGGAATCCTAAATGGGGATATCCCGCAACCAAGGTACTTAAAAGGAAAAGAATTGTGTTTGACCTTCAGACTATTGTTAATCCAAGTTGGAAAAAATAAATCAGATTTCGACATAGGTCTTTGACCAGTGATAGATTTATACATTTCCATGTATATCATAATAGATCTAGCATTTTTCCTTGAGGACTTGCCACAGATCAACAAGTCATCTGCATATAAGGTATGATTAACATGTAAATTGGCATTAATTCTGACCCTATTAATCAACCGAAGGGTTTCAACTTTATTCAATATACTAGTGAGAACCTGGGATACCATGACAAATAGGTATGAAGATAGGGGGTCTCCTTGCCTGAGACCATCTTTTGGCTTAAACCACTTACTAGAGCTTCCATTGATAAAGAAAGCCATGGTTGTGGTTTGAATACAAGCCTTGACCCACAAAATCCACTCAGTTGGGAAAGACATCTTGGCTAACACTGAAGTGACCACATCCCATTTAATAATATCATAAGGTTTCTCCATATCTAATTTAATTATCATCATAGGATGTTTTTGGGTGTCATGTTCCAAGGAATGGGCTAATTCTTGTGCTAGCAGGATACTATAAAAAATACTCCTACCAGCAATGAACGTTGACTGCTCTCTCCCAATCAAATCAAGCAAGACAATTCTTAATTTATTTGCCATAATTTTTGCTATGACCTTATAATTAATGTTGCATAGAAAAATTGGTTTATAGTCATTAGCACTAATGAGGTTTTCTTTCTTTCATAATAAACAGATATGTGTTTAGTTCCAGCTCTGGGGGAGTGAACCAAACTTAAAGAAATGTAGTATAGCACAAGTGAGATCACTACCAATTTTAGGCCAGAAAGCTCTCAGAAACTCATTGTTAATGCCATTAGGACTTGGTGCTTTTCCACTAGGTAGTGATTTGATGGTCTGAAATATCTCATAACTTGTCACAAGTTTGGTCAGATTTTTCTCTTTGGTCACTGCTTAAATTAGGGAGATCATTAGGTAGCAGTGAATTATATGCTCTAAGGAGCTTGTTGACTAATTCTGGCATAACTTAGAGTAGTGTGTAATAAAACACTCTTCTATTTGCTCAGGGTCAGACAATAGAGTCCCATCACTGTGTTTTAATTGAGAAATTTTATTGTTGTTTCTATGATTTTTGGTCATTTGGTGAAAAAAATATTGAGTTGCAATCCCCATTTTGGAGTCATTGCAATCGGGATTTCTGAGCCCAATTATTGGAATTTTGCCTTAGAAGAGCCTGATGTTTCTTGTAAAGTGGTCTGATCCTGATCTAACCTTGTTGTCTACTAGGTTGGTTGTGGTCTCTAGATTCCAAAATCTTGATTTCATCCTTAATACTCTTTATTTCCTTTTCTAGTTTTTGTGATAAGCCTCTTCAATATTTACTAAGGTCTCTCTTAATGTTGTGAATCTATGGCTAACATTATGCATTGGGTTCCCATACTTCCTATAACTCCAAATAGCATCTATATTATCGTGGCATTCAAGAAGGTGAATCCAGTTATTGTCGAACCTAAATGATTTCTTTCTAATTGGATGTTGATCCTAAATCGAGAGGAGAAGGGAGGAGTGGTCGGATTGGCATCTTGCCAGGGTTGTGATTTGATAAGAGAGAGCCTCGCCAAGCCATTCAGAGTTATTAAGGATTCTATCCAACCTAGCCCAAATCCTAGAGTACCTACTCTAGTTGTTACACCAGGTAAATAAAGATCCTGAGAACCTCAGCTCAATAAGATTATTGTGAGCTATAAACGAATTGAAAAGATAGGTCTTCATACCTAAGGTTCAGTTTGGCCTAACACCAATTCTTTCTTGAGGTGTTCGAACAACATTGAAATCTCCCAAAATAATACATGGCCCATATACATTGCTGATTTCATTAAGATCCTTCAATGTTGCTCTTTGATTTGTTGTGATTTGGCTGTTATACGAAGATAATCCATGGTCTTGTTGTTACTTTTGATACAATAAGATGGACCACATACCTTATGCTGCATAAAAGGGTCATGCAAAGGAAATCCTTCTTCCACAGAATTAAAATTCCACCTGAGAATCCTTGGGCGGGAACAATTGCCCATTCCCAGCATTTTCTGAATTTATAGCAAATCATCGGATTCTATTCTCGTCTGCTCGAGTTTCCATTAAGCAGAGCAATGTTAGATCCTGTGATTTAATCAAAGATTGTATGCAGCTTACCATGTCACTTCTAGAGACTCCCTTACAGTTCCATAGGAGTATCTTCATAAAGAACTAATTATTGGGGGTTTTTGTGGCTCGGACTTGCCATGATCTTTCCTCAATCTGAGGCTATCTTCCTTCTAGTTCACTTCCATTCCTTCTATCTCATATTCTAGTAACACCTCCACAGATTGATTGCCCCGATCTGGAGGTTCTTCCTCCTCTACCTTGTCCCCTTCCATGGACCTCTCCAGCTTCTCTTCTATCAAAGCTTAGGAGATCCTGCGAACTAGATCATCGTGAGTCAAAGAAAAATGATCTAGGGCTTTACCTTTCCCTTTAGTGTTATTGTTTGATGCTCTTAATCTCGGCCCTCAATCTACATCATCATCATTCAGAGAGGAAATAAGTAGCAGATCAGCACTTGTACCACCCTGATCTTCTGGAGATTAGTTTCTCTGTGATCCATCTCTATGATTGTTTGACTTATGGTTGGGCCCAGAAATTGGACCCCTGGTCGGAGATGAATCCATCTGACCTCGGTCAGGCCTGTGATTTGATCGCGATCGTGCACGTAGGCCCCTTGAGCCTTCCGCACTTCTCTCTCTCGATGCCCTATTTTTGAAAAATGTCATTAGTCGGTTATCTTCACCCACCCATATCAAACCACCTCGACTGGAGCGATCAACAACTCTTCCCCTAACCGGGGAGACCAGTTGACTTGCATCCATCGGTTGGACATATTGGTGGGTGTCGACGTGGCAAGTATCCGGAGGTACAATGGGGGTTTGGGACAACGCATGCGAGTCCGGGGTTACTAGTCATCGACCAGTCACGTGATCCGTCACCATGGTTGGCCCCACTGTTGGAGCGCGACCACCATCGCGACCTCCACCGCAACCACTACGTGATGCGTCCATTTCCTCTTCCCCTTCCACGTCCATGGAAACTTCCTTTTCTCCTTTGAGCTACTATCCATGGCCCATATCCATTGTCTTCCTCGCCACTAGGGTGTGGTGGACTACACCAGAGACCTGGTTTTGCAGCTCGCCTGGAATACTTCAAAGTCACCGAAGAAGATGACTTTGAAGACATCACCACCCCAAGGAGCAGCATTAGGGATTGAGTTACTAACCAGGACCCATATCTATAAAGGAGCTCGAGTGTACAATGTAACCTCAACTATGATGGTATAATTTTTTTTTTAATATTGATAAACTAATTTGGTTTGTCCACTTTTTATATAGAATAAAAATTGGTTATTACTTTTTTTCTTTCCATATGAAAACATATTTATTATACACATTTCCAAATTAATATTTCAATTATGCTATTTTAAAAAAAAAAAACATCATAGAGAAAGATTTTGTATTTGTTGTATTTGTTGAATTTGCATATATCTAAAGTTTAACATGATTTTACTTTAAAAGTATTAATTTTTATAAAATATATTTAGTTAATACATAAACAGACAGATTCTTTCAGTCAGTTAAGTATCATTTAATATGGTCAATTCTGTCTATTTGGTTTTGAGTTTTACACAATCAATTACATAATTTCAGAATTGAACCCAAATACACACCCTAATTGCTACCATCTGATCTGATTCTTTTCTCTTTTATTTTGAATCATATATATATATATATATATATTTTATTAAAGTGGATACTGACTTCGTGGGAGTCGCCATAGACTGTTTGGATACTGACTTCATGCTCCACCATCGACCATTAACGCGTATAAGGATTTTGAATCACATATGAAATTGATAATAAGTATCAAAATCATCTCAAAAGGGCAATCTTATAACTAAGAAAAGGATATTGGCCTGTAGTTATAACATAAGCGGTAGAGCGACGTCGGTGAATTTCAGTCATTCAAAATTCTTTGCTTCGAGCGAGCTTGAAATTAAATTTCGAATAAGTTTGCTCGAGCTTGGCTCAATTTTAATTTCAAAAGCTTGAAATTAAGAACTTAATTAAAATTTGTAAATCTCAGATTTAGTTTTAAATTAAAAACTTATTTATAAATTAATTTTTTTATATTATATATTATATGTCAATACTAAATATTAAATATTTTATTAATATATTATAATATTTATTAGTTTTTACTAATTTTATTAAATTTTATTGATTTTTAATAATATTTATATTATATATTAATATATTAATATTAAATTTAAATTTTCGTGAAACGATCGAAAGCTCGACTTCGGTGAAATTAATTTATTTCGAAATTGGTCAATTTCATTTCGAAATTTCGAAATTTCGAGAACTCGAAACTTTCTAAGTCGATCTCCAAATTTTCTAACGAATGATCGTTTGACAGCCCTACCTGTAGTTATAACATAATCTTGCCTTATTATGGAAAAAGGATATTAAAACTAATAAAACATAATATTTGGTTTTCCAAATAAATATATTTACGAAAAAATTGAAAAAACTGAACAACCATCCATGCTAGCCATCTGATTTTCCATCGATCTGCCTTGAGATCAGAGCTCCCTACTGAACCCGGGCATCCCGGCCCATCCCTCACCTCCGCTTCCGACGAACACAAGGACGAAAAGCTTCAGAATTTTTTAAACCCCATTATATTTCGTCTTGTTCTCCTTCTTCCCCTCTTCTTTGCCGCACCCCTCATCCCCCCAACCTCAAACCCTAACCCTAACTCCATCTCCATGGCCGCAGCCACAACCCATCTCCTATCCCCCAGCGCTCCCCTCAGATCCCCATCAACCAAAAAACCCATTCGTAAGCCCATCCCCTTGATCATCACCGCGCGTAAGCTCCGCGCGGCGGTGATCGGCGGCGGCCCGGCTGGTGCGAGCGCAGCGGAAGCCCTCGCTCTGGGCGGCATCGAGACCTACATGATCGAGCGGAGCCCGTCCGGCGCGAAGCCCTGCGGCGGCGCCATCCCCCTCTGCATGCTCGACGAGTTCTCCCTCCCGGAATCCCTCATCGACCGCCGCGTCACCCGTATGCGCATCATCTCCCCCTCCAACCTCTCCGCTGACTTCGGCACCGCCCTCCTCCCGGGCCAGCACATCCCGATGCTCCGCCGCGAGGTCCTCGACTCCTTCCTTCGATCCCGCGCCGAGTCCCACGGCGTCCACCTCCTCCCCGGCCTCTTCACCTCCCTCACACCCCCGTCCTCCCCCCACGACCCCTACCTAATCCACTACATCGCGTCCTCAGACCCCAACTCTCTCCTCGGCAAACCACAGACCCTCGCCGCCGACGTCATCATTGGCGCCGACGGCGCCAACAGCCGCGTGGCCAAGTCCATCGACGCCGGGTCCTACTCCTACGCGATCGCGTTCCAGGAGCGAATCCGACTCCCAGACGCCCAGATGCAACACTACGCGGACCTCGCCGAGATGTACATCGGCGAGGACGTCTCGCCGGACTTCTACGCGTGGGTGTTCCCGAAGTGCGACCACGTGGCCGTCGGCACTGGGACGGTGTCCTCAAAGCAGCAGATCAAGAAGTACCAGATGGGGATCAGGCGTCGCGCGAAGCCGAAGATCGAAGGCGGGGAGGTGATCAAGGTGGAGGCGCATCCGATCCCGGAGCACCCGCGACCAAGGAGGGTGGTGGGGAGGGTGGCGCTGGTGGGGGACGCGGCGGGGTACGTGACAAAGTGCTCCGGCGAGGGGATATACTTCGCGGCGAAGAGCGGGAGGATGTGCGGGGAGGCGGTGGTGAGGGCGTCGGAAGGAGGGGAGAGGATGGTGAGTGAGGAGGAGTTGAAGGCTGGGTATCTGAGGAGATGGGATAGAGAGTATGGGGTGATGTTCAGGTTCTTGGACGTATTGCAAAGGGTGTTCTATGGGAGTAACTGGGGAAGAGAGGCGCTGGTGGAGCTTTGTGGGGATGAATACGTGCAGAAGAGGACGTTTGAGAGTTATTTGTATAAGAGGATGGTGATGGGGGATTGGATGGGGGATTTGAGGTTGGGGTGGAGGACTTTCGAGAGTCTGGGGAGGAACATGATTGTTGGGAGGGAGCTGCAGAGGTTGAAGAATGTGTTGGCTTCTTTGGAATGAATGGTTTTGTTTGTTCGTTTGTCTAGAAGATAAATTCATAGAAGCATGCCAAAGACACACAGTGTAATGCTACAAATACCAGACAGACATATATGAAGGTAAAAAATATATATAAAGTTTTGCTGAATAAAAGCTAGTATTAGGTAGCCTGAGGAGCTCATTGGTTTCAGCGAGACTG
Organism: Dioscorea zingiberensis; assembly: GCA_026586065.1. Classification (NCBI taxonomy): domain Eukaryota; kingdom Viridiplantae; phylum Streptophyta; class Magnoliopsida; order Dioscoreales; family Dioscoreaceae; genus Dioscorea; species Dioscorea zingiberensis. The sequence goes on along the minus strand of CM048820.1, from coordinate 63,735,565 downwards.
AGATAAGGGAGTCGGGTTTTAACCCTGGAAAATAAAATGAGAAGTTGAGCATCAAGATTACCAGACATGAAAGAAAACAAGACATGCATGATGAAGCCATTACTACCTTGTTTGCAATGTTGTTGGAGAGCCAGTCCAACCCCTCATACAAGCCCTCACCAGATGTTGCACAGGTGCTCTGTATGTACCTGCAAGGAGATCAATCCACATGATCTGGAAATTAATACAAGAAACAACCTTGAAGGGATCCCAGTGATGAAAATAGAAGAAAGCTCAGGTTCGGGTCTATTATGCAGCCAAAAACTTGAAAGCATGCCTGATTTACATTGTCATCATTGAAAAGAAAAATTACGATTTGTATCAAACATGGCAAAGGTTGCTGATCTAGTAGGGTGAAGCTTAAAAATGGATACAGATCAAACAACCATTTTTGAATGTCGAAAACCAAATTTTGTTCCTTCTTACTAAATTTTTTCCAGAATACATGATATTTCATATTCTCCCCACTCAATACTAATGCAATTAAATACAACCAAATTCTGAATTAGAACAAACATCAAGACATTTAAGGACGAGTTCAAGGGCAGTAGGTACCAGTGTCGCTGGCGTAGGGAATGCAACCCAAGCTTATCGGTGATTTCAGCGGCATTCATTGCATTAGGCAGATCTTGCTTGTTTGCAAACACAAGCAGTACAGCATCACGTAGTTCATCCTATCATCATTTAATGATGCATTTAGAATATATGAAACACTAAAAGCATAAAACAGCAACATATCCATTGAGTCAAAAAACATCACTGGCATATGCAAATATGATATACAAAAAAAAAACCAAGGGAAAGCAAATAAACTACTAAGAGAACAAGGTTCAATAAAGCATTTCGACTCCCATATCACAATCCTAATTAGCTTCCAAATCCCAAAAGAATTCCCTCAACAAAGGGATATAGATGAGTCTCACCCCAGTAATTCTTTGTGAGTAAAATTTACAGAGGTTTTTATTTTTATTATTTTTTTTTCCAGTTTTGGCCAAACAATTACATTTTTGGAGAACCACATGCATGTATACAGATCTATTTCGGGTTACATCGATATGGAACTGCCTCATATCAAGATTCAGTTAAATTTGGAGAACATACCAGATTTAATCTTGATGCTTCAAGAAGATCATCATAAAAATCACAGAGGCTACAAAGAGATTACAATTTAAGATATTTTATGTATAGGTGTGCAGATTATTGCAATCAACTTCTGATTGAAATAAATATCAAAATTTAGCAGTGGACAAATGATAAAAAGTTGATAACTAATACTTTGATGTGGAAGTAGCATAAAATGCAATACACTTGATATTGAACTATCAGATAGTTAAAACCTAATCATATAGAATTAGCCAATACACCTAGAGCTAAGCAACATAAAACAATTGCAGGAATTGAGGAATAGATAGATAATCTAGCTAATTAGATGATAAAAAGAAAATCATCTGATCTTGTAATTCTAAATATCATGATCTTTACAGATTGGAAGTTTGCCAGCATATGAAATATAGTAAGAAATATACCTCATTCAGCATCCTGTGCAGCTCATCCCTAGCCTCCACAACACGATCTCTATCGTTGCTGTCCACAACAAAGATAAGACCCTGGGTGTTCTGGAAGTAGTGCCTCCATAGAGGCCTGATCTGTTGTTTGAAAATAAATTTCCTCAGACATAAAGAAAGCAATGGTGCATAATAACAACAGTGACAAATTTCTGGTTTTAGCAACAATTCCGGTAAGAGCTTCCCAAATAAAAACATGGCTGAAAATTTTCCATCATGCTATATAAATCATGTCAAGTGCAAAATGCAAGTTGTTTATCATGGACAGATAGGCACCAGAAAATATTTGGGAATGGTCATAACTATAAAACATTTAACAAACATAGGACACCTTATCCTGGCCACCAACATCCCAAACAGTGAAGCTGATGTTCTTGTACTCCACTGTCTCCACATTGAATCCTGCAACAATACCGAGAATATCAGATTTGAATGTCAATTGTATCCCTTCAATGAGGCATAATGCTAAAATAACCTATTGACATCCAAGTATCAAACAATAAGAAGTGCCTTTCTAGCATGGGGCAATCTTTCTTAAATAGAATTAGCTTACCAAAAATTATGGTGAAAATTACTAAGGTATTCAATTTGAAGGAGATCAAAACAAGTATTCAATTGCTTACAAAGTGAACTATAGATATGATCACAGAAGTCAACAAACCGTTGAAGCATAGCATTTGAACATAACGTTCACCTGAAACTTCATCACAATTTCTGATTCAAATTCTAAGAATAACATGAATCAGTCAACACCAGTGGACATTGTTCTATAGTTCAGTCCATGGCCAAAGATTTCAACCTAGTTTCTACATAATACAGTCCGCTAAGAAAAATCTAAATGCACACCATTTATTAGCTCCGCTGCTTTCTCCAAGCTGCACTTTGTGAAAATACCAACTTTATTGGAATAATTACATAGTCTGATGGAGCATATAAGAATTAAATTCCATAAGCCATGATGAACAGATCTGGCGCTCCTACAAGGGAAGTTAGATAAACCATCTACTCACAAAATTGAAACAAAAACTCAGCATTTCACACAAGAAAAACTCACATGATCATAATTATTCTTAAAAACACTCTCTCATTCCCCCTAAATTCACAGTTATAAACAAGCTCATACTAAAGAAACAGGAATATAAGAAAACAAAATATAATTACATATGAGATATAAGATAACAAAGTAAAAGGGGAATGAGACACTCACCGATGGTGGGGATAGTAGTAACGATCTCACCGAGCTTGAGCTTGTAGAGGATGGTGGTCTTACCGGCGGCATCGAGACCCACCATCAGAATCCTCATCTCCTTCTTGGCGAAAAGCCGGCTGAAGAGCTTCGTGAACGTGAGCCCCATCTCTCCCTACGGTCCTACAAGCAAGATGAAATTTACAAAGCTTAATTCCATAGATCCAATAGATCCAACAAAAAAAAAAAAAAAAGCCAAGAACCACAACACCGATCCATAACATCAGATCTAAGAGAATGAATCTTAAGGAAGACGAATTCAAAACTCGTGGATCTTAAATCGGAGAGATTCAGATGGAGATCGCAGTTGAATCGAGGGAAATGGAGATCAAGATAGAAGCGATTACCGGGCGAGCAGATCTTTCGGTATTCTCTCTCTCTCTCCTTCGGACGCGAAGGGAAGGGAAGAGGGGGGCTGGGGGAAGGAGGAAAGCGATCCCGTCTCGAGGTTACAACTGGGTTCCGGTTCCAACCATCTCACATAATAACAAAAGCCGCAAAAGAGAACAGTGATATGAAATATTTAAATGAATGTGCATTATGGATTTATCAACTCCTCTTTACCTGGCGTTCATTTCTGTTAAAGAGATGAAACATGGCGTTTAAGTATCTTACGAATGGTATTTGATTCTCAGCACTATCAGAATCCTATATATACGATGCATGAGTTGAATAATAAACATAACAAAGAGAACTTCCTCTACTTTTCATTCTCTCTCTTTTCATTCTTTCATTACTATTTTCCATAGTTTTATAATACGTTATCAAAGACGGCGCTATCTAAACCAAGCTTCCACTAATCTCATTCCTCGGAAATTTATGTGTTGGAGACATTTTTCACGTAAGTACATAAAGCATTTTTGTCATGTCAAATCTTGCAAAACTTGATTTTGTTGCCCTTGACATTTCGGAAAAATTATTTGTCATGGCGTGTCAATCAAATTCATCTCATCGCTAATGGACTTGGAGAAACCATCAAGGATGGTAAATCCAAGTATCCTTACAAAACCGTGCAAAAGCAATGATTTTCCTCCAGGCATCATTTGCACGAGGATTTAAAAATTGAATATTTAAGGTGAAAGATCCACTTGAATTATGGAAAAATTTGGAGGAAAGGTATAACCACCGGAAGATGGTTATTATTTTACCCAAAGCTTCGTTATGATTGGATGCATTTCACGATTACAAGATTTCAAAACAAACGGTGAGTAATATAATTCAAATTATTTGAATCCCGGTTCAATCAAATTATGTGGAGAAAAGATTATTGATTCGATGTGCTTTAGAGAAAAACATTCTCTACTTTTCACGCCTCAATATGCTCTCCCAACGGCCAGCAATATCGAGAGAAAGGGTTCACAAAATATTCGGATTTAATTTACGTGTTTGCTTGTGGTCGAACAAAATAACGAAGCATCTTGATGAAAAATCATGAATCTCGGCCCTACGGTTCCACTCCATTCCCCGGTGAATGCGACTGGCATGTGAAAATTTCGACAAGGACGCGGTCGCAAACCATGGGCGTGGTCGTCGTCGCAATGGAGTGGAAGAGGTGGTACGGAATAAATATAAGAAAAATCATGGTAATCATCTACCGATGCATCTTACCACCGTAAGTGGACAAATTATGAAGAAAAGCGGTTCAAAGACAAAAGTGGATCAAGTAGCCATTCGGCGCATGTTATCGATCAGCGAGTAAAGAGCACCGTCACGTATCGCCGTGCACACCAAGGCGCCTTGTTGACCTTTATCAAGCGTCAATAAAAGGGAAAAATGTCAGGCAAATTTTATATACCAAAATGATGCCTTTTGACAATAACCCTCTTGTGGGTATTGATCCCTCGACACATTTAGATGTTGCTGATTTTCTTGAAGATTCTCAGCTTAATGGTGGCAACTGAATTGACACCATAACCATTTAGTTTTGTTTAATTAATCTATGCATCTTTATATTACTTATTTATCTTTATATTTATTTTGTGAAGAATATATGGATACTACCAAATCTATGGTTGGATTGAACATCACTGATGAGGATGTATGCCTTGTTGATAGTGCGACAACGCACTCGATATTTAAAAGCAAGAAATATTTTTCTCATTTAATAATGGGTAAAACCAAATAATAATACAATATCAGGCAAGTATAAATTTGATCAAGGCTCGAAGAGAAAATATATTGTTTCCTCGAGAAACAAAATTTATTATAACGGATGCATTATATTCTCCAAAGTCCCAATCGAAATTTATTGAGTTTTAAAGATGTACGTCTCCCAAATGGATATCATATAGAGGCGCCAAATACGGGAAACAAAGAATATTTATATATTAATTCTTGCTATTACCGGGTAATAAGCAAGTATTGGAGAAATTGCCCGTGATTCTCATCCGGAATTTATTATTCATATATCCCAACAATTGAAGCAAATGCTATCATAAACCGTAAGTTTCTTGACTCAAATGAATTTACTCTACGGCATGATCGGTTAGGCCATCTGGATCCCGATCAATAATGATGCGCCAAAATAATTGAAAACTCATATGGGCATCCGTTTCAAGAACACGAAGATTCTTCAATCAAATGAATTTTCATGTCACCACGTATTCTCAAGGCAAATTGATTATCAGCCATCACCAAATAAAATTGGGACTGAATCTCCCTATGTTTTGTAGAGAATTCATGGTGATATATGTGGACCAATTCATCCACAATGTGGGCCATTTAAGTATTTTTGGTATTAATTGTAGCATCAACTAGATGGTCTCATGTTTGCTTATTCACAACTCGAGCACCCGTTTTCGAGGTTGTTGGCTCAAATTATTAGATTACGAGCACATTTTCCGCGATCATGCCATTAAGACAATGCCGATATAATGTGAATTTACATCCCAAGCATTTGATGATTCGTGATGTCCATTTGGAATAAAAGTTGAACATCCACATTTGCTCATGTTCATACTCAAAACGGCAGCGAATCATTTATAAAGCGGCCCAATTAATTGCTAGACCTTTGTTAATGAAAACAAAGCTTCCTGGGTCTTTGCGCAGGGACATGCAATTTTTACATGCAACATCACTTGTAGCAGATAAGGCCAACAAGTTATCAAAAATTCTCCCCTTTCAATTGGTTTCGGCTAGAACCAAATATATATCCCATTTGAGAATTTTTAAAGGGTGTGAGTATATGTCCCAATTGCTCACCCACAAAGGACTAAAATGGGTCCCCAAAGAAGATTAGGGATATATATGTTGGATATGAATCCCCTTCTATTATTAAATATCTTGAGCCATTGGCGAGGGGGATGTGTTTTCTACCTACCGATTTGCCAATCGCCATTTTGATGGAGACAATTTTTCCAACATTAGGGGGAGAAAATGGAAAAATGAAAATGTTGGAAAAAGAAATTACATGGAATGCTCTGGGTTTAAATCATCTTGATCCTCATACAAAACAATGTGAACCGAAGTTCAACGAATAGTCATTCTGACAAATGAGTTGGATCAACTACCAGGATCGCATTCTCTCGATCCAAAAGGATAACAAAATCACATGTACGCGGAAAATGCCCCTATTAGGAATTGATGTCCCAAAAGGACCTTCTATAACAAATAATGAATCTAAAGTACCAAGCGTGGAAGACCAAATTTGGTTCAAAAGATAAAAATCCTCGAAAGAAAAGGGGAACAAATGATCATAAAGAAAATGGGGAGAAAACGGATATTGAAATAAATGATGCAAACTTCCGTAAGAAGTTCAAGATCCACGAAATTGATGAGGAAAATCGTGAAATTTCCATAAATTATGTCTCAAATGGAAAGAAATGGGAGAAAAGAAACAACGGTTGCCGACAATATCTTTGCATATAATGTGGCGGTTGATCTTTTGAGAGAAGATAAGGATTCGAAAGCCTAAATCTATTCGGGGATGTCGAAAAAGAAAAGATTGGCCGAATGGAAAAATGCATCCAGGCAGAAGTTAAAAGCTGTCTACGTAAACGAAAGCTTTTTGGACCCATCACTAAAACACCAAGATGTTAAACCAGTTGGATACAAATGGGTATTTGTGCAAAAACGAGAAAAAACGAAATTGTTAGATATAAAGCAAGGCTTCGTTACAAGGGTTTTCGTGAAGACACGGTATTGATTATGAAGAAACGTACTCCCACCTCGTAATGGATAATGATCACGTTTCAAGTATCTAATTAGCCTCAAGTACATGAAAAGTTACAAAATGCGGTTAATGGATATTTAATTCTGCGTACTTATATGGCCAAATTGGATAATGATATATATATGAGAGTCCTGTAAGGACTTAAGATGCCTAAAGCATGCAATTCCAATTCGGGACATGTATTCAATTAAGTTACAAAGATCTTTGTATGGTTTGAAACAATCAAGTATGTGGTATCATCGCCTCGGTGAATATTTGTTAAAGGAAGGGTATAAGAATGACCCTATTTGCCCATGTGTGTTCACAAAGAAACCAAGAAGGATTTGTGATAATTGGGGTATATGTTGATGATTTAAATATAATTGGAACTCAAGAGCTTCCAATTACCATTGATTATTTGAAAAGGAATTTGAAATGAAAGATCCGGGGAAATCAAAATTTTGTCTCTACCAGCTGATTTAACACTTAGAGGGTGGTATTTTTATTCACCAATCAACATATACGTAGGGTTTTGCAAAGATTTAATATGGATAAAGCATATCCATTAACAAGCCCAATGGTTGTTCGATCCTTGACATCCATAAAGACCCTTTTTCACCGAGAAGATAACGAAGAATTACTTGGTCCGTAAGTACCATCATACCTTAGATGCGATTGGTGCCTTGATGTATCGGCTAATCCGTACTCGACGGATATAGCTTTTTGATAAATTTATTATCAAGGTATAGTTCCGCACCAACAACGGACATCGAATGGTATTAAAACATATACTAATGCTATCTTGAGAACAAATTGATATGGGTTTATTTTATACACATGAACTAGAAGGGCAATTAATTGGATATGCAGACGCGGTTATTTATCCCGACCAGCACAAGTCCGATCACAAACCGGTTATGTATTTACACATTTGTGGGGGACTACCATATCTTGCGTTTCTATGAAGCAAAACCATAAAGTACTTCTTCAAATCATGCGAAATACTTGCAATTCTGAAGCAAGTCGGAATGTGTTTGGCTAAGATCAATGACACACTATATTCAAGAAACTTGTGGCTTGTTGTCCCGTAAGGACATACCAACAAAGATTATATGAAGACAACGCAGCCTTGTATAGCTCAATTGAAAGGAGGATACATCAAAGGCTGACGAACAAAACATATATCACCAAAGTTATTTTCACACATGATCTTGAGGAAAATGGTGATATTAATATTGAGAAAATACAATCCAAAGGAAAATCCTGCGGATTTATTCACTCAAGGCATTACCCACTTCAACTTTTGAGAAATTTGTTCGCAAGATCGGGATGCGCCGCCTTTAGGGATCTTCAATAAATGTCCTCTCTGTGGGAGGTATATACCGCAGTTGTACTCTTTTCCTTCTGCCATGGTTTTGTCCCAATCGGGTTTTCCCCGACAAGGTTTTAATGAGGCAAAGACAGAAGCATATCGTGAAAGTCTGTACTCTTTTTCCTTCTAGGATTTTTTCCCAATCGGGTTTTTCCTAAGTAAGGTTTTAACTATACAGATTCCTATACAAATTGACATTCAAGGGGAGTGTTATGGACATATTTAAATGAATGTCCATTATGGATTTATCAACTCCCTCTTTACCTTGGCGTTTCATTTTGCTAAGAGATGACTTATGGCGCTTTATACGCCAAATGGTATTTCTAGACTACCTGTAATCCCTATATATATGATGTACCTAGAGTTGAATAAACATACAAATGTAAGAGAACTTCCCTACTTTCTCTTTGTCATCTCTTCTTGTCTCTCTTTTCATTACTATTTTCCATAGTTTTTATAATAAAAAGTTATTTTAATTTTTAATTTCAAATTACCTCTAATAAGTAATAAGTACTTATTTCCAGGTATTAAAATATTGAAAAATTTAGGGCTTTTTGCAGGTGTACCCCTGAATAATTTTGAAATTACGTATTTACCCATGAATAAAACATAATTGCATACATACCCCTGAATAATAGGTATAATTGCGTATATACCCCTGAGGTTAAAATCAAGTGAAAAACCGTCAAGTTAACAAACGGTAGACATGCAAAATGACCATCATACCCTTTATATATATACCCCTAAAAAATTTATTTGACTATAAATTTAAAAATACCCCTTTAAAAATCTAAAATTTAAAATAGTTAAAAATATATATAAAGAGGGGTATTTTGGACATTTTCCAACTCTTAACCTAAGTTAAAATTACTTGGTTAACTTCTGTCAACGGATCCTAACAATAGGGGTATATTCGCAATTCAACCTGTTTTTCAGGGGTATACAAGCAATTATGATTTTTTCGGGGGTAAATATACAATTATGAAACTTTTGAGGGGTATATAACCAATTTCCCCAAAAATGTAGACCGGATGTGACCATCTTTCCCTTCTAGCTACTCTCCTCCGTGAGTCTGGCCGCCCCTCCCCTCCACCGGAGCCTCACTGTCGTTGGATCCCTGTGGGGCTTCCTGCGGTTTTACTTCCATGTACTAGAATATATATATATATATATATATATATATATATATATATATATATATATATATTAATCTAATTAATATAGTTTATTCATTTTAATAAGAAAAAGTCAGTTGAGTTTGGAGGATACGAATGTTAATTAAAGATTCTTATCATAAAAATATATCCTAGAAATGGTAGTTATTTGCATTATTGATTAACGATAATTATTGAAAAATTTATTTTTTAACTCTATATTAAGCGATATAATTTGTTTACTTATTCTTGACTTGTTACTTTAGGTTTAGATTTAGTTGAATGGTGGAAAAAACCGGCAACCACATAATCATTAAAATAAAATCCAAAAATAAATATTTTTTTATAAAAAAAATTAAATAAAAAAACAGTCAAATCATTTTTGACATATAACGGTGTGAATCAAACAATAATAAAATAATAATAATAATAGTTATAAACCATAACTATCATTCTTTGGGAATCAAAGTCACAAAAACTATTTCGTCCAAAAAGCATTATTCGATGGACACCATCGCATGGCCCATTTACCACCTGCTCCCCACACTATGCACCCAAATAACTCATCAAAACAACAAAAGGAAAAGGAGGAGAAGGATCCAAACTAAACTTTCACATATACCAGAAATTCAAATAAAGACATTTACTAGACAAGTTCCAGGCACTAAAAGGTACACTATCAAGTTCTGGAGTAGCAAATCAACAAAGAAAAGCCCAGAGTAGCTATTCCGTTGAAGCTCAATTCATGCCGCAGACAGCCACCTCACTTGAGAAGAGAGAAATTTAGGCCTGGTGAATGAAGACCAACAGTAAGGAATCATAACATGGTACACAGAAACATGTCAATGCAACATCAAGAAATGATTTGTGTTGTAACTAGGTCATGTTCCAGTTCCAATTTTAGCAGGAAAAAAAAATTATGATAGGAGATATTGACCTTGTTAGCATTGTTGCTGTACCAAGTGGTTCCATATTGGTGGAAAAAGAATAAAATTTATATGATATAACCTTGTGTGCAATGTTGCAGCAACTAAGCTATTTACAGTTCAATATTAGTGGAAAAGAATAAAATTGATGTTTGGAGATATGACCTTGCAGGCAATGCTGCTGTAACTAAGGTAATGTTTGGGTTCCTTAATAGATGAAAAGAATGGAACTTATGTGAGGAGATAAGTAGCAAGTTATGTTCTGATTCCATATTAAGTGGAAAAGGACAAAATTTATGCAGGAGAAATAGCCTTCTGCGAAACAAAGATATGGCGGTGTTACATATTAGCAGAAAAGAATGTAACTTATATTAGAAGATATAACTTTGCTAGCAATGTTGCTGTAACAAACCTATGCTTCAGTTTCATATTAACGGAAAAAAGACAATTTATGTTAGGAGATATAACCTTGCTGGCGATGTTGCTGGAGAGCCAGTCCAACCCCTCGTACAACCCTTCACCAGATGTCGCACAGGTGCTCTGAATGTACCTGCAAGACAATCAATACCTAGTCAAAATCTGGAAATTAACACAATCAGATTGAGGGAAAAAACATTCACTGTGACAAGCAAAATCTTGTATCAGTAGGTGTAATTCCATTGTTCTGACAAAGCTGATAGGTACAAATAGCAGAAAGATGTAATGCCTCTGCTTGAGTCATATATGACATATGAAACCTCAATTATATAAGAAAATGAATCCTCTTGTCCTCATCCCTTCATCTCAGACAACAACAAAACAGATCAAATGCAGGGTTAACAAAAAATGAGACAGTAGGATAGGAATCTAAAAATAACTAGAGGAAGAGGCCATACAGATCTAAATCATTCATAGAAATGTGATCCACATATATAGAAAGTTGTGGCAGACATACCATAAAAATGGATGAAGGTGGAGAGAGCTCAAATTTGCATGTGGGCATCAAAACACTTGTGACAATGCCAGGTTTAACTATTAGCAAAATGACCACTGGCAATTAGATTTTTAATAACTTTGGCTAAGGGAACAAGATTGATGAAGTGAAGCCTACAAAGAATTCACTGGACAACAGTTCAAACAACTAATTCCAAACGTGGGTAACAAAATGTACTGAATCTCATAACCACAATTTCCTGAACCAAACATATATTATATTCTCACCACTGAACTCCAACATTATGTACAATCAATTGTTCATAAGAAGACGGATGGATCTAAGGAAAAATTTCAAGAATAGTAAATACCAGTGCCGCTGGCGCAGGGAATGCAGCCCAAGCTTATCAGTGATTTCAGCAGCATTCATTGCATTAGGCAGATCTTGTTTGTTTGCAAACACGAGCAGCACAGCATCTCTTAATTCATCCTGTCACCATTCAAGAAGATATACTTGAATATGGCAAACACATACAAACATCTTCAACAGAAATATCTATTATGTTGGAACAATATTAATTAAAACATAACCAACAAAAACAGGTTAAATTAAGAATGTTAAGTTTTCACATCGCAGAAAATACTTTCCTACTAATGCACCAAATTTTCTCTAGTTGCAAGCGAACAACGAACTCATCTTTTTTAGGTTCTTTGACTAATACAATTCATCCAACTTACTAAGAAGCAGTGTTTTACTTTTGTTAAAGTAGTTGAGTTTGTTAAGCTCATATCTTGGTTAGTCAAAACTTGTGGTTCCACATAGAGAATTAAACCTAAAAATGGATGTTATTTCCTGTACATCTCTGTAGACCGCCATATTAAATTCTGATCGAAATGAACTAACAGAATTTGATTTGCAAGTGGCATTCGAATCAACATAATTGACATCAAATTCTTAGATACTCTAGAATTTACTCATCAATAATTTATAGACAAACTAATTCATATATGCAATAATAAGGGATATACCTCATTTAGCATCCGGTGCAGCTCATCCCTAGCCTCAACAACACGATCTCTATCATTGCTGTCCACAACAAAGATAAGACCTTGGGTGTTCTGGAAGTAGTGCCTCCATAGAGGTCTGATCTGTTGTTTCAATTATTTGTAAGACAGAAGCGAGGGAAATATTAGTTCTTGATGCTACTGGTAATAATGTTCTAGTGATAACACCAGTTGTAGAAAGTAGAAAGTTGATACATCTTCTAGCATCCACACTACATAAATAATGTCAATCACACGAACAATTTTTTCTTTTTGAGATGAACATATCCATGCATTCTAAAGCAATTTATTTCCCATGGCTGGCGATAATATACTAAGAATAAAATGTCTAACATAAACATTAGATACCTTATCCTGGCCACCAACGTCCCAAACAGTGAAGCTAATGTTCTTATACTCTACTGTCTCCACGTTGAATCCTGCATTGGAACACGAACATTATCAGTCAAAGATGTAGTACAGCTTCACACTTGATTCATCATCGCTACAAGGTTTAAGCCATTGATAGGTAGTAAGGCATTCATTATATAGGAGGGAATCTTTTCCTAAATAGAATAAAATCACCAAGACTATGGAAAAAAATCATAGAAAGTATAACTGTAACAATTTTAAACATGGATCAAACCAGCATTTAATTTGATACCTACAAACAACAAAGATGATCATCCACATCAAGCAGGTCACTGAACCATAGCAAATAACTCCAACCCTTTCTTGAACTTCATAATAGCCATTTAAAATTCCCAGCATGTCATTGATTGGCATGTTCCAATGAAAACCATTCAATAGTTTATCCCATGGTCATGACATAGCCTTTCACAACGACATTTGCTATGTTTTCATATTATATGACTCACTAGCAAAAAAGTTTAGAGGCATCACTACTTGTCAATTCCATAGTTTTCTCCAAGCCCAGAGCTACGCACTTTTCTCTAAGAATAAGGGCCTTATTAGAATATGTAGTTTATCCAACAGGCAGATCTAATCATGAGTTAACATCTCTTAAGAATGTAGATCTGACTCTTCAAAAGGAAGGAAACTTAAAATAAATATTTACTCTTGTGAAAGAATGAGATCTATGGCATTTTACACAAGAAACATCATAATTGAAAACAAAAAGAAAAGTTTGAAACTGAATCAGTCTAATAAGTAATAAAAACAAAGCATTGAAGAAAAGTTTACATTGAATTCCAACTAAAATTTTAATCAAAATACAAATTAAACAAAGATACCATGCATAAAAAAATTAATAACTTCATAATCATAAGGATCCCCATCAAGCTATTTCAGTACACAATATTTTCCACATATTTTACAAGATCATACAGAGAAACAAAGAAGAAAACCTAATATTATTAATTCTATAAGATTCAGAAGAGACATAAGAAGAAAAAGAAAAGGGGAATGAGGCGCTCACCGATGGTGGGGATGGTGGTAACGATCTCGCCAAGCTTGAGCTTGTACAGGATGGTGGTCTTACCGGCAGCATCGAGACCCACCATCAGGATCCTCATCTCCTTCTTGGCAAAAAGCCGGCTGAACAGCTTCGTAAAGGTGAGCCCCATCTCTTCCTCAGCTCCTACACACGAAACGAAAATCTACAAAACTTGATCACATAGATCAAATAAGAAAAGGGGGAGAAAAACAAGATCCGCAATAGAGATCTATATATAACATTAGATCTGAGAATTAAAACTTAGAGAAGACGAGATCGGGATGGATCGAACATGGAAGAGATTCAGATCGAGATCGCAATACAATCGATGGAAATGGAGATCAAGATGGAAACAATTACCTAGGGATGCAAGCAGATCTTCTCGGAAATCTCTCTCTCCCACCTTGGACGCGAAGTGAAGGGAAGGTAATCTGAATCAAATGGGTGAAAACAGAAGGAGATGGGCGCTTTATATCGGGAGAAGATGAGGAATGAGACCCGCGCGTCAAGGCTACGCGCACGTGCCAGGGCGACCACTTCGATCTGGAGCCAGCCAAGCCAGTGCAAGAGACTCGTGTCTCAGGCGCGTGAAATAATTTTCGTAATTACTAACAGTTTTTATTAAATTATTAAAAATGGTGAAAAGTGAATTATTTTAAATTTTTATTAAAGTATTTAAAAAATATAAATAATTTATATAAAAAATTTATTAATTACTGATATTTTAATATTTTATCAATATTTTAGAAAAATAGGACAAAAGTTTCAAAACTTTTTTATTTCAAAAAAGAGAAATCAACATAAAACTTATAAAAAATATTATTTTACTCTGCTTCATAAAATAGATACTTGCCAAAGACCCCTTGGCCGAGCGGCAAAGATCACTTGCTTAAGAGGTTCAACACCCGGAAGACTCAAGGTCAAATCCCCGCTGCGCAAGTGAGATGCCCACATTCACACGTAAGTCTTCTTTGTGAAGGCTCAAGCTATAAAATAAGTGAATATGGTAAAATAAATTGCGTTGTGTGAAATCCATATGATTTGAACTACTGCATACATCCTATTTGACTTATCTTTGTGAGGGCACTTGTCGCCTTGGTAAAAAAAAAAACCAAGAAAAAAAATTGATACTTCCAAACACTACAAAATTCCCACCTTCTCACAAGACATGTCTAACAAATGAACTAATTTGAAGAAAAATAAAACTCCTCATTTGAGTATTTTTACAGATAATGATCCAATTTTTTAAATACAAGCTTGAAAGCAAGAACAAAAACTTCACTGTGAGGAAATAGCAAGCAGAATGCTCCAGGTTTGTTTGTCTCTTTTCATGGCTACTCTGACTCAAGTTCTTCAATCTCATACTTCACCTCCTCCAAGTGTTCATTGATTCCAGTTACAGCGTCCTGCACCCCCTGGATGGCTTCCTTGAGAGCATTATTATACTCGGCATCAGCCTCGGCATCCTCTGTGCCTGAGGCTTCTGTGATCTCACTAATATGCATACACTCGTGTGCCATTGGCTTCTGGTAGTGGCAATGCTCATGGCTCACCAGCCGCTCTGATGGTCGACCTGCCTTCTTTAAGATCTGAATCTTTGCAGTCTAGGTTGAAACAACAGCAGAGAAAAGTTATGATCAAACATAAATGTATGAGCAGCAGACTGGCAGCATCGCAGAAATAAACCAATTCCAAGAAGGCCAAACCAAGCAATAATACTCAAATGAAAGTTTTCACATGTTTAAATTAGTGGTCCTGGATTCTCAGATCAATGAACATGTATCGATGAGTTCTTATCTCATTTCCACGAACAAAATCTTTACAGTCTGTGGTTCACTGAATAGAACATATACCACAGGCTTCTTTCACAGTACATTCCCTTCTAGAATGGGGTTACAGAATCATGTGAATGGAAGAACAGTAAACATAAGAAGGCATTTCTCACGCAAAAGAACATTCTCTTTAAAATCCTGAATGATGTCTCCCTATGCAACCGGGGAAGTCAAGATACTTAGCAGAAGAACAAGTATATAAATACATGAAACACAGAAATCTCATAACTAAATAAATAATTTTGTTACAAAAAAATTTGAATGATCAGATTTCTTCTTCAGTGTCCCTTGAATGGTGAGTTGGGGATAACACAAATAATTGGATACACTAACAGAGCCGTGCAACATCAATGCTAAATAGTACATGTATTCAGGCACTGCAGACTCAAAATCATAAGTGTATAAACTATAGGGACAACAGGACAATGCAAAAGGAATAAAAAAGATACGGATAACATGGGAATATAGTACACAGTAGTAGCATCAAAGTGCATAACGTATATACATGCACAATATCTCAAATCGCTCAAAAGCACCAACGGATAAATACACATGCTTGGGGATCTCAAGAAACTATAGGCATGCATATCAACCAGACTATGGGTGTGTTTGGATTGGTTTTTGAAAAAAATGCTTTTTTTTAGTTTGCTAAAAGGACTTTTGAAGAAAACACTCTTGAGAGTAAGTTAAGTACTTCTGTTATTTTTATGTTTGAATATGTTAATCCAGAAGTAATTTTATAATAACAATAAATAATAAAAATAAAAATGATAGTATTTTGGTAATTGGCACTTTTCAAAATAGTTTTAAAAAAGTTTAAAAATGGTGTTTTGATAATTAACACTTTCTAAAACAACGACTTTTTTCATAAGCTACTAACCACTAGTTTATAAAAAAAGCACTTTGGGGACATTTTTTAGTGCTTCTGCTTTTTCTAAAAAACCCATCTAAACCATGTTTCTTCTCCCCAGAAGTGCTTAACTTACTCCAGAAGCACTTCTGGGGCCAAAAAAAAAAAAAAAAAACCATCCAAACACCCCCTATAACACAAACATGTGCATGCGAGCACACACACTACTTTATGTCTTAATCCAGAGTATGCAGAGTTGAGCACGAAGTAAAATTGACAGTACAGGTGATGCTTAACTCAGTTCAAACAAGAAAGAGTGTATTGCTTTTCAGTGCAAAATGGATCTTGTAAGCTATGAGATCACTAATTACATGAATTTAAGTAATGACAAATTACCATTTGTAGTTTCTCTTTCTCTTTTGACTGAACCGACCTTAGAAGACTAGCAAGATCCCCACGGCAAAGATCAGGCATTAAAAGCAAGGACTCCATTTCAAGAACCTACAAAAAGAAACAACTAACACAAAATGAAGTTCTATAGAAAATTTTGGGGACTAACTTCGCCATAATATAGCTTACCTTCTTGGAACAATCATTAAATTCAGCAGTTATCTCTCCACAGAGTTGTTGGTATGCCAATTCCCCACCATTAGTCATATATTCAGCAAAACCACTAAGACAAGTTCAATTAAATCTAACAATCAACATTATTGTTTTAATGAGGACAGGTAAAACTTAAGACCAGCCAAATAGAAAAAGCAAGAGTAGTCCATGAAATAATTTTTTTTAAAAAAACAACAAGAATAAGTTCAGTAAAATTCCTTCATTGGATTAAGTTGTCAAATTTACAATGATGCAGTTAACAACCGAAGAAATCAGATGTGTCTAGGCATAATTTAGTTTCAAATTTGGTCTCCAAAAGAAATAAGAAGAGCAAAATAAACCACAATCCATTCCAAGATGTCCTTCGAGTCATATAAGAAAAAAAACAGCAGAAAAAAAAATACAATCCCTCAACCCCCTAGACAATCCGTTCTTCTTGACAGATGCATCAATATAAGAAAAAAAAAATACAGCAGAAAAAAGGGTTCCCATATAATTCTCAAATCCTTTTCTCTTTCACTTTTTCCGAATGTTCTTCGCATCAAAACCATACGTTTGTTCCCTACCCCCTACACACACACAAAATCAATCCCTCAATCCAAGCACGTCCTAAATAAAACACATACAGACCAAAGCTCAATTTTTTTTTCCTAAAAGAATAAGAAGATATAAGATCACTAGACCTTAAACACTCCAATCGACATCACAATCCGAGCAAACTTCCAGAGATTCACAGAAAACACATAAAAGAAGAAAGGCAGAGAATTCCAAGACGTGTAGTTCACCTCCTGAGTTTGGCGTAGGCTTGCGCCCTTCTCTGCTGAACACCGAGAAACCCTCGAAGAAGCTCGAGGAGTTTGTTCGATCTGGCGCTGCAATCGACGACGTCCATGGCCTCCACGCCCTTCACGATCTCCTCCTCGCTGGCTTCCATTCCCGATTCGCCGCTGCTTCGCTTCTAACTTTCCAACCGGCTCGTTGCCCATCCGAGCAAGTCCTTTATATATGATCCGATTAGGCCAAGTCCGTTTGGCTAAAGACTTCACTCCATTTTTTTCATTTTCCTCCTTGAATTTCGGGTATAAAAAAACCATTTATTAAGCAAAAAGGAAAATATTTATAACAAATGTGACCTAAAAAAAAAACATATCTATGAAAAGCGAAAATTAGAATACTTCTTTTTAGTTATAAGATGGCGGTGAGGATTTGATTATGAGAATAGATATTAAAATGTAAAAATATATAAAGAATATTTTATTGTTGAGTAGTTTATGATGTGTTTGGTTGTGGGAAGCTTGTGATAAAAGACAGTTCCAGTTATAATCTGTGCCTTGACTTGAGGTACATTTCCCAGGAGATACACTGGAAGCCAGATTTTCAAAACTAACTCAGATACAACGGGTGTGTATGGAAGCATCACCAGCTGCCGTAGACTAACAATTCTACAGTGACCTGAGAGAGGTTGCATGGTAATACTTGCAGAGCTTAGTTCAGAGGATGATCAGTCACTTCATCTCAAGCTTAGAAATTTGCCAAATGCCTTAAAGAATGGTATCAAAAATGCAACAAGAACTTCCCAGTGCCTCTGAGCTTCTCAATAAAGATTGTGAAGTACATACTGTTCAAATTTTTTTTTTTTTGACAAAGGCGACAAGCGCCAACCCATCATCAGGGGCGAACAACGTGACAAACGCACATGCCCTCACCTTACGATCGTGGGGTGTTCAACACGGGATCTCTCCCAATCAACAACATCCTATGCAAGGGATCTAATACCAATAGATCAAGAGGCCGTTGGTAGGGTTAATTACACAGGAAATCCCTCAACTTAGGCCTCTCCCCATGATGGTCCCTAACTTTTGTTTTGTAACACAACTATCCTCCAACTTTAGATTTGTAACAGAATGGTCCCTCAAGCCGGTTGCCGGTTAGAGCGAAGCTGACGTGGCGGTAATAGATGTTGACTCACTTCCACCCATTTAGCTGACATGGCAAACTGTAGCCTATATTTCATATAAGGTCCCTAAATATACTATGTAGTCCCATTGTAGTCCCTCAACTTATTATAAACAACGTATATGATCCCTAAACTTTGATTTGACAATTTAGTAAGGTGTTTGAATACCTGCACACTGAACAAAAATGAACAAATCAAACAACTGAACACATCCAATTGAACATCAAATTTAACATCAATCCAACTTAAATGAACAAATCATACAACTGAACACAACCGAACACATACAATTATGTATTGAAAAAACCTGCACATTGAAGAAGTATTTAACAAAACATCCAATTGAACACCTGCATATTGAACAAAATTGAACAAATCAAACAACTAAACACATCATTGAATTTAACATCCAAGTGAACACAACCAATTTCACATCAAACAACATAAATAGTATTTAACAAAAACCCTGTTCTTCTCCACAACACTTTGATATTTACATAAATAAAATTCTTCTCCACAACACAGTTCTTCTCCCTTTTAGACAGTATTTAACAAAAACTCAGTTCTTCTCCATGACATTTACACATTTACACATTATACCAAAACAAAAACCCAGTTCTTCTGGCAGCATCCTGCAGTTAGCATCCCCTATTATACTTCTTCACTGGGTAAGGGGCAAGAAGAAATACATGGCACTCCATTGGAACTCTGAAAATTGGAAAAAATCAAACAGTTAAGTGATGACTACAGTTAAGAAATACAGGGCACTCCACTGGAACCCTCAAAGTTTAGGGATCATATACGTTATTTATAATAAGTTGAGGGAGTTTAGGGACCTTATATGAAATATAGGCTACAGTTTGCCATGTCAGCTAAATGGGTGGAAGTGAGTCAGCATCTATTACCGCCACGTCAGCTTCGCTCTAACCGGCAACTGGCTTGAGGGACCATTATGTTACAAATTTAAAGTTGGAGGATAGTTGTGTTACAAAACAAAAGTTAGGGACCATCATGGGAAGAGACCTAAGTTGAGGGACGTCCTGTGTAATTAACCCGCCGTTGGTAGTACTTACTGTTCAATTGTTGTTGTTCTCCTTTGGTTTTCTTTTTTTTCTTTATTTTCCTTCAGTACATTCGTTTACCTATTTATAAGCTTGATTTGTGGGAGCTTCGTTGGATGGATGCCATCACCAAGAGCTTCATCTGGTTTTGTTGACCTGGAAGGCAACCTACATCTTGAGTCACACCAGTTCATAGAATCATATGAATAGTCATGAACAACTAAGCTGAAATAATGATGAAAACCAAGATAAACATGATTGGTCTTCACAAATGATTAACAGTCTTGTTTGCACTCATCTCATGCTACAAACAAAAAGAGAAATTAAGCAAGCAACCAGCAAATGAAATATCTGTAGATGCCTCGGTGAATAAGATGCATCGAATTGAACATACATAGCAGCTGAATCTCAGATTACTTGTGTTATACAGAATTTTTTTTTTTCTCAGAGTAGTGCCATGAGTTTCTGAGAGAATCGATAGTTATTCTTGACATTGGAACATGCGAAGCCTCAGTGAATAAGATGCATCGAAGTGAACATAAATAGCAGCTGAATCTCAGATTACTTCTGTTATACAGAGTTTTGTCTCAGAATAGTGCCACAAGTTATAGAGAGATGATGGCTATTCTTGACATTGGAACATAAATATATTATTTCATACCCCTATGAGTGGCAAGAGCATCATAGCTAAGACATACAAAAGCATACCTGAAATACTTTCAAGACAAAGGTGTGTTTGGTCCAGATAGCCCTTCGACAATTTGCACTACTTCCTGGCATAGAACTTAATTCTATCATCAAAGATCAACTCATAAGAACACACACACAGACACACATGAATGGTGAAAAAAGGTCCAAGACAAGCCTGTTGCTGAGGCGACGTGTAAGCATGCGACACTAAGAAAATGGTAAAGAATAGTCAGAGATTAACGAGCTAACTTGCTTGAATAATGGCAGAAATCAAAATGATACCTAATTCACCAGAAACTGGGAGCACAAATGGACGGGGAAATTTTAAGGGAAGGGGCTAGAGTGATCTAGTCTCTTCAGCCAAAAGTCTAGTCCTTTTTTGCATCTATTTACAAAGAATGCCCGAGTCTATTTAGTCTTGTATGCCCTGTGAGGAACCAATCCTTTTTTTATTCTTTTCTACAAATTCACTGAAAAATGTTCCTGGACTAGAAGTTTCGCTGCTCTATTTCTTCAAATAATTAGCTTGCCAAGCCCTATAATGTGCTTGATTGATTTCATTTCAACAAACCTTTTTACAAGGCAGGGGCACACTTGTGTAATAAGTGGGAAAGAACTGAACAATAGCCAGAAGGCCAAGCAACAATAACTCCTTTACAGTTGGATGTTGCATCAGTACATTGATTAATCCTAATTTTTTATGTGCAATGGTTTTATATGTTGATGCAGAGTAGCTACAGAGAAAGAATGATAAATAAGCGATGGCTTCATGGTTGAGAACAGTGCCATTAAAATCCTTTTAATAGTTGAGCCAAAAAAAAGTCATACATTTACCACTGACATTTCGATAAAGCTAAATTGAAAATTTACATCACCTCTTCACTATGAAATACTAAGGCAAAGATGGAACCCAAAGCATTTCTCAGAACAATCCCTCCTGAAGCTCAGTAAAATCTGTTTTGACAATGCGCTTTGGCAGGGAAGAGTGGTAAAAATTAGACAAGAATTAGCAGTCACTTCACACACTATCTTAAGACTTTGAGCACCAAGAATTAACACCTAACAAGTGATCTCCACTCCTTTAAAGAACACAAAAGCTGATTTGTTCTTGGGCGCAAACAAAATTCTCTGATCATGTCCATTAAGCATTTTCCTGGTCTTACACTCCTAGAACAGAATGACTTGAAAGAATGTGCACCGGTTAACTATCTAGAAAAATTCCATGACTTAATCAGTCAATTTGATGGCTTTCTATGATTATTAGGGAGGTTGGTAATTATCTTATTTAAAAAGATTGTATTTTTGTAAGCATATAGTTCACTAGAATCAATGAATTCAGGCTGGTACATTCTGGACTCTAACTTCTCAAAAGTGGTAGGAGATTACTGCATAAGTTAGAAGCTGAGCAGCCAGATTTCCACTGAATCTAGCTTCAGAAGTTCTATTTAATGAAAAGAGAATGATCAAAAGTAAACACATAACCTTGTGATACTAACTTTAGATCATTTAGAACTGTAACAAAATACAAAGATAATCTCAATTAAGCACAATGTGAGCAGATGATAATCAAAAGGAAGAGCAATGCTATAATACCAGTGAGAACATGAGGGTAAGTGAACACCTCCAAAATCTTTGCTTGGTTGAATGAAGAATCAAAGAAAGTTGGAAAATCCAATGCCCCCCATGGCCCTCATTCTTCTAATGCTGTTGCTTCACTGATGCAGACTGGTAGACCTCCAAAACTTGAGGATGCTCTTCCTGAAACCTCATCACATATTTCTCAAAGAACTTCCTTTCATTCACAATAAATACTTGATAATTGAAGGCTTTATCACTAATCAAACCCTCAGATAACAAAACATTGCAAACTGAAGTCCTCGGCAAAAGCCTTCTCTCAAGGCTGAAGCCGAGAAGAAATGGCTTCCCAAGCACATACTCTGGCGTCCAATTCAACCTGTTCACAAAGAAGCTCATTTTTCTCTTGATCGTCTCCCCGGAAAACATCATAACCGCAGGCTGCTTCTTGAAAGCTGAAAGGATCTGGTCATCCGACAACCCGAAGCTCTTGAAAACCGTCACCTTTCCTTCCCAAGTAGCAACGCTCAACCAGGAGACGCACCGGAGCGCGACGGCGAACGCGTAGTCCGACACCCTGAAACCCAGGTCCCTGACCCTCTCGATCGATCTACGAAACTGATCGGTTGCGCAGAGAAGTATCCTCGTATGTACCTTTAAGAGTGTGTAGATCCTGTGCTCCGGCATGCCAAAGCCACGCAGGTTCTCAATATTGGGCGAAATCCTCTTCTCGACCCCGTAGTGAAGCAACCCTGGGGTGTGCTTCAAGGCGTTGATGACCTCCTTGTCTGTGTGGAGGATGCTCTTGAGGAAATCTAAGCATGGGATGATCCGCTTCTTCAAGCTCGCTTGCAAGACGTCGATGTCTTCGGACATGAGCTTCGGCATGTCGCTCCGAGAGAAGCCGGCGGAGAGAAAGAAGTCCATTTTGGGCTTCAGTGTTCGATCGGGGTGGTAGAGGAGGATTCGAGGGAACTTGGTGATTATCTTCGAGATCTGGTCCCTGGTGAAGCCATAGGAAGCGAAGAGGGCAAGGACGGCGTTGGGATCCCGTCCAGCATTGATCTTCTCACTCTTACTGTCGAGATTGCACTCGCGATTGAGCTTCTTTCCGGCAGCGAGGGCCTTCTCCGACGAGAGGCCGCAGGAGTTGATGAGGAAGGAGACGATGGAGGAGGGATCGATAGGGTTGGATTTGGCCGATGGTGTTGTTGGATTTCTAGGGTTTATGATTTGGACCTTCGTTGATAGATTTCTAGTTATCAATCGGAACATCGCCGGAGATTGAGGATTAGAGAAATTTCGAAGGGTTTTTGAGAGGTTTTGTTTGGGAAAACTGAATTCAGTTTTCAGTTTTCTGATCTCTGAAATCTATTTTTCAAATGTAAAAAATGAATTAAAGGTGTAAAAATAAAACTATTTAACTTTTTAAAAAAAAGGGAAAGATAAAAGATGAGGAACAAGAGGGGTTTAAGACAATGCGACCCCCTCTCTCCGCTACTCTTTGGACCACTCATTGATGTCCTGACTACCATGTTCAAAGAAGCCATTAGATCCAACATTTACAATGGGGTACAAGTAGGAAACAGGTCGGAGGACAACATCACCACACTTTACGGCGCTGATGATCTACCAGTCTTCTACACAGGTAACCTCCCCCAATTCCGAATCATGAAGCTCATCTTCTATCTCTTCGAAGGCTTGTCAAGCCTGAGAATCAACTTTCACAAGAGTGCGATAATCGCATTACAGGCACACAGACATACAACCCAGGGGATCGTGCAAATCATAAATTACCCGGTCACTAGCAGTTAGGATCAAATACCTGGGTGTCCAGATCACCAGTGACAGACCAAAGAAGGAGGATTGGTTGGACCTTATTTCGAAGATGAGGGAAAAACTGAGCACCTGGCAAGGTTGCTTCCTATCAATGGGTGGACGACTAACTTTAATTAATGTGGTGCTTACAAACATCCCTATACACTGGATGTCCATATACAAACTACATGAGTAGGTATTGGACCAAATTGAAAAGATAAGATGGGATTACCAACATGAGCTCACACGCGTACCACTTAATAAGCTTGTAACGCCTATGGCAACCGAAGGAACAAGGGGGATAGGGCATACATGACTTGCGACAGTTTAATGAGGCTGACCTGGGGAAATGGTGGTGGAGACTTCTTACGAAAGAAGCCGGCCTCTGTCAAAAAATTATCACTAGGGCTTATTTTAAAGGGGGTTTTCTGACATGCACAAGAAGACCCCATTACATGCGTCCTTCTTCTGGAGATGAATTTGTAGAGAAAAAGTAATAGCCCTCCATAATATCACCATCTGCCCAGGGAATGGAAAATCCATGAACTTATGGCTAGATAAATGGATTGAGGGACACTCTCCATGTGACTTGTTTCCTTCCCAACGAATGTTGATGACATAGAGGTCGATGTCAATCTGGAAGGCGTAGAAGTTAATACAGGGGGATTACCATTGCTCGAGCCAGGACTACTCATGATTGGTGTGACCGAGGAATACAAAATGTTGAGTCAACACCTAAGAGCCCTCCATGATCCAGGGATCTATCAACGGGCCTGGAGGCTAACCCCGACATCATCTTGGACAATCAAGGTTCTATATAAGCTCCATATCGATACTAGTACCTGGAGATTTGGCACTAAGTTTCTGGAAACGCCCATGCCCCGTTAAAATCAAACTCTTGGAAACCGAATTCTCATGTTAGACAACCTTCGCCAGAAGCGGGTATCCTACTATCTTTGTGACATTGAGGAAGAGACAGTCGTAGACCTCCTCATCAACTATCCATGCACACGTAGGGTGTGAGAACATTATGGGAGCCTCTTAATTTGATATACCAACACACTCTACCATCCAGGATATCAGGGACCTTACAAAAACTTCAATAGGGATTACTAAGACCTTGCGAAGAGGGTGAAAGCTTGTGATAATGGCAATCATCTGGACCTTATGAGGAGAAAGGAACTTATGATGTTTCCAAAATAAACGTGTTTTCTGGCAAATTATTCGTGATACTAACTTTCTCCTTCTATCCTGATTTGATGCAGTTCATCCGGCAAAGAAGCCAATGTTACAAGAGGCTTAGTCCCTAGGCAAAAGGAGTCAACACTTTGCACTGAACACCCCAAGGGATCTAGTGACAATGAAGCCCATGTGGCAGGATAGATATTGCTTGGGAGAAAGTTACAAGAAATCCATGTTTTTTTTATGGAACAGGACTTCTTAGAGCACTTCCACCGCGCGGGTGGAAGTCTTTGGCAATGTCTTGATTACGGCGTTGCGAATTAACACATCACCTGGCGCAATTTTCACCCGGACAAGGCGTGGGTCCCACGCTCGGTTAAGCGCCGCAACCTTTTGCGCTTACGGCGGTGGAGTGGGGCCCACGTTCTTTTAATGTTTTTTTAAATGCACATTGAACACTCATAATTTAAATTTCTCAACGGATATTTTCTTTTTTAATAATAAAGCCAACGGACATATCTTCAACGGTTAATTTTTTAAAAATAAAATAATAATAATTCAAAATTTTTTTTCCTATAAATATCCCATACCATTTCATAAACTTCCCACACATTCATATCAACAAAAAACTCATCTTACACCCTCATTCTCATTTTTTCTTTATATCCGAGAAACATATAGTTTTTTCGATGGCGTCTTCGGGTAGCTCGTGGTCCACCACCAAAGATATATTGTTATATGTCGATGTTGTGAAGTTGCTCATAATCCGGTGACGGGGAATGAGATGAAGAATGCAAAATTGTGGAACCTCATTCATGAAAGCTTCATATCGAATGCACCGAATTCTCCACGCACGGAAATGAGTCTTTCTAGTAGATGGAAAATGTTGAATAAATCACTAGGATATTGGAGGGATGCTTTGAAAAAGGCGTCGGAAAATTATCAAAGTGGCACCAATCTTGGGGATGAGGTATTTTACATTTTTTTTAAAATACTTTATTTTTTTTTAATTGTAACTTCATTTTTTTTATTTTATATACTAACTTAATTTATTTATTTGTATTAGCAAATTCAAGCACAACGTTGGTACAATGCTACGGCAAAGAAGGAATTCGCGCATTTTCAATGTTGGGAAGTTGTTAAGAGCTATCCAAGATTCATGATTATCCGGGACTCTCAGTTTGAACATGTACACCGACTGAATGGGCGCCAACATCCCAAGAGCCGACAACATTTAATTCCCCTAGTGATGAGGGGACACCAACTGATGCTGCTACAACATCACCACCAATGCGTAGGGAGGCGTCCTGTCCGTGGGTGGCTAGGCCCGGCGGGAAGAAAGAAGTCAAAGCAAGCCTCCAGGTTCATATAATCAGGACCACGGCTAAGTATCTTGAGGAATTAGCCTACGGGTAAACTCAATCTTGAAAGAAATAAAGAAAAGATCGTTCGAAGATATAGATTTGAGACACTCAAAAGGACAAAGAATCTGGTCCAACTACAACAAGATCTAAGGGATCGAGAGGTTATGGCCATGGATTGCTCGGCATTTTCTCCTGATAGGAAAGAGTTTTGGAAAGCGGAACGTATGGAAATTATGAGGAGAAGAAGACTTTTTAATGAAGCCACCCCTAGTAACACGACTGAAGGCACCCCTAGCAATGTGGATGAAGATCATACATCTACAAATTGGTTTGATTAGTAGATGTCCTCCTACTTGCTTGGATTATCTTGTTTAATTAATGTACTTTATTTAAATTTTAATTAATGTATTTTTTTTTATTTTAATTAATGTACTTGCTTTGTTTTAATTAAGTTTATTACAAATAAAAACTAACGTTTAACCAACTAAAAATATAAAAAATTATTTATAAATAGTAATTGCCTGAGCAATTGAGGGGGAGTGGTGTAAGTTTTTTTTTGGATGGGTGAATTGCCATGGCAATTCTTGCCCGGGCAAGAATTGCCCGGGCAATTGAGGGGGAGGGGTGTAAGTGCTCTTATGTAACACCTATCAACTACCGTAACATTTATGGTTTATCCTGCATTTAAAAAAAAAATGGGAAAGAGAAAATAAGTAAATATTGATTAAATTAAGAAAACTTAGAAATCTAACTGGAAATTAAGAGTAAAGAAATATCATCAATACGTGCATCTTTTTTCACAAAGAGACAAGCCTAATCATATAATTAGATGTTAATTAAACAAATACTTACAAGTCTCCACCCAAATAAAAGAAAAAATGAACAAGGTGCACTCCAGTCATTGCAAACATGCATGTCATGTTCTTACAACAATAAGACATGCATTTTAAAATAATGTATTATTCATCCAATAAGAATAAAAAAAAAACACCAACTCCAATTGGTGTGTATGGAAGCATCACCAGCTGCAGCCTGCACTAGACTAACAATTCTACAGTGACCTGAGAGAGATTGCATGGTAATACTTGCAGAGCATAGTTCAGAGGATGATCAATCACTTCATCTCAAGCTTAGAAATTTGCCAAATGCCTTAACTTCAAGAATGGAATCAAAGATGCAACAAGAACTTCCCAGTGTCTCTGAGTTTCTCAATAGAGATTGTGAAGTACTGTTCAATTGCTATTGTTTTCCTTGGGTTTTCTTTTTTTCTTTATTTTCCTCCAGTACATTTGTTTACCTGTTTATAAGCTTGATTTGTGGGAGCTTCATTAGATGGATGCCATCACCAACAGCTTCATCTGGTTTTGTTGATCTGGAAGGCAACCTACATCTTGAGTCACACCAGTTCATAGAATCATATGAATAGTCATGAACAACCAAGCAGAAATAATGACGAAAACCAAGATAAACATGATTGGTCTTCACAAATGATTAACAGTCTTGTTTTCACTCAACTCATGCTACAATCAAAATGAGAAATTAAGCAAGCAACCAACAAATGAAATATATGTAGATGCCTCAGTGAATAAGATGCATCGAATTGAACATACATAGCAGCTGAATCTCAGTTTACTTCTGTTATACAGAGTTTTTTTCCTCATAATAGTGCCATGAGTTACTGAGAGAATTGATGGTTATTCTTGACATTGGAACACACGAAACCTCAGTGAATAAGATGCATCGAAGTGAACTTCTGTTATACAAAGTTTTGTCTCAGAATAGTGCCACAAGTTATTGAGAGATGATAGCTATTCTTGACATTGGAACATAAATATATTATTTCATACCCCTATGAGTGGCAAGAGCATCATAGCTAAGACATACAAAAGCATACCTGAAATACTTTCAAGACAAAGATGTGTTTGGTCCAGATAGCCCTTTGACAATTTGCACTACTTCCTGGAATAGAACTTAATTCTATCATCAAAGATCAACTCATACAGAACACACACACATACACACATGAATGGTGAAAAAAGGTCCAAAACAAGCCTGTAGCTGAGGTGACATGTAAGCATGCGATACTAAGCAAATGGTAAAGAATAGTCAGAGATTAAAGAGCTAACTTGCTTGAATAATGGCAGAAATCAAAATGATACCTAATTCTCCAGAAACTGGGAGCACAAAAAGACATGGCAATTTTAAGGGAAGGGGCTAGAGTGATCTAGTCTCTTCAACCAAAAGTCTAGTCCTTTTTTGCATCTATTTACAAAGAACGCCTGAGTCTATTTAGTCTTGTATGCCCTGTGAGGAACCAATCCTTTTTTTATTCTTTTCTACAAATTCGCTGAAAAATGTTCCTGGACTAGAAGTTTCGCTGCTCTATTTCTTCAAATAATTAGCTTGCCAAGCCCTATAATGTGCTTGATTGATTTCATTTCAACAAACTTTTTTACAAGAAAGGGGCACACTTGTGTAATAAGTGGGAAAGAACTGAACAATTGCCAGAAGGCCAAGCAACAATTACCCCTTTACAGTTGGATGTAGCATCAGTACATTGATTAATCGTAATTTTTTATGTGCGATGATTTTATATGTTGATGCAGAGTAGCTACAGAGAAAGAATGATAAATAAGCTATGGCTTCATGGTTGAGAACAGTGCCATTAAAATCCTTTTAATAGTTTAGCCAAAAAAAGTCATACATTTACCACTGACATTTCGATAAAGCTAAATTGAAAATTTACATCACCTCTTCACAATAAAATACTAAGGCAAAGATGGAACCCAAAGCATTTCTCAGAACAATCCCTCCTGAAGCTCAGTAAAATCAGTTTTGACAATGCGCTTTGGCAGGGAAGAGTGGTAAAAATTAGACAAGAATTAGCAGTCACTTCACACACTATCTTAAGACTTTGAGCACCAAGAATTAACACCTAACAAGTGATCTCCACTCCTTTAAAGCACGCAAAAGCTGATTTGTTCTTGGGCGCAAACAAAATTCTCTGATCATGTCCATTAAGCATTTTCCTGGTCTTACACTCCTAGAACAGAATGACTTGAAAGAATGTGCACCGGTTAACTATCTAGAAAAATTCCATGACTTAATCAGTCAATTTGATGGCTTTCTATGATTATTAGGGAGGTTGGTAATTATCTTATTTAAAAAGATTGTATTTTTGAAAGCAAAGAGTTCACTAGAATCAACCAATTCAGGCTGGTACATTCTGGACTCTAACATCTCAAAAGTGGTAGGAGATTACTGCATAAGTTAGAAGCTGCGCAGCCAGATTTCCACTGAATCTAGCTTCAGAAGTTCTATTTAATGAACAAGAGAATGATCAAAAGTAAACACATAACCATGTGATACTAACTTTAGATCATTTAGAACTGTAACAAACAAAGATAATCTCAATTAAGCACAATGTGAGCAGATGATAATCAAAAGGAAGAGCAATGCTATAATACCAGTGAGAACATGAGGGTAAGTGAACACCTCCAAAATCTTTGCTTGGTTGAATGAAGTATCAAAGAAAGTTGGAAAAATCCAATGTCCCCATGGCCCTCATTCTTCTAATGCTGTTGCTTCACTGATGCAGACTGGTAGACCTCCAAAACTTGAGGATGCTCCTCCTGAAACCTCATCACATATTTCTCAAAGAACTTCCTTTCATTCACAATAAATACTTGATAATTGAAGGCTTTATCACTAATCAAACCCTCAGATAACAAAACATTGCAAACCGAAGTCCTCGGCAAAAGCCTTCTCTCAAGGCTGAAGCCGAGAAGAAATGGCTTCCCAAGCACATACTCTGGCGTCCAATTCAACCTGTTCACAAAGAAGCTCATTTTTCTCTTGATCGTCTCCCCGGAAAACATCATAACCGCAGGCTGTTTCTTGAAAGCTGAAAGGATCTGGTCATCCGACAACCCGAAGCTCTTGAAAACCGTCACCTTTCCTTCCCAAGTAGCAACGCTCAACCAGGCGACGCACTGGAGCGCGACGGCGAACGCGTAGTCAGACACCCTGAAACCCAGGTCCCTGACCCTCTCGATCGATCTACGAAACTGATCGGTTTTGCAGAGAAGTATCCTCGTATGTACCTTTAAGAGTGTGTAGATCCTGTGCTCCGGCATGCCAAAGCCACGCAGGTTCTCAATATTGGGCGAAATCCTCTTCTCGACCCCGTAGTGAAGCAACCCTGGGGTGTGCTTCAAGACGTTGATGACCTCCTTGTCTGTGTGGAGGATGCTCTTGAGGAAATCGAAGCATGGGATGATCCGCTTCTTCAAGCTCGCTTGCAAGACGTCGATGTCTTCGGACATGAGCTTCGGCATGTCGCTCCGAGTGAAGCCGGCGGCGAGAAAGAAGTCCATTTTGGGCTTCAGTGTTCGATCGGGGTGGCAGAGGAGGATTCGAGGGCACTTGGTGATTATCTTCGAGATCTGGTCCCTGGTGAAGCCATAGGAAGCGAAGAAGGCAAGGACGGCGTTGGGATCACGTCTAGCGTTGATCTTCTCACTCTTACTGCCGAGATTGCGCTCGCGGTTGAGCTTCTTCCCGGCAGCGAGGGCCTTCTCTGACGAGAGGCCGCAGGAGTTGATGAGGTAGGAGACGATGGAGGAGCGGTCGATAGGGTTGGATTTGGCCGATGGTGTTGTTGGATTTCTAGGGTTTATGATTTGGAACTTCGTTGATAGATTTCTAGTTATCAATCGGAACATCGCCGGAGATTGGGGATTAGAGAAAGTTCGAAGGGTTTTAGAGAGGTTTTCTATGGGAAAATTGTTTTCAGTTTTCAGTTTTCAGTTTTCTGTTCTCTGAAATGTATTTTTCAAATGTTAAAAAGAAAAATTAAAGGTGTAAAAATAAAACTATTTAAATTTTTAAAAATAAAGGGGAAGAGAAAATAGACTGCATTTATCTCAAGTTACTTAATTTAAGAAGCATTACATAATTATAACCGTCTGGCCACAATGCCGGCGGTTACGATTGTGCTTGGAAGCACCCCTCTCCCTCAACCTGTGCTGTCCCCCTCCCCTAGATCCGAGTGTTCTGTGGTCTCCCCCGTATCCTCCAGTCCTGGGTCATCCTCCCCTCTGCAATTCCTTGTGCAAGACTCCGCTTGATTATTGATTCTATCTGCAGCAGCTTTTGTTTTTTGGTCGTTGTGCAGTATCGAACCAAGATAACATAAGAAAGTCTATCCCACAGATAATTCTGGAAAAAACGCGACGTTTTCCACAGAAACATCTCTGGTTCCTTTCACGCCAAATGATCCAAGTAATTGCCATAATCATCAGCTGCCATCTTGCTTTGGCTTCCTTACGAAGCTAAATCCCCATATTGCCACCCCCCTAGCTCCATAGGTCTTGTATGTTACGAGGGGTCGAATTGAGCCCAAAAAGCGGGCAATAGTGCCCCCAAACTTTTTGCGCTTTCGGGCACATGATGATAGGTGCTTAGTCGATTCCGTCTGTCCAAGCAAAGGTAACATGTGTGTTATTTCCCCTCTACCCTCCCTTGATGAGATTATCAAGCGTAAGCAGTTTGTTGTCCTAAGCCAACCATGCGAAGAGCTTGACCTTTGTGGGGCAAGAAACTTGAGAAATATCCTTAATCGGAGAGTGGAGGTCGCCATCGACCAGAAAGGTGTAGAGGGTCTTTACAAAGAAATCTGTCCCCAACTACCAGTGTCTCTCGTCATCCCTCTCATCCATAATCGAGCTTAGATTGTTCGTGTTGCTAGCTAGAGCTCTGGTCTCCTCCAAAGATAAGTTCCCCTCTCTCAATAGCGGCACTTGGTTTTGCCAATGATACCTTGCTTGTTGTACCGAGATTGCCGGGTCACGTATCAGTTGTTTCAAAGTGTCAAGTGTTGCGATGGAAGCGCTTCTATTGAGCCATTTGTCATGCCAGAAGTTGATGGCGTCCCCTTCCCGGCTCTAGCTTGAATCCTCGATTCAATTACCTTCCACTGCGACATTATCCCTCGCCAGCAGTAAGAAGTTCTACCTTATGATTTCACGTGTGGGTTGGCGTAGGAGTTCCGAAAGTATATATGAATGCTTGATCACCTGGAGACATATCCCTGCCGTGCCGTTTAAGATACGCCACCACCATTTGCCAAGCATGGCAGTATTGAAGGTGCGTAAGTCAATGATTCCCCAACCCCCCTGCTCCTTGGGTCTATAGAGCCGTTTCCAATTGTCCAGCCTATAGGAGCTCTTCTGCATATCCGGTCCTTGCCATAAGAAGTCGCGTCAAAGAGTGTCGATTCGATGGGTACCCATTCAAGGAATTTGTAGATTACTAGCCAGTAGTTGGGAATGGACGATAATATTGAGTTGATCATGGTGACCCCCCCCCCAACCCATCGATAACAGTTGCCCCTGCCATGTACCAATCCTGCATTTGATTTTGAGGATGAGCCTTTCCCAGTCTTCCTTCCTTGGCTTTGCCCCAGAAATCGGCACTCCCAGATATGTTATAGGCAGCTTCTCTGTTTTGCAGTTTAAGATGCCTGTGAGTGTCTCTAGAAGGTAATAAGTGGTGTTGATAGGTACTAGCATGGCTTTGTGGCAATTTATGCTCAGCCCGGAGAGCCCTTCAAATAAATAGAATATTAGTTTGAGGATCTGCATGTATTCAATCGCCCCAGAGCATAGTACTAGGAGATCATCCGCATATTGTAGTGATGTTATTTTCTCCCCCCGGTTCCCACAACGGATGCCTTGGAAAATGTTGTCTATGTTGGCTTTAGTTAGCATTGCATGGAGAACGTCTGCGGCTATGACAAATAGGAGGGGTGAGTCGGGTCTCCCTGTCGCAAACCTTTCTTATGTCTCACATATCCCTACAGTATCTCGTTGATGAGGATCCTGGACTTCGCTGTTTGGAAGATCATTTGGATCCATGATATCCATCTCGGGCCGAAACCTCTTACCCGGAGTACATCCAACAGGAACTCCCAATCTTCTGTGTCGAAGAGCTTTTTCGAAATCCACCTTCAAAAGTATCCTTCCTTGTCTACTCCTTCTCATGAGATTGATGAGTTCCACTGCTGCAATTATATTGTCCTGAATGCTTCTTCCCATTATGAAGGTCGTCTGTGTTTCATCGATCAGTTCATGCATCAGTGGTTGCAGTCTATTAGCAAGGACCTTCATGATAATTTTCATGGAGCATTTGATCAAGTTGATTGGACAGTAATCCTTGATCTCCTGTGGGGACTCGATTTTCGGGATCAGGACAATATGGGCCCAGTTGAGTCGTTCCAGCTGTGCTTCTCCCCTGTATAACTCATCAAATAGCTTCATAAGGTCCCCTTGAATGAAGTCCCATCCTTGCTGGTAAATATTCATTGGGAACCCGTCTGGACCCGGGGCTTTCTCTGGGTTGAGCTCCTTAATGGCATGCCATACTTCCTCTGGTGTGAATGGCTCCTCCAGATGGTCCATGTTGACATGGGGTTGTTCAGAGAGAAGTTGATCCCAATTGGTGTTGAACCTGGTTTCTCTTGTGCTGCCCAATAATGCTCTAAAGTGGGAGCCGAATGCACCAATGATTTGTTCGGTGCTAGTAAGGGTGGATCTATGATACTCTAGCTGATGAATCCAATTTCTGCATTTGCGTTGATTCGCAGTTGCATGGAAGAATTTTGTGTTATTGTCATCCTCCCTTAGCCAAGTGATCCTTGACCCTTGTCTCCACTGTTCTTCCTCTCTCCGGATGATGTCTTCATAACTCCTTTGATGAATGAGGAACTCCTCAGCTTCACTCATTTCAAGATCTTGTGCTTCTTGGAGGACATCTAGAGCCTCTATTTTTCCCAACAACTCCTTTTTTTGTATCTCCAGCCTCCTATAGGTTTCCTTGTTCCATAATCTTAATCTTTTTCGGATGAGGGTAAGTTTTTTGTCCACTAGGAAGGCCCCATTCTCGGTATAATTGTTTCCCTCCCACCACTGCTTTATCATCCCCCAAAAGCCTTCATGTTTGCTCCATGCTCGATTGAATCTGAAGATAGCATTAGGGCAGTCGAAGTTACCGCATTCAAGGCAGAGGGGTGTGTGGTCTAAGCTGACCTTGGGTAATGCAGATTACCAGATACGCAGGAATTTGTATACCCAATCTCCCGACAATATCAAGAACCAGTTGCACCAATGATGGTACCTCCCTACCGTTGGTCCAGGTGTATTGGCGCACGTGCAGTAGTGGGTCAAATAGCTGAAGTGTCTTAATGGCCTGCTCAAACAGTTCCATGTCCCATCTGGCGACCCCTTGATTACGTTCTCTGCTCCCACGAGTGAAGTTGAAGTCACCACCGATTATCCAAGGGCCATCCCACCATTGTCTGATATCGGCCATTTCCTCCCAAAAGGTAATCTTCCGAGCTCGTTCACATGGCCCATACACAATAGTGAGCATCCATTGCTATGCATCCTTGGTGTTTTCAAGGATCACAGTGATGGAGAAGTTGTCTGTGAAGGTGCTTATTGCTCTCAGGTTGCAGCTGTTCCACCCAATGCAGCACCCACCCTTAGTGTTCTCAGTGGGAAGAACAAGACTGTTGTTATAGAGCTTTCCCCCCAATGATCTCCAGGTTTAATCATCCATAACAGCTAGCTTAGTCTCTTACAGGCAGAAGACGTCCGTATTCTGGCTGTGTAGGAAGTCACGCACAAGATAGCTCTTCTTCCGCTTCCCTAATCCTCTGACATTCCATGAGAGGATTTTCATCATATGGCTATCGGGTTGCTCGGAGTAGGGGTCTCCGGAGGCCTGTTGGACTCAGGTGGTGCCTCTCTGGGCCTTAGAGGACTCCATGTTCCTCATGTGTGCTATATATTCTGCTTGCTCTTCTTCATTTTGACCAATCGCTACTCCCATCATAAGGGCCTTTGATACCATGTCTTTATTCGGCCAATCAACAAGGGTGAGGGGGATGTTGATTAGTTCAGCTTCATTAAGCTCCACATTAGTTGACTTCTTTCTTTTGCTCTGTCTTGGGCCTCTATGGATTTGTGTGTCGGGCGCCGTGGATCAACTTGCACCTTTCTTGGCCTTCCCTTGGTTTTGGGGGGGTTCCTACCAACCGCTTTGATTGTTTGTGTCGGATTTGGGAGTAGAGTGGTGGTATGGTCATTTCCCTCTTTTTCTTGATCTTCTTTATCTTTGTAATAATCCCATACCTCGTCAGTGACCAAGTTCAAGGATCCTCTAATGCTTCTAAGTTTTAACTTACTCCAGTCAATGTTGTGGCCCTCGCCCATGATGGGTCTAGTTATGAGTGAGGCATGTTGATTGATGTTTTGGGTTAGTGGTGTAGCTGAGAGTGAGTGTAAATTGGTCTCGCTATTCTAAGGCCTTGGGTCGGATCCATCACCGACTGCTCATTGGCCTTAGTGGGCCCTAATGGGCCTGACAACTCTTCTCTAGCCCACACCCCATTCTTTGTTCCTTCTCTACCAGGCCCTTGGTTCCCACTTGCGCCAGTTGTAGGAGGATGAGTGGCTGGTGACTTCACATCAGCTCCCACCTGCATGTTTTGGGTTGAGCACCAGTCCGTGACCCCTCAAGATGACCAAGGACCCTATGATTGAGGGCGGTCCACGTGGCACCCACCACCTCATCTTCATATCCTCTAAGTGAAAAAGACCATGCATCCTTGATCGTAACATCCTGAGTTGCTGACTCAGCGGGAGCCAACGTTTCCTCGATCGAAACGTGTCCCACTTGTCGAACCTCCGTACCCCCCATTGCCGGCGGCGGCAGCAGAGCCTTGCCCCTGTACTGGAGACCTCGAAGACCCCATCCGAGGTTCCACAGCGTCCACCGGTCCCTCAAGAACAACGGACCAGTTCCTGTGGAGTTCCTCTATACCCCCGGCAGGCGACCATCCTCATGGATGATTATTCCGATCGGCAGCCGGCTTCCTCCCCTCTTCGAAGGGTGTTAAGCCTCCCTTGCCGGCGCTTTCCCTTTCTCCTCGCGTGTCCAGGGAGTTTTTCCAACCCTTTTGTATGGTCCCGGAACCTCCTCTCCCTGTATCGTCAACTCCGTAGGTGGTGGCGGAGCTTCGCCACTCCCCAGCCGTTTCTTCTTGCTCCAAGGCAGTGCAGCCTGGACCGCTTCCATCTCTATAGTAATCTTATGCTTCCGAGTGCCAATACTTGCCCTGATAATGGTTGGGAGCTCCCTTCCTCGCTGGACCCAGATCGCAACCTTGACATCGTCGACGAACTCAGTGGTATGCTCATCAACAAAGATGAGCTCGCCAACCAGTTTGATCAACCAGGCGATTGTGTCAAGGTGTCTGCAGAACAGGTGGACATCCTTGAGCAATGCCCAACGCTTCTCCTCGTCGGCTTTCTCCTTCACCCTCATGTCCAGCGTCCATTGTTCAAAGGTCAGTGAGAACCGAGGAAGGTGCATGACCCTTTTCTTCTCCAGCCCCGTGCCTTCTTCGGGGATGGGCATTCCACTAGGAACCGACCATCCCTGAATGTTTGGGAAGGCCATTCCCATTTATCATCGGTTGTCGTCCGCAACGCCACCGAGAGTGAGTTTCGATTGACAGGCATGCCCTCTTGTAGTGAGACCACTGTGGCAATGGTGTATTGCTTGCGCTGTTTTTTGTCGCGCGTCATCTCGCTATTGAGCGATAGGGAGATCTTGTAGGTGTTGGAGGCTTTCCCCTTCGTCTGTGGTGTATGTTTCTGCTCTTCCCATCGCCGGACCTCCGGTCTCCCCATACTCTTTTTCTGTTCCTTTTTACGCCCCCCCTATGCCACGACAGCTTCATATTGTCTTCCCAGATCCTTCTTCGTTGCCATGCATTTTGACGCCTTGTGTCCGACGCCACCACATCTCCGGCAAGTGACATCTCGGCGGCAGTCATCCGCGCGGTGGCCAGGGCGGAGGCATTGGCCACACATTTGTATAGGACCCGCATGTGTGTATAGCGTGAGTGGAGACCACTGTGAGAAGTTGCCAACCTCTACTGGAGGTTTCCTCCTTGGCTCTTGCTCAGTCATTTTTCTGCTTCTCTTGGACTGGACCTTGGTCCATCCCCTCTTGTCTGGTCCCTCTTCCCGTTGATGGTAAGGGGTTGTGTGTGCGCCGTTTGTGTAGCCAGCCTCCATTTCGCCACGGACCGCTTCAGCGTACGTGAGGTTGTCCCTACGAGGGCTCCCTGACCCGCGATGCTTTCCCCCCTATCTCTATGTTGAGGGTTGGTAGGGGGGTTGCTGCCCTGTCCCGCTGGGATGGATTTGCGCTTCCATCCTATATGTTAAGAGTACAAAGCCAGTAGCTTACTCCCTTTTTTTTGCCTAAGAGTTTTATTTGTCTTGGCACTACTTCATTCTAACTTGAGTTATTGATTAGATGCATCCCTGAATTGTATCAGTTTGGGATTATATTTCTGATTTCATATTTACATTAGAATGTTGTTTATTAGTTTCTTATGGTTTTGTTTCTCATGATTTTTTAGGTTAATCTGGATGCAAAAAATTTGAAGGGGAAGTCATGTACTTGTTATTATGACTTGGCTACCATTTTCGGTAATGACATCACAACAAGAGATCTAGCTATCACGAGAAATGACTTTATACAAATGAATGAAGACGAAATCAACAACCCGGTGGGAGTCGGTCTAGGGAATGAAGATGAGTTGGAGGAAGCACACCCTACTCACTCAAGCACAACCAACACGCCCAATGAAGCCGCACAAGGGAGAGGCCCAAGAGCCAAACGTAAGCGTGGGAAACCTATGGATGATGTCGCTTCTAAAATATGGAAAACTCAAACTTTTATGTGAATCTTCCTCATTGGTGAAATATGTGAACATGCTTTTTATTGGGTTGTTTCAAATTTCTGTTTGAAATCTATGTATTTTGTTTTTTGTATTTTGTTTGATTGGTGTTTCAAATTTATGTTTGTAATCTATGATTTATATATATATATACAAAATTTTTTGTGTAAAGGTTAAATAGCATTTAAGTAGTTACCAAAAATAGGTAAATATGTTTTTTTTTATGGAGAAAATAAAAAATTTTCCATGGAAAATGTTACTTTTTTGGGGGGAAAATTGATGCAGTTAAACAACAAATTTGACATTTTCTATGAAAAATAAGAGTAATCAAATAGCAAAACAAGAATTTCCCATAAAAAATGTAGCTGAAAAATACTGAACAACCACTTTCATGTTTTCCAAGGAAAACTTTTTCATGGAAAAATTTTCTTTTTCACCTATTTTCCATCTTGTAATCAAACACAACCTTAAATTGAGAAAACTAAGAAATCTAACCGGAAATTAAGAGTAAAGAAACATCATCAATACGTGCATCTTTTTTTAACAAATTAAGAGACTAGCCTAATCATATAATTAGATGTTAATTAAACAAATACTTACAAGTCTCCACCCAAATAAAAGAAAAAATGAAGATGAACTCCCAGAGCCATGGGAAACATGCATGCCATGTTGTTACAACAACAAGACATTTTAAAATAATGTATTATTCATCCACTAAGAATCAAACAATAAAAAAAAACCAACTCCAACATCACCCTTGGTCTTAAATCAAACAACAAAACAAGAGGGACTTGCTACTAAGGAAAACAGGGGACATGCTGCCACGTCTTCATAGTCCTGTGATGTTATAAATAGGCATTCCATTCAGTCCTCAATGCTCCAAGAACATAGGAAAACTTGTTAAGTTTTAAGAGTACATATGGCTGTCTTGCTAGCTTTCCTTGTGATCCTATGCTTTTGTGTTCCTTTGGAAGCTCAACTTCAAGTTGGTTTCTATAATGATAAATGCCTCCTTGCTGAATCCATAGTCAAGGATGAAGTTATGAAAGCTCTTAGGAGTGACTCTGGCTTGGCTGCTGGCCTTGTTAGATTGCATTTCCATGATGCATTTGTTAGGGTATTAATTAAATATATATATAGAGAGAGAGTTTTGGCCATTAATCTTCATGTAGTACATTCTTTACTGATAACTTTTTCATATAATTGTATTGCAGGGAGCTGATGCATCTGTACTCATTGATTCAACAAGCAACAACACAGCAGAAAAAGATGCTCCGCCGAACAATCCTAGTCTCCGAGGATTCGAGGTCATCGATAGCGCGAAAAACCGGCTCGAGATCGCATGCAAAGGCAAAGTCTCATGTGCTGATATCCTTGCATTTGCTGCAAGGGACAGTGTTCTATTTGTATGATTTCTTCAACTCTATCAACTTGTTAATTATTCTGGAGTTATCTGAGAGATCTCTGAATTAAAAATCAAGTCGATCTTTAATTGTATGCAGAGCTTGGGAATATCATATGCTGTGCCATCAGGTAGAAGAGATGGAAGGGTCTCAATGGCTTCCGAGGCATTGTCCAACCTACCTCCTCCTTCATTTAATCTTACTCAACT
The DNA here is from genome assembly GCA_026586065.1 of Dioscorea zingiberensis. Lineage (NCBI taxonomy): Eukaryota > Viridiplantae > Streptophyta > Magnoliopsida > Dioscoreales > Dioscoreaceae > Dioscorea > Dioscorea zingiberensis. The sequence goes on along the minus strand of CM048820.1, from coordinate 63,695,339 downwards.
TACACAAATCTTTAACAGCAATGGTTTTTCACAAGAAGAAATGATCATTCTATCAGGTATATATATATATTTCCTTTAGAATATTCCATGGGAAAATATTTTGGAAAAAAATTTTACAGTCCAAAATTCCTGTGGAATATATAGATTCCAGGGGAAACTTATCCCTCTCTTTCTCTAATTCCTCCTCCTCCTTTTATTTCTAGTATTATTATTATTATTATTATTATTATTATTATTATAAGTAGATTTACATATATATACCCACAAAAGTTTATAATTGCATATATATACTTAACAAATTTAGTGAAAACAACTATTATACCCACACCATGTTCAAGTCCCCAAATCTGTACGCACACGGTGAGGGATTAAGGGTGCTCATCACCTAAAACCACACACCTTGACATGCCCTCTAGGGATGTCTTTATGGCCTACGTCAAAAAAAAGAAAAAAGAAATACCCACACAAAACATCAATATTTTCATCATGTTTCATAAACTATATATAAACAACTAGCATAAAAATTAGCAAACATGAGGGTAAAATGATCATTTTAACAAAATAAATAAATCTTTTGATAGTTAATTATAGGTGTATATATATATATATATAAATATTTGTACTTTTAAAAATATATATATATGATTTATTATGGGGTATATATATATATATTCAATTATATATTTTTGTGAGATATATATAAAAATCTCTCTATTAATAACTATAAGAATATCCCTGATCTATATATATTACTAAGCAAGAGTACTTTCATTTTTTTTAGAATTTTAGATTTTTTTTAATTTAAAAATCATAACAATTATTTGGAACAATATGTTTTAAAACTAGTGGTCATGTTTTGGTAGTTGTTAATTAATACAAGTTATGATTATCATGTATAACTATTGTTTTTATGAAAGTGATTAGCAACACGAGTGGTATTTATTATTATATTTATATAACTATTATTTCTATAGAAAATCTTGAACAATACAAGGGTCATTTGCTAATCATAATAACTATAAAAAATGTTTATTGTAATTATCTAAATAATCATTTCATAAAAAAATAAAAAAAATAAAAATCTATAAGATTTGAATTCACTTCTTATAATTAATAATAAAAAATTCTATGTAATATATTATTTTGCTTCCAAAGATTTGACCTTATTTTCCTTGATCAGGAGCACACACAATTGGGCGATCCCACTGCAGTTCATTCACAAACAGGCTCTACAACTTCAACTCAACAGTAAGCCAAGACCCAAGCTTAGATCCAACATATGCTGAGCAACTGAAGAAACAATGCCCAAATGGGAGCACTAATACCAGCCTTGTTGTGCCAATGGATCCAAAAACACCTACCATCTTTGACACTAACTACTACAAGCTCATCTTGGCCAACCGTGGGTTATTCACATCAGACCAAACCCTAATTTCAACTCCAGAGGCTAAGAAACTAGTGCAAGTGAATGCATATGTTCCGTTGTTGTTCCCGTTGAAGTTCAGGGATGCATTTGTGAAGATGGGAAAGATGGGAGTTCTTACTGGGGATGAAGGAGAGATCCGCACCAATTGCAGGGTTATCAACTGAGATGAACTGATCTATAAATAAGATTGCATTGGAATTGGGTTTGTCATTGAGAGCAAGTTGATTTATTATATATGTTCTTTTCCGGTTGTTATTGTTGATGTTTCTGTACTGTAATAAGTGGTTGAGGAAATTCTTTTGTATGTTTCAATTCAGAATTTTTTAATAATTATTATTTTTGTCTTTTATAGAGATGGATAAATTATTTTGATTGAGCCACAGGTAGTGGGTTGGGATTAAGAGGTTTATATTGATGTGGAAGGTAATAAACAAAAATAGAATTAAAATTACAAAACCAAAGGGATATATATATATATATATATATATATATATATATGGGAGTGTTTGTATAAGGCGGTCGAGCCGTTGTTATTTAAGGTCGCCTCGTTTGGTACTTTATACAATATTTTAAGGATTTTCAACCGTATGGATGGAAAGAACATCGAAAAATAAGCTACATGTCAATTGTCATACAATTTGGGAACTTGTAGGGTCTTCATCTTAACGGGTGAAAATTTATAGAAATCTTACCGATTTAGAATTTCACCCTTTAAGATGAAGACCCTACAAGTTTTCAAATTGTATGAAAATTTACATACTAGCTTATTTTTCGATGTTTTTTCCATCCATACAATTGGATTTTCTTAAAACACTGTGCAAGTGGGCTAAAATGGGACAACCGCACTTGCACAGTGTTACGGCCGGCCGCACTATAACACGATCCATATATGTATATTGTTGATGCCAAAATTTGTCATTCTCGAGGATTAGGACGGATCACGATCAACGGATGAGAAAAAATGTGATTCGACTGGTGTTTGGGAAAAGATCATATGTTGTTGATGTTTTCTTCTTAACGGATCTTTATCGCTTCCTAGGGGTCAGACCTCCATCGCTCCTCGTTGGGAATGGGATCTGCATAGAGAGAGAGAGAGAGAGACTGAACGCTCGTGCCCCAGAGTAGCCTCCAACGCTCAAGTCAGAAGGGAAGGGCAAAGTGGATGAGAAAACATAGAGGGTTCAAAAAAAGAGAGTAGATTGAACACTAGATGTTGGATTTTAGATCCCCTTTGTCATCATCTCCTCCCAACCCTACTATAGTTAGGGGGAAGGAATTACCTATCAGTAGTGCCCCCACTTACGACATTTTCAAGAATGCCGAGCATTGATCTTGACCATTACCATGACGCCCACGATTAGGCCACGTATCACTTGATTATTTTCTCTAATATATATATATATATATATATATATATATATATATATATATGGGAGTATTTGTATAAAGCCGGCCAGAACACTGTTCATTTAAGGTCGCCTCCCATTTGGCCACTTATACAGTGTTTTAAGGATTTACAACCTTTATGGATGGAAAGAATATCGAAAAATAAGCTAACATGTCAATTTTCATACAATTTGGAAACTTGTAGGGTCTTCATCTTACCATGTGAAAATTTATAGAAATCTTACCGGTTTAGAATTTCATCCTTTAAGATGAAGACTCTACAAGTTCCCAAATTGTATGAAAATTGATATGCTAGCTTATTTTTTGATGTTCTTTCCATCCATACAGTTGGATTTTCTTAAAATACTATGCAAGTGGGCTTAAAATGGGGCGACCGCACTTGCACAGTGTTACGGCCGGCCGCACTGTAACACGACCCTATATATATATATATAGATATTCATTCATGTGTGCGTATATATATTTTTTCTTGACAAAGACGACAAACACCCCCTCCTCGTGAGGTAAGTCAAGAGTGAACAACGTGGCTCCTTACACGCACGCCCTCACTTTATGGTCATCAAGGTTCAATCTTGGATTCATCCTAACCATCTACGCTCTACATAAGGGACATAATACCAATAAGCTAAAAAGTTGTTGGTCATGCGTGTATATATGTGTATATATAAAAGAAGTTTTACAAGACCATGTTTATAATTTGGGAATTTTACAAGGGTATACAGGTAAACCCTTTTTTATTCTCTTCTATTTTTAATAGAATTATTTAATTTATCCTGGCAGCTGGCAAAACCACTTGCACTAACATATAATATCGAGTCAAATCTAGTCTCGTAATTTATGGCCACATTTGTTCCGGAACAATCGACTGGAAAAAGATAGGTTCCGACCTGCATTGACAAATGAGAAAAAGGAACCTTCAGGCTTCAGTACCTCCCCATCTCAATTGCCAGTGAGAAGGAAAACAAAGGCAGAGAGTGCCATGGCGAGTACTATTCTGTCATCCATTGTAACTCTCACAGCCAAACTTCTGGCCTTCGCTCCATTACCATCTTCATCTTCGTCTTCATCTTTCTTAAAACCACCTCCATCTTCATCCTCATGTTCAGTAACACCATCTTTTGTGAAACAACCTCCTTCTTCTTCATCATCATCATGTTCAGTAACACTCAGCACCATGGAAGAGTTGAAGAAGCTGACCACTATAGTGCAAGAGATCCAATCAGTAATTGTAGATGCTGAGCAGAAGGGTGTGAAGGATGAGTCCATCAAGCTATGGCTGCTGGAGCTCAAACAAGTCTCTTATGACGCAGAGGACATACTCGGTGACTTTGAATTCGAGCTTCTAAGAACCAAAATGGAGGCTGATCGCAAGAGAAAGCGTGAGGTATTTGAATTTGATCCCTCTAGTCCTTTATATGATGCTAGTCTGCAGAAAGAATTGTCACATAGAGTAAGACTGGTCTGTGAAATGTTTGATGAGATTGAGAAAGAACGTGTTAGATTCCATTTGGTAGAGCAGGATGGAGAGCTGAAATCAAAACCCAAGATTAGATCACCAACCAGCTCATTAGCTTACCACTCCGAAGTAATTGGAAGAGACGACGAAAAGAATGAGATAGTAGTAAATTGCTTGACGGCTCCGGTAGATGATCAGCTCGGGGCGGGTGCTGTTCATGTGGTTTGCATAGTGGCCATGGGAGGGATGGGCAAAACAACCCTTGCCAAGTTGATCTACAATGATGAGAAGATAGTTGATCAGTTCAACTTGAGGGCATGGACTTGGGTGTTTGAAGCTCATGGGGAAGTAGGATTACTGAAGGCGGCTGTAGAGGCTTTCACCGGACAACCATACCTTGATGTCCCTCAAGTTGACCAACTTCAGTTTATACTGAGCCAGGTCGTTGCCAGGAAAAGGTTTCTCCTGGTATTAGATGATGTTTGGAATGAAGATCCAACCGCCTGGGAGTCCCTGAAAGCCCCTTTGAGAAATGGACTGAAAGGGAGTTGCATCCTGATCACCACTCGGAGCAGGAGAGTCTCAGAAGTCATGGATGCAAAGCTGACACTGAGTCTCAGCCCGCTGAGAGTGAGTGAGAGCTGGGCATTGTTTTGCCAGAATGCATTTGAAGGTGATGAGTCCAAAGCCCCACCAAGCCTGATAGAGAAAGGTAAAGCCATTGTGGAGAAGTGCAAGGGAGTGCCACTGGCGATAAAGGTACTTGGAGGCCTCTTATGCTTTGAAGACAATGAAGAAACATGGGAGGATGTCCAGAGGAGTGACCTGTGGAACTTGGATGAGGGGAAAGACAACATTCTATCATCGCTGATTTTGAGTTATCTCTATCTGCCTGCGTCCTTGAAGCCATGTTTCACATACTGTTCTGTATTCCCAAAAGGCTGCTTCTTCAAACAGGAAACCATGGTCCGGATGTGGATGGCCCAGGGTCTCATCCAACCAGAAGACAACAGACAGATGGAGGGAATTGGGAGGTCATTCTTCAATGAATTGCACAGGAGATCGTTGGTCCAAGATGCAATTCCAGAGTACTTCATGATGCATGACCTCATCCATGACTCAGCTCGATCCATCTGGGAGGAGTGTTGTATTGCAGACTATGAAGAGTTAAAGGGCATGACTGAATGCAGTAAAACCATCCGGCATCTTACATTAGCGATGACAGATGATACATCTTCATTTGAACCCACCAATGTTTCTGGTATGCTGCGGTCGTTCTTGCTAGCTGCAAGATATCCAATAAACCTCAATGTAGCGACTGAGATGTTTCTGAAACTCAGGGTGGCTTACCTCAGGGTGCTTGACTTGAGCTCCACCGGCATAGATGAGTTGCCAGACTCCATTAGTGGTCTGAAACACTTGCGTTACCTCAGCCTCACTGCAACTCATATAAGAAGGCTACCACCATCAATATGCAGCCTCTACAACCTGCAGACATTGGAGATGCGAGAATGCCATTCTCTTCAAGAGCTCCCACAAGACATAGGGAATTTGCCAAACCTGCGTCACCTTGACACCTTTAAGGATGCCTTCGTTAAGATCTCCAGAATGTACTTTTCATCTCAGATTGACGACACACCAATGCTTCCCACTGGTATTGGAAGGTTAACTAATCTCCAGACTCTCCCGCAATTCATGGTGAATGAAGAGAGCGGGTACTCCAGATTGGCGGAACTGAAGGACTTGAATCAGCTGGATGGGCTCCTCTGCATACTGAACCTACAGAAATTGGTCAATTGCAAACATGAGGCAAAGGAAGCAAACTTGAGAAGCAAGAAGAACATTAAAGATCTTGTTTTGCATTGGAGGAGAGGTGACGATACAATATTTTTTGCTGAGGGAGGTGATGGAACTAATGAAGAGGATGACATGGTGGTGCTTGAAACCCTCCAACCTGACACTAACATCAGAAGCCTCAAGTTAGTAGGTTACAGTGCTACAAGATTTCCGAGTTGGGTGGGGAATCTTACCTTCAACTGCTTAGAAGAAGTAGAGTTGAGCCACTGTAACAGCTGCCAGTACCTCCCACATCTCAGTCTACTTCCATCTCTGAAGCGACTGCAAGTCTCTTACATGAAGATCTTGAAACAATGGGGGCAAGTGCCAAATGATGGACCGGAAGGAATATATTTCCCTTGCCTCAAGGAACTTAATATTGATAACTGCTACTCTCTTACGTCAATCTCAGTCAGAAGTTTGAAAGCACTGGAACAACTGCAGATAATCAACTGCAATGAACTCATGGTTATTGGTGGTATAGACTCTCAGAGTACCTCCTTGCAAACTCTGACATTCAAGTACTGTTCAAAACTACAGTTTGCAGAAGAACAAGAATTACCAGGAATGCTGAAGGCTATTTGCGCTATCCAATGCCCCTTAATTCAAGAATGGTGTCAAAGATACCGTGGTGAGTTCCCTAATGTCTCCATGCGCTTCTTACCAGAGGTAATACAATACTTTCAGATTGCATTTATTACCCTTTTTTGTTCATTCTGTATAGATTTCCTTGTTCTTGAGATCTTACTTTTCCATGGACTAACACCAAAAGCCTTAATTATGAAGAGTTTCATGGGATGGAGGCGATGATCACCTTATGCTTTTCCTAGTTTTTGCTGAGCTGAAGGGTTGTGTCCATCTTCAGTCACATCAGTTCATAAGAGCACCATTTCATAGAGATAAACCTGCATCTTCTTCCCAACAGACTGACAGCATTTTGCCAGCTAGCCTCACTCTTTTGTCCCCTGAACTTCGAGAAATGGTTGGGGCACAACATTTGGCATTCCAAGTATTCATTTCCAAGGGGCTGGTGATGACTTCTTCCTGGACAGCAAGTAGAAATTTCCAAAGAAATATGTGAGCAAGTAGAGGAAGGAGGTCTAAATTGACTCCCAACAACTGGTCTCTGCTTCAAAGCAGGTATAAGCTGATCTATTCCAGGCCACATCAATCCAAGAAGTCTTTGATCATGTTCACTGTACAAAAGAACTCAGCATTTGCCTAGTGTTATAATCCTAGAACAGGATTAATTGATCGAATGTACACCAGCTTACTTTAGAATAATTCCATCACTTAATTGGATGGTTTTCGTAAAGTGAGGTGGGGGATATCTAATTGAGAAGGTTGTATCTTTTCAAGATAAAGAGAGCATTAGAATCAAACAACTTCAACCTGGTTTATTTCCTGACTCACAGTAGTGGAGAACAATTACATTATGTGCTCTAACATCTCAAAAGTGTTAAGAGATGGCCACAAAAGCCTGCAAGTTAAGGATAAGTTTTCAATTAATCTATTAGCTATAGAGGTTCAAATAAAAAACCAAATACATCAAAATTAAAACTCAAAACCATGTTATGGACTTGAAAACATTCAGTGCAACAACAAGATTCACAGAAGTTCTCATTCAATCAAAAGCCATACAGATGATAATCAAAAGCAAGAGCAATGCTTTCATACCAGTAACAATGAGAGGTAAGGTTTAACACCTTACAAACTCTTTGCTTGATAGAATAAAGTAAGGAAGAAGCTTCAGAACTCTCAGTTTGGTTCTAAAGCTGCTTCTTGGTTGTAGAGAGGTAAGCCTCCAACACCTGAGGATGCTGTTCCTGAAACCTCATCACATATCTCTGCAAGAACTTCTTTTCAGATAGCCAAAAGATTTGATAGTTGATGACTTTATCACTCATCAAACCCTTCGATAACAAAACATCAAAGCATGAAATCCTGGGCAGAATCTTTCTCTCAAGACTGAACTTCAGAAGCAGTGAATTTGCAAGCACGTACTCCGGCTTTCAATTCAATCTACTCACAAACAATCCCATGCTCTTCTTGATCTTCTCCTCAGAAATCGTCATCATTAAAGGTTGTTTCTTGAATGCCGAAAGGATTTCGTCTTCCGGGACACCGAAACGCTTGAAAGCCGTCACCTTTGTCTCCCAAGTAGCCGGGCTGATCGCGGAGAAACACCGGACAGCAACAGTGAACGAATGGTGCCCCGGCCTGAAGCCAATCTCCATGACCCTCTCTGTCATTCTCCGAAACTTTTCGGTTTTCCGCGCAAGTACATCGGCGTTGAACTTGGCCAGCCCAGAGATCCTCCCCTCCGGCACGCCAAGGTCACGGAGGATGGCCACGTTGGGCGCCATGTTTGTCTGGAGATCAAGATGAAGCAACCAAGGTGTGTACTTGATAGCGGTGATGATCTCCTCGTTTGAACGCAGGAGGGTCTTGAGGAAATCGAAGGAAGGGATGATGCGCTTCTTCAAGCTCGATCGAAGGATTTTGGCGTCGGAAGTGATGAGCTTCGCGAGGTCACGGCTGGAGAATCCTGCACCAAGATAGAAGTCCATCTTGGGCTTGAGCTTGCGGTTGGGACTGCAGAGGACTGCAGAGGAGGAGGCCAGGGGATGCGACGATGAGCTTGGAGATCTGGTCCTTGGTGAACCCATGGGAGGCGAAGAAGGCGAGGACGGCGTCGGGGTCGCGTTTGGCTTTGACCTTGTCGCTCTTGGTGTCGAGATTTCTCTCGCGGCTGAGCTTCTTGGCGGCGACGAGGGCCTTCTCCGGCGAGAGGCCGCAAGTGTCGGTGAGGTAGGAGACGATGGAGGAGGGATGGATGGAATTCGATTTTGGGGATGGGGTTGACGGATTTCTAGGGATTTTGATGTGGAGAGTTGATAGATTTCTGGTGATAAATCGCAGCATTGGATTTGGGGAGACCGAGAGCAGCCGGCAGCGACGAGTATGGGGTTGGCGAGGTATAAGAAGGGTTTATATTCATTATTAATAAATATATTGATTTTTTAACTTTAAAATGTCTAAAAATTAGGGTCACTGTATTTGGTTGTGACTCAATTTTTATGGATTTTGAAATTAATAAAATAATAAAATTAAAACCAATATGAGAAGAAGATTCATGGATACAATGAGAGTACGAGGAAGTCTACTTTCATAGATTGAATGGAAAGAGAACTTAGGCTTTCTCAAAGTGATTAGCTTTATATCTTTGTGTTGTTGAGTTGTGGGGAGCCAAAGTCTGATCATACTGGACACCTATCCATAGTTTTGGCGGATTGAGCTCCGCCTTGAGCTCACGGGGCCCGTAAGGTTGAGGTTGGGGGGCAGAGCTCCCAAGGGGAAAATTTGTAAGGTATTTTTGATATTTTCATTGTATTAGAGTTATATTTCACTTTGTATTGTTCTATTCTTGTAAGTTTCAACCGTTCTGAGAATATAGTGAAATAGTACCAGACTACAAGCGACCCTATTTTGCAGCTCTAGGAATCACGTCGAATTCCTATCATGTGTTTAATTAGTCTGTGTTACATTTTTTCTTTTTTTAAATAAAAAAGTGGATAAACCACAGTCCTTTATTTATAATAGATAGTGGTTACATAGATGGGCCCTTTTCTAGGGCCGTTACATTGATGTGCATATTACCCCAAACCCTGCCCTCGGCACATAAGGTCCCCTGGGTACCAAGGGAGCATCCCCTGGTCCACTTGTGTATCTTCGAAGTCCCCTCCTGGTGTGTCTTCTTGTTCCTCCTCCCTTGTGAATGCGAGGCTCCATTTGACGATAGACTCTATCTCGACCAGCTTTGGTTTCTTGGACGCGTGAGCTGCATCAAATTAAGACAATGTTAGAAAGTCAATATCCCGGATAGTTTTCTGAAAAATGCGTCATTTATCATGAAAACATCTCCTATTGCATTCCAACCACATTGTCCATATAGTTGCCATGATCAGAAGACTCCAACCCATGCGGGCTTCCTTGCGTAAGGAATGGGCAATTGCGGTTCTTCTCCATAGGTCTTGTACCCTGGTGGCTATTATCGTCATCCGAAACAAATGTATGAAGTGTTGCCAAATTCTTTTTGAATATGGGCATTGCAGAAGGAGGTGTTCTACCGTCTCTTCATGTTCTTCACATTGATAGCAGGTTGTCTGTGGATCACTCTACCCGCGTTTTCTTAGGTTGTCTAAGGTGAGGATTTTGTTATTCAGTGCTAGTCAAACAAACGTTTTGACTTTGAGCGGGCAAGGTAGTTTTCAGAAGCTTTTCCCCGTTTCTACCCTAGTACCTCCGTCTAAATCTCTCAAACCAAACATTCCTTCAGTGACTAATAACACTGAATCAATTCTTAACATTATCTTTCTAAATAGAATAACAATTGTAGTATTATTATTAAACATATCTATCCAAGAACCATCATCATAAGAAAAAATTTAACAAGTTGTTGTTAAGCTTCAAATGCAGAAATATCTCAAACTCCACTAAGGATTGTTGCAGCTACAAGCCTTCATTTGAGCACAAATACCAAATCCATTGCCATATTCCCCACAACATAAACATATTATATAAAGAGAAAATGCCAAAAAATAAAATAAAATAAAACAGAGTGAAAACTCCAGTCCTAAATGTTTCATCAGTTATCCTTCAACACACCACCCTTAGTACCAACAACACCATCATTAACACCAGTTTCATCACCTCCAATGAGCCCCATCTCTTCAAAGAAGAGACCAATATCAATGTCATCAATATTTAGCAAATCATTGTCCATCTGGTCAGGCATGAAAGATTGCGAGTTAAAGTCCACATTGAAGTTCCATGGCAACTGTTCCATGCCACCATTGTTGTCAGGCATCACATCTTCAGAAAAGGAAGCAGACTCCATCGGCATGTCAGCCAGATGTGCCGGTGGTGCCGCACCAGGAGTTTCAGTAACCGGTAGTTGTAATAGTTGTGGTGGGTGCTCAAATGGATCATAACTGTTTCCTTGATCAATGTTTCTGAACAGGCTGCTGTCAAAGTTGGTCACTTGGTTGATGTCTGCATGTTGTATTTCAGGAAGTTCATTTATGCACAGGTTCCTGTCAAAGTTGGTCACTTGGTTGATGTCTGCATGTTGTATTTCAGGAAGTTCATTTATGCACAGGTTCCTGTCGAAGTTGGTCACTTGGTTGATGTCTCCATGTTGTATTGCAGGAAGTTCATTCCTGTATAGGGTTCTGTCAAAGTTTGTCACTAGGGTTATCTCTCTTTGATGTTGTATTGCAGCAAGTTCATTTATGTGCAGGTTCCTGTCAAAGTTGGTCAATTGGTTGGCCTCTCTTTGTTGTTGTATTGCAGCAAGTTCAGTTCTGTACAGGATCCTGTCAAAGTTGGTCACTGCTTTGATGCCTCTATGCTGTATTGCAGCAAAGTCATAGGCTCTTGCTGCCTCTTCCTCTGTTTCTGAATCCAAAGAGTTACATTTGATGTTAGTTTCACTACTTGTTTTTCAATTGACCAAGTATTGAATTGATTCATAAACTAAACATCTTTGGTTAAGGAGACTTTTGAAGTCAAAAGGAACATAAAAGTAACTTATTTTTGAATTTAGAGACTCAATTGACCCCCTGATCAAACATGAACTTATACCCTTTTCAAATTTCTATAAAAAGAAAAAGCTTTTGAATCAGAATATGTAACGATACAAGCATTTTCAATTAATCGAAGATAGAAGTGCTTTATTAGCCACACGCTAATTGTAATACTTTATGGAAATTATTATCCATCATAAATAAATGTGATTTATCCATCTTTTTCAAGAAGAAGAAGAAGAAGAAGAAGAAGAAGAAGAAGAAGAAGAAGATCAAAGTGCTTCCAATTAAAAGTTTAGGAATGAGCTAAGACTGAGCTTCGAGTAAATAAGACGAACACAAAATAACTTATTTTTGAATTTAGAGACAATTGACCCACATGACCAACTACTTGACCTTTTTTCAAATATCTAAACAAGATTTTCAATCAAGATATGTCATGACAAGAGTGTAAAGTTAATTTAAGATAGTAGTGTTTCCAATTAAAAGTCAAGGAAAGAACTAAGACTGAGCTTCTAGTAGAAATGCCAATGTTTGGCATTATTTTCTAAATTTTTAAAATAGTTTTTCAATCATATAAATCTATTTAAGTATATAAAATGAGTGATGGATAAGTTTTTAAAAAATAACTTTCAAAAAGCTTGAACTAAAACCTGAATTGGAATAATGTTTTTGGACGGGATATAAAAATTATAACTAGAACTCCTTATCAACTACCTGGGAATCCCGATATCCGGGAAAAAACCTAGGCGCCCAGAATGGAACCAACTTGTTGACAAGATTAGTAGGCGAATCTGCTCATGGAAGGGCCGCTTACTCTCCATGGTGGGACGAATCATTTTGATCAACTCAGTCCTCACAGCTATACCAAACTACTGGTTATCAATATACAAGCTACCAGAGTGGGTGACCAAGAGGATAGACAATCTGAGGAGGGACTTTCTCTGACACGGACTAGAGGTTAAGGGCAAAGCATGCAGGCAGGTTAACTGGCAGCGCATTTGCCGGTCAAAGGAACACAGGGGGTGAGGCATTACAAACATTAGATGCTTTAATGCAGCCATGATTGGCAAGTGGTGGTGGCGGCTACTCAACGGACATGCCAACATATGTCGGCGTATCATTTTGAACAAGTACTTCTAGAACTCCATCAACACGCACAAGGGGGTGACAATGAGAGCATCCCACTTCTAGAAAGGGGTATCAGACCAATGGTGAATAGTAAAAATAGGACTAGAAGTGAAAGCGGGGAAGGGCGATGCAGTCAACCTGTGGCATGATAATGGATCCAAGGGCAAGTGCCAAGCAGCATTTTCCCAACTCTTGTTGCATTTGCAATGGATCAATACCTTTCGCTTGGGAGGGCAAGGGACAAACTAGCACAGTCCCAACCATTGTTGAAACAAGGGTCACTGACCAGAGAGGGTGCGCGGGAGATGGATGCGCTCTTGGAGGCAATCGCCACGACGCAAGAGGATCGGTAGGACACCAGAACTTGGAACCTTGGGAGGAACGGGGCATTCTCGGTTAGATCCCTCTACAATTTTGCGGTGGATGGACGGAGCTAGTTCTTCAACAACCTTTGGCGGCTCCCGTATCCAAAGAAGATTCAACTATTCATATGGCTGGCCACGGATAACAAAATACTTACCCTGGACAACCTTATCAAACGTCAATGGAAAGGGAACCGACTGTGCTACCTATGCAACGAGCAAGATGAAACGATACAACATCTCCTAACAAGCTACTCAGTCACAACACAACTATAGGAGCACTTCTGCCCATTGTTCAACCTATCTACCCACCCTCGGTCGACACAAGAGCTATGGGGACATCACAGCCTAGGGGAAAAATTGCCCAAGGAAGCGCGTATGGGGTGGAACCTTGCGGTTATGGCCACGACATGGAGTATTTGGCCGAAAAGGAATCATAGATGCTTTCAGAACAAACAACGCATTTGCTCTGGGATCATTCGTGGTATCACTTTCCTCTTGCTATCTTGGATTTATGGTGCCAACACCGATATGAAGCAGAAGCTAGGCCCGTTAACGGCCATCGCCCAAATCTCTCTGGTCTCCATTCATGTAAGCCCAACTCAAGCGCCAACCAATAGGGATGACTTTGAAGAGGAGTTACTGTGGCTGACTTTATAGGAGGGGATCACCACCAACACCATGTAACTGGGGAACCTAGGGAACCCCGGGAAGCCCAGGAACCCCGGACAATGGAACAATTGTGGAAGCTCAATTTAGAGCGCCAATGTACTAACTTTTTCTAAATATTGAATAAAAGAATGTGCTTTATCCACTTTAATAAAAAAAAAATTATAACTAGAAACTCTTGTTTTAAAGGAAATTTTCAAATTGCAACATCAGAAATGTCCTAGACCAATAATTAGATGGAGCTTCTTTTCTAACAAAAATTTAATTAATTGATTAACTAATTCGTACCATAACTTCCCAGGAAAAGATATTTGTGTGCTTTAGCCTTGCACAGTCTGGCTTCCCATCTTCCATTACTTCGGTGCCTATCAGTTTCAATAATTCAAATAAAAATTGATAAAAAATTGAAAATCTTTGAAAATTTTATTTTATAATCACATATAAACTATTTAGAGAATACCAATAATATTGCTAAATAAATAGACAAATAAAGAATGAATAGATATTGCTTAATAAGAATTACCTAGAGACTCCTCTATATTGTGATTCACCTCTTGAAAAACCTTTGCTTTGTCTCTTCAAAAAAGCCAAGAATTCTTCTTTAGTTTTGTGTTGCATCTCTTGAAGCTCTCTAATATATGTATTTATCTGTGAAATTATTAAATAGAAACCAAATATTTCAGTATCACAATGATAAAGGTGGATGCAATTTTTTTTAATAATAATAAAAAAAAACCCTAAATTTTCTAAAAGTGTTCATAATATTTCTAAAATTGCACTTCAAATAGTTCACATTTCTTATTTTAAAAGAGAGTAGTGAATGTTGAACTTTATTTATTACTAATAAGATGGCTATATCGAAATTCCATTAAATAAAAAGTACATAAATGATAAATCATTGGGTTTGAGAACTTTTTTATATTGAAATCTCTAGTCAAAAATTAGAGATCTTATCCTATCCTATTTCTCTCTAACATTTTAGCCTTCTACATAGATATGTTTCGGTATCGTAACTAAAAACCAATTTGCTTCAATACTGATTTGATACCAATTTTTCATCTTTCATTTATTCAATAAAACTATAACTTCAACAATTTAATTATATATTTTTCAAGGTATACAATCATTAACCATTTGAATTATTTTAACGGTTGAAAAGGTTTGTTGTAGTTTACATAAATACACATTTGTTCGAAGATGGATCTTTCATTTTTCACAATAAAAACAAGGCATCTTATGTTACAAATTAGAGAAATATAAAATAGAAACTATGTCATATCATAGGATGTTTTATTTTGGAGAGACTCAAAGAACCTTACCGGAAAATTTAAGATTGCATTAGATCCTAGAAATTTCAAAGCTGCAAGATCATAAATGCGGGCAGCCGTCTTTGCATCATCAAAAGTTCCTGTGTCATATTGTTTGACTAAATTGGCAATATGTGTAAGAGTTATACATAAAAAGCACAAAAAAAATGGTATTATGATACTTGCGATGACTTTTAGGAATAACAAAAAGAAATAGATTTGAGGCGTACCCAAATAAACTTGTCCAAGCATAAAACCACAAACACCACATGTTGATCAACAATGGATGATCCATAAAAATTTAAAAGAATAGTCAATGTTAGATAAGTTTAAGAATAAAAATGGAAAATAAATCAAAATTAGGGAAACACTTTTATGTAACATTTCTTTGGCGAATCAATTTTTTATTAGTTCTTACCCTGCTTTCCCTTTTTGTTTTGACATAGACTTTTCCCAAACTTATCCCATAAATGAGCTTCATATCGACCAGTCCTTTTAAGTCTGTAAACACATCAACATTTAAATAACAACATTTAAAAATTACTTGAAAAGAAAAAAAATTAAAATACATTGTCATTACGATACCTTGTAATGCCTTTATATATTTTGAACTTTCTTTCACCGTTGTCACTTTGATCAGCTTTGAAAGGACTCTCAGGTCTTCTTGAATTTTCTGGGAGTATTAGGTTATTGTTGTGAGATGCACAAGAAGGTGGTAGAGGGAGGGGAACAAATTTCTCCATTTGGTTTTGCTGAAAAGACATAAGAGTCTACTATCTATCGAGAGAGGATGAAAAGATGAAAGTAATGTATGAATAAAAAGAGGAATTAGGGATTTACGAGAAAGAGGGCGATTCTACAATTGTTAAGAAGGTTGCCAATCAGGGGAGGATGCATTATAGATAGAAGAATTTTCTCGTATTTAATACAACCTTTCTGAAATTAATTTCACATAATAACTTTGTGTTATAAACATGGCCGCTTTGAATATTAAATTTAAACCAACACATGTGAAAAAATATACTTTATTGCACTCTAAATGAAGGCACATATAAGTTAAGACAAATTTCATCGTAGCAATATACATTAAAACCGGTACAACAAAGCTCCCTCATGCGCACAGGGTCCGGGGAAAGGTTGGACCACTTGAAATTCATAGCAATTGTAACGCCCCGACCCGATCCAGGGACCTCGGGCACGTACACAGATTGGCCGTATCTAAGTGGAGGCGAGCCCCTCTCAGATACAAGGCTTAGATAAGTATAGCAGATAACACATAAAAAATCCAGATATAACTCAAATGTCGTAATCAAATATCAGAGTTTAACAACATAAATAAAATCAAATCCAGGGTTCAGGGACCATAAACAACAAGGCCCTACATGGGTCCTAATAACATAAATCTCACTCAAGAGGAAAATAATAACTGAGATCCTCCGACCTCGGCAAAGATCCCAAGGACATTTTGGTAAATTTAACATGTTTGGAGAACATGAAGGGAACAAGTAAATAAACATTAGTTTATTTAATTAATTGATTGATTTAATTGAAGGAAATGTCCAAGTTTGGAATTTCTTGGATTTAATTAAAGAAAAGTGAATGATTGGTTTTAATTGTGATTACCAAGGGTACTTTGGTAATTAAGTAAGATTGGGAAACTTGGTAAGAAATAAGTAAATATTTGGAATAAAGGTCAGATTGGGAAACTTGGTAAGAAATAAGTAAATATTTGGAATAAAGGTCTATGATAATAGATTGGTACGAATTAATGGAAAATTCTAAGTTTAGAATTATGAGGAATGGATTGAGAGAAGAGTGAATAATTGATTTAAATTCCTAAATTAGGGTTATTGGGGCTGATAGGGACCTTTTAGTAATTTAAGAAGATACGAGGACCTAATGAAAATTGTATCCCTCTCTCAGGAGAAGGATCTCCATGTAAAGATAAAAAGATCAACGGGCGAATTTCAAATTTTCCACGATAAAATCGTGTATGGGGGATAATAGTTAGCAATGAACGGTCGAGATCAAAGGATCTCGGAATTGTATGGATCACAAGGCAACATTCAACCGTCCGATCGCCCACCGAACTATGCATGCGGATGCCCTCACCGTGCTGGTTGATCAGAGACGTCCATCTGAGGTTAACAATAGAGTTTGAGGCATGGGATATGATCTCAGCCTTCCATCTAACCTCAGCCGTCGTGAGTGATCTGGGCCATCAATTAGAGGAAAGCGGAATAAGTTCGAGGCGAAGGATTAACATCCGACCGTCGATCAAGTAACCGTTTATCAAGTTGGTGACGGTTGAGAGACATCGAGGAAAAACGACAGGCGTTGATCATTAGGCAGTAACCACCGCCGTTTGATGGAACGTGTAGCGTTGATCGCGAGGCACGAGCGAGGTCTCCTTCTCCATGCGCGCTCCACTGCTCGCCGCCGTGATAACTTGGCAACCTGCAAGGAAACTATTTGGATGATAACCAAATATGGTAAGGAATGATTTCGACTCCAAAATTAGAACATCGCAATTATAAACGCAAGTTCTATAAGAAGGAGACCGAGTTGAACCCTAGGAAGCATAGCTGAGCGGCAACGATTCCACCACTGTCGTGGGAACTGAGGTAGAGGGTGACAGGGAGGAGAGAGAGTTGTTCTTCTTTGACCAATCCGAAGAAGGGAAACTAGGAATCCAAGAGATAAGCACTAGGTAAGCTTTTATCTCTTTCGTTTCAAAGCCGACAAAGGAGAGGATAATCCTTACCGAAGTAATTGGTACGGCAACACCCTTGACCCTTCCTCAAGTATACGAGTGTGTCTTCGTTTTGGCGAGGGAAGGTGATTGGAACGTAGATGGCAAATGGCAAGCCCCACGGGAAGAGCTACCGGCAAACAAGACTTTTCCGATAAGGTTTCTATTCTCTGGTTCTGTTTTCCAGACATGCATGCCAATATTTAATTTTGTTATGTTGTCTGAAGGGATACATATGAGATACTGAGGGGTTCTCCGTCATTCTCTGTCGAGAGCCTTTGTCTTGTAGAGAGGTAGACACTGCGAGGAAGAAGTTCTTGGCCGGAGTTCTTTGCCGCACCACATGTGGATTCGTGGCGGACTGCCCATCTCTCGCTGGAAGGGAAGCAGCTTTGAGGACAACACAGGTCACTCGAGCCTTGCCGGCAACCACCGCGCAGGTTTTCATTATTTTCCTCTTAGCTCGGGTAGAGGCGCGATCAGAGGAATAAGACGAATCAATAGGGCTTAGTTGATTGAGTCTAATCATGTGTGTTTTAAAACTGGTTTTGTTTAATAAGATAATAGTTTGAGTAAGTTGTTTTGGTCAGATCAAGTAGGTTTAAAACAACTAGATCATGGTCTGGGTCTGATTGTTTGGGTTGGGCCAACTAGTTAGCACGGTTGGGTCGGGACATGGATTTAAGTCAATTTGGTTGGGCTCAATCAAGTTAGTAAAGGTTGGGTCTGGTTCAAAAGAGAAATTGAGCTGGTTCAATCAAGTTATAAAAAAAGGAAAAGAAATAAAATAACTAAAGATGGTGGAGAGGGGATTGGAACCTAGAACCCCCTCCACCACGTAATGGGCCATAACCACCATGGCTATGTTTCACTTGTGACTAAATAAATCAAGTTTGATTTGTTAAGGCTATAAAAAGGAAATAAAAGAGAATAAAAAGTATTTTGAGAGAATGGAACCAAGAACCTATTCAAGGAAGTAGTGGGCCTTAACCACCAGGCCACTTGGGCGTTCTTGTATAAATAGTCAGGCATAAGTATTTAGGGGTCGTAACATGGGGAAAGGTCCATTAAGCTAGGTTGGGCCCAATTAGAGCATCTTACATGGTGAACCAGAAATTATAAGATGATTGCAAACATTGATTTAAGTTCTATTATCAGGTGGTGAGATAGAGTTGTGACAAGCGGGATTTTGTTGAGTAATCCCTGTCGACTTTATTGAGGTAAGTACACTTGCCTCATACCCACTCTTCGGAGTTTCTTTGGCTTTATCATATTATTGATACTATTATTTTTTGAGACCATACATGCTTCCTTTATTTGTTTGGAATTCTTTTGAGCATGTTTGGTTGTTTCGGGATATTGGTATCTTTGTTTTGTTGTTTGGTCTTCCGTTTGGATTCAGTGGAGCGTGGGGCTCCGTTTGGGAAACGATCAGGGATGGGACACCCTGGCGTTTCGACTTGCCATGCAAGAGGGGCGATACTCTAGTTGTTCTGCCCATCAGTCGGGGTGATTTGCTGGCCGTGTGGACATGTACGAGAGGTGGTGCTACCGACATACGATATGAGGACCGCACGACCGGAGGGCCGAGATCCAGCAAGTTGCTGATGATGCTGGCCTGGGGAGATGTCTTGATGAGCTTTCCTTTGGAACTCGTTGCAGAGCTTGAGAGCTGCTGTAGATAGGGGTCGTATCTTTGTGTTTGTTGTGGTAGACTCCTAGGATACGTTTAAGGGGCGTCTCCCCTTTGTTTGATTTGATTATCACTTTTTATTGATATCACGATTTTTGAACCCTGCAAGAGATACTTACTGAGCTTTCCATTCGAAAGCTCACGCACTTGTTCTCTCTTTTTCAGATCCTGAGGAGTAGGAGTCTTGAGCTTGGTAGTCTATCGAGGGTCAAGGTATTTTGCTGAGGTCCGAGGATCTCTTTCTATTTCTTTGTGTGAGAGATTTTATAGGGCCCGTTTAGGGCCTGGCTTTTGTAGGGCATTTGGGAACCCTTTTATTTTATTTTATTTCCGCTGTGACTTTTTAATTAAGTTATTTGAGATATTTATTTTGAATTTATGTTATCTACTGTTACATACTGAGGCCTTGTAGCCGAGTGAGGTGTGCCTTACTGGTTACGGTCGGTCCGCTCACGTGCTCGGGGTCCCGGTATCTGGGTCGGGCCCTAACAGATTAAGGTGGTATCGGAGCGAGGCAGATAACGGACACCCTAGTTGCCCTAGTGACTTAGTTAAATAGTTGAACTGAGTGTTGGGTTGGGTAGTCAACTTGCGAAATTAATGGATTGACTTTCTGCTTTATTGCAGATGTCTCGAGTCATGTATCGTGGACGTAGGTATTTCGAGAGACAGTCATCTTTTGAGGAGGTGGAGTCGGCCCATGGGAACACTCCACCGCCGCGTGCTAAGGACCCTAGGAGTGCCTTAGCTGAGTTGAGGAAGGCGGTCAAGGTTGCCAATCGGCGCCTTGTGAGGATTCAGGATTTGGTGAAGGCTCTGGTTCAGCATCAGATGAGGGAGAGCAAGAGAGTTTACCGGTG
This sequence comes from Dioscorea zingiberensis, assembly GCA_026586065.1. Taxonomy (NCBI): domain Eukaryota; kingdom Viridiplantae; phylum Streptophyta; class Magnoliopsida; order Dioscoreales; family Dioscoreaceae; genus Dioscorea; species Dioscorea zingiberensis. Next base: position 63,674,852 of record CM048820.1, on the reverse strand, counting down.
TATTACCAAGGCCCGGGATTATCGCAGGAGTCTTTCGGCCCCATACAGGGTCAGGAGGGGAGGCCCAGCGGCTGAGGACCGTCCTGGACAGAGCAGCAGGCCTGCGAACATGAACCGGTTTCTGCCACCTGATTATAATGGACCATATGTTACCTATACCCCGATGACTCCGGATGATGGACCTTATGTTAGCTACACCCCGTTATCTCCTGATAGGGAGGATTGAGTCTAGTTTGTCTTGCTGTTAGGAAATAGATTTTGTAGTCTTACAAACTATTCGAGTTGTTTGAACTACAAGTACTTTTATTGTATTATGGAATAAATAAGACTTTTATTGATCATTAATACTTGTCTGTGTATTGTTTTATAAAGCTAACTCTATTGGTTGTCTGAAACTTCTAGGATGAGTGTTAGAGGTTGCCGTGGACGACCTCGTGGGCGCCCTAGCCACTCAGCAGTTCCTCTGCCTCCTATAGAGGAGGTACCCTAGTCATCGGAGGGAGAGGTTCTCCCACCGCCTGTTGAGATGGAGGTCCAGCAGGAGCTGCCTGCTCAATCTGGGAATGCAGGGCCACAGGCTACAGGCCCGGATTCGAGGGGGGAGGTACCCCCTATATCTATGATGGACCTCATGAGGGAAATGATGGGATACATTCAGGAAGAGAGGCAACAACAGCAAATGCCACCACCTCCTCCACCTACCACAGCTACTACCAGTAGAGGCTCATTGGGAGAGATTCGGAGGCCATCTCCTCGTCCGTTTGATGGTACCGCTGACCCAGAGGCGGCAGAGATTTTGTTTAGAGAATTGGAGAGAACTTTTGATATGTATCAGACAGAGGATTCTTAGATAGTCAGAACAACCGCATACTTGATGTAGGGCTGTGCTGAGGATTTGTACCTCGGGGAGGTACGTTTGAGGAAGGGTGTGCCCTTCCAGACTTGGGATGTGTTTAAGAAAGCATTCTTCGTAAAGTACTTCTCCAGGGGCAGGCTCTTTCTTATGGCACAACTATTCAATAATCTGGTACAATAAGGTTTGACAGTGGAGCAATATGAAATAGAGTTTGACAGGCTTGCACGATTTCTTCCAGATATGGTTCCTACTGAGGAATGCAAGGCCAAAAAGTTTGAGAGCCATCAATAAAGAAGATTATATCCGGGCATTTGTGTACCAATTATGCTGATGTGGTTGCTAGAGCTAAATATATTGATGCATCTTGTCAGAGTGATACTCGGCGACCGACAAAGAAGGAAAAATAAGAGAAGGGACAGAACAGTAGACAAGGGCAAACATCTGGTAAGAGCTCGGGAAGGCAGAAGTCAAAGCACAGGTCCCAGGCTTACAACAGGCCAGTAGGGTCATCAGCCTCATCTAGGGTAAAGGAGCTTAAACCTAGGGGTCAAAGACAGTGAGGTGCTATGAATGCAAGGGCCTTCAAAGGAAGTCATAGTGTCCGAGGATCACTGGAGGATATTTTGTGTGCTATAGTATAGATCACAAGAAGGCGCAGTACCCGCAGCGCCAGGCTGGACAATGTTCAGGGGGTGGAGCTCGGGGTCTACAGCAGTCTTATGGAGCCACCAAGTAGTCTGCAGCGTCAGTGTCAAAGCCACAAGGGGGTGACAAGAAAGGGAAGGCAACAGTGACAAGTCAGCCTTCTACATCTGGACAGCCGTCGACCTAGCAGAGGTCCATAACACACAAGTGCGTCTATCACTTGACCACGGAGGAGGCAGAGGCTTCGGTAGACGTCGTAGCAGGCACGATTGCTGTTTGCTTATTCTTCACTGTTTGCTCGGAGACATGCACTGCCGGTAGTAGACTTATCCTATGAGCTGAGTGTAGACACCACAGTAGGAGCTGCCAGGATGGTGAACAAGATGGTCTCGGCATGCCCGGTGTTGATCGAGGGTCAGGAGTTACTGATCGATCTTCACGTGATGGACCTGAGGGATTACGATGTGATCCTTGGGATGGATTGGCTCTCTTCAGTTTATGCTGTGGTGGATTGCCGCGAGAAGAGAGTGAATTTCAAGATGCTAGGTGACGAGGAGTTCACCTTTCGAGGCAACCAATATTATTTGTTAGTTCCGGAGATCTCAGCTCTCCAGGCTCAGAGGCTATTTGATGGAGGGTGCGTTGGATATTTGGCTTCGATCTCAGAGGCAAAGTAGGGGAGTGGACCCGTGATCGTAGAGGTGCCAGTAGTGAACGAATACTCGGATGTGTTCCCAGATGACTTACCAGGATTACCCCCGGAGAGGGAGTTGGAAATCTCCATCGACCTTGTTCCTGGCACGGCCCCTGTGTCCAGGATACAATACAGGATGGTGCCCGCAGAGCTAAAGGAACTAAAGTCACAGTTGGAGGAACTGTTAGAGAAAGGCTTCATCAGACCGAGTATGTCATCCTAGGGAGTACCGGTGCTATTCGTCAAGAAGAAAGATGGATCGATAAGGTTGTGCATCGATTACCGGGAGCTGAACAAGGTTACGGTCAAGAATAAGTACCCGTTACCGAGGATTAATGACCTTCTGGATCAGTTATGAGGAGCCCAGGTGTTTTTAAAGATTGATTTGAGGTCCGGTTATCATCAAGTGCGGATCAGGGAGGGGGACATCCCGAAGAGCGCGTTCCGGACCAGATATGGTTACTATGAATTCCTCGTCATGCCGTTTGGGCTTACCAATGCCCCGACAGTATTCATGGATATGATGAACCGGGTCTTCCGATAGTACCTAGACTGGTTCGTGGTGGTCTTCATAGATCCATATCTCCAAGTCGACAGGCACACATGGAGCATCTGAGGATCATACTGGAGACTTTGAGACAGCATCAGCTTTTATGCAAAGTTCTCCAAGTGTGAATTCTTGTTAGATAGTGTGACCTTCTTAGGGTATGTTATCAGTGGTGCTGGAGTATTTGTGAACCCCAAGAAGATAGAAGCAATAATCGATTGGAGGAGACCGACCACCTTTAAGGAAATAAGGAGTTTCTTGGGATTAGCCAGCTATTACCGGAGATTTATTAAAAGCTTTTCCCATTTGGCTGCACCATTGACCAGATTGACCAAGAAGGATACCAAGTTTGCTTGGACTGAATCTTGTGAGAAAAGTTTCCTGGAATTTAAACAGAGGTTGGTGTCAGCACCAGTTCTTGCTTTACCGCAAAGTTGTCAGGGGTATACTATATATAGTGATGCTTGCAAAACTGGCTTGGGATGTGTTCTGATGCAAGAAGGACGAGCTATTGCCTATGCTTCTCGACAGTTGAAACCTTATGAGGAGAACCATCCCACACACGATCTAGAACTTGCTACAATCGTGTTTGCCCTGAAAATCTGGCGACATTTCCTCTATGGCATGCCCTGTGAGATTTACACAGACCACAAAAGCCTCAAGTATATCTTTTCATAGAAGAAACTGAATATGAGGCATCGGCGATAGCTGGAATTGATTAAGGACTATGATTTAAGCATACATTACCACCCGGGCAAGGCTAACATGGTGGCCGATGCACTGAGTAGAAAGTCCAATTATGGGGTCTCCACTTTATTGTCTTCACAGAGGCCCTATTTAGAGGACATGTGGAGATTGGACTAGAGGTTGTATTACCAAAGATGGAAGTCAGTTTAGCCAGCTTGCACATTCGACCCTCAGTATTCGGAAGGATACGGGATTCACAAAGGGGGGATCCAGATCTGGAAGAGATCAGGGGTCAGATTGACCAGGATGCACAGACACGATTTCGGATCCATGAGGATGGCATCCTCAGATTTGATGAGCGAATCTGTGTTCCCAACGTCCTAGAGCTGAAGAAGGAAATCCTTGAGGATGCCCACTACTCGAGTTATGCGATCTATCCCGGAAGCACCAAGATGTATAGAGGATTGAAATATCACTACTGGTGGAAAGGCATGAAACGGGAGGTCGCCGAGTTTGTGGCGAAGTGTATTACTTGTCAGATAATAAAGGTGGAACATCAAAAACCTGCAGGGAAGCTGCAACCCTTGCCGATTCTAGTATGGAAGTGGGAGTACATCAATATGGATTTTGTGACTTGATTACCACGGACTTAGAAGGGGCACGAAGTAGTATGGGTGATAGTGGATCGTCTGACCAACTTTGCTCATTTCATACCTTTTAGGGAAGGGGCCACGTTAGAGCCGTTAGCATAGGTGTATATCGACGAGATTGTCAGGCTGCATGGAGTACCGGTGTCGATCACCTCAGATCGTGACACTAGGTTCGTCTCGAGATTCTGGGAGAGTCTGCACACAGCCTTGGGCACTCGTCTGGCATTCAGTACAGCTTTTCACCTACAAATGGATAGTCAGTTGGAGAGGACTATAGAGATCTTGGAGGATATGTTGAGAGCTTGTGCCTTGGATTAATCTAGTTCATGGGACAAACGCTTGAGCTTAGCCGAGTTCACCTACAACAACAGGTATCAGGCAAGTATTCAGATGGCTCCCTACGAGGCACTTTATGGAAGGAAGTGTCGAATGCTTATATGTTGGGGAGATGTGGGAGAGAGGAAGCTGGAGGAGCCAAACTTCGTTCGACAGACGGAGGAGCAGGTCCAGATGATTAGATAAAGATTGAAGGTTGCTCAGAGTCGTCAAAAGAGTTATGCAGATCTGAAGCATTTTGAGCTTGAGATCCAGGCCGGTGATGCAATGTTCATCAAGGTATCACCTATGAAGGGAGTTGTCAGATTTGGAAAGTGTGGGAAGCTTGCTCCACGCTATATTGGACCCTTCGAGATCCTGGAGCGGATAGGAGCCGTGGCTTACATATAGTTTCTACTACCAGACTTGGCGCAAGTTCACGATGTATTCCACATCTCTATGTTGGAGAAATGCGTTCGGGATCTGTCTCAAGTGATTCCCCAGATTCCAATGGAAGTCCAAGAGGATATGTCTTATGAGAAATGCCCAGTGGAAATCTTAGACCGCAAGGAGCAGCAGCTGAGGAACCGGGTCATTCCTTTTGTCAAGGTGAGGTGGAACCATCTGTCACGCCCCGACCCGATTCCTACGGCCTCGGGAACGTGCACAAATCGGTCGTACCCAAGTGGAGATGACCCCCACTCAGATACAAGGCCTAAGTAAATCAAAAGCATGCAATACAATAAATCTACTAACTTCAATAATAACCAAACTTAGAGTTCTTACAACGGAATTAATAATAAAGTCAGGGTTCAAAGTACCCTACATAGATCTATACAAATCAGGCCCTAAAGGGTCCTACAAACTAAACCTCACACATAAAGAAGATCTGAGGTCCTCTAACCTCGGCAAACTAGTCCCAAACCCTCGCGCAGCTCATGAAACCTACCCAGCTAATTCCTCAATCCTGAAAGAGAGGAAAAGAAAGTGGAGTGAGCTTTCGAAAGGAAAGCTTAGAAAGTTCCCTACAGGGATCGCAATGAAATCAAAACGATAAAATAATATCAAAATTCAATAGTCAACAAGTCAAACAACCGGGGCCATGCCCCGCACAAACAAAATTCTAGGAGACTAGGAAAGAAGAAACTCCTAGATTAAGAAACAGCCCTCAGGCTTAACAAACTTCTTCAGTCAGCACCCAACCTCATCTGGAATCGACCTTGGTCTCTCGTACGTGTCGACACGGTCAGTATATCGTCCCACTGACAGGTTGGACTACCAGGGTATCCTCCCCCTGGCATGGAACTATCAGAATGTCAAGGTGCCCTCAGCCGTGAGCGCTCCACATGAGAATTTTCTCCACTGAACCGGCAAAATAAGAACTCACCTGAAGCACACTTGCCTGGTCAGCACATAAGACCATGTGTCCATGAGCAAATGTCGGTCACAGGGTGGTGTACCCAACGAACAATCCAAACAATGGGTAATGAAAGAACATCAACCATGCACATATAAAGAAGAAAACAAACAACAGGTATGTGCACGCATTCTAATAACAAATAGACAATAGACATGCTAAAAGAAATAGCAACAATAAAAACAAGAAACCCGATGACTGGTGGAAACTAGGCAGAGGTAACTTACCTTAATAGCGATATCCTGAATCCCCATAGGACTTCTTCTTGACGTGTCTCTACGTCGAATCTAGTAAATATAATAATTGTGTCTTAGCATCTGTTTAAATATCCAATCGTTCATTATCTTCATTACTATCCCTATTGGGCCGAGGGCCCATTAACCTTTTAAGTTGATAAACCTCATCATTCTATCAACTACGTTGTCGTAGCCTAGTGGTCAAGAGACTCTAGTGTGGTTGTGAGGTCTTGGGTTCCAATCTCATCTCCTACACATATTTTATTCTTTTCTTTTTAAACTTAGTATTATGGTTCAAGACTAAATTGCACCCAACCCACTTATTTGGTCCTGATTGAACCCACTCACTTATCTTAAAATCAAATCCAACTCAACATGTTTAGATTAAACTATCTTCACTTAATTTAATCTAACTTGACTAACCAGTTCAACTCCTCAACTCAACCCAACTACTTGCTAACCTACTTGACCCAACCGGCTTAAAGAGAACCGCATTCAACTCACCTTAACTTGAACCATTAAGCTAATCTACTTGATTGCATCCGTTTAAACGAACTCAACCCAAGCACTTGTCTAAACTCAACCGGCTAACCTTTTAACATGGTGTAAAATTCATGAAGTTAATGCGCAGTCCTAAAGAACTGCTCACAACTTTTGATCGAGGAGCCCGATCGAGTTGATCTAAAGCTCATTGGAAAGAGATTTTTCTCATCTTTCTAATGGTATATTATACATTCCGATCAGACTAATATAACTAGCTAAAACTATACTCGAAATTGGCAGCTTGGAACTAGACAATTTCAGTAGCGTGTTATGCGCAGTCCGAAAGAATTGTTCATATCTCTTAATCCGTAAGTCGGATTTTAATGATCTAGGATTCTTTAGAAATATATTTTCCTAAATATTTTAACGGTATATTATACACCAAAATCGGAGAACAATAAGGGATTCAAATATCTCTCCAAAATGACAGCCAGACTGCAGGTCTGAAACTGTCATCTTTAAAAAAAAATCCTAGGTTGTATCTACAAGTTGCCTTAATTTTATCCCTTCCTGATCTATGCATAAATTAAAGCGAGGAGACTGAATTTATTTACCTTTATTGAGGACATCTCAAATCACGTAAGACTCCCTCCTAGCGTGTCCCCACACTCTACGCTAATATTCCATAGCAAATCCCTCACTGAATTGTGTCTCAATTCTCTCACTATATCCCCCTTTATATAGATAAGAGAATCCTAATCTTACTCAAATTTTAAATTTGAGATAGGGATAAATCGTGATTGAATTGTGATTTATCTCTACGGGATAGATCTTCATCTAATTCGAGTTGACCTTAATTATATAAAATTTAAATTCTAGATAAGGATCAATTATAAACGAATTATAATTATCTCTATGAGATAAATCTAATTCAACTCAAATATTATCTCCTAATCGATTTACAATTTCCTATTGTAGATTATTTCTACTAAATAATCCTAAATCAACTCAAATACTAAATTCTGATTACATCATAATTCGTATTTGAGAAATCTAATTTTATAGTTATCTATTATATCTCATATCAATCTCTACTAGGTTAACCCAAATTGGGTGACATGACGAACTTGACCGTGTTGATTTAATCACATTAAGCCCAATCTTTTCTTGAAATTACCGATAGGTCCCAGATAACCCCAATTACCCTAATTACGGTTTTATCCAATTTAATCCCTCTTTTCTCATAAATTCTAAATACCTCTAATTACGAGGACTTATCTAATTATCTAATTAAAGAAAATAGAAAACTTTTATTCCTCACAAAATACAATTAGTCTCCAACCTTGGGGGCTTACTTTTATTAACCTAAGATTTTAGGAACCCAAAATCTTAGGATTTCACACCATTACTCTGATCGGAAAGCAACATGGGAACACGAGGAAGATATGCAGAAGTGTTACCTGGAATTATTTTCCACTGGATGAGACCTGAGGATGTGAATTTTAAATTTCAGGGACGAAATTTTTGTAAGGGGGCGGGGTTGTGAAATTCAAGATTTCTTTTAATAAAGGGGTTTTTTTACAATTTTGGTGGTTGAATTAATTTCCCAAAAACATAAATTTTTCGAAAAAAAGGAAGGTTTATAATAAAACCCTAGTTGGGTTTAGTTATTAAAACCAATGGCATTTTGGTAAATTTAACATGTTTGAAGAACATGAAGGGAACAAGTAAATAAACATTAGTTTATTTAATTAATTGATTGGTTTAATTAAGTGAATGTCCAAGTTTTGAATTTCTTGGATTTAATTAAGGAAAAGTGAATGATTGGTTTTAATTGTGATTACCAAGGGTACTTTTGTACTTAAGTAAGATTGAGAAACTTGGAAAGAAATAAGTAAATATTTGGAATAAAGGTCTATGATAGTAGATTAGTAATCGATTTAATGGAAAATTCTAAGTTTAGAATTATTAGGAATGGATTGAGATAAGAGGGAATAATTGATTTAAATTCCTAAATTATGGTTATTGGGGCTCATAGGGACCTTTTAGTAATTTAAGAAGATACGAGGACCTAATGGAAATTATATCCCTCTCTCAAGAGAAGGATCTGCATGTAAAGATAAAAAGATCAAGGGGCGAATTGTAAATTTGCAACGATAAAATCATGTATAGGGCATAATAGTTAGCAATGAACTGTCGAGATCAATTAAAGGATCTCGGAATTGTATAGATCACGAGGAAACATCCAACCGTCCGATCGCCCATCGAACTATGCATGCAAATGCCCTCACCGTGCGGGCCGATCAGAGACATCCATCCGAGGTTGACGATTGAGTTCGAGGCATGGGATATGATCTCAACCTTCCATCTAATCTCAGTAGTCGTGAGTGATCTGGACCATCCATTAGAGGGAAACGGAATAAGTTCGAGGCGGAGGATTAGTATCCGACCGTCGATCAAGTAACCGTTCATCAAGTTGAGTGATGGTTCCGAGACATCGAGGAAAAACGACAAGCATTGATCATTGGGTAATAACCACAGTCGTTCGATGAAACGTGCCGCCTGATCGCGAAGCACGAGAGAGGTCTCCTTCTCCATGCGCGTGCTACTACTTGCCGCTGTGATCACCTGGCAACCTGCAAGGAAACTATTTGGATGATAACCAAATATGGTAAGGAACGATTTCGACTCCAAAATTAGAAGATCGCGATTATGAACGTGCGTTCTATAAGAAAGAGGCCGAGCCAAACCCTAGGAAGCATCTCTAAGCGGCTGCGATTCCACCACTATCATAGGAACTGAGGTAGAGGGTAACAGGGAGGGAAGAGAGTTGTTCTTCTCCGATGAAGCTGGAGAAGGGAAACTAGGAGGCCAAGAGATAAGCACTAGGTAAGCTTCTATCTCTCTTTCATTTTAAAGCTGGCAAAGGAGAGGATAATCCTCGCCAGAGTAATTGGTACGGCAAAACCCTTGACCCCTCCTCAAGTATACGAGTGTGTCTTTGTTTTGGCAAGGGTGTTTATATATAAAATATACCACATGTCCTAATAGAACCCAAATCTTAATCTAAATAAAAAAAAAAAGAATATAGAATTCAAATATATCTTAATCTTGATATATTTAAGAATTAAAATTTAAATATGTCCTTATCTTAATTGACTTAGGACACAAACTCAAAACTCGCCCCTGAGAACATATCTCGAGGCGATCTCAAATTCTAAGATGGCCTGAGAATACATATCTCGAGGTAATCTTCCAGAAATCTCAAATCTCAAGATAGCCCGAGGACACATATCTCGGGGCAAATCTCAAAATTCCAAGATCGCCCGAGAACACATATCTCGAGGCGATCTCAAATTCCAAGATCACTCGAGAAACATATCTCGAGGCGATCTCAAATTCAAGATCGCACAAGAATACATATCCCGAGGCGATCTAAATAAATAAATATAATAAAAATTCCAAGTGCATATCCCAAGGCAGCTCAAATATGCTAATCCCGAGGCAAATAAGTAAATAAATAAATAATTCAAATAAGTTTAAAATTCGATCTTATATGGTTGCATGAAGTTAATATTTGGATTTTTTTTTTGGGATAAAGTTTGATCTTATCTTGGATCAATTTAGGTTTAAAGAAAAATTTGATTTTATCTTAAGTTATAACCATCCGAGCCTCATGGGGATTTAACTAAGAAAAAAATATATAAATAGAGGGGGTGAGAAATCAGAAAGAGATAGAGAGCAAAAAAAAAAAAAAGATATTTCTAAAAAAAAAACAGAAAAGAAAAGGTATTCTCTCTTTTCTTTGATCTTTCTTCTCGTCTCGCCCCAACCGCCCGCCGCCAACCACCAGGCCGGCCTCTCTTGTGGAGGCCGTCGCCGCAGCCTGCCACCAAGCCGGCCTCCCTTGTGGAGGCCGTCGTCGCTGCACCAGCCAAGCCAGGCCGGCCTCCCTTTTGGAGGCCGCCACCGCCGTCGCCGCCAAATACCAGGTCGGCCTCCCTTGTGTAGGCCGTCGTTGCTGCCGCCAACCAAGCCAGCCGGCCTCCCTTGCGAAGGCCGTCATCGCCGTCAACCACCAGACCGGCCTCCCTTGTGGAGGCTGTCGTCGTCGCCGCCGCCGCTGACCAAGCCTTTGGCTCCCTTGTGGAGGCCATCACCGCTCATCATCGATCAAGCTTCTGGCTCCCTTGTGGAGGCCGCTGCCGCTCGCAGTCGACCAAGTCTTTGGCTCCCTTGTGGAGGCCATCGTCCTGTTGCCACCAGAGAAAGAAGAAAATCAAAAAACCTTACATCCTTCCCCTGTTGCCGCCGTTCCGCTAGAGGAGATGAGAGGTTCCCTGCACCTCTATGTCGCATAGCCACAGAACCCCCCTGATCCGTAACTGCTTGAATTCATAAAGCCAATGATGAAGTCCATGGTTATCCAGTAAATTATGAATATAGTGTGTGCAAACTCTGTTCTATGGATCAAATGTAATTCTCTAAGATGATTTTCGGGCTTCAAGATGGAAGACTGGTCTCTCAATTCAAATATTCAGTTCAGTACTCGATTATGACCAACCATTGTTTCAATGAAGAATTTCAGGTTCAGGCCTCTTCCACACCATTATTGGATGGGATATTGGGATAGTTCTCATAGGAAAGGAACGTTGGATATGTGTTTGACCCAAAGGATGAGAGAGATGCGAAGGGGTTGAATAAGGTCTCCTGATTACTGATATGAATGCTGGAAATTTTGGTGGTGATTTACAATTGTTGTATGCCAAGTTGAATCAATTCCTTAAATTTTCTTTTGTTAAGATACTTATAGTGATGTATATGTAAATCAATAATGAGACTTTTAAATATTAGGAGCTTTTGTACTGAAAATTGGTATGCATATGAGGTGTTCTACAGAATGCTTGAAAGAGGAGATACATAGGTTTTCTAAAAACATCCTTTTCTACAAGACAAAGCACAATTCTAGGCTATGAAAGGTACAATGAATCGAGTGAAGGGGATGTGGCAATGTGTAACGAATCAATGTAATGGACTCAATCAAGGTAATGAAGCCTCAGGATAGGTATTCCATAAGCAGATCAAGAGAGTTGATCCCAAGGCAACAGATATAAAAAGGGAATGAAAGCTTGGAGAAAAGGGCATCGAAGATCTTAGTTCAGAAACCCTAATCCTTGCGAGGAGAAGGTCGGCGCCCGGGAGAGCGAGGTTCTTCCATCGGAGTTGCGGCTCGGCGAAGAATCATCTTCCATTTATCCTATTTAGCTTTTATGTTCTTTTACATGTTGCTCTTAAATCATAGTGTCTTGAGAGAACTGTTTACTGTGGTGTTGTTTTGTGAATACTGAGGTTGTTGAATCAATGTCCATGACCTGAGAGTCTTTTTACGTGAGTTTACTTGTATTTCAGTAGCGTATTGTGGGTGATACGTTACAATGGTGCTTTCATTTGAACTTTCAATGGAGGAGAACGCATTGCTGGACGACCTGGAGGCTAAGCTGGACACCATCTTGGCAAAGTTGGTACAACAAGGGGAGATGTTCCGCTCATGGAAGCAACAACATGAGGAGAGATTCAGATCCATGGAGAAGTCAATCGCTCGCATCACCCAGTCACTTGAAGCCAAGCAACGACCCAAGGAGCCTGAACTAGGAGTCTCGTCACATACTTCAGACGCGTTGACGATATCAGCCGAGCAACCAACGCTAGCGGCCCCACGACGAGTCCGACCGGAGTTGCCATCGTTCGACGGCAAGGACGCACTGCAGTGGATCTCAAAGGCTGAAGAGCTCTTTCTCTACTATGAGCTCACCGATCCATATCGGCTACGGGTTGCGACCATCCATTTCGACGGACCTGTGGTGCCCTGGTTCCAGGAGTTACAACAATCCGAGAGTTTAACATCTTGGGCTTCGCTCAAGAAGGCCATTATAGCTGCGGCAAGTGAGGATGCCTTCCAGCTGCAGCCATCCGAGAATGTTGTAAGTGATGACACGAAGGCATCTGCAACTATGGTTGAAAAGGATCTGGAGTTTGCGGATACACCCCAGATGTTTGACAAAATGCTAGAAGATACGGTTCAACCTATTGAAGTTGTTCTAGGTTTTGATTCTTGGAACAATACAGTGTCTACTGGAGTGGATAGTTCTCCTCATCAAGATCATTATGGCTTTGCTAGTATTGAATGTGTTGGTAGTATGCTCAGCATAACTTTTGAATTGAAATCAGAGACTGTTGAACCAATGCATATGGGTTCAAATTTAAAGACGGAAGAAACCACGAGAGATGGCTATACTGTGATTGATGACGTTGCTGAATTTGCTACTGTGCGACATCAATTGGAGGTGTTGGATGATAGGCTTCATGAAATGGTTCCACTTGTTGATCAGGGTGATGGACATTTTGACAGCAGATGGAACATAGCTGCTAGATACTATGGCCAGTCTTGGGCTTTTGGGGATGACATTGGTTGTTGCATTAAATTGGCATCTAATGTGATTTCCTTCTATAAAAATGGTGTCTCCCTGGGAGTAGATTTCGATGGGGTTCTAAAAATGGGGCCTGGTCCTTGTTATTTTCCTGCAGTCTCGTTCCCTCTTGCCAATTCAACATCTATAGAGATACATCAAGCAGGAATAGCATCTGGGATTTCAGAAGTTGGTTGTAAGGATGTTGAATCCCTGGAAGGTGGTAAGCAAATCCATGGCTATGCATTTAGAAGTAGAGTTGCAGTGGATATCTCAGTGAGTAATGTGCTTCTATATTTCTTTTGCAAATGCTTTAGAATTCAGATTGCACACAAACCTTTTTACTCAGTGTTGATGAAGAACCTTGTGTCATGGACCAAAATGATTGTTGTGGTTGGAGGTATGGCTGTGTTGGTGTTGTTTCTTTCGGGTGTATGTCTGATTCTGCGCAAATGGACCTGCCAGTCCACAGTTGGGGAACAACATTTGCTGTCAAAGCCAATGGCAGTTAATTACCCCACAGGTCTTTCCTCTGAGCTTCTTGCAAATACGAGATTGTCATATATAGGCCAAAGTTCCATGGGCAAGCTCTACAAGGGAAGATTGGAGAATGGAAATTATGTTGCGATAAGAGGATTGGCAATGTGTAGGAGCTATTCCATAAGAAACCTGAAGCTTCGACTCGACCTACTCTCAAAGCTTCTCCATCCACATTTTGTTTGCCTCTTGGGACACTGTATTGATGATTCATCTGATGATTCTAGTATCAATGGGGTATATCTCATTTACAAGTACCTACCTAATGGAAATCTCCGCGATTATCCTTCTGTGCACAGAATGCAATTGAGCAACTATGGGCTATTCAGAATTTCTGAAGAAATTGACAAACATGGGGCATGGACAGAGGGAAAACTACATGCTCAAGGCGAACCTCCTCCAAGTGAACCCTTAAAGTGGGAGGACTATGTCTATACCCTTGGCTCAATCATACTCCAGGTTTTTGTGGCCACAGTGGTGCCAGATAGGGATCCTTCACCGCTAAGTGAATTGGCAATGTCTTTGACTAATCCAGACAAGCGAAAATGGACACTCAATCCTTTTGTTTACACTACATCATTGCAAGAATCTAATGACAATGCCAGGATTATGGATGGGGAGTATCAGTTAGCTATGCATCAAGTCATTGGGGTACTTATTGATGTTCTCTTTTGTGGTTGGACCGCCTACCAAATTTCGGGAGCTGGTCATACTCCTTGTTGGATTCCAATTGATACGAGCTGTGTTTCTTGCGGAGGCTTGTTTGGATTTCTGCCATTATCTTCATCACTAAATGTGAGTGCATTATGTCGAAATCGATTGTATGGTATGATTGGCATTCAGATTGATCAAGCTACTTGGGATACTCTACTGGCTCCAGCTCCTAATGGAATGCACAACCTTTGTTATGTGAATCTAGTTTTGAGGTTCTTGAAGTATGTTCTGCGTACTGTGGGACTGATATCAGTTGCCCGATTGAAGAAGCTGGGAAACCTGATGCATTCATACATTGCAGAAGTTGCTCTTAATCCTCGTCTGCAACCATCCAAAATTGTGGCCATTGACATGTTTCTGCAGGTTCATCCTCAATTACCAGAGGATGTGAAGATTAAAGTTTGTACTGCCATTCACTTTGACAGGTTTCCTTCAGCTATGGGCAAGATGGGTGAAGATAGTGCGGGGTTTCCTGTTGATGAACTCATCAAGCATGCTGACGATTTTGCTGGCATGTTTCTAGAGCATTTTGACCTTGAGGACAAGGTCAAGCTTGATGGGTGGGGTAATGTAACGAATCAATGTAATGGACTCAATCAAGGTAATGAAGCCTCAGGATTGGTATTCCATAAGCAGATCAAGAGAGTTGATCCCAAGGCAACAGATATAAAAAGGGAATGAAAGCTTGGAGAAAAGGGCATCGAAGATCTTAGTTCAGAAACCCTAATCCTTGCGAGGAGAAGGTCGGCGCCCGGGAGAGCGAGGTTCTTCCATCGGAGTTGCGGCTCGGCGGAGAATCATCTTCCACTTATCCTATTTAGCTTTTATGTTCTTTTACATGTTGCTCTTAAATCATAGTGTCTTGAGAGAACTGTTTACTGTGGTGTTGTTTTGTGAATACTGAGGTTGTTGAATCAATGTCCATGACCTGAGAGTCTTTTTACGTGAGTTTACTTGTATTTCAGTAGCGTATTGTGGGTGATACGTTACACAATGGCTTTGGTGAAAAGAGGAAGGCACGTAATCTACAGAAGGTTTCGACAAGAGCTACCAAGTTCTTGCAAGCATATCAATTACCCCATCTGCAACCGATGGACAAGCAAATCCTAAAATTCATGACAAAGAAATTAAAAAGTTGATGATGTTGATACTGTTTTCAATGATTCAAAGTTGGAACCAATGATTGCCTTTGAGCTTGTTTTAAGATCTGAAGGTTTGAATCTGGGAAATTTACTTGAAAGAAGAGGTGGGAAAATTTTCTATGAATCTGCATTCAAGCGAACTAATGCCTCTTGTTCATGTTTATAATATAAGGATATTATCTGCATGATGTTAAGGGTTGTGACAAAATGCTTGACAGTGCTGAAGGTATAGCCAACAATGTTCCAACTAATATATATATCTAAGTGCAAGAAGTTAAGATAGTGATGCAAACCAAGAAGCTTCTTATAACCATTTGGTAATATACTCCACACATGCAAGAAGTTAAGATAGTGATGCAAACCAAGAAGCTTCTTATAACCATTTGGTAATATACTCCACACAATGACAGTGATGATTATTACAATATTTCAGCACCAGTCATAGTACAATTTAAGCTTAATTTGGGTAGCAAACAACTCATATCTTATGATATTCTGATGGAGAGGGTTGATTCATAAAAAAAAAAATCATTAAAAATTTCTATGGGCTTCTATAGTGTGGCCCAAAATATAATCAAGAAGAGAGCTGGGTCCACTCTATAAAAAAGGAAGATGATTTAATTTAATCATTAAAAAAAATCATCATTAATAAAATGGGCAAAACAATGGTGCTATGATGTTTTCATTTTGGGAATACATAGGCTTCCATTTAAATTTTTAACAAAGGTGATGAAGATATGAGATAAATAAAAAGAGGAGGGGCTCATTTTAACGAAAATAAAAAAATAAAAAAAAAATATGATAAAAGTAAAAATGAAGTCATGTAAAATAAAAGGAGCGTGTCCCACTTTATAAACAAAGGGGCTGATTATGGCTAAAAAAAAGTAAATAAAAAAAAGGAGAGAAGTAAAAAAAATAAAATAAAAAAAATTCATATACATGTGAGTATGCACACATCCCGAGGTGACGACGGGAGACACATATCGGGTGGCCTCCAAATTCAAATTTCAAAGTGGCATATGTCTTGAGCTGGCTGATAAAATCATAAATTTCTGGATGCACATCTCGGAGTGACTGACATAAAAATACAAAATCTCAAAAGAGCACTTATTTTGAGATGGCTAAGAGCGACACATGTCTCAGGGCGGCGATGAAGCATTCATCTTGAGATGGTCAATAAAAAACGAGGACGGCGATATAGCGGCATAAATCTCGGAACGGCGGTGAAACATTCATCTTGATATCGTCAATATAAACCAAAACCCTAAAGTGGTACAAATCTCAAAGCGGCAACGATAGACGCATATTGAGGTGTCCCGAAACATAAATCGCCAAAACAGCACGGGTCTCGAGGCGACAGTGGAACACTTATTTTGAGACGCCTGATGGAATATCCCAAGTCATAAAGCGGAAAATCTCAATATGCTCATGAAATACACATCTCGAGACAGCTGATGAAGTGATACGACCCTTGAGGTGGTAATGATACATTCATCTTGGGTTGTCCGATCAAAATGCAAAGGCGGTGGCGAAAGTTGGCATCTTGAAGAAACCCAAGCGGCAAATAGCTAGCTACATATCTTAAGGTGGAGGGCGGCACCATTTAAATAAAATAAATAAATAAATAAATAAATAAATAAATAAATAAATAAATAAATAAATAAATAAATAAATAATTGCATGCATCCATGTAATGACATATATATATGTAATAAATTATTTTATTCTGCGATAAATAAATTCGTTTCATTCATTCTCTCTATTTGTACTCTTTTGCCCTTAATCGAAGGTTCCCGCAATCTTATTCGGGATAATTAATAATAGGGGCTTGCCTCTATTAGGAATAAAAGAACCCACACAATAAAAAATGATATTTGTGCTTCGATATATCGTCTGGTGTCACACGATGCCAGGCGAGTATTTTCGATCCCACAAATTCTGGCACGCCCGGTGGGGACATATTCCTCCTCCCATCTCTGAGGCAAAAGTACAAGTAGAGACGCCATCTTTTACATCCTGTAAAAGAAAACTAACGTTGTTGATTTTCTTATTGCAGATTAAATGGCATTCAAGAGTTCAAGCACATTTGGGAGCCCAAAGCTTACCATCTTCTTGGGCGAGGGAGCTGAAGTTCAACTGCCCAATTGCACTTTCAACACTGAGGCTGCTGGAGCTGAGGCGAGGTTCGGCACAATCTACGAAGTGGTGCAATTCGTGAAGAGGCCTGCACCGATGGAAGAGGAACCGGCAGTCCAGCGCCTTCCATCTAGAGGGGCCGTCCGAACGCGTGATCGTCCACTGTGACTGTGAAGGCGTTCTTGCCAAAGAACCACAGAGGATATCTGCTTTTAAGAGGCTGTCCCACCCCAAAAGGGTAGTCTCTCTGGATGATGAAGATGATGAACCCACTTTCACCGTAACTGCGAAGGGGAGAGAAAGTGGGATATTCAGTTCTGATGAGGATAGACCCAAGAAAAAGAGTGTGTTCTCGAGACTCACACCTAGGAAGACGAAGATCCCGAAGAAGAAGCTGGATTTTGTGTCATTCCAAGGACACAAGACTGATCAAATGGGTTCTTTCAACAACTCATTTGAACCACTTAAACTGGTAAAGAAGAATGCAACCACGGCAGATTTACGTGTCCAGCTGAATGAAAACAAAAGTGATAGACCTCCGAAGTCCTACCACAAGGAGTCCTTCAGTCGAAACCTCTACAAGACCTACGTAGCATCAAAGAAGCTGCGGTCAGAGAAAATGACACCAAGAGAATTCTACCAAAATAAGAAGAAACTAATATCAAAAGCACGGAAGACTCTCTTTGATCGCATAGCTTCTGTAAAAACTCAAGCTACAACCTCCCACTCAAAATTTCAGTGGAGGAGGGAAATGACAGATGAAGAGACGCTGGATATGGACGTAGAAGTGCATACTGTCCGGATGGTTACTGAAACCCGAGGGGATCCAGCACCCAAGCCAGAACAACTAGGGGTGTTCACAAGATCTCGTAGGAGAGCCACAGACTCTCAAAGTGGGGCCGGAGATGAAGGTTCAAGCCAGATACCACATGAGGGTCAAAGAACATGGAGTCTCCCAGTATTTCGCATGCCAATGAATTACAAGGAAGCAGACCCCCCAAACGAAGAAGCGGAGGATGAACCTGTCTTTGTTTATAATGGGGATGATATTACAAGGAGAGTCCAGCAAATGGAGAGACTCAGGCAAATAGAAAATCGGGAAGCTGAATATCAATGGCTCAATGAAAACATGACAATGTTGATGGAGTCAATGGTGAAGATACAGGGACAAATGGCTGCCTTGATGGAAAGTCAAAAGGCACAAAGGCCTAGAAGTTCAAACCCACAACCAAGAGAAATCCCTAGGCTGGTGGAGCAAGGAGGAACCTTTCCACAATCGAGAGAAATTCCTAGGCCAGGAGAGCAAGAGGGAACTTCGTATGCACCTGTGAGAGAAATCCCTAGGCAATCCTGAGCTCCTATTCCAGAGCAGCCAGCTGCAATGACCAGGGAGGAGATACAACAAATGGTAGCAGCTGAATTAAAGCAAGTTAAGGGGAAGGAGATAATGGTTGATGGGGATAAACCTTATCCCAGTTATCATGACTTGGTACCCTACCCCAAAGGGTACAATGTTCCTAAATTCAAGCAATTTAACAGGATTGGAAATCCTGATCAGCACTTGGCTCACTTCGTGACAGCTTGTGGAGATACAAGTGCAAAACCTTCGCTCCTCCTTAGACAATTTTCTGCAAGTCTCACAGGAGTGGCATTTGAGTGGTATGCAAGCTTGCAACCCGAATCAATCCAAACATGGCAACAATTAAAAGATGCCTTTCGGGTACGGTTCGGGGGCGTAAGTGACAAAATCACAATCGCAGACCTCGCAGCCACTCGTCAAAATAAAGATGAAAAGGTAGTGGATTATATTATGAGATGGAGAAACCTGAGCATCAAATGTGAGCAACCCCTTGATCAGCCACAAGCGGTGGGCTTATTGCTCGGGAATATTGATAGTTGGATGGCGCCCTTTCTGAGTACATCTGGTATTACTACAATCCAGGAGTTAATTTCACAAGCTAAGAAATTGGAACGGACAAGCCCGAAGGTATTCTCCAATTTTCAAGCTCCAAGGAATGACAGAGAAAAACCCAAAAGAACAGAAGGTGTCAAGTATACCGCTACAACCTTCAACATTGATAAAGGAAAAGGTGTTGCGGAGTCTCACAAGCCAGAACAGGCCAAGCCACCTACTTTAGGTGCTGCTGGTAATGAATCAAAGCCTCTTCCTCTTTAAAAGAAAGGATGAATAAGAAATATTCTTTCAGAAGAGATAAAGTACTGAAGATCTTCAAGGATGCTGTGAAAGAAGGTCTGCAACTCCCCGAATGCAAGAGACCAGAGGAACAGAACAAGAAGGACCATCCCAACTACTGCCCATATCATAGAGTGTTGGGACACACAATTGAAGACTGTTATGTTTTCAAAGACTGGGTCGAGCGACAGTATCAAGAGGGCAAGATCACACTCTCGAAGAACGTCTTGTCCGAGCCATCATCCGAGCATACCCGCTATGTGACAACCCTAAACTCAGAGGGGTCATCCCAAAAGGAAGTCATAGTAGTGGGTAATAAAGTAATCCTTCCATCAGCAATAGACGACAAGCCTCCTGCTGTTCCAGAAGAGTTGTGGGAGGTATTTATAACCAAAAAGTCAATGAAAATGTTGAAGAGGTTGGCTTAGCTTCCAGGGATCACTTGGAGACGTTTTCAAGAACCTCCTAAAAGACCCCTGGCAAAGCAGACAAAGAAGAAGAACAAGAAAAGAAATGCGAGCCTTGAGCAGTCCAAAGCGCAGAAAATCTATTATTGAAGAGTACATTGAGTCTCTCAATGAATATGAGCAGAAAGAAAGGGTCCTAATTACTCTCAAAGACTATTTTCCCGAAGAAGTCGAAGAATTGCTAGGGGAACTAGTCAAAGAAGATGATGAAGATGTGCAAGTGGAAACTTGCAGGGTTATTTCTGGAGGGTACCCTTTGTATAACTCGGATGATGATAGTTTCTCTGAGCTAGAAGAGTCGTATGATCGTCACGGCCGGCCTTACATCAGTAAAAAGCAAAAGAAGAAGATGGCATTCAGGGAGAAAGTAAAGAAGGCGAACGCCAAACTCTTGGAGCCACACCAACCAGAAGAGCCCAAGACACCATATTACACCCCGAAACCCCAAAATATAAGGTCTTGAGCAAAGCTATGCCTGCTGAAGAAATTCCTGCCTTCATTCAGAGAGTAACAGAGGAGTCAGCAAATAGGTTACTACAGTTGCACATTGAAGATGATCAATGGGATGAGTCCGGAGTATACCCTCCAGAATCATCAGGCAAAATTTTTTCAGAGGTTGTGGAGTCTTCGCCTCCATCAAAAGGAGCCAATAATAAGGGGAAGTCGGTTCTCCAAAGCATCAAGATTAAGAAGAGTAAGAGGAAGGAGCTCTTTGATCAAGTCAAGGAAATGGGATTGGAACTACCTAACCCTAAAAGGCCGCGCTTGATGCATCTTGACAGTCATCCAAACTACTGTCCATATCACCGGCTTGTGGGGCATACCATAGAGGAATGCCAAAATTTTCAGAAGTGGGTGCAAAGACAAATTTCCATGGGAAATTTAATGTTGACAGACGACTACTTTGGAGAGAAAAGTGTTTGTCAAGCCATAACTTGCCAAGAAGATTCTGAGGAGGAATTAAATTTCCCAGATAAAGAAGATAATGAAGGTGATGAAATACCATACCATGTGCATCAAATGCAGCTCCGAGCTGGGAAGGTACTTCAGCCAAGACAGGCATCTAGCTCCAATGATCAAAACAAAGGGAAGATAGCTGAAGAAAGAAACATCTCACCCAAGAAACCTTCAAAGAAGCCGAATTATAATATTTTGGCACACTTGAAGAAAGTCCTGGCACTTCTCAGTATGTATGATACACTGATGATGTTAGCTGAAGTCAGGGAGTCTCTAATACATGCCCTACAAAATCCTGAGGAGTATCAAGCCTACTTTGCCGAGGTCAACATGAAAGAGGCTCTGTACACATTTCATGCACCCTCAGTATCCTTTACTGATGAAGATCTATTGCTTGGGACTACAGAACATAACAGACCATTATATGTGACGGGTTATTGTGATGGGATAAAGATCAACCGAGTTTTGATTAACCCAGGGTCCTCGGTTAACCTAATGACCCTAAACACTTTCCGGGCATTGGCTCTCGAAATATACCACTTATCTCAAGAGAAAATCATCATTCAAGGCTTCAACCAACATAGCCAGAAGGCATTAGGATCTATCACTCTGCCAATTAAATTTGGAAAGAAGACATCTGATGTGAAGTTTCATGTGATCGATGCAGATGCCTCATACAAAGCCCTCTTAGGAAGGCCGTGGATCCATGAAAACCAAATGGTCCCTTCAACACTCCATCAATGTGTGAAATATATGGTGGATGGGGAAGAATTCAGGATTGATGGAGAAATTCAACCCTTCGGTATCCATGAAGTCCATTATGAAGATGCGAGATATTACCTTAAGCCATCAAAAGGGAGCAAAATCTTAGGCCCAAAGGTAGAGTCTCTGGTAAAGATACCCAAGTCTACTCCTGTCTCCAAAGAGAAAGCCTCAATATTGCCTCACTTTGGTAGTGACACCGAGTCCTCAGCAGACGAAAGTGATGAAAACACACACCAAAGTAGAGGACAAGCTGAAGGGTTCGCCCAAGAAAATGCACTGCATATTACAAAAATTCCCGAGGGGCTTTACAAATCCTTGGCTGATTTGAATGTCAACACTGTCGAGCACTTGAAGACCTTTTATGTACCGGCTCGACATGAAGGAGAGAGAGGCATCCTCTTCTACAAAGCCGAAAATAACAAAATTCCAAATGATGATATCATAAATATTGAAGGGCTAGAAGATGATGAAGTTCAGCCCATAAGACTCCCCAACTATTATCCTGGTAAGCTCAAGGTGATATTTGAAAGATTTGCTGGCGAAGTCAAATGATCGAGGAAGTCATATCAGAGCCTTCGTCGGCTGTGGAACCCCGTGCATGTGGATAAGAAAGGGATAGGCTACTCCGAACCTTCCAGGCACTCATGTTATATGACAACGTCTCAAGAGGAAGAAGAAGAAATTAAAATGAAAAGTGCGCCACTCGAACTAGAAGACGGGGGGCAAGCGACGATTGACGAGCTAGTTGAAGTCAACTTGGGAAGCGATGAAGACCCGAGGCCAACCTTCCTAAGCGCACAATTGTCAAAAGAAGAGAAGACATCCTTCATGGCCCTTTTAAAGGAGCATATCGACTGTTTTGCCTGGAATTATAATGAAATGCCAGGGTTGGATAATGAGGTAGCCATTCACAGGTTAGCAATCGACCCCAGCGTTGCACCAGTCAAGCAAGCACCAAGAAAAATGAAATTCGACCTTGAAGAAAGGGTGATAGAAGAAACAAAAAAGCTGATTGAAGCAAATTTCATCAGAGAAGAGAAATACCCTGACTGGGTAGCCAGCATAGTGCCCGTGAAGAAGAAGAATGGGTAGATACGAATATGCGTAGACTTCAGAGACTTGAACAAAGCATGTCCCAAAGATGATTTTCCCCTATCAGTTATGGAGATCATGATCGACAACACCTCAAGGTACGAGATGTTCTCCTTTATGGATGGGTACTCTGGATACAACCAAATTAAAATGCATCCAGATGATGAAAAGCATACAGCCTTCCTGACGCCAATGGGCATATACTGCTACAGAGTAATGCCATTTGGTCTGAGAATGCGGGGGTAACATATCAAAGGGCCATTACCAGAATATTCAATGATCTTATTCACAAAGTTGTCGAATGCTATGTGGACGATCTCGTGGTCAAAACAAATTCCAAAGACAAGCATCTTGATGATCTGAGGACAGTTTTCACACGCCTTAGAGAATACAAGTTGAAAATGAACCATGAAATGCGCTTTTGGAGTCCTTTCAGGGAAGTTTCTGGGCTTCATAGTACGGCACCGGGGAATAGAGATAGACCCTTCCAAGATAAAAAAAATTTTGGAAATGCAACCTCCTCAAACACTGAGGCAGCTGCTGTAACATCCCAATCCTAATGAGGACAGGTGTCACACCAGCCAGCCCAGGTGCGTTTCCTGAGCCCAAGGCTGTCAAATCTGAAACCAAACCTGCGGAATAAACTGGAGACGGTAATAAAAATCACGTAATAAGTCTGGAACTCATCCAAATGAAAAGTCAAATCGATAATAAGATTACTTCCGCGGACTATACGTCTGGGTCTAGTCTCCAAAAGTAAAATAAATGTATCTACAGAGTGCACAACGAAAGATACAACTATGGGACGCCAGAGCCAACTAAAAGAAAGCACACCTCGCCCGGTGCCGAACTCTAATCGGACCTCGTCTGCTACCTGCACAAGGTGAGTGAGAAAAAGGGACTGAGCTACAGAGCTCAGTGAGATGTGACCCCTACTGTTAGGTCGAATAAGACCCGTGCATCTGAAAATATGTATCTATGTATATGGAAAATAACTGTGCTCATATACATGTAGAAAGACAGTAAAGCATGTGGTCTATGCATTATCTTCCAATCCGGAAATCATATAATGCAAGATCGACGGAAACCCGATAAAACAGTAAATATGAACATGTATGGCTTTCTCATCATATGTATTAGATATGGGGAGCGTCATATCGAAAAGAATGCACCTCCATGCACTGCTCACGTCGTCAGATATACAAGCCAAATGGCTTGTGGCCGAAGAGAGGATGGGCGGGGACCGCGTCATATCCTCTATCCCTCAGTACCGAGCACTCCGAGAGTTGGAAAGGGGTTTTAAAGGTAAATTCATTTGAAAAGAAAGGTTTTCAACAAAGTAAAAGAAATTCATTTGAAAGCAAGAAAACCCTTTTCTTTACTGCTTGATCGGATCGACTCAACTAGAGCCGTGCACAGCAGGGAAGGCGATGGTCATCATAAGTATGCATATCTATCGATGCTCACATCATATATCTATACATTTATCCTCTTATATTCTTATGCAGAATTCTTCTATTCTACAAATGCAGTAAACTTCCACATCATTCTCAAATCCGAATAAAAACCATACTCGGAAAGTAATATATCAAAACTCGATAAAACTCGATCAGAATACGAGAATGTCCAGTAGGTCCACTCACCTGAAGTCCTACGCAAGTCAAGTTTGACTCTGACCTCCCGAAGATCCCGTCTTGACCTTCCCTTTCCCTAGTAATTACAACCGTGTCTCAATTAGTTACTAGTACACTATCATAAACTTAACTATTCATGGGCCCAAGTCAATAAAGATTAAGGCCCAACACTCAAGCAAATCATACCACATCCAAGCATGAAGCCTATAGCCAAGCAAATCTAAAATTGACTATTTACCATCAAAATACTACAAGTCATTAGATTCAAATCAAGTATCATGGGAGCTTTAATCATATTCTTCAGCAAATCATCTCACTGCCATTCTAATGAAACACCAATACTATACTTTAGCATAGACTCTAAAAATAACACACTTATAATAATCCATGGGCCTAAGTCCAATTATCTTAAAGCCCACTACTCAAACTGATCTAACTGAACCAGAGACAAGCATTTGAACTCCTTAGGAATCTATCCAACTGGAGAGTACTGCAGTTCAACCATTAATAGCAACTTCATCACAATGGTTACACATTCCCACCTAATCTTCATATAAGCATTCTTTCAAACACCTTATGAGCATAAGGAAATTTAAACATAATTCCCTCCTCTTGAACCTAAATTATTGCTAGGTTACAGAGCACATAAGGACCATTTCATCAACAGCAATGCCATAGCAATTTCTAACACATAATACGATAATCTACAAGCCGAAATACAAATTCGCAGAATTCTGGCTGCCCTGCGCGGTTGGACAGAATCAGTCATAACTTTTGAAGCGTAAGTCCAAATTCTCTCATTTAAAGCTCGTTAGAAAGAAGACCTCGAGATCTTTCCAACGGCGTATTACACAACCCAAACGGAGTAGTGAGCAGGGAGCAGCAGCCCCTCGAAGTGGACAGAATTCTGCAGGACAGAATTCTGCAAGACTGTCTATGGGTACCTAGCTCATTTATTCAACCTCAACACCCAACAGAGAACTAAATTTAAACAAATACATGATAGCTTTAATAAATCATATTCTTAATTGGCAGGAACTTTTCCTTAAATCTTGAACTCCAATTCCATACAAGCAAACAACCACATTGATAACAACAACAATGGCTACACTTATCTCCTCATCTCATTGAAGTATAACATCAAGCACAAGATGATCATGCGCAGAAGTCAAAAGCAACACCTCTTTAACTCCTTCTAGAATCCTCAAATGCAAACACAACCCAAACTAATCCATATACACCAGCTCATAGAGTTATTTCATCAAACAATTAATAAGCATGAGTAAGGTTTGATATCATCTCGTTTCTTTGAATCTCGAATCCCATTTAAGTACAACCATGAGATAATAAGCAAAGCAACAACAAATAAATCACCAGTAACTCAAGAAACCATTCCCTCTACTTTCAATTTTTTAAATCTAAGCAATGTAACAAACACAGCTGGGCATTACTCCACTTCAGAAGAATACAGTAAGCACTAATTTAATTTCTCCAATAGCCATTAATCAATTTAAAGCCTATGTTGACAGCTATACCAACTGTATACCCCTTTCCATTTAAAGGTCCAGGCTCCCAAATTCAAAGATACTACAATAGCTCAAATCAGCAACCAATACAAGCTTAAAGTAACAAGAAGAACAGCAGCTACACCATAAACAACTGCAGCCTCAGCATCAAGCACTAACTTCAACTCCAAAACAAGCTAATAGGGAGCTCAAAACTCTAATAGACATTTCTTCAAACACTTCATATGCATGAATATAAACTACAACATTTCTCCCTTCCTTAGATTGCAGATTTCAGCTTCTTTACAATCATTCATTACAACAAACTAGCATCTAATTAAACGCAAATAATTAACTTCTAAAGAACAGCTAGTAGGCATAAGTAAATTCAAAGAACATCTCTCCTCTTTGATCTCTTAATTCCAAGTGAATACAAACATACAACCATGATCACATCGTCAAGAATATCAATAACTACAACAGCAACAACAGCCCTACATATCAATAGCACAACCAACAATCCTTAAGCTCTCATCATCTCACTCATTTCTATACCTTGCAGGAGAACTGCAGGTTCGTCGGGGCTGAAATCAAGAGGCAGCGCCTAGCCGTAGTGAAGACAGGGAAATCACTGTTACAACGTCTCTGATCAAGCTCCAAGAGCTGTCGGTGCTGGTGAAGAAACAGGGGCAGGGGTCCGAAGAGTTACTGGAGCCACTGATGCTCAGCCGGCTGGCCAGTGAAGATTGCAGCAGGTGGAGAGAACCAAGAACTTCGCCAACACTGCGAAGGAGAAAGGGCAGAGGTCTCCCGAGCGAGCGAGGTCCTTTCTCCCCAAAGAGGCAGCGCCTCTCCCTCCTTGCTTTTCACGCTGGAACGGCCACATGGACGACCCTCACACTCTCGGGCATGCAGAGCGCCAACGCCCGCCACCTTCAGCTTCTCTGTTCCCCCATCGCCACCTCCTCCTTCTCCCATAACTCCACTGCCATCTCTTAACCTCCCCTTCTTCTAATTTTTCTTTTAACACCTTACTCTACATTCAGCCCGGCCCACTTCATGATAGCCCAACATTATACCCAAAACCCATTAAACCTTGGTTAGTTAATTAACTTGATTAACTGGTATTTGTCTCTTAATCAATGGCTACTAACTTCCTATAATTCATTATTTAATGAAGTCTTTTTGAATGTTGTTATCATTTTCCCATAAACTTTGGCATTTATTTATATTTCATAATATTTGCAGGGGAAAAACCGGGACGTTACAGCTGCGGTCCTTTCAGGGGAGTTTGGCATATATCAGAAGATTCATCTCCAACCTCTCTGGAAGGTGTAAGCCCTTCTCCAAGCTGGTCAAGAAGAACACACCATTCAAATGGGATGATGGATGCCAGAAGGCTTTCGAAGACATCAAACAGTGCTTGCTGAGTCCACTAGTGTTGGCGGCCCCAATCCCCGGAAAGCCGTTGATTCTATATACTGCTGCATTGGAAGGGTCATTAGGAGCTATGCTGGCCCAGAACAATGAAGAAGCCAAAGAAAATGCACTTTATTACCTCAACAGAATGTTGATAGGAGCTGAGAGTAAATATACCCTAATTGAAAAACATTGTCTAGCTCTAGTGTTTGCAGTCAAGAAGTTGAGGCACTACTTGCTAGCACATAAAGTCATACTCATATCAAAAATTGATCCCCTCAAATATCTCATGACGAGGCCATTGCTTACAGGAAGACTCGCAATGTGGGCGTTGATTCTGATGAAATTTTACATAACATATACTCCACAGAAAGCTATTAAGGGGCAAGCGTTGGCAGACTTCCTAGCGGCACATCCTCTCCCCGATGACTCACCACTCAATTATGATCTCCCCGATGAAGAGACATTAACAGTGGAAGAAGCAAGGTGGCGACTATACTTTGATGGAGCATCATCTATAAAGCCAGCACTCAGGTCCACGATTCCGCAAATCAAAGCTGGGATAGGGCTTGTGTTCGTCACACCAGAAGGGGGAATTCTCAGATATGCACTCTCCCTTACAGAGCCATGCATAAACAATGAAGCAGAATATGAAGCTCTCATAGCTGGTTTGGAATTGGCAATCAAGATGGGAATCCAACACATACACATATTTGGAGACTCACAACTCATAATCAAGCAAGTCGAAGGAGACTACAAGATATATAAGCCCGAACTTCTTAAATATCACAAGAAGGTCAAGGATCTGATGAAAAAAATCCCCCAAGTACAGTTGAGGAGGGTTTTAAGATCAGAAAATGGAGAAGCTGATTCTTTGGCGAAAGTTGCGAAGGAGCTAGCGAATCCAGATTATGAAGAAATCCATATAACAATACCAGGCCCATAAGTACGATCCTTGATGATGTCGAAGAGGAAAGTGCTGGGGGCAAAGCGGAAGTCTTCACCCTCGAAATGCCAGAGGAAGATTGGAGACAACTGTTTATAGAATATTTGAAATATAATAAACTCCCAGAGGACAAATCAAGGGGTCTTTAGATAAAGCGAGGAGCCCTAAGATTCACCCTCATAAATGATATATTGTACCACAGGTCATATGATCAACTACTCCTGCGGTGTCTCTCACATGAAGAAATTCAAGAAGTCATGCATGATGTACATTCCGGGATATGTGGTGCACACCAATCCGGACCCAAGATGCGACTCAAGATTAAGTGCTTGGGGTACTACTGGCCAACCATGGTCGGAGATTGCATCAATTATGCTTAAAGATGCCATCTATGCCAAATACATGGAGACTTCATCTATCAACATCCAAATCCTCTACACCCCACAATCTCTTCATGGCCCTTTGAGATATGGGGAACAAATGTGATCGGTCCCATCGAACCTCCATCGTCTTTGGGACACCGATTCATATTGGCTGCAACAGATTACTTTTCCAGATGGGCAGAATCTGTTCCATTGAGAGAAGTAAAGACTGAAAATATCATCAAATTCTTCAGGGAGAACATCTTATACAGATTTGGGACTCCAAGAAGAATTATTTCAGATAATGGTCCTGCATTCAGAAGCTTCAAAGTTGGGAGATTTGCACAGCACCACAAAATAGATTCGAGATATACCTCCATCTATAATGCTAGAGCAAACGGGTTGGCAGAAGCATTCAACAAGACCCTCTCAAAGTTATTGAAGAAAGCCGTGTCCAAAAATAAAAAGGACTGGCATGAAAGACTCCCAGAGATGCTGTGGGCTTATCGCACCACCTACAGGACTCCAACCCAGTGTACACCATACTCCCTAGTATTTGGAACTGAAAGCGGTCTTACCCCTCGAAATCCAAATACCCTCATTGAGGACGGCGGTCCAAAATCAAATTTCAAATGAAGATAATATTCGGCTTCGCTTGGATGAGTTGGACTCTCTTGATGAGAAAAGGTTGGGAGCACAACAGAATCTCGAAGTCTACAAGGCCAAGATGTCTCAGGCCTACAACAAATTGGCTCGGTTTAGGACTTTTACCCAGGGAGAGATGGTTCTTGTCCTTAGAAGACCTATCATCACCAACAAAAAGGCTGGGGGCAAGTTCAAAGCAAATTGGGAAGGGCCCTACGTCGTGGAGATCGTCTATGAAGGAGGCGCATATCAGCTCATCGACATCAACGGAGAAAGACCGATGCCACCCATCAATGGTCGATTTCTGAAGAAATACTATGCTTAATATAAAAATGTTTGCCTATGACGGAACGTCTAGTCCCCTTAGGGGTAGACTAGTCATGTACAATTAAATGTACTTCTTGAGGCAAACCATTCATTTTCATGTATTTTTGTACTAAATTCATTTCTTGTACTAAAATTATTCAATGAAATAAAGAGGCATGTGTTTGTCTACGACGGAACATCTGGCTCCATGTAAAAGAAAGACCGGTCATGCACAATTAAATGTGCTTCCTGAGGCAAATACATTGATCCTTATATTTTCCAAAAAAAAAAAAAATCAAAATCATAAAAAAAAAACTCTTCAGGTATTCCGTGCAAAAAGGAAAGAGACTTGAGAAAAGAGAAAAGAAAAGAAATAAGGTTTATTCAAGTCTAATGTTCATAATCAATGTCTCAAAGCCAACTACCAAAGCAAAAAAAGAGTTGGAAAGATAAGCTACAAATAAACTAAAAAAAGTGGAATAAGATAGTCCTTCAATGCTCAATAAATTGTATAACTTCTTTGTTCCCCCAAAGTTCTTCAAGCTATCTCTTTATCCAAAGCTTTTATCTCTTCATCCAAAATTTTTATCCTATTTGAAATTTCATGAGCTTTGGATCGAAGTTGATGACGCTCTGAAATAAGCTTTTCACGCTACTCTTTCTTATGTTGCCTTGACGGGGATTCAATGTTGACATTTACATCAGCATCAGCACTATGAGCGCCATCAACTTGCTTTGGTGAAGTTATAACGGCGACGTCAACATTAAAGCCGTCGTTTTCCGACTCCTCCGTGGGTATATGAGTATTCATAGCAATATCTTGAAAAAAAAAGGAAAAAAAAAGAAAAAAAAAAGAAAAAAACAACATATATATATTATTACATGAGCCCCAAAACCAAAAAAAACAAACAAACAAACAAACAAACCTCCAGCTTGTTTTAGTGAAGATGTAACTTCGACATCCGCACTAGCATTAGCGCCATCACTATCGGTGGAGGTGGGGGCATCTCTGATGAAGTCCGCAGAATAAGTCCCCAAAGAAGAAAAGCTATCATCATCTTTATCAGCTGGAGTACAATCCAAAGTGCAAAAAAAAAAAAAAAAATAATAATAAAAAAAAAAAATAAAAAAAAATTAAAAAAAATTAAAAAAAATTAAAAAAAAATTTAAAAATAAAAAAAATGATACCTTGTGGTGCATTGAGAGGAGCTTTCTTAGTTCCAACAACTCCTTCAGCCACAATATTGGGATCTTGCGGGTTTATTTGACCTAGAGTCAAAAGTTTTTGTTAAATCCATTTACATATGTTTAAACGTTTGTGAGGGGATATTTCCTTACCGGTAGGAGAGTCATGAGATATTCCTAAGTTTGATGGGAGCGCATTATCAATCATTGGGGCTGCTTGAAAATTGAAAGTTACAAATTTTAAAATAAAATAATATAAAATAAAACAAGACAAAAAAAAACTAAAAGAAAATTTACCAATTGGGGGATTGGAAGCAGCCCTTACATCTGCCAACGGGGTATCATCAATTCGTATGCCTATTGACCAAAAACTTTGGGTCAAATAAAATTCAGATTTTGAGTCAAATAAAAATTTTGAATTTCAGACTTTGAGTCGAATAAGAATTTAGACTTTGAGTCAAATAAAATTCAGATTTTTAGTCAAATAAAAAATTCTGAATTTCAGACATTGAGACAAATAAAATTTAGACTTTGAGTCAAATAAAATTCAGATTTTGAGTTAAATAAAAATTCAGACTTTAAGATAGAGATTCTGAATTTTTACAAATTCGGACTATAAAATATACTCAAAATTTCTGAATTTTCGGAATTAAAAAAAATAAATTTTCAGAAAAGTCCACAAAAATTCTGAATTTTCAGAATATAAAAAGTCTGAATTTTCGGAATAAAAAAAATCTGAATTTTCAGAAAATCCATAAACTTTTTGAATTTTCAGAATATAAAATAAATCTGAATTTTCAAAAAAAAAAACCTCAGATTTTTGAATTTTTGGAATATAAAATTCTGAATTTTCAAAAAAAAAAACACCCTCAGATTTTTGAATTTTCGGAATATAAAATTCTGAATTTTCAAAAAAAAATCAAAAAAAAAAATTAAAAAAAATCAAAAAAAAGAGGCATACCTTGAGCTTGTCGCCGCTTCACTGGAACAGGAGAGTCCGCGGGAGAACGATTCCGTTTACGATTAATAAAAATATTTTCGTAAATGAATAGCGGTTTTCTTGAAGATTGACCTTGATCCTTATTTCTTGTAAACGATCCTTTGTAACCAAAGTCCTCCCGAGTTAACGCTGCAACATCCTGATTAAATAAAGCTTGGACGCTTTTGAACCATTTCTTTGCATAAAGAAGTATAAGTTTCCCACTCCTATCATGATTAGGAATATAGAATGAACTCGAAGTCCTTTCCCGAGAAAAATGTAGCCAATATCCTGCGAGAACCGCAAGAGAAGGGGCCTTCCTTGGAACATTAATGTACTTGGGAAAGTGCTGGTCGTAGCCAAACTGGCGCCCAAATCTCTGAGGATTGTACGGTTCTGCATGAAAATTCCCAGCATAACGTAGAGGGAGGACACCGCAACGAAGGCATTTCACGTACTCCATAGTGTAGGAATCCAACTCCTCTGGCCTCGCAAAAAGCCTGGAATCTCGTACTATTTCATCATTATGATATAAATAAGGGAAAGGACGCCAGGTAAAGTTCTCCTCTTTCCTAATGAATAGCCTCACTTCTGAAGAACGACTGAATGGAGTCGGAGAAACATTCATATAATGTAACATTTCTGGTATCCTTGAAAGACCTGGGATAGTAGACGTGTCCTCATCAATCGGCCGCCGGAGATGAATTCTACGAAAATGACTACCGGCCCATGCATACAGAAAATGTGAAGGAAAGATTGTCATGGAGAATCCGGGACCTTCCTAATGTTTGGCCATAGCATTTAGTCTTGTGTATATACGCGCCAGGACTGCGGGGGCAAAGACAATCTTCCTTCCAAGAACAATATCGGACGCCATAAGAAAAACCCCAAGTCTGATTACATTACGCCCGTTTGGCATAATAAAGTAGTAGATCCAGAGGGCCACAAAGGCAGCCAGATCCGTAGCAGGAAAGAGTTTCGGAGGATGATCAGATATGGAGTTGTGTCGGAAATCAAACTCAGCTTTCCTCGGCGTTCTATAAAATTCTATCCAATCTTCAAACGATACGTCTTTGTGACGTGAAGAGGATCTTCGCTTTGCCAACCATTGGAAAACGTCAAACAAGCTTTTAAGGAGAGAGAATTTAGCAGTACCTCTTTGGCAAAGTATGGCATTGCTGGGGATCACTTCGTCATACATGTCACCGTTGATGGGAAGCCCTCCTAGTCTCTTGATGTCCCATAGTGAAATCCCGATTTCCCCGTATAGCAAGTGAAAAGTGTTGGTGTCTGGACACCACAACTCCACCAACGCCTTGTAAAAGTTGGAATCCAAATCATAATGCCCGACAGAAGAGATGAGTCCTCCAATCAGCTCTACATAAGATAATTCCTTCGAAAAATTCTTGAAAATAAAACTGGCCCAATCTGCGTAACGCGAGGAGTTGATTGATTCGCTCAAGATGGGATCCCTGCCTTTCCATCCCGGGTAGTGGTTCACAATCTTATGTCCAAGGGGTTGAAAGATTGTCAAATCCTTAATATCTCCTTCAGGCTTTAGATATGTCGCATGAATACTGCCATCTTCACGACAACACTTCAAGGTCAAGCGGTTAGTAGCTACATAGGTTGAGGACTGCTTTACCCAATCGGAGTGCTCCTCTCCTTCATATCTGATCGTAGGCTCTAACCCGGGACTAAAGACAAGGTTGTGGCGATTGAAAGCTAAACCTGAAGGGAACTCATTGAGGTCTTGACCAATATCCCAAAAAGGCTCACTCTGAGATTGGTTGGCCATAATGAAAGTGGAGATTTGGGGATTCTTACTTCTCTCACTCAATAAAAGAAGATTTCGTGAGAAAAGTAAGAAGGGGGTATTTGTTTATATATAAAATATACCAGATATCCTGACTTGATTTGAATTGTGTTCTTGTCTTTGGCCATTGGAGAAGCCCACAAATAGAAAGGGCAACCCTTCTTGTCTTACTATTGTTGGGATTAAATTTCATGACACATCTGTTTTTAATGCCATAGTTTTGGACAGCCTCCCTAAACTGCTTGAAGCTAATAAACTTCATTCCAACATGGAAATGGTGGTCTTGCATATCATATTGTTCACTAAATTCTGCATACAGAGGCCTACATGGGCCTACCATCTCCTCATCTGTTGAAGAGCATGAATACAACTCTTCTGAACCCCCATAGTTAGTTTCAACTTCATCTCCATCCTCGCCATGACCTTCTGCTCTTATGTTATCTGTTTGTGCATTCTTCTTCTTCCCATCTGCATCACTACTGCCCACATGTACTTCATCCACTTCCTCTTCACTTCTGAAACTATATTATGAGTTATGAAGCTCACTGTCCTCATCTAATTCTCCTTGGTTCTTATCTTGGTTATCTGCACTTTCTCCTATGGCATCTCCACAGTCTACATTAACTTCATTCCTACCACAATCTATATTAACTTCATCCTTACCACCAATCATTTCATCCCTGCTGTTATGTGCAAATACCCTGGAAACCTTAGCATTAATTTTCATCTTCCTGGTGTTAAAGTCAACATACTGAGCCATTGCCAAAGCATCTGCATCATCTTTTATTTCTCTCAAACCAACCTTGTCACTCATGGGATCCATCCACCAGAAACTACAACCTTTTACATCTAAATTCAAATTCCTTTGTCATGGTTATGATTTCTAACTTGGACATCTTATCCATGCAGCAATAGTCAACATATCCAGCTAATACCCTATCTTCCTACTTGAGCACATCCCCCATTGTGTAATAGAGCAATATTGTGAAGTACTCTGAACTGGATTTTGAGATTAAATTAGCTAAATAGTTGTCAGATAACTCATGTAAATTTGGTACATTAAAAATTCGGGTTACAAATTTAGAAAACCTAAAATGAAATCAACATAGGTATGGCAAAATGAACCATAAATTCAGAATATATAAATTGTCTAAAATTCCCTATGATTCAAACCTTTCACAATTTGCTTCTCTAGAAAAGAAATTAAACACAAAACAAAAAGGTTTCAACCATCTACCCAAACAATCAACAAAATCTGATAGAACTATGAGGAGGGACAAATATTTAAGATCCTTATAGATTTACATTTCTTCATCCACAAAAAAAAAGAAATTTCAACATATAAAAAAGGGATCATGATATCAATCTAAACAAACAAAACAGATCACAGTGAAGTGATTCTGATGTTCACTAGAACAATAAAGTACCAAACTTTCATGTAGCTTTCCAATTATATTAATCATCAATCAAAACAAAAAAGATAAAGATAAAAAATTGAGATTCAAGCAAAGAAACATTCTGTATAAAAATAAGCATTGTTCATCAAGAACACATTGTGAATCTGATCTTCTAAAATACGAATAAGACAACATCACAAAACAAAATAAGCATAAAAACAACTTGAAATACCTATAAAGTTTGCTCCTTTTTATGGAATTACGACACTCGAGAATGGAAAAAGAAAAACTAACGAAATGTTCAACAAGAACACAAACAAAAGAAGCAACAACACAAAGGGAATATTAAATGCAAGAAAAAAAGCAAGCAAATGGAGACTTTGAAGCAGTCCACAAGGACCTAGTTGTTCTTCAAAACAAACCCTAGTTTTTGTTGGAAATTATGGATAAATTTCCTTTATTTTGTTTTAAATTTTGAATAATATTTTATGGATTTGATTTTATCTTTTTGACTAATAATCATATTAAAACTTAGAACTAATCTTATCCAAACTTAGTAGTAATCCTATTTGAGTTTGAATAAGATTATGATAGATATCCTTCTTCTTGAGAGATGAAGAGGTTATAAATATAGAGGGATCCATCTCTCTCAAAATATACAAAAAAATAAAAACATAAAAAGAAGCTTTTCTCTTTTTCCTCTACTCGATTTTCCTCGGGCTTTCTTTGAGAGGTACTAAAGACAACGAGCAGATTCGACACCCCGGCCAAGCGCGCACCGAGGGAAGGGGTCTGAGAAAAAGAAGGGTTGAATCTTGGGAGAAGAGTGCCAGTAAAACTCTGTGCGTTAGGAGGCATAATTCTTCTCTAAAGACAGAGTCTTTAGACGTGCCTCTCATCTCGGTTCTCAAAGATAAGTATTTTGATCTTCGCTATATCTTTTCTAGGTTTTTTCCTAATAAATATTCCAACAGTTTTATCACCCAAACGACTTACCGTAAAATGGCCTCTCTACGTCTGGCGTCGATTTCCATGATGTGCCCAAGTTTCTCTCCCAAATTGCTCGGTGAATGCGTATCGGTCGTGGAAGGGTCGATAGGATCCCGATGTGGAGGAGTTGACCTGTCTCCGGGACTGAGGTCTCGACTGGAGTCCGTCGTGGAGGCTGAGGCTCTTGGAGTGGAGGGGACAATCGGGGTCGAGGTCGCGAGAGAGAAGGAATGTTAGGGCATGGGCGGAAAAGGGGTGAAGAGGGGGAAAAGAAAAAGATAATACACGTGGATTAAATTGTTGACCTGGCTTCATCTGACGTGGAGCTCCGGCGACCACGTAGGCTCAATGTAACCGGAATCCCCAAAGTACCCAGTCGGTGAAATGAAATTAAAGATCAATATCCGTTTTAATACAAATTAAAATTCAGTACCCGATTTGAAATATTGGAAAAGTATGGTACTCACCCAAAAAATTTACTCATTTATCTTTATATATATATATATATATATATATATATATATATATATATATGTATTGTAATATAAGGTTTTGCATATAACTTAAATTATATATATTAAGACATAAGAGTTTAATGGTGAGGATAGTAAATAAAATAAAAAATAAAATAGAAAGTTATGAATATTATTGAAAAAATGAAGGACAGACGAGTGGCAAATAAAAAACTCACTCGGATATTACTTTTCTAACCATGACCAGTGACTAGTGACCACAATCCCGCCACCGCGGCGAAGCCAAACCCTCCCTAAAATGGCGTCTCCTCGAAGCTCCCCATACCCATCATGGCCGCCATTGCTTCGTCTCCGTTGCTTCTCCAACTAAATCGAGCCCTTCCCCGAGGGTTCCGCCTCCCGAGCCCTTCTTCTCGCCGCCTTTTCCTTGGTTTTGGGGCCTCGCTTCTCGGTCAGCTCGGCCTCATGGCCTCCGGTGGAGGCCGCTTCTCCGCCGCCTCCGCGTGGCCTCAGCAAGGCTTGTCTCCGGTGGAGCAGGTTCTGCTTCGACCTTTGATCCACTCGTAGAGTTTTTGTCTGGATACATGGATGTGGATTGGAATGAGGTCGAGATACCGCTTCATGTTTCGATTCTGCGTTTTAGGTTTTAAAGAACGTGGATTGGCCTGAGGAATTCCCTTTCAAGGCTGAGGATTTTAGCCGATTCGATGAGTACTCATTCAGTCTCCCTTCTCCCTCCGGTTTCGATTCTGCTTTAAAATTTGCATCTTTTTTCCATTTATATCCTACTTTTTTTTGGTCTCTTTTGCTAATTTGCAAAGGCATCAATTTGACACGTTAAAAGCTATTTAGAATTGAGTGCGTTTGCTGTTGTTTCTTAAGATCATCGGATTCTTCATTCTACTCGGAGCCTCGTTTTGTTACGCATATAGATGATCCGGCCATTGCTGCGCTTACGAAATATTATTCAAAAGTTTTTCCTCCTAGCAACACTCCTGGAGTGTCTTTGTTAGATTTATGCAGCAGCTGGGTAAGCCATTCCGTGTCTTCAGCTTTTGGCTTAGAAAGTGAATTTTCTTCATGTGATCTCTGTACTCTGACAGGGTTCAGTTGCTGTTTTGTTGTATGTTCAGGTTAGCCACTACCCTCCTGGATACAAGCAAGATAGGATTGTGGGCATGGGCATGAACGAAGAAGAGCTCAAGTGCAATCCAGTGAGTGTTATTTCTATATGTAGGATTAATAATGCATGTTCTCAGCAACATTCATGAGTTAAATAAGAAATTTAATGAAAACATTTCTGTGTTGTTTACTTTGTTATGTGTGCCCGTGATGATCCTTTAGGATTGAATTTGCTACACATGACATTTGCATGATGTTCATAAATTTATAGGATGCTAGAAGTTTTTCAATTTGCCATGTATCTTAGAATGAGTATAATGAACTTTGATAGGCTTCAATGTCAATTATTTTCATTTGGAAGTTTGAAATTTGATTCTCTGTGTGGTTGGTTTATTCAAGAAAAATAATCATGATGAGACCTCAAATGAAAATAAAAAATCAATGCAACTTATTTTCAATGTAAATTTAGTAAATATGAATAGAATATATAAAAGTTTGGTATTTTTTTCTTTCAACTTAAAATTTTAAGATGGATCAACTTAACTAGTTTATTTTTCTCAATAGTTAAATAAAAGAATAGCATGTTTTGAAGAGTGTTAAACCTAATATGTGTAGATGTTTTGGATATACTTAGGGCATTCATGGAACCCAACCAACTTGACAAACTGAACCAAACTACACATTTTGGTTAGGTTTGGTGTAGTATTTTTCACAAAATTAGTTCGGTTTGGGTTTTCAAATCTTAAACAGAACAAAATCTAAGGAATCTTAAATATTAAAAATAATAAATAATAAAATTATATATATATATATATATATATATATATATATATATATATATATATATATATATATATAAAATTGGCAACACAAGCTAGAGAGATTGGTAACACAAGCTATAAATTATGATACTATGAAAGAGATAAATATAGAAATGGCGTTGGAATTATTATGGAACCAAGAATTAAGGACAACGTTGTTAAAGTGAAAAAGGTAGGAGATAGGATTATCCATTGGAGGCTAGAAAAGATAATCAATATAGTGCGTGCGTATGCTCCTTAGGTAGGCTTAGGGGAAAAAGCTAAGGTCAAGTTCTGGGAAGATTTGCATGGTGTAGTTCTAGGGATTTCAAGTGAGAAAGAGCTTTTTATTGGGGGAGATCTTAATGGGTATGTGGGTGATGGCTACGAGCGAGTACATAGAGGTAATAGATATGGCAGCAGGAAGGAGAAAGAAAAAACTATATTAGTTTTTGTTTTAGCTCATAACTTGGTATCGATCAACATTTACTTTAAGAAAAAGGAATCACGCTTGATTACCTTTAATAATGGGGGTAACCTTAACCATATAGACTTCCTTGTTATAAAAAGAAAGGATAAGTCTGTATCTAATGACTGCAGGTTATACCTAGAAAAAGACTAACTACCCAGAATATGTTAGTGGTGTTGGATGTGAGGAAAAAAGTACAGTGAAAAGAAAATGAGGGATAGACAACGTAGGATTAGATGGCGGGTTTTAAAAGAGGCCAACCAATTAATATTTAAGAATATAATTTGGGAAAAATGAGTTAAAGACATGAAATATGATGATGCAAACACTTTATATAAGGAGATTGCGAATTATATTGAGAAGGTAGGGAGTAAGGTCCTAGGGGTCTCTAAGCCCTTGATTGGTTCAAAGGGGAAGTTGGGAAGGGGGGAGTGAGGAGGAGGATGGAGGGTTTGAAAAAATATTATGTTTGGCTCAATAGGGGAGTAGGAAGGAGTAATCTATTTTTTTGTTTGGTTTTGAGGAATAAGGAGTGTAATATGTATTTGACCAATTTGCCATTTAGTATAAATAGATAATGATAATGTTTGGTTGTGAGTAGTGAGGAAAAGTGTAATGTGTATTTTAATTATTAATTTAATTCAAATTAATATTAATTATATTAAAGCTATTAATTATATTAATTTAAGTATTATACTAATTATACAAATTTTATTACTATTAATTATATTAGTATAAAAGCTAGTAATAAATTCAGCTCTAAAAATAAATCAAGGAAAGACTTTATGTCATATTAATTGTCTTTTAGAAATTCATGAAGGACAATCATGTCTTTTTATGTCATGTTTTTTTAAATAAAAAAATTAATAAAATACCCCGTTCCCCAAAAGACCCCGATTTGGGGGTGTGGGATATGAGGGATGAGGAGGAATGGTTCACCCCTCCTTACTCCCCCAACCATACAAGGGATAAACGGTCTCACTTCCCTTCATTCCCCCCAAAACCCTCAACTAAACAAGGGGAAAGGACCAGGACCTTGACTACTAGAATCATGGTCGTGGAATGAGGAGGTACAAAAGGCTATTAACAAGAAAAGAAATTGATATAAGAAGTTACCCAGAGCTAAGGATGGGGATATCTTCTAAAAATATAAAAAAGCGAAAAAAGGCCAAGAAAGTGGTTAGCGAGGTCTGAGGTAAATCTTTAGCCGATTTGTACTAAAAAGTCCAGTTGGAGAAATGAAGTAGGGCTTATTAGGGACACGAGAAATGGAAAAAAGAAATATTTAAGATAGTATGGCTAAGAGGTAAAAAAGGGAAGGACCTGAACCAAGTTAAGTGTATTAAGAATGAGTCTCAATAGGTCTTTATAGGAGATAAGGAAATCACGAATAGATGGAGAAGCTATTTTGATCAACTATTCAATGTAATGGATGAGTTAACTATTCGATTTATAACTATCCTCCTCAAGAGGAGAACTGATTGTGGAGGTCGACAATGGAGGAAGAATCCGAGTCGCCGCGCCGTGGAGATTCGACAACCCCATAGACAGATCCTTGGCCAGGCGATACCGATTTGCGTCGAAAAGGAACAAGGGATGAATGGTGGAGGTGGTTGGGTAGGTAAGGCTAAAAGGGGAAATCAAACGCTTTAGTGAAGGAGATCGAGGTCGAGATTGAGGAAAGGGAAAGAAACAACGGGGGATCTCGACTAGAAGACTCCATGGTATTGCTAAGGCTCCTTTCTTTTTTCATCGCCTACCTCTAAAAACTTTCCACTGCCCTCTCCACTTTTTCTCTCTCATCATCTTCATCATCCCTCTTTATAGAAGAAGAGCTCCTTTGCTTATTTGTTGGGGATGCACTTTGATTTTCTAGTTAGATTGTTTTTTATTCAAGCAAGGAACAAGAAACAATCTTGTTTTCTCTTTTAAAGAAAGAAATCCTTCAAGTTAAAGGAACATTCAATAACAAAGAAGAACAACAATGAAGAGAGGAATTAAAAGATCTCATTTTTGTTTGTAGGAAAACAAGGAAATATTCCATTTTAGATTGAGACTGGCTTTATTTCAGTAAAGGTTGTGGCTTTCTCTAATTTTTCTCTTCTTGTGTGCTTAGATTCTTGAAGAGATAGAAAAAGATCCGCCGGCGATGGCCAAAGTGGATCCCAACTTTTCTTTTTACATCCAGTCGCGGTCATGAACCCATCCGACAAGCCATCCAATGAAGCTACTCACGAGGAGCCGTCCATCTCCACAACCTCAACTCGCCACTCGCAGGCCTCCAAGAACAATGGCGGATATAAGAAGATTGACACTGGAGGCGCTCGACCGGAGCAACGTTTAGGGTTCCAAAAAATTCTCAAGAAATCAAAACCGTCCATTCAAAATGAGATTTTAGAGGGAGTGAGTCGGCAGGGTGAGTAAACCCCTTTATTGCCATGTCAATATTTTTTTAACCGGCAGCAGGGTAAGTCAACCCATTTACTGCCACGTCTGTTTTTTTTATGACTAACAACCGGCTCCAGGGACTATTATGTTACTTTTTGAAAGATGGGGAACCAGTTTGCTACGATTTGAAGTTGAGGGACGAAAGTGAAATCTGGCGAAAGTTGAGAGACCATTTTTGTAATTAACCCATCAAAAGTTATAATTATAAAGAAACATTCTTAAAAGTAGAGGCTTTAGGCTAAGTAGAAGTAAGATAATATATGCACTGTATTTTAGTCTAAGTAGGAGAAATGGAGGGAAAGTGAAACTAGGTAGGGGTGGTAGTGCCTAAGTGTAATCATTTTTAAGTATTTAGGTTCCATTTTTCAGGATGATGGGATGATAAAGATGTAACACATAGAATCAAAACAGGTTGGTTAAAATGGAGAAGTGTCACAAGTGTGTTATGTGACAAGAAAATGTCTAACAAATTGAAGGGAAGTTCTATAGAACGACAATTAAACTAGCCATGTTATATAGGAGCGAGTGTTGGGCAACTAAAGTTCAACATATTCATAAGATGAATGTGGCAGAAATAAGAATATTAAAGTGGATGAGTGGTCATACAAAACTGGACAAGATTAGAAATGAACACATCGACA
This sequence comes from Dioscorea zingiberensis, assembly GCA_026586065.1. Classification (NCBI taxonomy): domain Eukaryota; kingdom Viridiplantae; phylum Streptophyta; class Magnoliopsida; order Dioscoreales; family Dioscoreaceae; genus Dioscorea; species Dioscorea zingiberensis. The sequence continues at coordinate 63,632,714 of CM048820.1, read as the reverse complement.
AAATGTGCATATTGGATCAATTGAAGATAAAATAAAATAAGGGCATTTGAGATGGCCTGGACATGTGCGTTGTAGACCTCAGGTTGTCCGGTTTGAAAATGTGATAGTTTAGTAATAGAAGATAAGAAGAAAAATAGAGGTAGGTTTAGGATTTACTTGAAGAGAGGCGGTGTCTAAGGATCTACATATATTAGATATTGAGCCGGATTTTGCAATTGACAAAGGGACATGGAGACAAAGAATCCATATAACTGACCCCATCTAGTATGGGATTGAGGCTTAGTTATTGTTGTAAAAATAAACTTACCAACTCTACTAAAATGACAATGTTGAATAAATTTTAAAATGAAAAATCATAAAATTTTAAACCAGTGAAAAACTATTTTTAGTTATTTTGAATTTGTGTGAACAGATGAATAATTCTCAATTAGAGTGTTTTAAGTATGCAGCGAGTCCTATCCTCCTATTGTTGCATATATCTGCTTGTAAATTATTTTTGTAATAGCTCCTGTCAGGTATTGTGCATATAGCTAATTTCAATTGGATGCATTTCAGATATTGACAGAGTATATCGTACAAGATCTAAATGTGAACCCCAAACTTCCATTTCCAGATGATTCTTTTGATGTTATAACAAATGTGGTATGCTGCCTTATCATTTTGTTCATAAAAAGATTTTGTACTTCTTTATTTGTGGTAGTTCCATTTTTCTCTTCCATTTTGGCTACCAATAGTAATGCTGTTGCCAATGACTTATTTCCATCATGCTAATTTTTGTAGATGATTTTGTTTAACATTTCTAAGAATGTTGTACACCTATTAGAGTCTTGGTCTTGAATTCACTGTCTTTTTTGCTTTGTTCACATTTTTATACTTGTAAAGGTCATGAGCAGTGGTCAGGGTTTCATTGTTCTCAAATGTTATTCTCTTTCCAAACTTTTGTAAAATCAAGAGGAACATTTTAGTTGCAAGTATTGTCCTATAATTTCCTTTTGTTTCAATTTTAATTTTGCATCTAAGAATGTTATGCTTAACCACGCATTTTATGTATTTTTACCACCAGTTAGTCTTATATTTGTTTGCTAGTCCAAGGTCATTATAACGTAAAACATTGACATAATGTATGGTAGGTAAGTGTTGATTACTTGACCAAGCCAATTGAAGTTTTCAAGGAGATGCAAAGGATTCTCAAACCAGGTGGTCAAGCTATAATGAGGTGCGAATTGATTTCATTGTTTGTTTCTTGCTTGTGGTATTTGCTCCATATCCTTTCTATTATGTTGTTCCACTGCTTTCACAAAAAAAGGATATTATCCATTCTCATTCAACATTTACTATTAGCAAGCAATAAGCACCCCAATATTGTAAGAGCAAGGGTTCTTGAAAATTATTGTGAACTAAATTTTATGGGGTTTTTAATCTTTTCCCTATAGTATGGCACTAGGCTGAATGAGTTAACCTTCAGTCATTTGGCACATTCCTGTCCACTGGTCACACAAATCTGAGTTGGGTCTTTTCATGGATTTCTTTTGTGGTTCTTTGTTGATGCTTGCCCCTCTTTGTATGATGGAGCAGACCTAATTGGGCATGATTGTGGTTGCTCTTGTCATTCTCTGTGATGCCTCTTTGGATTGTTGTTATTACCAGTTCAAATATTTGAGTGATAAAGGATGTTTTCTTGTCATTTACCAAAATCCCTGTCTGAAAATAAAATGCTATGTGGAGAGTGATAATGAACACAAATACTATTTAGATGAAGATAAACTTTTCCTAAATATTATAATTCTTAAATGCATAATTGCTGTGTTTGGCTAGACTGGAGGATAACTTTCCTGGCTTATTATCAGTACTAGAAACTTTGACTCTTGAGTATTTCCCGATCTCAAGTTCATGATCAGAGACAAGTGTGTATGATGATGATCCCTTTGTTCAGTAGATTGAATGTGGAAGTAATAAACAGCCAGTGAGCAGTAGAGAAAATAAAACTTCCCTCTACTTCATGGGTTGTTTATTCATACATGAAAAAAATTTAGTTACAGACATGAACTAATGCCACTTACAATGTTAATGTTCATTGTTTGTCTCAACCTCTTGCAAACATATTGATTTGTTTAAGGCCATCTGTAGTTGTGCTAATGTTGAGCTGATTTATGGGGAAAAAACGATAGTTGCTTATCAGTTGATTTTATTGCAAATTAGTTTCTCAAATCGAATGTTCTGGACCAAAGCTATCTCCATCTGGACATCAACTGGTGATGTTGAGCATGCCTGGATTGTTGGGGCCTACTTCCATTTTGCTGGAGGTTTTGAACCGCCTGTGGTATTATTACACTATTTTAATACTTGGCTATCATCTTTAATGAAATAGATTATTTAGTCGATCTTTTAATTAAGTTTTTGTAATCCATTTCATTTGCAGGCTGTAGACATATCCCCCAACCCAGGGCGATCAGATCCAATGTATATTGTATCTTCAAGGAAGAAGTTCAACACTGCATGATTACTACTGACTACTGCATTGGAGAGTCTATTCTACCATTTATGATATTCAATTTTCATACTTTATGGTGTTAGATTTGTTATGGTTTATAAACTTTTATAAAAGGAAAAATCATATTTCATGTGGCTTGTGCTTGATGTTCGGTGTATTTGTGTGCGAGAGCAGTTGTCATGTTAATTTGTTCCAGCCAGGCATCTTCAGTTGGTGGGTCGGGTGAGTACCAACAGACTCATTCATCATCTCCTTATAATATTGAGAATGATATCCATCCCGACAAAACTTCCTGAATTGCTTTCCTGAATCTAACACCGTTAGTTGGATTACCAAATCCAACTACTGGGGTTAAAATTCCAGCTAACGGGGTTAGATTCGGGAAAGCAATTCGGGAAGTTTTGTTAGGATGAATATCATTATTCTATAATATTTTTGGCAAATATGGACTAGCTACTAGAAGTACACTCTAGGTGTGGTTTGAACCTTCAATCTCTCTTTGTGAGGGGGAGTGCGTAGAGCTCTTCAATCTCCTCTTGTGAGGGGGAGTGGGTAGAGTTGACCACAAACGAGCCGGTGGACTGGCCCTGCATGATCCTGTGTTGAGCACAGCATGAAAAGTGCCTGAAACATGCGTGTCGTGCTGGGACTGTTCAAGCATGGTTTAAGCACAGCCCGTTTAATTAAAATTTTATAAAAATTAAAAAACTAATAAAGAAAATATATAAAAGAAATTATAAAATTTATTAAAATTAATAAATAAAAATTCAAGGATAAAGAAATATTATTAAGCAATTTCTTAAAAAACAAATACTCATAAAAAGTTCTGAACTCAAGTTAAACAAATTAAAATCTACAAATTATATGTAATTTTTTAAATTGTAGTTATATTTTACAATTTTTTCTAATTGTAGATCTTCAAATGTGCAAGTCTTCTAGTCTTAAGGTCTTCAAGTCTTCTATTTGCAGTGTTGAGGTCTCCAAGCTTTTTAGTCTCCAAATCTCCAAATCTTCGAGTTTTCTTGTTTGATCCACAATCTTTTTCTACATGCAGTCTTCGATGTTAATCCACCCCTGTATTGGATTAGATGGACCTCCATGATATAGACATTGCATAGTCCACCTATGTCATAAATCTGCATTAAACCAATTCTTCAAGTATATGCACATCTCCATTGACTCATGGCTCAAACTGCTTATTCTCTCATTAAGTTGTTACGTACACTAAAAGTAGCTTTCGATGCTACCGTGGACATCGGAACGATAAGTAGATCACGAGCCATAGTAGCTAATATGGGAAACCTGTTTTTCTTACATTTCCACCAATCCAAAATATTCCCAACTCCATCCTTGGTTATTTGAAGATCATCAAAATGACACTCTAAATAGTTATCAATTTCATTTGTTGAGGCGGAGGGCCCGGAAGCATGGTGGGACTTTTTGTTAAGTTTTGAATAAATATTTATAAATTTACCACTTTTTTGTTTTTTGATTTGTACACATTGCGTGGGAGTTTTTATGATAACACTAGAATAAAGATGATACATTTCATGAAATAAATCTTTATAATGTTGAAAACAAATAGAATGATTAGTGTTCATATTTTCATCAAACCCTCGATTATTGCAAATGTTCAATCAAATTTAAATATAGGGTCAATCATACAACTAAGTATATGAAGTTCTTAAAGTAAGGAAAAATATTTTAAAAATTTCTTTTTCATAGCTTCACAAAAATAGGAATAGTAAGGATTTGTTCCATATTTTGCAAAAGTCTCACTAAATAAATTTTTTTAAAAAATTGTTTAATACGAAGAAGGATAATAAACATAGCAGCCTAGTGCTACAAAGCTCTTATTATATAGATGGTCCGGGTAAAGGTTGGACCACTTAGGACTATTGTATATAACCTTACCTTACCTTTTTTTCATAAGAAGTTGTTTCCACGACTTGAACCCTTGACCTCCAGGTCATATGGCAACAACCTTACCATTTCGCCAAGGCTCTAGGTCACATGGATAATAAACACCAGAGAAAAAATTAGTTGTCTCACCCCAAAAAAAAAAAACTTGCAAAACATCTTTAATCATTATATAAATTTCTCAATCATCTTGTGAAATCTCATAATCATAAAGATGGTTTTCAATAAACAAATTAATAATAGGTCTATATGGCACAAACATAAGATAAGTAGAATTCCATTTTTTTTAAATTTTTTATATTTAAGCCTACCTTGATTACATAATTCTCTTCTTCAACTAGTATTAGATGAAATTTCCATAATAATTTTTATTTTATTTTATTAATTCGTGGACAAATAATTTCTAAACCATCTTACACGTATTAACTCAAAATATGACAAATATATCGCACATGAAAATTTTTTGTTCAAAATGTTGGTATACTTTACTTATTAATAAATTCTATAGCATTAGTATTAGCGCATGCGTTATCTAAAGTAATACAGTTAACTTTATTAATAATATCATAGTCATAAATCATTATTAAAATAAGATTTGCTATATTAATAGCTATGTGCTAACTTTTAAAATCAAAAAACCAATAATACGTTTCTACAAAACCCAATCTTCACCTGTAAAATGTGCGGTAATACATACATAAAAGTCTTGATGTTGTTGTAGTAAAATATGAAATTAATTTTTCTTTTTCTTCATAAAACATTTCAAATGCAATTTTTTTAAGTAAATCCTCAAAAATCCATGATAAGCCGGTTAATAAATTTAATGAATCATTTTTTTTTATATACCCTTTAATTTCACTAAGGGGGCGTTCATTTAACTGAAAGTGTCCAAAAATCCAAAAGTGGGTTGAAGTCCCACTTCCCCGAACTCGGGGGAGGTGGGGGAAGTTACACTTTTGGTGTTCATTTCCGCTGAAGTGAGGAAACACCAAAGCGCCCACTTCCCCCATTTTCTGTGTTCATTTCACCGAAAGTGTGATCACTTTGGGCTTCACTTCAGAATAAGGTGTTTCTTTTTATGAAAGTGAGGGAAGTGAAAAGTCATACGAAATCAATTATATTGAAAATCATAATGTTATAAATAGAGTAATGATATACAAACCGAATAGGCTTACCGGACGTTTGATATCCATTCAAGTTATCTAGAGATGGTAGTGTTGGTGATCTCGAGAAAAATTTAATGGTTTCAGTCATTTGATAAGCCTATTCAGTTTGTGTATCATTACTCTTATAAATATTATTATGAATTTTATTTAGTTTATTACATTATGTCACATTTAAATCCCAATTTTATTAATAAAAACATTAATATTATAAAAGTTATTATAAAAAGTTTCACAAAATCAATTTCACCAACCATGCATATAACTCACTAAAATTTATTCAGCTTGGGGTTTCTTACAGATATATTCCTTTAAAATGATGAATTTACAAAAGAACCACTTGTTATGCTTTCACCGATGGTTTTCCTTTTTTTTACATAAATCCCTCATTAATCATGAATTCAAACAGTTACTTGGACACTATATATAATAAAAGAAAACCCAAACTCACACGAGTGTATAGTCTCAAACAAAAAGTTTCATCCCAGAACCTCTATTTCCCATAAGAGCACCCCCATCCACAAAGTTTCTTCTTATTGTTGGAGTTTTTTTACATAAATATCCTGTATAATGATAAATGTTTATTTGACTATATTTTATACTATATTTATGGACACTTAACATGAGATTTTGATAAATTATGACCCACTGGTACTTAAATTATGTTGATTCTGTGTAACAAGGCACATTGGGGCCAATACAAGGGCAATTCCAACTTTTGAAGCAATTTTGAGAAAAATCGAGGAAGAGAAGGTTGAAGAAAAGAATCAGACGGACCCGTCTGACAATCAAACGAGACCGTCTCGACCATAGGACATTCAAAGCCAAGCTTATGACTCGCCAGAGAACCGGACGAAAGATCAAATACCCGTCCACTACCCCGTCTAGCACGGGATTGCCCAACAAAAGAATCAGACGGACACGCCTTTACAATCGACGGACCGCTCGACCACGTGACACACAAAGTCCGGCTCGATTCACCGTAGAACTGCATAAGAGATTAGAGGTCTCCATCCCACTACCCCCGTCTAGCACGGATTGTCCATCAAAAGTCTCATTCGGAACCGTCTGTCATCAAGAAAGGACCGTCTGGATCGAGCCTGAACTCAAGTTTACTCAGCTGATTCAGCCCAAAACGAACCCAACTCTCTTCAGAATCATGGGCCCAAAATGAGCCCAAGTTTACTCAGCTGGTTTAGGGTTTTTAGAGACATCTTTGGTTCTTGAGACTCTCTTGTCGGCTCTCCCATTGATCCACCGCCACCATCTTCTATCTAGGGGAAAGGAGAGCTTGGAGGCAAGGGTATCAAGCATCATCTTCAACCCCTTCGACTAGGAGGCTTGGAGGGGGTCCTTCCAGCGGTCCTTTCACGTCCCAACAGTGGAAGTAATAGCGTCTCATTTAATGTTTGCTTTTACTTTCACTTGGGTATTGGATTTGTGTTTCCTATTGATGGGGAACTAATTTCCTAGGTATTCAAGCATGTAGAACCCTCATATTCATCTTTTAACTTTGATGTTGGATGTTAATGAAAGTTCGTTGAATTTATTATTGAGATCTATTGAGTGTCATTCTTTGAATTTGGGTAATCTAAGTTGCGATAGCCCGAATTATCCAATCCGACAGACCGGGGGAAGAAGCGAACGCCTCCCCGTGTGCGGGCCTACCTCAATAGAGAGGATTACAATCGCCGAGAGATCGGGCACTAAGGAGAGCTACTCCTTCATACGTATTAATCCCGTAATTCTTCCAAGTAATTGATTCCCTAGAACATCATTAGTAAGGCCACTAGGTTAGTAATTTGTCTTGAGAGTGGGAGTGAAGGCACCTGTCACGCCTTGAGCCGGATCCTAAGCCTCGGGCACATGCATAGATCGGTCATACCCAAGTAGGGGCGCACCTTACTCGGATATAAGGCCTAGGTAATTCAAGAACAAATAGCATATAATAATAAATTCAAATAATATAATCGAACAATCCAGAGTTTTACAACAAAAATAAAAATGAAAGGTTCAGTCACCCTTTATATGTAAAGACCCTACAAGGGTCCTACAAACATAAACCTCACACACAAGAAACACATGAGGTCCTCGAACCTCTGCAATGATGTCCCTATTACCTCGTATCGCTCCTGAGTCTGAGTCAGCTACTCCTTAGGACATAAAAAAGAAGAGGGAAAGACAAGTGAAATGAGCTTTCAAAGGGAAAGCTCAATAAGTACCTCCGCAGAGAATACAACTAAGTCAACAATGACAACCAAAGAAAAGTAACCCAAATGAAACACGAAAACACATTCAAGAATAAGACCAAGTCAAACATACAGGGTCACGATCCAAGTCTCTGCCTATCTAATGAACACAATAACAGGGTAGGGAGCTCAAATAGTGAACAACAAGGCATCCAAGAAGTACTCGAGTCATCTCCCGGCAGTCATAAGCCTCAGTCGACCGATGACCTCAGTCAAAAGCAGACCCTCGAGTTCGGTAGCGCTACTATCACTTATATGTACGTACATGACCAGTGTATCATCCACTGACGAGTGGATAGCAAGAGTTTCCTCTATCTGAAAGGACTACAGGACGACCAGGGTGTCCTTCCCCTGGACGGCCACACAATCTGCAACGAGTGAGAGATTTCACAAGAACAAGAAAGAACTAGCACACACCTACCCGGCGGAGTACAGGCTCACGTGTTTCCACGGCTATGTGCCGATCAACGGATAGATATGTTCACCAATCATGAGTTCAAACAATGGACGACAATATCTACAAACCAAACACATACACGGACATGAAAACTAATATTTACTTGGTAAAGAGGGAAAGCATGTGTATGTGCAGTCAAAGAAGCATGATCAAAGTAACATTGTAACAACAAAACAAGAAGCACTCAATCAATGGTCAATAAACTATCATCAAATAATAGGGGTGCTAGGCAGAAGTACTTATAGGCACAAGCATGCAATAAAAAAAACAATAAAGCAATTAATCAAGAAATAACCACAAATTCAATAGACCATCCATAGAGTGGGTACTAGGCATAAGAAACTTACTCGTATGAGCAGAAGTGTCTAACAATCAGTTAGTGTCTCTCCTGATGTAACTCTCTGCTCTACACCGATATCTGGTAACCGAAACCCATACTCAGTATGTATATACAGAATATAATCATCCTACGTAATGTTGGGCCCATTACTAGGACCCACTATTTCAGTTCTAGCTTAATTATGTCCTAAACCAAGCCTAGGCCCACGTACAACTTGGGCGTACTTCTATTTCAACCAAATTTAGTAAAACTGAATACCAATATTATTATTAGATGGGTCGCAATGCAACTTATACATAAGGCCTCCACTTTATACTACCTATTCATTTAGTTAAGACTCTTGTAAGCCTTTTGCAACTGGACCCAACCTTAGCACTTTAAATATGTCAATGCCTTATCTCACTATTAGTTATGTGACACCCATAATTACTACTGATCGAACTCACATGTTTGCATATTACTACTTATATTAATGTGCAGTCAGAAAGAACTGCCCATATCTTCTATTCCAAAAGCCCGATCTTACTGATCTAAGGTTTTTTAGAAATTCAATTTCATAACCTTTCTAACGATATACAATACATCCTGATAAGAATACTATAATTAACTAAAATGACCCTCGAGATTGGCTGCCTGAAACAACACAATTTTAGTAGCGTATTATGCGTAGTCAGAAAGAACTGTCCATATCTCTTAATTCGCAAGTAAGATTTTATTGATCTAATATTTGTTAGAAAGTTCTTTTCCTAAGTTTTCTAACGGTATATTGTACAATAAAATCATATAAGTATAAGGGACTCAGCTGTCCCTCGAAAGTGACAAGTAGACTGTAGGTCAGAAACTGTCATCTTGAAAAGAAATTCTAGGTTGCATCTACAGATTGCCTTAAGTTTGTCCATGGCTGATCTATACATTAATTCAAGGGAGAGAGAGACGGAAGTACTCACCTTAGTTTTCCGAAGGATCTAACGGTGTCTCTTCCTGGCATGACCCTCTGCTCTACGCAGATATCTCTTAGCAAATCCCTCACAAGAGATCACTCAATTTCTTTCCTCACCGAATTGTATCTCAATTCTCTCATTGTGTCTCCCCTTATATAGATGAGAGCATCCTACGCTTACTCTAATTTTAATTGGAGATAGAGGTAAATCATAAACGGTTTGTAATTTATCTCAATGGGATAAGCTTTTATCCAATTTGAATTCAAATTTTGAACCTTAATTAAATAGGATCTATATTCGAGATAAAGATCAATTATAACTAATTTATAATTATCTCTATGGGAAAAATCTAATTCAAACTCCAATATTGTGTCCTAATCAAATCACAATTCAAGTTTGAGAAAAACATTTTACAATTATCTCTACGAGATAAGTCAAATTCAACTCGAATATTGTATCCTAATCAAATTGTAATCCATAATTGAGATTAGATTAATTAATAAACCTCTAGTTATTTTCTAGTTCCTCTAGGTCCTTGAGGTTCGATACCTGACTCGTAAAGTCCACTTTATTACTTGACACGACCAGTGCACTTGCGGCCGAAAGCAAACGCATTAGGCTCATCATATAGCAATAAAATTCAAAAAAATAAAAGTAGAACACCACAATATAAATATTCCAATTAAATAAATCTAGCAAGTTTACCTTCTCACTGCCTTCCTTGAGTGCAAGTATACTTTTCAATGATCCTAATTACAAAGATTTTAACAACATAAATAACAAACTCAATCAAACAAAACATTAAACAATATAACAACATAAATAATCAATACTATGCATTCAAACAAAGCATGCCCATACAAATTAAACATTAACATTGAACTGTTATAACCACATCCACGTCTAGGGAATATTCCAACAAAGCATTCAAGTAAACTAAAACATTTGGAAAATAACCAAAGAAAAGCATTCAACATAGCATCAATTAATTTGTCCACCTAAGTCACGGTTACACATAAGAGCATTGTAATTCTTATTGCCCAGAAACCCTTCTCTCAGCAATAAAGCGGTTGACAAATCTCTTGCGCAAAGGTTGGTTTCTCCTTTAAATTTCTTTGGCAAGGTTCCTATCGGCGAGCAGTGTTACATAAACTATCTCCATATATTCGTCACCATACCTCTCCATACTCCATAGAGCTTCAATCAATTTATCCTTTGAAGTTTTCTTTTTGGTCTCCGTAATTGAAGTGGCTATATCACCAATCCTCTCAATAAGGTTGTTCATCACAACATCCTTAGTGGTGGCCCTTGATGCCCAAGCAGTCCTTATGTTGGGGTTGCTTGAAAAGGACCTTGGTTGTTCTTGTTATTGATCATTTTCTGTAAAGGTTTTGAGTACATTGTATCAATGTTATCATGTTGGTTGTCAGGTATCGGGTCTGCGACACCAAATTAATGGAGGATATTTCATGCATAATCACTTGTCGTATAATTGTCACCACACACCAATCGAAGCTCATCAAAGATTGATGCAAGCTTGTTAAGATACTCCTTTGATTTGGATTGTGCCTATGAAGACATGTTGATAGTTAAGAAAACAATGGGAATATGTTGATTAAGTAATTAGTAAGTATAGCTCATATATCTCCGTATATGTTCGGTAGGTTTTGTCCTCGAGCACCAGTATCCTGTACGCGTTGTTCCAATGGACGTCGCTCAGATTCATAAGCTTCTTGATATCTTGATACTTTTACATCAATGTTCGCATGTGGTTCTCCATTTTATCTCCATCCATGCAAGCCAAGGGAAACCTATTGTTGATGATGTATACATGATGAGTACATAAAATACATATTTTCATATCATATTTACATGTACTTTGAATATCCTTTTCTATGGTTTGTTCCATTTTTTTTCTCTAGTGGGTTGTTTTGTGTGGTTAGAAAAATAGTCAGGCACTCAGGAGAAAAGAAGCAAATTATGTAGCTATTCGGAGCAAGAAAGGCTGAAACAGAGAGTGACAAAGGCATGTGGATTCATAAGCAGATAAACTTGAGATCGAGCTCAATTTTCAGGGACATAGCCGTGTGTCAGATGACACGGCCGTATATCAGATGACACAGGCGTGTGGCAGCTGTGTATGAGACTGTGTACATGTTGATACCGCGTGAAACAATTCCAGAAGACTCTAGAGAGATAAACGCTCATGCACACGCCTTCCTACACGGGAGTGTGGCACAAAATCCAAGTCTATAAAAGGCCATCGGTTCGAGTTTGAAAAGGAGATTTTTGGCGTATCTTCGACCGATGACTAGGGTTTCGGAGAGAGTGAAGGAAGAGGAAACATCGAGCCAGGAAGTTTATGATTATCATTATGTCTTCCTCTTTTAACTTTGTGATGTTTGTTCTTAGTATGCAATGCTAAACCTTTTTTGGTGCCTTGGGTCCTTAAACCTTAGGATGAACTTTTGATTAGTTTTTATTTGAATACTAGGTTTCCTTTTGATTATTCTTGCGAATTATTTGTGTGTGCTTAAATCTTATAGTTTGTTACTGTGAAAGCGCCAACCACATAATTAGAGTTGCTTGATGCATGACGAGAGATCGCGGTCAAGCTAGATCCTAGCATAGATAATATGGGTTGGGGGGAGGGGAGGGGGGCACGCTGAGAGATCGGGTGGTCGCTCGGGTTGCTACGCAACTGTAACTCACCCTTCGGATTAGGGTAAAATCTATTAGCGGGAACTACATAATTCACACTCATAGTAAGTATAATGCGGTCATATGGAGAAGTCGTTATACGGGACTATGGTTTGGCTGCCGAGAGATCGTGACCAAACTAATTTAGGGTTCTCTATGGTCTAGGAATATCAACTCGGTAACCTGTATTAGAAAATTAATCTCAAGGGAGTCTCAGGGGGATAGAGATCTAGGGCACTTGCTCTCTTGACTGATTACCCTAGATTGCCAACTATCACTTTAGTTTAGTTCTTTTTAGACTTTTAGTTAAGATTAGATCACCCTCTATCTTTCGAGGCTAGATAATAGAGTTTTAGTGAGTACTAGTGCCAGTCCTTAAGGATTCGACTACCCTTCCATTAGGGTACTTTACTACTTAAGCAGCTCTATGCACTTGCATATAGCATTATGCACCGCATCAAGTTTTTGGTGCAGTTGCCGAGGACCGGCGTTCTAAGAACATTAGGGTTTTATTATTCTAGCCATTTTAATTATTAGTTTGTCTTATTGTGTCTCTTGTTCACCTGAACACCCTTATTTGATCAACTATGTTTTCCTTTGTAGGGGACAGTGGATACAATCAGTATTGCATGTCATATTATGACAACCACCACTAGAGGACCTCTTTAGGTACTATATTTACCGCAATGAAGTGAGCTTGGGAAAATTCAAAGAAGTCGAGGAATTCAATCTAGAAGAGGAGCTGCACACATTCGAGAAGAACACAAGCCTTTTTATACATTCAGGCTCGAGTGCGGCACCCTTTATTGAGCAACTCATGTCTATATCCACGAATTCAATGAACCAGGAATCCCAACCCAACAACGAGGTGGAATGAAAAGAATGTTCAAACAGAGCATCAGAAGAAGAATACAGGGAAGTTATCTCATGTGAAGATCTTGATAAGGAGACCTGGGTGAAACTGAAGCCATCTATTGAGGAACCCTCAGACCTGGAGTTAAAGTAACTACCGGCACATCTTTTATACGCCTATCTGGAGCCAGAGGCAAAAATTTGGAAATAGATCAAAAGGAGAAGTTGCTAGAAGTTTTGAGGAGGCAAAAAAAGAAATAGCTCGGAAGATAACTGACATACAGGGGATCAACCCTTCATTCTGTACACACAAGATCCTCATGGAGGATGACTTCAAGCCCAAGGTGCAACACCAGCGGAGATTGAACCCCAACATAAAAGAAGTAGTGAAGGCGAAAATGAAGAAATTACTAGATGCCGAGGTGATATACTCCATTTATGACAGCGCTTGGGTGAGTCTGGTTCAATTAGTTCCAAAGAAGAGCGGCATGACAGTAGTGAGAAATGACAAGAATGAGCTAATACCAACCAGAACCGTCACTGGATGGAGAGTATGCATCGACTATCGAAAGCTCAATAATGCCACACATAAGGATCACTTCCCATTGCCCTTCATCGACTAGATGTTGGAGCGGTTATCAGGCCATATGTACTATTATTTCCTGGATGGGATGTCTTGTTACTTACAAATTCCTATCGCTCCTAAGGATCAAGAGAAGCCCACGTTCACATGCCGTACGGTACATCTGCTTACCGCGGAATGCCTTTTGATTTGTGTAATGCTCCCGCTGCTTTCCAAAGTTGCATGATGTCTATTTTTGATGACTTTATAGAGGATATTATGGAGGTTTTCATGTATGACTTTTCTATTTTTGGAGATTTATTTGATTTATGCCACCATAACTTAGAAAAAGTACTGCAGCATTGTGAGGAAACAAACTTAGTTTTGAGTTTGGACAATGTCATTTTATTGTTCAAGAAGGTATAGTGTTGGAACATGGAATCTCTAGACATGGGATAGAGGTAGATAAGGCAAAAATCGAAACCATTGAGAAACTACCACCACCTGTATCAATCAAAGCTATTAGAACTTTCCTAGGACATGCCTCCTTCTATTGCCAATTCATTAAGGACTTCTCAAACATCACCAAATCATTAACTAAGTTGTTAGAGAAATAGGCTTTCACTATTTTGAAAAAAAGGCTGATTAATGCTCCGATCATGGTGGCCCCGGACTGGAGTTTACCTTTTGAACTAATGTGTGATGCTAGTGACTTTGCAGTTGGTGCAGTTTTAGGGCAAAGGCGGGACAAAAATTTCAAGCCGATCTATTGGCCAACAAAATATTGGTAGATGTACAAGAAAACTACACCACAACAGAAAGGAACTACTGGTTCCGCCCTTACTTAATATTATCTAAAGTCATCGTTTATACTGACCATGCAGCTATGAGATATTTATTAAATAAGGTTGATGCTAAACCTCGCTTGATCCATTGGATATTATTATTACAGGAATTTGATCTGGAAATTAGGGATAAACGAGTGCCCGAAAATGTAGCAGCTGACCATCTGTCAAGACTAGAAGGATCCCTCCAAGCCAAAGATGAAGAAGAGAAGGTGGATGATGTTTTTCCCGATGAGTAGCTCTATTGTGTGGACGAAAAGGAGGATAATAAGATCCCATGGTTTACTGACTTTGCTAATTATTTAGTAGCAAGAGTTTTGCCAAAAGGGTTGACCACTCACAAGAAAGGAGGAAATTCTTTTGGTCCTGAGACACAACTTGTGGAAAGACCCATACCTATATAAAGTTTTGGCTTACCAAATAATCCAAAGATGTGTATCTCATCAAGAAGGATCAGAAATTCTGAACCATTGCCATGCTAGCTCAACAGGTGGGCACTATAGTACAAATCGGACCGCAGAAAATTTATTAGCATCAGGGCTTTCTGGCCAACGTTGTTCCAAGACGCACGAAAGTTTATAAAGGCGTGTAATAGATGTTAACACACATGGTACATCTCCAAATGGGATGAGATGAGTCAATATCCAATCCAACAGTGTGACATATTTGATGTATGGGGGATTGACTTCATGAGACCTTTCCCAACATTCGACGGGAATAAGTACATTCTCGTAGCGGTAGATTATGTATCAAAAAGGGTGGAAGCTTAGGCATCACCAACGAATGATGCCATAGTGGTAGTCAAATTCCTCAAGAAGCTATTCTCTCAATTAGGGACACCATGAGCCATCATTAGTGATCAAGAGACACACTTTTGTAATACCCAACTCAAGAGAACCCTCAAGAAATATAAAGTAACACATAGGGTTGCGATGACATATCATTCCCAAACAAGCGGACAAGCTATAGTATCTAACCAGGAATTAAGCGCATTTTGTAAAAGACAGTCCAACATAACAGACAAGACTAGTCAGAAAGGCTAAATGACGGGCACTGGCCATACACAACAACATACAAATCCCCGATCGGAACCACTCAGTACATATTGGTGTTTGGCAAGGCGTGTCATCTGCCCATTGAATTGGAGCACTGTGCATATTGGGCTACTAAATTGTTGAATTTCAACTTGGAATGAGTAGGGCAGAAGCAGAAGTTACAGTTAAACAAGTTGGGCATACAAAGAGAGCACTTTCACGACGAGCACAACCAGAAGAGCTTGAAGTTTCAGGTCGGTGACCAAGTGTCGATTTTTAACTAATATCTTCATTTGTTTCCAGGGAAGCTCAAATCAAGGTAGTCAAGGTTCTATATGATAACTCAAGTATCCCCTCACGGGGTAATCAAAATTTCACACCAGACAAAGGGAACATTCAAGGTGAACAATCAATGATTAAAACCCTATGTGACGGAAATCCTCTTGCGTTAGGTGTCAAAATTTTTCATATATATATATGTGTTGCAATCAGGCCAGCCGGATGTCCGGTCGCCTGATTGTAACATTTTTATTATCTTATATATATATATATATATATATATATATATATATATATATATATATATATATATATATATAACAGATATATTAGATATTTTTTATAATGTATTTAGATATATATTGATTTATCTAAATATTTTAAACAATATATAGATATGTATATATAATTTTTAAATTTATATATACATATATACATAATTCTATAGATAAGATAATTTTACAAGTTTATATACATATCTATATACTATTTAAAATATATAGATAAATTGATATATATCTAAATACATTATAAAAAATATAATATATATATATATATACTATATTACAGTAGTGATAGGATCAGGCCCGGCCGCATCACTGTGCAAGTAAGGTCGTCTCATTTTGAGGCATTTGGAGAGTATTTTTTTTCCAAATCCAACTGTCTAGATAGAAAGAATATCGAAAAATAAGATAACATGTCGATTTTCATACAATTTGGTGAAGTGATGAGTATTCATCTTAAAGGGTGAAATTTTATAGAAATCTTATCGGTTCAAAATTTCACCTTTTAAGATAAATGATCATCACCTCCCTAAATGTTATGAAAATCAACATGTTATGTTATTTTTCCATATTATTTGTATCCATACGTTAGGATTTGGATAAAATACTCTCCAAATGCCTCAAAATGAGGCAATCGTAAATGAATAGTATTAAAGCCGGCCGGAATGTATATATATATATATATATATATATATATATATATATATATATATATATATAAGGGTTTATGTGATAAATTAGGAAGGATTAAATCATATTGGGAAAGATGATTTAATAAAATATATGTATAAGGGCTTAATTGCAAAATTGGGAGTCCACAAACTAGGAAACAGATCTCTTATTAATATAGAGGTAAGAGAGGTGCTGATTTGCAATTTGCTAAAAAACATGGATTAGTGATTAACTCATGTGGTTTTTGAGAATAAAATAAATTGCTTGAACTTAACCTTGGAAGACAAAAAGGGCCAAAGACTCGACAGAGAACTCATGACTCCTGATATTTATGGATCTCGGTCGGGATGGAGCTCCCCCCGTGAACTACCAGCACTAAATTCCTCCACATCGTGATCCAATAGCAGCCAAGAACCTCCTTCATAAGAGCAACACAGAGACCCAACACCACGTCTCCCTTCCCTTGTCTCCCTGAATTGATGTGAAATTTTGATAGCTTTGCGGCCCTTTGAAGATTGGGAGAAGAGGAAACTCAGCCACTGCAGTGATGACTACCTGGGACTGAGGGAGAGGATTGGATTCGGTTAAACTAGAATCCAAGGTAAGCCGAGGTGAATATGATTAATTCAATAATTGATTGGGGAAAACTAGTAATTTCCATTTCCTTTCGTGGGTGAAAGCAAAGAGAGCAAACGATCCTCGTCGATTGGCATGATAGGGTTTGAGTTTGACCAAAGGCACTACCGGCCCTCGATCATGACAGGATTCCATGAATTCTATGCACAAGTGCATGCTCTGTCAATAATTAGTATTTGAATCCTCGTTGGTACGCATAATAAAGCTTAGTGTTATGGTTCGATCCTCACGCAAGCTAATAATGTAATTGGTTGAATATAATTTTTAAAGAATGAAAGCTAATGGATTGAAGGATTCACACAAGATGCTCGATAAAATACTTCAAAGAACCTGAAATGCATGCATTCAAAGTATATCCAGCTTTTCCTTATGTCCAAGTGCTAGGATTCCTTGAATCCATGTGAGTTAGAGACCATGATTTGAAAAACTCTGGTTCTAATGTGTGCATAATAGGAAAAGTGTATTTCCTTTTAAGTAGAGGGCTGGTAATGTGCATTAACAGAATTTAATTCTAGAGTTAGGCATGTTGTAGTCATGAAAATGTTCACACATAATTAATCATGCCTGAGTGATGATTAATGTTAAGTCTGGCTGCAGATTTGAAGTGAATATTAAAGTGTGTCCAAGACTTTAATTGATTGTATGTTTTTATAAAAAGTTAGCCTCACAAATAGAGGAGGTGCTGTCAAAAATTTCATTAAATACAGTTTTAGACTATCTGTTTTGAGGGGCATTTTAGTTTTTTATACACCTCTGATCGGGATGTTTAATAGATCGTTAGATAGTTTATGAAGATATCTTTCTAACAAATCCTAGATTAAAAAAATTCGACTTGCTGATTAAGAGATATGAACAGTCCTTTCGGACTGTGCTACATATATTACAGAAGTTGTAGTTTTCCAGGTTGCCATTTTCGAGAGGTAGTTTTGTTATTTATAAATCTCTGATCATGATATATAATATATCGTTAAAAAGGCTATAAAAAGGGCTTTCCGAGGAATCCTATATCAACAAAATCCAACCTGTGGATTATAAGACATGGACAATTCTTTCCGTCTGCGCATAACTGACAGAAATTATGATTTGTTTTTGGGATTTTAATTAATACATATAATGTATTTCGATTGTTATAAATATACGGGTAGTGATGATTATGTACTATGTTATCTAGATATCGGTGTAGAGCATTAAGGTGCGTCGAGGACTAGTATAGGACTTTAGTTTTATGTGGGTAATCATTCCGAAAAACGCACGGTATGTGCTTTCTATAAAATTTGCATGAAAACTTTTTCATAGTAAATGTACTATTATTTTCATGTGTGTATGTATGAAAATGTATTTTTATTGTACCGGGTTTTATGTGCTTATTCGTGTTTTTATTCGTGTTTTGAGGCTCGACTCAATACGGGGAGAGGATCTGTAGTTGTATAGACTCTTTCCACCTGGGATCAGGATTCAAGGGTTGACTCGATCCATATTGATAGCCGGTAGTCGGGTAAACTCGGCCTTCTACGGGATTTGAGTTAGGACCTGTGATGGCACGAGCCTGAATACTCCATCCGACAGGGTGATTAACCAGGGGTCGTACGAGGGCTTGAGCATGCTTCGCCGGGGCCGGAAAGGGCCGCGAACCGAGTGGCCACTCAGGGATCTGCAGTGTTTTATGATTTGGGCCGCAGGCTCAGTGCTGATAGATATTTTAAGCCGCGAGCCCTGCAAATGTATATCTATATTGATGATGTTTTGGGTTGTGGGCCCTATGTTCGTATTTGCGGATTGCTTACTATATTTATATTTCTTGTATGCACATGTTTTGTATTTAGTGCCCACTGAGCCTATTTAGTGTGCTCACTTCCCCTTTGTGTTTTTTATTCCTTACTACAGGTGACGAGGAATAAAGGAGCACCAGGCACAGACTAGGAGGAAGTCGCGTACGGGCTTGGGACTTTGCTGACATCCACGCGAGGTTGGTGACACCCATAGGGAATGTCTTATCTTTCTTTGTGTGTGAGGTTTATGAACCTTGTAGGATTGTCTTGTATTTAAGGTTGTATTTGAGGCACGATATGTATTGTGGTTTGTTGTAGGGTTATATAGAACCTTTTATGCTTCCGCGTATTATATGACTGGTTATCAGTATTATTATTTTAGTGTGTGAATTATAATAAGGTTGATATACTTTTCGGCCATGCATTCGGGCCTAGGCTTGTCCTTGGTCTGGGTGCGGCCGGTATATCACGTACTCGTGGGGCCTGGAACGGGTTCGAAGCATGACAGATTAAAGTGGTATCAGAGCCGATGATTACACTCACCTCCTGGTATGGAGTTTGAGCAGGGGTAGCATGGCCAGTCTGAGACCACGGGACCTCAGATGGCGAATATCGATCAGGAGGGCTACGACCACCCCATTGCGATGAGGTACTTGATGCGCGAGATAACGTTGTTCTTTCTTGAGCAGAGGTAGCATCAGTGGCAGCCTCCACCACCCAGACGCAGTGCTCTTCGAGTTTCAGAGGATGGGACCCCCTCCTTTCGACAGGACGTCCACAGAAACCTGACCTGGCAAACCTTTAGGTCAGACAAATAGAAAGGACCTCCACCGTGATGCAGTGCACAGAGGAAGATAAGGTGAGGATCACCTCATTCATGCTCCAAGGCAGCGCTGAGGACTGGCTGCTTGCAGAGATACATCCAATTGACTCAGGGTAGCATAACAGTAGAACAATATGAGGTAGAGTTTGACCGCCTCTCTTGCTACGCTTGATGTGCAAAATCAGCAAGTACACAGGTCGTATCAAGTAATAGAGTGAACTATGAAGTCGGGTATCGATCCTCAGGGAGAAGGGAAGTACTTGTACACACTACTTATCTATTATCTAGTTGATCCAAAGGTGAGTGATTGTATTTTAAACCTAAAATTAAAAAATTGAAAACACAAGCAATGTGATCAAATCAATCTTGATGGCAATTAATCATGAAAAGGGGATACTTGGGTAATAAATCTCCTTTGGATTTATATTCTAAGGATGGATGAAGCTCTCTCTATGTTGATACTTGGTGGAATCTTGGCTAAGGGTTCCTAAGGTGCTTTCACTCTTTCTTTCAAGGTGAATTACTAATCCTAGTGCCCTTACCGATGATGTTCTAGGGAACCTAATTCTTCGAAGGATTGTAGAAATAAGACATCTTAAGGATTCGCCCTCCTTAGTACCCGGGTTCATGGCATACTCACAATACTCTCCATTGGAGATTGTCTACATATGAGGAGGCGTTCACTTCTTCCCCCATATGCACTACGAAAATCTCTTCAGTCTTTCGCAACATAGAGAGATTAAAATACATTAAAACATCCAATAGACTCAATACAATCTACCAAGCATTCAACATAGAAAGACAACATCAATTAAACTATAATCCTAGGGTTCATCACACCCAAGTATCTACAAAAATAGCTCACCATGAATCGAGAGCAACAATCCAATGCAAAGATAAAGAAAATCAAAAGATTCATGATTAGAAAGGCTATTACATACACCGTTGCTGGACCTCTTGATTCTTCCTCTAAGTTTTTGCCCCCTTCTCTTCCTCCTAGGGTTGGTGATTAAAATCCCCAAGCCCTAATCAAGGTTCTCTCTCTCCCAAGCTAGCTCTCCCCTCTAAAGCCCCAATTAGCCAGATTATATACCCCCTTTTAGGGTTTTTGAGCATCATTTACCATTATGTCCCTGCTTGGGTCCGCAAATTGCTAGAAGCTTACGACATACAGGCCTGTATATACGGGGTAGTGTACAACCCTGGAAGATTGCTATAGAGACCCCCATTCTCTAGGTCCATATGGGTCGTATGAAGGCCCGTATGCCTTGGTACTTTCTCTAAAAATGCTCCATTTTGGCCTCAATTTCCCTTGAAAAGCTTCCTTTCTCCCGGGGTCTCAATATTTTGTCATGTTTAAAAAAATAAACACTTTTTAGGTACCGGTGAGCCATAATTCCCCAAAATCACATGAAAAACATACATGAATTTGGTACAAAATTACGCTCAAATGAGCACTTATCACATTATCTCCACAGTTAAAGGTTTGCTTGTCCTAAAGCAAAGAAAGAAATTAGTAAAAGAAATGATAAGTGTTCATCCTTAGGCCATAGAATTCATGACTCAACTCTATTTCAAGTTCACCATCAAAGTGTCTGTTCTCCTATTTCCACACTAGGACATAGATAGACCTCATGAGATTTATCCATATAGCTCTAGACAAAGCTTTTTCACTTCTCATGCCATGTTCCAAAATCTTTGCAAGACAAGCATATCCTCAATGGACTCTAGAGAATCCTTGAGGCCCTAAGATCAAAGAAACTCCCCTATGTTAGATAAATAGTGGACAAGATGGAAGGATTCTATGTTAGTTTTTTTTTTTTATTTGGGTAGGGCATCTCTAATGGATCCGACTTTCCTACACTGAAGATCAATGTAGAGTGCACTTCCTCCTTTCTGCAAGGTGCTCATGTTGATTAGGCACTAGAGCACTTAGCTACTAATATGATTACAACACTATATGGTTGTGCTCATGCTAAGTAGTGCTTTTTGAATTGAGGGATACTATGATTAGGAGCTAGAACCCAAAACTACTTCATCATAATAAGCAGCAGAACACTGTCTTTATTGTTTACAGCTACTATGTACAAACTATTTTATTCTCCTCTTACTTGTTCACTAGGTTATACTATGAGGGGTTAGAGATTTGAACTAGTGCCACAAGTCTCTTGGAGCCATTGAAAATGATGTTTAGCTATTAAAGTCAAGAGAATATGGCAATGGGTTATCTATTGTCTCTAAATATTATGAGTATCACAAAGATGGTCTTTAAGTGCCCACTGTGTTTCATAGAAGAATTTGACAAAATTATGTACTAAGATAGTACCCTATAAATCGAATTTGTCAAAGTTTCTCCTTAGGGCCTTCATTGATGTATGCTAGACATGAATAAAGATTTGCAATGAATTTCACTAATGGCTACCAATTTCCACACTTAAGAGTTTGCCATAGATGCATAAATGGATAGGTAGCCACCCATCTCCATACTTAAAAATGTACATTGTCCTCAATGTATTTAATAAATCCAAAATAAAATGAGCATGGAGAAAGGTGAATTAAACCTTCTCCGATTAATTTGTTGTGCCGCTTGATTTCCATGAATTGATCTCTTGGCAAATACCGGGGAATATTGATTCATGTTACATATTTGCAAGAGAGAGAAATCATCATAACTCCACAAAATAGGAAATCAAGAGAAACCACAGAAAGTAAAAATAAAGATAAGTTTAGTAGAGCAGTACCCTTGCTAACTAATACAACGATGCACAAATAAAAGAGATAAGTCTACATGACATAAAAAAAACAAGTAAAAACAGAAAACAACATATGAAAGCAAAGAACACATGAAAGCAAATAGTGAAATATGTCTCAGTCCTTAGAGGGGCTAATCATCTGCTGGTGCCTCGGGTGATGCAGCGGTGGGTCCCTGAGATGGAGGAGGTGCAAAGGGTGCATGTCCTCTAATGAAAAGGGAGAGCTCAGTGAACTGGTCCCTTAACTGACGCTGCTCCTCGAGGATCTGGGTCCGCATCTCACGTTGCTCAACAAGGATAGTGTCTTGGACTGTGCGGACCTCGGATATCTACTCTTTCAAACTCGCAAGTTAGCTCTTGAAGGCGGAGGAAAGTCGGCCAATCATCGATGGTGGATCAGAGTCCTCAAATCCGAACTCATGCTCATCGAAGCAATCTGATGCTTGGCCGATGAGGGTGTAGCGGCCACTTGAGTGCTGGATGAGCCCCATCTGACAAAGGGTGTTCATCATAAGAGTGTTGATAATTCACAGCCGTAGTGTGCCTCCGTCCTGTGTTCAAGGCCCATACCTATAATCAGGCGGGTGATGTAAGGTCCCGCATTAATGGCCTTAAGACGGGAACTCTATCCCTGATGTGCCAAGTACTCAGGAGCACGTATCCCAGATGGGTAGACACTCGCTAAAAAATGTTGTATAGAAGGAATTGCTCAGTGACGATAACTAAGCCGGTGCTATCATCACGACCCGCAATCGTGCGACTGATAAGAGCTTGTACGTAATGGTGCATGGAGTCGACCATCAAGGACGCCTTGTTGTTGCCGTGGCGCGCACCAAGCTATAGCTAGTAGCGCATGGAGGCGATGGTGTGCTCCTGGAAGGAAGTGAGAAGCTCGTTGTATTCGCGACTGAAAATATAGTCGCGGTCATAGAATCCCATATAGAGAGCGAACTGTGTATAGCTCATGGTCCGTTGCTCCCCGTAGTGCTGAAATGATATGGCGGTGAGGCTCTGCTCTTCCTCGGCGCTCTGATCGGCCTCGAAGGTGCTCAACACCTCCAATATAGGCTCCCTAAAGACCTCGTGGTTTAGGGAGAACACCCTGTCCCATCCCCAGAAAGAAATCATCTCCCAGACATAATAGGCGATACCAAGTTAACTGAGGACGCCCCAGTCTATAATCCGTGAGCGACCGAAAGGTCGGGTAGCGAGGCGCGCGTAGCGGTGGAAGAAACACTCCTCCGTGAATTGGGGGGCACCAGAGGATGAACTCTCTCCTGTGCGGCACCTTTTGGGCGTTAAGACGGTCTTCTTCTGAGGCATGTCTGCAAAAGAATTGAAAAGGGTGTCAGTGTAATTGAAAATATTAGGAAATGAAAGAAAAATGTGCACTATTGCTGCTGATTGGCCCTATACGAGCTGTCTATCAGACCGTATGACCGCTTCTAGGAGCTAGACGGGATTGCATACGGGCCGTATGCACCTGGCCGCATGGGTGCTAGCGGGCATGGTGAGTTCTTGCCCCAAATACATCCAAAACACACCCATTTCACACCTTAAACTCTATACATGCCTTTAATCAAAGTATTGTGACCTAGATTTGGCGTAAAATCATACATTCATCACGCATTCACCCAATACTCATCCAATCAAAACCCTAGGGTTCTAAACATGAAGAAAATGGATTCAATCGACTAATCAAGCAAATAGGAACATACCTAGGGAAGAAGAAGGCCCAAAAGCAAGAAGAGGGGTCACGCTGGTGTGGGGAAGGCTCGTATCAAAGTGGGGAAGGAGTGGGGTCGGCGTTAGGGATTTAAAGAGATGAAAGGGGCTGATTCATAACGCCCCAATTTTAGTAACTGACCGACCCCATACGGGCCCGTATATGATCCATATATGGTCCCATATAAGTTTCTAGCAGGACCATACGGCCGTATATTAGCCCGTATGGTACCCCATATATACCTGGATTTGGCTTATGCATCCAATCCTGGGGGCCATTCGTGACCTCCTTGAGCGACCTAACAAAAATTTTTAATCGAGGGTTATAAACTAAGGACATCTAGCATGATGATACAAGATGGTGTGAGCATGAACATGAAAGATATCATGAATTTATTCCAAACACACAATCTAACTAAAAGAAAATTGAACAAAGAAAAAGAAATTTTTCAAGAACTTGAGTTGCCTCCAAAGAAATACTTGTTTAACATCACTAGCTTGACGTACTTGCAATTTACCTCATGGGGGTTCAAATACCTTGAAGTTCTCATTGGCTCTTCCCTTGAAATGGTGTCCAAAAATAACATGCCCAAATTAGTGTAGATAGAACAAGTATTCCCTTCCATACTTGAGCCTTCCTCCAAAAGGGTGTGAGCCGAAGCAACGATGTTTACCCCTTTCTCCATTACCTTTTTCTAGCTTTTCAGGGGAAAGGTGAATCTCTGCTTCTTCTTTGCTTTCTCTATCTTGGCCCCTGAGTCGATCTTTGGTGAAGCAGAATCCTTTTGAACCTCTTCCAAATCCTCCTCCTTGTCTCCCAAACAATCGTATAGTGGATCCACCATCAAGAGGTCTTCTATGCATTCAGAGGTGATCATGTCAACATCATCGACACTATATGAAGTGTCATCTTGAGCCATAGTGTGTCGCATGGCATCGAGTAGCTTGAATACCACCTATTGATTTCCCACTCTCAACGCTAGTCGTCCTTGTGCATGATCTTCAAGTGCTTAAGCAGTGGCTAAGAAGGGATGTCCAAGGATGATCGGGACGTCGACGTCATCATCTACATCGACAAGTATAAAATCAACAAGAAAGACAAATTGATTGATTTGGATAAGCACATCTTCGGTTAGCCCCATCG
Organism: Dioscorea zingiberensis; assembly: GCA_026586065.1. Lineage (NCBI taxonomy): Eukaryota > Viridiplantae > Streptophyta > Magnoliopsida > Dioscoreales > Dioscoreaceae > Dioscorea > Dioscorea zingiberensis. Next base: position 63,607,075 of record CM048820.1, on the reverse strand, counting down.
GTCGTCTCACAAAACGATCAACAAGTTGTAATGTCATTCCCGTAGGCTTCAATTCCTCAAGACCAAGCTTCATGTACAACTTATACAGCATTACATTGATGCTTCACCACGGAGTCCGCCAATGCTTTCTTTGTAATCCCTTCACCAAGTACATAAGGGACAACAAAACTATCTAGATCTTTCAACTTCTTAGGCATAGTTTGTTACAAAATGACCGAGAATTAGGTATTTAATGTGACAATGACTGCATCTTCTAAGTTCCTTTTATTGGATAGAAGTTCCTTCATGAATTTTGCATACTTGGGCATTTGGCACAAAACTTCTACCAATGGCAAATTTATGTGCAATTGCTTCAACATGCTTGTAAACTTTGAGAATTGAGCATCTTCCTTATCTTTCTTCAACCTTGCCGGATATGGTACTTTTAGTTGGTAAGGGGGTATAGATGGTGCTTCCACTACTTTTTCTTGTTTCTTCCCTTTCTCCTCAGAACTAGCAATGGGTTCTGAATCTTCAACTTCAATGGGGCTCTTATCTTGGGGTTTCTCCACGGGCAAGTCTACCTCTTTCCCACTCCTCAATGTGATGACCTTGAGTTTTTCCAGTGGGTTCTCTTCCGTATTACCCGGTAAGCTTCCTTGAGGCCTCTCCGATAGAGTCTTTGCAATTTGCCCCACTTGATTCTCCAAGTTCTAAACTGTAGCTTGTAAGTTTCGGATTGTAGTGTCATTGTTTTGCATATACTTCAATATGAGTTCCTCCATGTTGGTTTTCTCTCTTCTAGCTTCTGAGGGTGTTGGAAACCAGGAGGATATTGCCCCACTTGTGGATTCCCATGAGTGCCAGATGGTTCCATTTAGGGGCATATGCTCTTTATTGACCATCTGATTGCCTTTGTGCATTTCCCATGTATTTCACTTGCTTTATAAGAACTATTTCTGTACTTGCAATAGGGCAATTAGATACTTCATATCCCCCTCCACATGTAGTGCAAAGCATAAGTGTAGCCTGTCTTGAACTATTGTTGGATGTAAGTAGCTCGATTTTTCTTGTCAACACTTCTAGCTTTTCTCTAAGAGCGGCATCGGTAATTGTGGGTTCATCTAATAGCCCAACCACTTTAACTTGTTTTCCCCTTATGGACCAATGAGCTTCATTGCCAGCCATATCTTCAAAAATTTGCTCGGTATCCTCCAGGTACTTGTTTCCCAATGACCCGTTGGCAGCGGCATCAACTAGTTGCGTCGTGGTGTTGTCTAGCCCATTTTAGAATGTTTGGATTTTTGCACAAAGATCTAGACCATGTTGGGGGCAATGCCGAAGCAAGTTTTTTTATCTCTCATATGCTTCAAAGAATGTTTCGATTGCACCTTGCCTGAATGCGGAGATATCTAATCTAAGCTTTGCGGCGTTGCTTGGTGGGAAATATCGGCCAAGGAACTTATCAAGTATCTCCATCCAAGTGCAAATAGACCCGGAAGGAAGTGAAGTGAGCCACCTATAAGCTCCTTCTCTCAAACTGAATGGGAAAAGTCTCAATCTAATAACATCATCGAAAACTCCATTAATCTTGAATATGTTGCAAATTTTAACAAACTTTGCTATATAAGCATGGGGGTCTTCATCCGACCTCCCATCAAATTGGGCTGAATTTTGAATCATATTCATTGTGCTAGCATTGATCTCAAAATTGTTCATGTTGACATTTGGAGGATGAATACTAAATTCCTCCTCGGTGTAATGAGATATCTCATATTCGGATAATGTTTGTCTTCTTTCTACCATGATGGGTACTTCTATAATCTCAACACTATCTTCAATAGGTGTGGAATTTTCTGCTTCTAAAGAGGATCCTGGAATTGATCCTTCCACTTCTCTCAACCTTCGGCGTAGCGTCCTTTCTATCTTACTATCCGCTTCAATAAGACCCTTGGTGTTTTTGCGGGTCATGCATCAACACCTTGCAATGAAGTATAGTGAGAAAGATTAGTAGCCAAGAAATCAATTGAACAAAAAGTAAAGCAAATAAAAAAAACAAAATGACTAAATTAATAAACTCCTAGCTTTCCTAGTAGTCCTAATCTCCCAAGCAACGGCGCCAAAAACTTGATGCGCAAAATCTGCTAGTGCACGGGTCGTATCAAGTAATAAAGTGGACTATGAAGTCGGGTATCGATTCTCAGGGAGAAGAAAGTACTAGTACCCACTACTTGTTTATTATCTAGTCGATCCAAAGGTGAGATATTGTATTCTAAACCTAAAATTAAGAAATTGAAAACACAAGCAATGGGATCAAATCAACCTTGATGGCAATTAATCATTAAAAAACAAGGATTCTTGGGTAATGAATCCCCCTTGGATTTATATTCTAAGGATGGATGAAGCTCTCTCTATGTTGATACTTGGTGGAATCTTGGCCAAGGGTTCCTAAGGTGCTTTTATTCCCTCTTTCAAGGTGAATTGCTAATCCTAGTGCCCTTACCGATGATGTTCTAGGGAAGCTAATTTTTGGAAGGATTGTGGGAATAAGACATTTTAAGGATTTACCCTCCTTAGTACCCGGGTTCTCGGTATACTCACAATCCTCTCTATTGGAGATGGTTTACACATGGGGAGGCGTTCGCTTCTTCCCTTATATGCACTACGAAAATCTCACCAGACTTTGCAACCTAGAGGGATTAACATACATTAAAACATCCAATAGAATCAATATAATCAACCAAGCATTCAACATAAAAAGACATCATCAATGAAACCATAATCCAAGGGTTCATCACACCCAAGTATCTACAAAATTAGCTCTCCATAAAGGAGAGCAACAATCCAATGCAAAGATAAAGGAAATTAAAAGATTCATGATTAGAAAGGCTATTACATATACCTTTGGTGGACCTCTTGATTCCTCCTCTAATCTTTTGCCCCCTTCTCTTCCTCCTAGGGCTGGTGATGAAAATCCCCAAAGCCCTAATCAAGGTTCTCTCTCTCCCAAACTAGCTCTCCTCTCTAAAGCCCCAATTAGTTAGATTATATACTCCCCTTTTAGGGTTTTAGAGCGTCGTTTACCATTCTGCCCTTGCCTGGGTCCGCAGATTGCTGGAAGCTTACGACATACGGGCCCATATACGAGCCGTATATGGGCCTGTATAGAGTTCAGGTCGACCTATATGCTTGTATATAAGACCGTATGAGTGTCTGTATAGCCTCATACGGGGTAGTGTACGGCCCTAGGAGATTGACTGCAGAGACCCCCATTCTCCAGGTCCATATGGGCCGTATGAAGGCCTGTATGCCTTGGTACTTTCTCCAGAAATTCTCCATTTTTGCCTCAATTTCCCTTGAAAAGCTTCCTTTCTCCCAGGGTCAACGGGCCATAATTCCCCAAAATCACATGAAAAACATACATGAATATGGTATAAAATTATGCTCAAATGAACACTTATCAATTGCCCCTTATTTGGTAATGAATGATGCCAGCATATGTCACAGGTTTCAATCAGGCTTACTCAGTGACATACGACGGGCGATAGCGCCATTTAGGTGTACTAGCTACTCAGAGGTCGTAGGCAGAGCCAAGTACATGGATATCTTCTTGCAAAAGACAGAGTTTCTGATCAGCCATACATCACATGGACGTTCTGGGGAACTGAGTCAGTCATCTGGGGGCAGTTCTGGGAAGTTGAAGTCATTACACAGGAAACAACCCTATGGTACACCATCATCAACATCGGTCCTAGAGCAGAGGATCATTGGGCAATGGGGGTCAGCCGGTCAATTACTATCAATATGGAGGGCCACACATATGAAAGAGTTACCCTCGGCTCACTAGTTGTTATTTCGTGTGTAGCAACCTAGAGCATCGGAAGGCTCAGTGCCCTATTCGTCAGCAGGGACAGACTAGAGGCTCTCCGCCCATGTTATATGTATCTTCGGGCGCCTCAAGGCATTTTGGAGAGTCGTGCTGAGGATAGCACTCAAGACAAAGGGGCATGAAATGAAAGGCAAGCATGTAGCCTTCTCCATTAATCGCAGCGCCGAGTAAACCTATAACCTAGGGGCGAGTGTACTCAGTGACACAGAAGGATGCTCAAGCCTCCCATGCAGGGGTAAACTCATTCTATCCGCCTTGTTTGCTCGAAAATATGCATTGGCCACTATAGAGTTACCATATGATTTATATGTCGATACCCCAGTTGGGCGACGAGATTAGTTAGTAGGTTGTCACCTGCTTGCTCAGTGTCCATTAAGGGATGTGAGCTGATTGCCAACCTACTTTACATGGAGATGAAAGACTACGACGTCATTCTGGGGATTGATTTGCTCTCCTCAGCTTACGCCGTGGTGGATTGCAGACAAAAGAAGGTACACTTCAGATTCCCTGGCTTCGAAAAGTTTGTCTTTCGCAGCAGCAAAGGCTATGCTTTGGTTAGGGAGGTCTCGGAAATACACACTTGGAAGCTGATCTACAGTGGATGCATACGATTTCTTGCCTCAGTTGTGGAGGCTAAGCAAAATGTACTCACAGTTGCTGACATTCCTATAGTGGATGAGTTCCCGGATGTATTCCCGGAGGAACTACCGGGTCTACCTCCTGAGAGAGAGATAGAGTTTGCCATAAAGTTGGCTCCAAGTACTTCACCAGTATCCAGGTCACAATATCATATGGCACCTGTCGAATTGAAGGAACTAAAGCAACAACTAGAGGAACTTCTGAAGAAAGGCTACATTCGGCACAGTGTGTCACCTTGGGGAGCCCCAGTGTTGTTTGTTAAGAAGAAAGACGGGTCCCTCAGACTCTGCATCGACTACCGGAGCTTAATAAGGTGAGATCAAGAACAAATATCCCCTCCCTAGGATTGATGACTTAATGGATCATCTACAAGGTGCTCAAGTGTTCGCCTAGATCGGCTTGAGATCCGGCAATCATCGGGTGAGGATCAGGGGTGAGGATATCCTAAAGAGTGTTTTCCGCACGCGGTATAGGCACTATGAGTTCATGGTGATGTTGTTTGGGCTTACCAATGCCTTGACTGTATTCATGGACTTTATGAATAGGGTGTTCCGACCCTACTTGGACAAATTTGTGGTCGTCTTTGTCAATGACATACTGATCTACTCACGCAACAAAAAGTTGCACCTGAAGCACTTGAGGAGAGTATTTGAGGTTCTGAGGTAACATGAGTTGTATGCCAAATTCTCTAAGTGCAACTTCTGGCTTTACCAAGTGGCTTTCTTGGGACACGTCATCAGCAAAGGCAGAGTCTCGGTGGACCCCAAGAAGATTGAAGAAGTAGTAGACTAGAGAAGGCCTATTATATTCAGAGAGATCAGGAGCTTTCTTGGACTAGCAGGCTACTACATGAGATTTGTGGAGGGGTTTTCACGGCTGGTGGTACCCCTAACCAGGCTTACTCGGAAGGGAGCTTCATTTGCTTGGATTGATGCTTGTGAGTGGAGTTTCCTAGAGTTGAAGCAAAGACTATTCTAGCCATACCAGAGAGCGGATGTGGGTATATTGTCTTCAGCGTGTGGAACAGGTATAGGATGTGTACTGATGCAGAATAGGCGATTGATAACATATGCTTCACGGCAGTTGAAGCTTTGTGTTGAGAACTATCCTACCTATGACTTGGAGCTGGCGGCGGTGATCTTTGATTTGAAGATTTTATGCCACTTTTTATATGGTGTACCATGTGAAGTGTATATAGACCATAAAAGTCTGAAATACATCTTCACCTAGAAGGAGCTCAACATGAGACAGAGACGGTGGCTAGAGTTGATCAAGGACTATAAGCTTAGCATTCATTACCACTAGGCAAGGCTAATGTGGTGGCTGACGCACTGAGTCGGAAGGTCAACTATTGAGCCATTGCAGAGCTTACTAACAAGAAGTCTCTTTTGGATGAGATAAGGAGACTGGAACTAGAGGTCTTCTTGCCAGACACAGAGGTGAGTTGATAAGTGCATTATTATATATATTCTCCTTATCATATTTATATGCACTTATCCCGTTTCTAGGCATCAATTCTCTATTTTTGTACTTCTGTGGGTATTCCTTTGTGGTTGGACATGAACTGGCAACCAGGGCAAAAAGAACAAGAAAAAGAACATAAAGAAGGAGAAAGAGCTAAAGACCACACTTACAGAGAAGTGCACGGTCGTGCTCTCACTTAGAACGACCGTATTTATCAAGCACGGGGGTGCCCAAGACCGTGGAACTCTCGATTGTAAACACGTAAGCCACGAGTGATTTTGAAGAACACGGTCGTGCTCAAGCCAACACGGGCATGTTCCAGATCAATATGGTCGTGCTTCATAGATTGAAAATCTATAACTAGCCGCCACATAACCAAAACAAATCAACTTTTTGGCGGAGCAGTCTCGGGCGATTCTCGCTGCGACGACTAGGGTTCCAGAGAGAAGTTGAAGGCAGTGGAGACAATTCAGGGAAGATTTCTATGCCTACTTTTATAATCTCCTCTTGTATCGTAGTTATGGTAGTCCATAGCATGAGAGGCTAAACTGTTTGGGGTGCCTCAGATACATGATCTCTAGGATAAACTTGTTGATTGATTTCTTAATATGTTCGGTTTTACTTTATTAATAATTATTGTTAGCATCTTGATTGTCTGTGTTTGCAACTCTGCGTAGGTTCACTTGCATAAGCCCGATCATCTATCTCCTCACTCCCATTAGTATGTTAGTGTTTGTGTTAGGTAGCCGTGTGGTTAGCTTTGCTTTAGCCCGGAGTTGTTACTTTTCCACATATCCTTGTGTGGTTTTTCAGTACATAAGCCTTAAGTCATCTACCCTAGTAGGATAGAGCATCTAGTACCTTCAGTGTTTGTGAGGTGATTCAGAACGGTTAGAATATTGTATTAGCCTAGGGATTCATCTAGGTAGGTTGTAGTCGGACATAAGTATTACGGTGTGCATGAATATCACGAGAGATCGGGTGTTGTACTGAGAAGTATAATTGCTACACCGTCCAAGAGTTATTAGTAATTAGCCCATAATAGAGAATCAATCATTAGCAAGGGAATCCTAGGAGAATTGTAATCTAAGGTGTTACATTTCATCTCTGATTTACCCCAATCCTCCAACTGTTTTCATTAGTCTTTTAATTAAGATATCCAATCACACCAATCATCATACATAGTTTAGTTCAGGCTAGGTAATAAAGGATAACTGGTACTAAGATCTAGTTCCTATGGATTCGACTACCCTACCTTTGGGTATTTTACTACTTGATCGACCTCGTATACTTGCAGGAGAGTGTCATGCATATTTGTGTGTGCATCATGAGTCTAGTGAGCCTGTGCATACGACCTACCTTATTGGACAGGATCAAAGGAAACCAAGTACAAGATGATGATCTGATAAAGATTCGGAACAAAATCCAGCAAGGAATACCACCAGACTAACGAGTAGATGAAGATAGTACCCTAAGGTATGGAGATCGGGTCTATCTGCCCAACGACCCGGATCTAAAGAACAACATTATAGAGGAAGCTCACTACTCGAGTTAAACTATCCACCCTGGAGGCACCAAAATGTACAGAGACTTAAAGAACCATTTCTAGTGGGGTAATATGAAGCGGGAAATCGTCGAGTTCGTAGCACACTGACTCACTTGTCCGCCGGTGTAGGCGGAGCACAAGAGGCCAGCAGGACCTCTACATCCTTTACCAATACCAGAATGGAAGTGGGAACACATCACAATGGATTTCGTGACCGGTTTCCCTCGGACTCAACAAAAATATGAGTTTGTATGCGTGATGCTGATCGACTGACCAAGTCAGCTCATTTCTAGCCTTTGAGGACTGGCATGGCCAAGAGTAGTTGGCGAGGTTATACTTGAAGGAGATTGTTTGACTACACGGCATACCAGCGTCGATCACATATTATCGAGACTCTAGCTTCACCTCGAGATTCTGGAGAAGTCTACAGACAACATTGGGCACCCGACTGACCTTCAGGACTGCGTTTTATCCTCAGACGGATGGTCATTCAGAGAGGATGATCCAGATTTTGGAGGATATACTGCGGGCATATGCCCTCGATTTCACTGACTCGTGGGATAATTGTCTATCCTTGGAGGAGTTCACTTATAACAATATTTACCAGGCGAGTATTCAAATGGCGCCATACGAGACTCTGTATGGGCGCAAGTGCAGATCCCCTATCTATTGGTTTGATGTGGGGAAGAAGTTTACAGGTTCATACACCTTCTGGCGAATATAGAGAAGGTCAAGATAATCAGGGAAAGGTTGAAGATAGCTCAGAGCCGTCAGAAGAACTATGCTGACAAATGTCGCTCGAGCTAGAGTTTCTGAAAGGCGATCGAGTATTCCTGAGAATATTGCCTATGAAGGGTGTGATGAGGTTTGGGAAGTGTGGCAAGCATGGAAAGCTCAGCCCATGCTATGTTGGACCATACGAGATATTGGAGCGAGTTGGAGTTGTGGTGTACTAATTGGCCCTACCTCCAAACCTAGCGCAAGTCCACAACGTATTTCATGCCTCTATGCTGAGGAAATACGTACATGATCTGTCTCACATCCTAGAGTATGAACTAGTGGACCTCCAGCAGAACATGTCTTATGAAGAGCAGCCCGTGGAGATCCTTGACTATAAGGAACAACAACTGAGGAGCCGAGCGATTCCTTTGGTCAAGGTTAGATGGAACAATCACACCGGCAGTGAGGTTACCTAGGAACGCGAAGAGGATATAAGGGCGTGTTACCTAGACCTGTTTAGTAATTCCTAATATGAGTTTAGGGGCTAAACTCTTATAAGGGGGGAGATTGTAAAAGCCACCCCTTTAGGGTACTGTACCTATTTGAATTTTTTGGTTTTAAATAAAGACTTTAAGTTGATTTGGTATCAATATATGGGTTTATGTGATAAATTAGGAATAATTAAATCATAATGGGAAAGATGATTTAATAAAATTTATGTATAAGGGCTTAATTGAAAAATTGGGAGTCTCTTATTAATATAGAGGTAAGAGAGGGGCTGAATTGTAATTTGCTAACATACATGGATTAGTGATTAACTCATGTGGCTTTTGAGAATAAAATAAACTGGTTGAACTTAACCCTTGAAGACAGAAAGGGCCAAAGACTCGATAGAGAACTCGTGACCCTCGAGATTTGTAGATCTCGGTCGGGACGGAGCTCTCCCTGTGAACTACCAGGGCTGAATTCCTCCACCTCATGACCTAACAGCATCCGGGAACCTCCTTCATAAGAGCACCGTAGACACCCGACACCACCCTCCCCTTGTCGCACTAATTTGTTGTGAAATTTTGATAGCTTTGCTGCCCTTTGACGACTGGGAGAACAGAAAACTCGGCTGCTGCAGTGATGACCACCTGGGACTGAGGGAGAGGAGTGGATTCGGTTAAACTAGAATCAAAGGTAAGCCGAGGTGAATGTGATTAATTCAATAATTGATTAGGGAACACCAGTAATTTCCATTTCCTTTCGTGGGTGAAGACAAAGAGAGCAAGTGATCCTCGTCGGTTGGTATGATAGGGCTTGCGTTGGACCAAAGTCACTACCGGCCCTCGATCATGATAGGATTCCGTGAATTATATGCACAAGTGCATGCTCTATCCATAATTAGTATTTGAATCCTCGTTGGTACGCATAATAAAGCTTAGTGTTATCGTTTGATCCTCACGCAAGGTAATAATGTAATTGGTTGATTATAATTGTTAAAGAATGCAAGCTAATGGATTGAAGGATGCACACAAGATGCTCGATAAAATGCTTCAAAGAACCTAAAATGCATGCATTCAAAGTATATCCAGTTTTTCCTTGTGTCCAAATGTTAGGATTCCTTGAATCCATGTGAGTTAGAGACCATGATTTGAAAAACTCTTGTTCTAATGTGAGCATATTAGGAAAAGTGTATTTCCTTTTAAGTAGAGGGCTGGTAATGTGCATTAACAAGATTTAACTCTAGAGTTAGGCATGATGCAGTCATGAAAATGGTCACATATAATTAAGCATGCCTTAGTGATGATTAATGCTAAGTCTGGCTGCAGATTTGAAGTTAATATTAAAGTGTGTCCAAGACTTTAATTGATTGTATGTTTGTATAAGAAGTTAGCCTCACAAATAGAGGAGGTGCTGTCAAAAATTTCATTAAATACAATTTTAGGCTATCCGTTTCGAGGGGCATTTCAGTTTCTTATACACCTCTAATCGGGATGTTTAATAGTTCGTTAGAAAGTTTATGAAGATATCTTTCTAACAAATCCTGGATCAATGAAATCCAACTTACGGATTAAGAGATATGAACATTCCTTTCGGACTGCACTCAATATACTACAGAAGTTGTAGTTTTCCAGGTTGCCACTTTTGAGGGCAGTTTGGTTATTTATCAATCTCTGATCATGATATATAATATATCATTAAAAAGGTTATAAAAATGGCTTCCAATGAATCCTAGATCAACAAAATCCAACCGGTGGATTAGAAGATATGGACAGTTCTTTCCGACTGTGCATAATCGACATAAATTTTGATTTGTGTTTGGGATTTCAATTAATACATATAATGTATTTCGATTGTTATGAACATACGGGTACTAATGAATATATACTATGTTATCTAGAAAAACATATAATGTATTTCGGACTACTATAGGACTTAAGTTTAATGTGGGTAATCATACCGAAAAACACACGGTATGTGCTTTCTATAAACTTTGTATGGAAACTTTTTCGTAATAAAGGTACGATTATCTTCATGTGTGTATGTATGGAAATATATTTTTATTTTACTGGGTTTTATGTGCATATTTGTGTTTTGAGGCTCGACTCGATACGAGGAGTGGATTTGCAGTTGTATAGACTCTTTCCACCTGGATCGGGATTCGAGGGTTGACATGATCTGTAGTGAGAGCTGGTAGTCGGGTAGACTCGGCCTTCTGCAGGATCTGAGTTAGGACGTGTGATGGCAGGGGTCTGAATGCTCCATCCGACGGGGTGATTGATCGGGGGCCTCATGAGGGCTTGAGCAAGCTTCCGGGCGCGGGGGGGGGGGGAAGGGGGGGAAGGCCGTGAACCGAGTGGTTACTCGGGGATCGACAGTGTTTTATGATTTGGTCCGCGAGCTCAGTGCTTATAGATATTTTGAGCACGGGCCCCGCAGATGTATGTCTATATTGATGATGTTTTGGGTCATGGGCCTTATGTTCATATTTGCGGATTGTTTACTGTATTTATATTTCTTGTATGCACATGTTTTGTATTTAGTGCCCACTGAGCCTATTTAGTATGCTTAGTACCCCTTTGTCTTTTGATTCCTTGCTATAGGTGACGAGGAGTAGAGGAGCGCCAAGCACGGACTAGGAGAGAGTCGCGTTTGGGCTTAGGACTTTGCTGACATCCCGGCGAGGTTGGTGATACCCGTAGGGAATGTGTTATCTTTCTTTGTGTGTGAGGTTTGTGAACCTTGTATGATTGCCTTGTATTTAAGGTTGTATTTGAGGCACAATATGTATCGTGGTTTGTTGTAGGGTTATGTAGAACCCTTTTATGCTTTCGCGTATTATATGATTGATTATCAGTATTATTATTATACTGTGTGAATTGTAATAAGGTTTATATACTTTTAGGCCTTGCATTCGGGTCTAGTCTTGTCCTTGGTCCGGGTGCGTCCGGTCTGTCATGTGCTCGTGGTCGGTTCGAGGCGTGACATATATATATATAGTCTTGCCTTCACTTGACACCTCACAACAATTTCAAGCACAAACCCTGACTTTGTTGTCACTTACCTACTTAGGTTTGGACTTCAGTTAGTTTAACCATTAGAGAAGTGTTGATATTTTCTGGTTATTTTGATATAAAAAAAGGAAAATATGTTAGAATTGCTTGAATAACCGGAAAGCCAGATCCATCAAGGATGCCCTACCAAAAATAGTGAAAAGATGGTAGAAAGAGCTATCACCTTTGAAGAGTGAAAGCCGCTCTTAAGTAGTCGGATTTTAAGCATCACAAATGTTCACTTGATGACCTATCAAGGAAAAAAGCTACCTCATTGGATGTATGAAGCTACTATCCCCAGCTGGAAGAGTTGAGACAAATAGTTTTAGTAAATAAGATTGAGACTAGCTAGGCCGGGCTTTAGTTAGTAAGCGGCACTATAGGAAGGGTTCCACACACACACGTGGAGAGCTAAGTATAAGGTAAGATGTATTTTTTATAAAAACCTTCATAACACATAACACTATGTTCTCCCGGACACCAAAGGGACTCCCAACTATTTTGAGATCAGAGGTCATGCACACATCCTATTTGCTTGAGGACAAACAAATGTTTAAGTGTGGAGGAATTATGATACGTGCATAAAAAGAAATATTTCATATCACATTTACATGAACTTTGCATATCTTTTTATATGGTTTCTTCTATTTTTGTGCTTTGTTGGGTTGTTTTGTATGGTTGGATAGATAATTAGGCACTCAGGAGAAAAGAAGCAAATTCTGGAGCTATTCGGAGCAAGATTAAGGGCTGAAACAAAGAGTGACACGGTCATGCACACGGGCGTGTGGATTCAAAAGCCGATAAACTTAAAGATCACGCTCAATTTTTAGGGACACGGCCATGTGTTAGATGACATGGCCGTGTATCAGATGATACGGGCGTGTGGCGACCATGTACACATTGATACTGCGTGAAAATGCTTCCAGAAGACTCTAGAGAGACACACGCTCACACACACGCCCTCCTACACGGGTGTGTTGCGTAAAATCCAAGTCTATAAAAGGTCATCGGTTTTGTTTTTAAAGGTGGACTTTTAGCACATCTTCGACAGAAGGCTAGGGTTTTAGAGAGAGGCTGAAGGCAAAGGAGACATCGAGCCAGGAAGTTTATAATTATCATTATGTCTTCCTCTTTGATCTTTATGATGTTTGTTCTAAGCATGTGAGGTTAAACTTTTTGTGGTACCTCGGGTCCTTGAACCTTAGGATCGTTTTTTGATTCTTTTCTATTTTAATAATAGGTTTTCCTTTTGATAATTCTTGCCAAGTATCTGTGTGTGATGAATTTTTGTGGTTTGTTAGTGCAAAAGAGCTCACCACATAGTTAGAGTTACTTGATGCATGGCGAGAGATCGCGGTCAAGCTAGATCCTAGCATAGATAATAGGGGGGAGGGGTTGCACGCCTAGAGATCTGGTGGTTGCTCAGGTTGCTACGCAGCCGCAAGTCACTCTCCGGATTAGAGTAAAACCTAATAGCGGGAACCACAGAACCACGCTCATAGTAAGCATAATGCGTATGGCGAAGTTGCTATATGGGACTAGGGTTTGGTTGCCGAGAGATTGGGACCAAACTAATTTAGGGTTCTCCACTGTCTATGAATATCAACTAGGTAAACCTGTATTAGGAAATCAATCTCAAGGGATTCTTAGTGGATAGAGATCCGGGGTACCTACTCTCTCGAATGATAACCTTAGATTGTCAATTGTCACTTTAGTTTAGTTCTTTTTAGACTTTTAGTTAGGCTTGGATCACCCTCTATCTTTTGAGGCTAGATAATAGAGTTCTAGTGAGTACTAGTGCCAGTCCTTGTGGATTCGACTACCCTATCTTTTGGGTACTTTACTACTTGAGCGACTTCGTACACTTGCGGATAGCATTACACATCACATCATTACAACTTCCACGAAGGCTTGGCATTTGAATGACTTGTCAACCTTTAGCCTGGCCTACGTCATATCTACGAGGCACGGGATTAGCATATTGTCCATCTCTTTGGTCCATCATTTGTTTCGCATTCCTTTGTGCTTGTGGCTTGCTAAACTAGAACTTGACATTGTATCCTTAACGTCATTGCGGAGAGCCAACATGTTTGCTATTACGTAACCAATTAAAAAGTTGATTAGTTCTAATATGCAAACATATTAACTGCAAACCAGATATATTGAAGTTTGTTAACAATATATTGAAATTTGTTATAATGCAACATGTCACATTCATGTATGATCCTCAACACATTATAAACCTGTCTTTACATGTTATCAATGGTAGATGGTCAAGTACCCAAATAAATCTTTAATTTTGCATACATATAGTTATAGTTTAACTAACAAAATTTAGCAAGACATAGTTAATGTTTTTCAGTTTTGCATACACATAGTTAAAATTCATAAAACTACAAGTAGTGGAGCACAAAACACTATTAGAAATTTTATATTATACCCAATGAATTATAATCATGCCACATATTTCCTCTATATTGTCACGGATTTCTCGCCGACATTGGCAAGTATCACCTTATTCAAGTGACAACCTCAGCCTCTCGTGTGTAAAAACTTCTTCTTTGATAGGAACTTATTAGGCTAGCAACATGTCGGTCAGATCAATATCTTTTATAAAATTATGCAACATGCAACAGACGAAGACAAGGTCCACTTATGTCCCAAACTTATGTCAAGGTTTGGCGTTTTGTAGTAGAGATGAAACTGAGTGTTCTCATAATCATGGAAATTTTCTTGAACATCTTAGATTTCTTGTCAATCACAATGAAACTATCAAAATTGATATCTTGGAAAATGCACCTGGATATTCAAAATTGATAGACACGATATTCAAAAAGATATTGTTTACACTACTGCAATTGAGACAACCAATGCTATCATGAAGGATCTTGGTGATGGATTTTTTTCCATTTTACTTGATGAAACTTGTGATGTTTCAGTCAAGGAACAAGTAGCTATTGATTTGCGTAATGTGGATTCCAAGGGCATGTAATTGAACATTTTCTTAGTTTAGTACATGTTAGTGACACGACCACTTTATCCCTTAAAGCAACTATTAAGGCAGTGTTCTCTAAGCATAATTTAAGTATGTCAAGGATACGTGGGCAAGGCTATGACGGAGCAAGTAACATGCAAGGATCATTTAATGGTCTTGAAACTTTAATAATGAAAGTGAATGCATCTGCTTATTATGTTCATTGTTTTGCTCATCAACTTCAATTGGCACTTGTAGCTGGGGCAAAGAATCATGTTTAAATTGCATTGTTCTTTAACACTATCACAAATGTAGTGAATATTGTTGGTGCTTCATGTAAACGTAGAGATGCTCTTCAAGAGAAATAACTTAATATGATTATGGAGGCATTACGAGTTTGTAAACTTTCGATGGGAAGAGGTTTAAATCATGAAACAAGTCTTCAACGAGCCGATGATACACAATGGGGTTCACACTATGGGTCTTTGAATAATTTGATCATTATGTTTGGTTCCGTTATTGATATGCTTGAAATACATTTGGAGGAAGGTATTAGCTTAATCTTTTGACTTTGTTTTCAATTTGCATTTAATGAAAAATGTTTTGGGGATTACAAATGAATTGTCGATATGCTACAAAGAAAATATCAAGATATTGTGAATGCAATGGCTTTAGTTAAGTAGCTAAGCAACGACTACAAACAATAAGAGATGGATGGAAATCTTTATATGATGAGGTCACTTCATTTTGTGAAAGGAACAATTCTATTGTCCCAAATATGGATGATATATTTGTAACTCAAGGAAGGCTACAACGCAACACCCATAAAAAGACAAATTTGCATCATTATCGAGTTGAGTTATTTTACAATGTTATTGATATGCAACTTCAAAAACTCAATAATCAATTCAATGAGTTGAATATGGAGTTACTTCTTTGTGTGGCTTCTTTAAGTCCTTGTGGTTCTTTTGCAGCTTTTGATAAGGGAAAACTAATTCGCCTTGCTCAATTTTATCCATACGAGTTTTCTGAGACGGAATTTCTTATTCTTGAGTCTTGGCAATCATCTTGAGACTTACATTATTGATTTAAGATCTCATGATGACTTTGAAAGCCTAAAAGGTATCGATGATATTTTTTATAAAACTTGTTGAGACAAAGAAGCACATTGTGTACCCATTGGTGTACTTGTGAAATTAGTTTTGATATTGTCCATTTCTACTGCATCAGTTGAAAGAGATTTTTTTGCCATGAAGATTGTAAAAAATTATAGTGTCCTCCATTCATTCATAAGGGTACTCCTAATGGGTTGAAGACCATATCAACAGGTGTTCCATCTTGCAAATGGTAAGTTTGATGTAGCATAGAAAAAAGATGAGGTTTTGTCAACGAGTCAAGATCTACTCAAACTAAGTAACCCTGCTCTTTCTGATTTATATCGACAACTATCGCCCATGCATACTATGATCACACTAAGCATATCCGATCCCACATGATAGCTCTCCGATCCGTTTACGAATTAGGATCGGTTTGACCGACCGGTCATGGGTGGAACATGGCCTGCTTGACCCGATGTTAGATGGCAGTCAGAATGAGGAGGAGTCGGTCAAGTATGAATCTCATGGAGAGTTCGATCCTGGCTCACCCCTTTGATCCAGCACCTTTTCCCCCCACCTTGATAGTCGATTGATACGAGCCCCCATTCCCATCCGGGGGCCTAGGGAAGAATATTTTTAAGACATAAGGAATATGGGAAAGTTTTTCTTGTTTCAGTCTGTAGAATCCAATACCCCGAAAACCTAAGGGTTCCTCCGCATGGTTCGTACGTATTCCGATAGCACTTAGTCACTTAAGCAGCTCTTATACCGCATTAGATCTCTCCATATAACTTCGCACTTAAAGTGTGAAATGGCTTTGAGTTCTCCACTAGTCGACTTGACCAACCTCCTCCTCATCTCCTAATTCCTTCCATTCTGCATGAGCAAAGCTTCCCTCTTCGAGGTTGCCTGGAAAAAAAACCAAAATAGAAGAGCTTGCCCCACCCATGAGTAAATATTTCAGGGTAAGAGTTCTCACAAATCTTCCTATTACGGGGAAACCTAAAAAAGAATGATCATTCAGTAGCTCTCGTCTATCTCAAATGTAGGGATTCCGTGTAATAAGTTTTTCATATTCAGCAACTCGGGTTAAAAAATAATCGTAGAAATCCAAGCATTTATTTATCCAGCCATGAGGTAGATCAGCAACTACTCCTCCGATACGAGGTTTAGTGAAAGCCCTGGAGAAAGCTATTCTGTTGATCGACCATACGAGGAAAGTGAAGATGAAAAGTCAAAAAACTTCCTATTTCAAGGAGGTGGGAAGGGCTTTCAGCCCAGACTAATTCTTCTAGGGATCAGTCGCTTAAGATCTTTGGTCTTCACCCGGACCCGAAGATAAAAATTGGATCCCTTCTTATGGACTCATTGTTTTGGGGATTTGTTTTATCGAATCATTCAATTTCCTGCTACTAATTGTAAAATGCTTCTTAGTGCTTTCGTCATGAGATCGACTATTTCTTTATCTATTTATTTGCTTATACTTGTTCTTTTCTTTGGTAACCTCTAGTTTGATCAAGGAAGCCATTGAAAATGAGTATGAAATGCCGCCTCCTCTTACAATGAATCCACTATCGGGACAACTAGTTTATACCTCAACAGGGTGAGAGTAGTTTGGTCGAAATGAGCAACTCGTCTCCTTTGTGAGGAGGTTGCCTAAAAGTGTAGAGAGGCTCGAGGAAGGTTTCTAAAGAGTTCCATGGTAAGAGAAACATGTGATTTAAGTGAGTTTTTGTTTATCAAAAGTATCAATTCCAGAAGTTAATGCGGTTTCAGGCTAGTTCTTAATCAAGCAATAGGGATTGTTCAACCACGCCAAGACGCACAGGGCTAGTCCCTCACTGGCTAGGACAGCCCGAGTATAAAGTGGTTTCGGTGAGGGAGCGACAGCGACCAGCACTGGTAGAGGATAGCCATGGCATATATGCTTAGAACAGATTCCATAGAGATTTGAAAAAGCAAGTGGAGTTCCTCCCCACACCCAAAAATTTTGGAGCAATCCCAGATTCTGCCTATGTCAAGTTGTAAACACATTAATGAGTATCAAGTGTTCTCCATTCTTCAATTCCATTGGCAGGATAGACCATAAATAGCTTAGCATTCAATAGAAGAAACAAGAGGACATATGCAAATACTTCTAAAGGAATTACCAACCTTATCCCCAAATTAGAGAAGGGAGGAGATCTTAAACAACCGTTTATTAATCTTAACTAGAAAGAAACCAAATATTATTAATCTTTCCTTTGCAAATTTTCGCCTCAAAGGCTCTGCCCCCGAACTTCCACCTTACAGGTAGGGGGCACTGCCCCTGCTCCCGCAAGCTCTAGGCGAAGCTTGGCCCGCCAAAATTGTGGCTGGGTGTCCAATATGATTAGGCTCCACACAACTCAACAATTCAAAACTACCAAAATAAAAATTTTGGCTCAATTAACACTGTCATGCATGTTTCAATACAAATGCCTGTACTCAAGCAAGAGCCATAAGTGCGTGTTGGCTCATAGTTTTAGACAAGCACATAGATAATATAAGGTAAAAGGTCTTTTAAATAGCAGGTGGATGCCTTTAACGCTATCACAGCAGATGCCGCGGTCTTATACACAATCCTTGGACTTACTAAGACAAGGTAAAACCACCTAATAGCACTAATCCGCTGAAGTAGAATGCATTGCAGGAATTATCTTAAGTACTTGAAAGCACAAGCACAATACAGTGGAGAATATCATTAAATCAAAGGATAAAAGTACATGCTTTGGTCAACTGCATGCCACTCTGAAGTTGGCCTTCCTGGGTTCTCACGCCCTAACACCAAAAGGTTAATAAAGAACTTCAGCTCTGAACTCCAGCCCTTGAAAATTTTTTCTTATTACTGTCTAGTAAATTGAACCACTTGGGATAATTTTTTCACATAGTAGCAAAAGCACCATTTACAGTTTCTTCAACTCTAATGCAGGTAACTAAGGACAAGCCCTGTACTGCAAAAAAAAAAGGGTTATTTGATTTCAGAAAACCACACATTACCTTATATACCATCATAGACTGCCAGAAAATCAAATTTGATCAGTTTTGATCAACATGAGAAGTCATGGTAATCCACTAAATTGAGCATGAGTTCAGGATGAGGAGAATGCAACTCCAATATGACCTGTGAATGTCAGAGAAAATTGTTATCTAAGAGCTCAGGCCAATAAATAATGAAAAGTTAAAAATTGAAATACTAAGTTCGAAAAGCTTATCCATAATATGTATACTGCATCCTCCCAGCCCTCATGTAGAATATTCAGTGAAAGATTACATGGGGTGGTGGTTTGGCAAAAGAACACGCAACCCAAGGAAATTCTTCCCCTACCTATAGAAAGAGTTAAACATACCACAATATTTTCACCATGTTGAAGGATTGGAGCAGGAACATAAAGAGTACACTGCGGGCCCATCAACTGCAAATTATTCCATTTTTTATGTAAAAATTAAGAAAACAAATAGGGCAAAAGAACACTTGTATGGAAAGAAAAAAAAAAATCATAATAGGTGACGAAAGATGGAAATATACCGGCCAGAACCTTCCAATATTGAAGTTATTGACAAAAGCAATTCCTTTTGTCCATCCACGAAAAGAGATGTATGTATCCTTAACTTGGTTCTTGTGGTCAATAAAAAAAGAACCTTGATAAAATCTTGGTTCTTCTGTCATGTCCACTGTCAAAGGAACATAAGAGCAACCTTATTCAGTGGCAAAATAAAAGCACAGAAGACATAAAAGCTATCTTAATATAAGGCAAAGGCGAAGTGCCAACGTTCCATAATTTCACAATCAATCAGTGACAAAAATAAAAATCTGCCCTAAAACAACAATTAAAACCACTACATAGAATCACTTTCTGGTGTCTTCCTGTCCAACAATTATCTGCACCTCTGTTATCTGATAACCCATTGCACGAAGTGCTTACTGAAGCTCCAACACTTACTGTGTCAGCAACTCTTATAAAATTAATTTAGAGGCATAGAATGTCATGAAGAAATCAATGGGATAATTTAAAATTAAGCAGGATATGATTTGGTTCTAAAGAAAGAAATTTAGAACTTAAAGGCACAATTAAACAAGGTGTGATTTTGTTCAATGAACAAAGAAATTTGGAACAGACAGCATTAACAAATGGCATTCCTTTAAGTTGATTTTCAGAGTGAAAGATAGAAACCAAAATGAGTGAATTTTTGCCTGGTAAACATCTCACCATTTTGAGGATCAGCAACTTGCACGATTGGATTGGATCTCAATACGCTGCTCAATTTGTTAAATGAAAGAGGATACAACCTCCATCTATGGAGAATGGTTCCATCTAGGATAACGGCAGAAAGTAATCCCTGAACAAGAATAAATTTAAACCGAAATAAATTTCACAAAACTGGCAAATTAGGAGACAAAACAGGATGAGTAATAACTTAATAGTTTCTCACAAAATTAAAGAATTTTGTGATGGGTTATTTATTAACCTGTACCTTCCTATCATACAGGTATGGTCCATAATTCAGGCGACCAAGGTTTTCAACCTGAATCAGAAAGATAAAAGACAAAGGATTAGGAACTATATATAGAAATCTGAAAGAATATCCTGGTAAGAACTCCAAATTGCAAGAAATGAAGAGCATGATTATTTTTTCTGCAAGTAGATACTGATGATTTGTTTGGATTGGTTAAGGTGCACCAGTTCCAAATGCCAGTTTCGTGACGCGTCCATTGGTTGCTGCAGAGACAGGCACTTTGGGATTGATGTTGAACTTGATACGATACCCATCTGAACTAGTCTTCACACATGCAAAGGAATTTTGTTATCTCAAGCCTTATATATATGCTAATTCTATGCTTTCTTGGCTAATGACTCGAAGGCACAAAAAATATAAAATTATCATGTGTATAAATATTCTGTGATAGTTCCCCAGGAGACAATGAACAGTTTTGATTTCTGGTAAACCAAATGCTTTGGTATATGGAGAATGTTCCCCATAAAATTTGCATTTTGTAGGTATCAACAACAAAGTTCACCCGAAAAGTTGTTACTTTGAAGGGTCTTTTTGCCTGTATACCCTTAAATTATATGCAAATGTTTATCTAACCTCCAAAAGCTTCTATTAATTTCAATAGCCTTGAAATCTCTGTTATTTCTATACGCTTATGTCAATTCCTTACTAACCGTAGTTTTTTTTTAATTAACCATGGTTCGGACTTCATGGGTTTACTTCCCTTGATCATCTTTTCCTCTTTTCTTAATCTCCCCCTTAGTCCTTTCCATCATTACAAGTAGAACTCTATCAGTGACCTCATCTCTACTCACAAATAGAACATTAGGTGAAGCCCCTGAAGCTTTTTTTTCTCCATTGTTCTTCACTGATCTTCAATATTGATTAATATCACATACTATTAAAACTTCTCTTCTAAGACACTTGTAACCATGGATCAACCTTGAGAAACTCCCTATTTTTTCTTCCTTACACTTTCTTCTACTTCACATTCTTCTATGATGCAGTTTGAATTATTAATTAATAAAGTTCCAATGATGTAATTAGAGAATAATTGCATAGATGAATTTTTTATTAAGTAATTATAAATGATGTACTTGGACATAATGGAATTGTTGAATTGTTGACTAGTCCAAAGGGTTGCAAATCATTTATACAAAATTTATCTAATTTAGAGGGGTTTGTTTGAAAAATATCCAAAAATTTATAATTCTTAGGATTTATTTACAAAATACCAATTTTGCATTTGCACAAAAGAGGTTATTTATAAAATATAAAAATTAAAATCTCTTGGATTAGCTTCCAAAATATCCATTGTTGTATTTGTATATGCCCTAATATAATTTAGAGGGGTTCATTTAAAAAAATCTAACAATGTGTAATTTGTACGGGTGAATTTGTGAAATATCTACTAACATATATGTACATGTGCTAGTGTAATTTATAGGGCTTATTTGCAAGATACTCATCAATTGTCAAGCCATTATTCTATTTGGACATTATGATTTCAATTATAAACAAGGTTTTATTTACAAAATATATAAAAAATGTAATTCTCAAGGAATTATTTGCAAAGTAACCACCGCTGTATTTTCTAAAAATGGTTTGCAAAAATATACTATAATATGTAATTTTTAATACTTATCTACAAAAGCCATGTGAAAGGGTTTATTTGCAGATGTTCAAGGATCTTTTAGCAAAATCTAATGTAATTATCATAATTAAAAAATGCAACAACGGAGTAAAAATGAAATATAATAAATTTTAGGGGTCGCTGCATAAAATTAGAAGTAAATGGAAATAAGTAACTTTTAATTGTAATTTTAGGGCTATACAAGCAAATTATATGTTAAGGGTATTTTCAGTATTTAAATGTTTTTAGTTAAGATTGGGTGACCGTTAACCAAGACTTGATCCAAGTGCATACACACTAACTAGTGGAAGATCCGGGATATAGAAATAAATAAAAACTTTTGAAGGTCAGATAAACAAATAGGGCTATTTGTAGGGACATACGGGCAACAAATAAATAAATGAATATATAAAACCTAATTTGATATATGGTGTATTAGGCTAAAATTGATTCTTAGTACTAAGCTTACACCTCAATATCTACTTCCTGTGTTATAGATCATAAGATGGTGATAATCCACAGGATTTAGTTATACAATTGAGAACGCTCATTCTAGAGTATGTTTAAGTGTTTTTCGCCCATTACACAGGAAAAAGTTGATATGTTGTCAACAACGTTTTCTTCTCAAGTTGATATGTTGTCAACAACGTTTTCTTCTCACCAGTCAAAAAAAAAACAACGTTTTCTTCTCCTTGAAACAGTGAAGAAATACTGTTCTAGTGACCACATAGACAATGCAGAGTCACAAGGATGAATAAAATTAACAGAAAAACCGTCTACTCAAGGAAAGTTATCGATTTTCTAAGCATTAACCTGGGCTATAACATACAGACCAGAAACGAAAGTTGTTAAAAGGAGCCAGGCTATGTTTACCAGAATAAATAAGCTAACATTTGAAGAACATTTGATGAATGGAACTGCAAACTCCCTATTTGACCATCTTTCTATGGTACCAATATATATCAGGCTTCTTTCGTTATCAGCTAGTGAACATCGAATAAAAACTTGAGCTCTATCATGCACCTGCATGAAAATGAAAACATGTAAATAGCCCTACTCTCCCGACACAGTCAGTGGTTATTTGAATGGAATTGATAATTTATATTCAAAGGAACCTGAACTTCTTCCAATAAGAAAACAAAATAGAGGCATGATTGTGGATTCAAACCTTTGGTATTGAGAGAATGCTTCCACTTTCCTTTTCAGGGTATTCTGAGGTGTAAAGCAAGAATCCATACATCTGAATTAGACCATTAATCTTTCAAACTCAGGAATAGTTTTTTTTTTTTTATTCAAGAGTTAAAAGTTGAGAAAGTAAGATTAGATATCAAAACACATATGTAAGGGTATACCTGACCAATAGACTCCATTGAAACTGGCTGATCTGTTTCAATCACCTGTATAGGATCACACAAGGCATGGAGCACTTGAAACAAAGAGGCAACCTTGCTAACCTTAACAGGACCATATCTAGCTACCTCATTATTGGTGGGAAATGGGGGAAGGGATCCTCTGCTGTATTTCTGTATTACATTCCTCAATGCTGAAAACAAGATAATCTATATATCACAAGTCAACGAAAAGCTTTAAGATAAGCACACATTTCTGTGCACAAAGAAGTTGAAATGGCAGATAGCTATTCATCTAGTGCTTTGTGTAATGCAATATAATATTATGCACAGAGACGTGAAACATCTTGGCTGGTACTCTTATACATCAAATTCATCACACAGAGAACAGAGTGCACCAGACACTTTAGCCAGGCACTTGAGAAAAAAAGCAGAGTTTTCCTTCAGATTCAGTTCTTATTGATCTAACCACCAAAAATTCCAATAAAATTCTTTGATCATAGGAAAATCCTGGGAAATCACTTCCATACAGAAGAACTGAAGGAAAGTTATTCTCACATGTGAATCTCATTTTGGCGCAAGTTCTCATAAGCACAAACAATGATGGATGCATGCAAATGTTAAAATCAAAAAGGTAATAGAACACACCTTTAAATTTTAAGTTCTGCACATCACCAGACTCTTTTATTGGTGCATCCTGAATGAAAAAATAATAGGATAAATGGGGCATCTCATGATAAACCAACTTGTAGTGTTGGTGAGACACTTGCAATACAAATGGTAGGTCCGGAGTTCAAGATGTGTCAGTGCTAAAACAAAAAGAGTGCATGGTCCATATTTCTGAAGAAAGCAGATCAATAAGAATTTCATTATAGAGACTCACATAATCATAAGAAGTGAGGTCAGCTTTGTAATCCTTCTCATTTTCACCGGTATTTGCTCCACTGAAAAATCCAAAATTGGTTCCACCATGTGCCATCTGGAATGGCAAATAGATGTTCAATTGTGATAGGGCACATGGAACAAACGTTAGAAAGTTGAAGAACACAAGGACTATACGTAGAGCACAGCAGAAGCATTAAGAGATAAAATCTTTTGCAATGCAGCAGCTGTGGAATTGGCATCAGTCACTGCAATTTTCTTTCCCCAATGTGTAAGCCAACCAGTATAGAATTCTCTGTAAATAAGGGCTATCAGCATTTTGGAAAGATAGCATGGCTCCAATCAAAGGCAATGTATTACTAACGCTGTCAGGGGAGGAGATTTTCCCGGTAAATTATATTTCTTTTGCAACTGAAATATAGGCCATGGATCCTCACCAGTAGAAAAATCAACAGCTGCATAGCATAGATGCACATTAAAAAAATTTGATATGCAGTAAGATAATCTGTTGCAGTTTGTACTTTTGTATTGTTTTTTATCACAAAAAAAGTAGATATATATTGGCATTTTTACGACAGGAAAACCATTACAGCCATTAGAAAACTTAATAATACGAATTTGCATAAGTTATGAGCACATAACATGGAACATAAAACAAAACTATTCTGTCCGTCATCTAAATATAATATGCAAGAATCAGATGTGTGTGAATTTAGGAGAGAAAGTGGACAGATGGGGCACTCCAAAAGTCATCAGCAATAAAGCCCATATTGTGAATTACTAGTTGTGATTACCAAGAAAGAAATCCAATTAGGTGACTTATTAACTTTTGTTGCAGTCTAATTGGTTGTCAAATTTTAGAGAATGAAAGATGAACTTCAACTCCGCTAAAACAATATATCATAGAATTTTGAATGGATAGATAGTTCCATATTAAAAAAAAAGGATGCTTGATTAAAGATTGTTTGGAAGCACCGAGAAGATGGCACGAGAACATAAATTACAACTTCCAAATATACGAAAGAATTAATTTTTTGTGGTAAAAAAAGAAGAGAAAAGATACTAAAAGGTTTATTTAATAGACGAGACAAGTAAAAAAAACTAAAAATCATAGTAATAAACTTTGTAACTTAGCAATTAGTGAAGAGTTAAGTATGCAAGTCACACAGCCAATCATAAACATTATCACCTGAATAGACTTCTTCCCCTGGAATGGTGCCCTTATCCAGAGTGTTTTTGGAGCCCCCATCTGTTGTATACCTGCAAAGCACTATCAATATCACTGAAGCATAACAAAAGAAAAAGTGTTGCACCATGTTGCACCATAAATGCCATATAGAAAGTTACAGCTAGAGTAGTCTACAGTGGAAGAGGTTTTCGACTTCTCTTGAACAATCACTTTGTACATGAAACACGCTATCTAAGTATGCAATAATAAAAGTAGTCCCTGAACTAAGGGTTTCTGGACTGAACTAAAAAATGGGTCAATTCACTCTACGAACTATAAGCATTGGTTACAAAACCTTCCTCGCTGTACAATAATAATTTTTACGCTTACATGAATGTTGAACATATGTGGCATATGATGTGACATGTACACATCATCCTCCATAAGTCATCTAATTTTATTTTTTATTTCTTTATTTTGAATTTGTAAATTGTTGATGTGGCAACATTATGACATGTCTATAGGTTAAAAATTGCTGACATGATAGGTTATGCCCTATCAACAATTTAAAAAAAAAAGTCAGAATAATAAATAATAAATTAAAACTAAAATAGATGTCACATGGCAGATGATGAGACACGGTGGCTGATGTGTCTAAGCCACATCATATAACACGGGCTACATTGACCATGACAGTGCTGGTGTAAAAATTAATATTTTATTTCATCCGTTAAAAAGGTGGATAATGAGAGACCTTTAATGACAAATGCCCTTAGTTCATGTCTGAATTGACTCATTTTTTTAATCAAAGACCCAATTGACTCGAGAACATTAATTTAGAGACAAATAAAGCAATTTACTCTTTAAAGGTGGGATGAAATGGCTTAATCTTAAAAACTCAATCTCTTGAAGTGCCTATTGAGAGAAAAGGCTTTAGTGATGACTTTTAACATGTATGATATTAAATCGAACAGCTATTACCAAAAGAGGAATTCATCCCCAGCCCAAAATGTTGATCTTTATAAACTATACATTGAAAGTTGCATTCCTTCAAGATATAACATGTCAATTTATTAGGTTTTCTTCATGCAAATATAAGTTATTGTGGTGACAGAGTCAAGCCAGTGAAGTACAAGCTGCAGCATTTACCCACATTATTGACAGCTCATCACCAGAAACTCGCAGGTACAAGTGAAATGCTGGTCATGAAAATCAAACATTTGTTCATTGAGAAAGCTTAATTAAGGTAAGTGCAAACCTAATGCATTTTCCATGAAAATACATCACCCATGAGTTAGTCTGTAGTACAGTGATTGGTGGTTGTTTGCTTATGAGAAAGTAAAGCGCAAGGAGGATACATACAAAATAATATCATTCCCGAGGTATCTTCTAGCCAAAGCCACAAGATGATGAAGATAAGGCTGATCATCACCATATGATCCAAACTCATTTTCCACCTAACAAAAATGCTGAGGCTATTTAAATCCAAATTTAGATAACATTTTATTATATATATATATTGAAAAAGGAGTCATGAGCATTATTAATAGACACCATAAAAAAATTATTTAGCTACCTGAACCATAATGATAGGTCCTCCGTGACTGTATAACAGAGGAAGTATTTTAGGAAGTAGAATCCCCCACCATCTATCAACCTAAAAAAAAAACCATGTAATATCAACCAGTAAATACTATCAACATTCAGATAAAGAGGAACCATACCAATTGAAGGAATGCAGGATCAGATGATCTTAGTTCAAGAGCTGGTTCTATGCCAAGTAACCAAGCAGGAAAACCGCCCAAGTCCCATTCTAACATGGAAATGTGAATTTTTAATGAATGCTCAATTAAATTCGGAATCCTCATTTATATGGGGATGGAGAGATGCACTTCCACCCACCTGCACATATGTAAGGCCCAGCACGGAGCATGACAAGAAATCCCAGCTCTTGAGCAATCTTCAGAAACGATTCGATGTCCGCCATGCCTTCAAAAACCCATTTCTCGGGCGAAGGTTCATGCAAATTCCAGGGCACGTAGGTCTGGATAGTATTCAAACCGAGTGCCTTCGCTCGTAGAAGCCTGTCCTTCCAGTACTGCGTCATAAAGAAGTCCGTAAGCAACTAAATCACCAGGATTATTGCCAATAAGAACGATCACAAATCTTAATAAGAACAGAAGAACAGCACCTGGGGAACAACGCGGAAGTAGTGCAGATCGCCGCCGATGATCTGAAAAGGCTCGCCGTCCTTCCAGAACTTGTCGTCCGCAATCCAAAACCCAAGATCGCCACCCTAATCCATGAAGATAAGTTTAGTCCAGAGAAATCCTCAGTACGACCCGACCTAGGGTTTCCAAACGAGTGATTGGAATCGACGAGGGAGTGAGGCGAGGAGAATGAAGGCTGACCTTGGGATTCGAGTGAAGGCGATGAGGCGAGGAGAGGGCAGGGAGCGCAGGGGAGAAGGAGGCGAGAGAGACAATGGCGAGGAGGATGAGGAGAAGCTTGAATCTCCGGCTCGAGGCCATGGCGCTCGCGCATGTGCTTGCGCTTCCGCTTCGGCGCTTGCTCATTTTCCAAAGACGTCGCAAAGTTGGAGTGAGTTGACAGTTGAACTACTGTCTGTATGATTTAAATGAAATCATGATTAATTTTAGGCGAAAAGCCATTTTTATTCCTAAATTATATTATACTGTTTATTTTAATCCCTATATTAAAAAAATATTCAATATAGTCTCTGAACTATCAGAGTTTTAATAATTATGGTTCTTATTATTGACGTGACAGTCAACTGGTATATAAGTTAAATATATCTATTTTTTATATGACGTGGCTGCTTAGGTGGCTAGCCTTTATTGATGTGACATAATGATGGGGTACTAAAAAAAAATATGACAAAAATCCTGTCAGTATATCACGTAACATGTTGATGTGACACTAAAAAAATAAAAAATAAAAATCTGTAAAAAATCTAATTTTTTAAGAAAATTTTTATTTTTATGGATTTTTTTCATTTGCCACGTCATCATGTTGATGTGGTACTAAAAAAATAAAAAAAATTGAAAATAAAATTCTAATTTTTAAGGAAATTTTTATTTTTGGGATTTTTTCATATTTTTTATTTTTAGTTTTTTTATTTTTTTCATATTTTTTTATTTTTTTAGTGCCACATCAGAATGATGATGTGGCACTAAAAAATTAAAACAAATCTGTTTTTTATTTTTCCTAATTTTTTTCATTTTTTTATTTTTTAGTGCCACATCATCATGCTGACTTGGCATGTCACGTCAACAATACACATCAGCAATAAGGATTAATATACAAAAATTCCATTTTATGTCACGTCATCATGCCACGTTAGCAAAGACCAGCCATCTATGTTGCCACATCATAATTAAAAAATGGTTATATTTAACCCATATACCAGCTGGCTGCCACATCAGCAGCAGGGACTATAATTGCCAAAACCCAATAGTTTAGGAACCGTATTGAACATTTTGATAGTACAGGTACCAAAATGAACAATAGACCATAGTTCATGAACCAAAAATTGCTTTTGCCCTTAATTTTATTTGACTATAGTTATCATCTTCTATTTTCTTTATATTTTAAAGTGTATATATATATATATATATATATATATATATATATATATATATATATGAATTTTAAAATAAAAATATAAAATTATAAATGATTCTCTCAAAACTATTTTGAAAAAATAAAAATAATGGGCGTTTGTTTGCTTATAAATACGTATAAATACTCATCCTTTGGATAAGGACATCTAGAGATGTGAATTTACATGGATGTAGAGAATGTGAAAAATTTTAATATTTAGTATTTATGGATTTTTAAATAAAATAAATTATATTAATTATAATAATATCATAGTTAAAAATATATATTGATACAGCCAAATCCCACCGCACGTGTTAGAACGTCCATAACCTCTGAAAGGTGGCCTAGATCCCAAGAGTTGTCATATCATCCCCATGGTAGGATAAGGTCATTGTCACCTCAGAGATAGAAAGGATGTGTGTACGGAAAGGGTCATGATGATGAGTATGGTGGCTCAAGGTGATGGGATAGGGACCATACTCCAAGGCACACAAGGAGAACAAAAAGGAGACCTTGGTAAAGAGAAGGTAAGCTCTCCTTCTAGAACCAAGACTCTTCACTCTCTAGTCCACTTTCTTCTCCGGCGAATCCCCCCCGCCCCCGCTAACTCGTTAAAGTGGCCATATGTACAAAAAGGTCTGCCCCTCTTTATTGCTATGTTTGTCTCCCTTTTCAGGTAAGTTTTCCTGGTGTACGCTTTGCAAATGTACCGGTCGTATCAAGCAATAAAGTGGACTCCGAAGAATCAAATGTCGAACACACAAAGACCAAGAAGTACTAGTACTAACTATCTATCTATTATCTAGTCTAATCACAATTGGGTAGTGTCTCAAACTAATATAATTACTAATACTAAGTAAAACTAAGAATAGGAATTCGTGAAAGACAGGGTGAAAATAGTGGTGGAAATCAATCATAAAAAGGAGGTATTCCGGCAATGAATCCATCTCAAGCTCTCATAAAGATATTGACAAAGATCTCAAGGTTAATAGTTGCAGATTTTTTAACCAAAGGTTCCTATGGTGTATTCGATCCTCTCTTGAGGTGACTAATACCTAGTACCCTCACTGCGTTAGCATTCTAGGGAACCTAAATCTTGGAAAGGTTTTGGGAATAAGACGTATTAAGGACTCGCTCTCCTTATTACCTGATCTCTCGGCGTACTTATAACCCTTATTATTGAGGTAGGTCTAAACACGGGGGGGCGTTCTCTTTTTCCCCAGATGAATCAGATCAGAAATCTGGGTTGTCGCAATGTAGAAATCTAATACAAGGAATAACACTCAATAGATCTCAAAATAAAAGCAACTAAATAAACATTAAGAATCAATAAAAAAAATCAATGACCCGAGGGTTCATCATGCCCAAATACCTAACAACTTAGTTCCTCATGGAAAGGGAACACAAATCCAATACATAGTAATAGGAGAAGGAAATAAACATAATGAAATATGCTCTTCCCTCCTCTATTATGAATTAATCTTCCTCCAAGCCTCGTTATCGGAGAGTGTTTGATGATGATGCTCAATGCCAAGATGATAGAAGATATGATGATAGCCTCCGATTCAAGATGATAGTTGATGGAAGATATGATAGATGATCCCTTGCAAACCCTAAAACGATGCTATTTATATGGCTCCAGGCTTCTAGAGAGTATTAGACATGTTTTCACTTCGCGTGGTCCTAACTTGTGTAAAGAAATTGGGTTCGGGTTCGGTGTAGACGAGGCCATACGGGCTCATGGCGCGGCCATGTGGCCTTCTGGGGGACTCAGAGCGCCCTCTGATCTTTATTCTAGGGAGCAAACAGGGGCTACACTAGTGCGTAGGGCGCCCGTATAGCCCCTTGACTGCCTTTTGAAATCCTCCTAGAAAGCATATAGGGGAAGCGCGTTCATGCCCATGTGCTCCCTTGAAGGTTGGCTCTTAGCTTCAAATGCTCCAGACGGGCACATGGTTCCTTTACGCGCCCGTGTGAATCCTCAGGTGATGCTGGTTGCTTGCTTCTTTCAACTGCTGGGGGCCTGCTCGAATGCTCTTTAGCTCCTAGATTCCATACTTTAGCCTTGAAACAACCTCAAATATTCCTTTTGCTTGCAAAATGCCCTTGATATGTCTTGTTAAACAAAATTATCACAAATTAAGTACCGGTGGGCTATATTTCTTCCAAATAACTTGTAAAATGTAGATGAAACTGATAGAAAATTATGGACACTTAACACTTATCAAACATCTCCACACTTAAGCATTTGCTTGTCGGTCGAGGTCGTTCCTCCGAGGCCAACGCCATTCCTCTATGTTCAATAGGGAGGAAGAAGATGTCAGTCGAGGAAAATTTGGGGAAGAGAGTTGTTGAGGAGTCGAGCTGCCCGAAGAAAAGGGCTCAGGAGTCCCCTCTGGTCTCTAGAAGGAACGATTCTCCTTTGGTAGAGGTGGAGGAGCCGGTGTCAGATTTGTTTCCCCGATCTCGGCGTTCCAGCCCCATGGTTGCCGAGGTCAGCAAGACGAAGACTTGATCTTAATAAGCTTACCACATGAGCTGCAGACCCCCGAGATCCCAAGCTCTAAGCTGATATAGGATAAGGCTTTCAATGCCAAGATGGCTCAAGTCGATCAACCGGTTCGAAGGTTGGCGTAGATCAAGGTTGGTAGTCCTCAAGGGGCAGAAGATGAGAAGGGGGACTCACGGGGAGTTAATGATGTAGCCCTGACCCGGGTGGGTGTAGCTTCTCAAAAGCAGCGAGGACGCATCTCAGAGGTGGCCATTGACGCGGCGATGCCGTCTATAGCCTTCGAGGCAACCTGGCTCAATGATATTGAGACAAAGATGAGGGGTCTCGGGAAGGGTGAGCTGGCTAACCAACTTTCCTCGCTAGCTTAACTGTACTCCTCGATGAGATTTGTAGTACGTTTCCTTTATTATGGGGCTGATGGTCCTGGTCGTTCTTTATTGCAGGCCGAGCTTTTCCGAGAACATACTACCCAGCATCTTCGTGAGAAAGAGGCTATGGTGAATCCGGTTGGAGAGCTCTTAGAGAAGCTCGAAGCTGAGGTCACCCAACTAAGAACTTGTTTGGATTGGCATTTTTTTTCCCCTGAAGCGCTTCAAGAGTATGTTAAGTGGTTCTGGGACAAACTATTATTGTGACACCCCGAATTTTCTAAGTAAATAAATAAGAAAATTCTCGACCATTAATGAGATTAATTAACATGGAAAATAAATTAATTATTTAAAAACCCAATTAAAGGAAAATCGAGGAATAATAAATTAAATCAAGCCTCGCAACTAATGGGCTTAGGGTAGGCCTTATTGGGCCAGACCGCTTACACTTGGAATAGTTGGAGGTGGATGGTTGAGATAACCTCGGTTATTTAATTGGGAGATTTCGTAAGTGTTAATTAATCAAGATTAATTAAGTAGGGGAACTAGACAAATGTTAGAGTTCTGATAAAGTAGATCGGGTGAGTCAAAAGCTCAGAAATACGGATCTGGATCGGGAGAAGAGATGACCCGTGACACTACAATCAACTCGTGTCAGTAAGGTCGTTTTGACCCGGGATTCCCGGATCTGGATCAGAGATAGAGACGAGCCAGATAACATTATTAGTTGTCCTCGTAACGACACAGTAACAAGATAAGATCAACGAAAAGTTGTTTAGCCTTTAGTAGGGGTATTTTTAGAAGATATAATTAATTAATCGAAATTATTTTAATAGATAAGTTAAAGTAATTAATTTAATTATTAAATTATAATAAAAACAAAATATCTGATTAAAATACTTTATAAGTAAAGTGAGAGGGGGAGAGAGAGAACTCAATCCCTCTCTCTTGATCCTCAGAGTTGCGAGCCTTCTCCTCCCTTACCCACGCCCGCAACTGCCCTCACACGCCTGCCGCCATGTGAGCCGCCACTCCCTCAGATCTCTCCGTTGGAGTTCCTCTTCGTTGAGCCAAAGTTGCGCTGCTACTCTCACTCGGGCCATGGCCCCACAAGGCCGCCAAATTGGCTGAGCCGCCCTTGGCCGGTGCCATTTCGGCCAATAGCCGAGCCCGCCAAATTTTTCTCCTTTGCCGCTACCCAAATTTCACATCGCCACTTCCTTCTCCTCAGCTTCCAATCAAGCGGTTCAGCCCCTCGTCTAACGCCGCAGCTCTAGCCGCCTGGTCGGGAGCATGACCGCCCAGCCCAAAGCCTCCACTCCGCGGTCTCCCTACCCCCCTTGCTCGTTCGCTAGGCATTGGTCGCCAAATTGGCCCCGCCACCAGTTGAAGTCCTAAGAACTAACCTTTTCCATCGCTTTGTCCGCCCTTTATTGTTTTCCGGCGAGCCTCTGTGGAGCACCAACGACCTTTGACGAACTCCCAATTAAGGACAACAGGCTCAGTTCGTTCGAACGTCAATGAGCTTGTGCGTAATCACGGTTAGTGTGACAGAGAGGGGTTAATTAGAGATTTATGGGTAATTGAAGATTAATTGATGAAAATGCCATGATATAGTTGCTAAGTGCTTATTAGATCAACTAACTGACAGTGGAGATAGATCTTAGAAAGAATGATTGTCATGGAGTGTGAATTGTATGAATTAGTTGTATTAATTTGTGCATGGTTGTATTAATTTAGGGGCCCTCCAAATAAAGGAGGTGCTGCCGAATTTTCATAGAAATTTTAAGCAAATTATTGTTGATTAAATCTCAATAATCCTGCTTAGCACTTAATTACCCTTAAGGAGCATATTAGAAACTCTTAAATTGAGTTTATGATGAAGAAAGATTAAATCATGTAATTGAACCACTTCATATTTTAACTCCTTAGAAATAGAAGTCCATGCTGAAAGGATATATGCTTTATGTAAATAGATGTTGTTATCGTACTCTAAGGATTTTTTATTAGAGTATACTTTAAGAATACGGTTTTCGTATTCCTGAAATTTCTGTATTTGTTTATTAGGACAAAGCAAAGGCAAGGACAAAGCCGCTGCCGAAGGACCGAACGAAACTTAGAAACTACTAGACTCAGGTGAGGGGACTTCGCCGTAAATATAGATTTTATTCTTGCATTTATCATGATTTCGGTTTCTCGTATTCTTATGAGTTTTATATCGGTTTGTGGATGTCGAAGGATTTTATCGCTATAGTTACATAGTGATTTCATGCTTGTTAAATTGATTAAATGTTAAAGAGCACGAGAAATGGTAAAGGAAACCCAAAGGGGTAGATAAAGATTATTTCATGTATCATAGGCTGCACCTTAGTTAGTTATGTATGGGGGACCCAGCAGGGGCTCAGGTTAGAGCTCAGATATTTAAGTAGATAAGACCGGGTTAAGGAAGGGGATTTGTTTTCACTCGTTTTTCTTAAAACCAAAAATGTTTGCAAAAGTCGTTCTTTTTATAAAAAAACCCCTTCCCGTCTCTTGTGAGAACCCATATCGGATACGAGATACACGCTTGACATACACATGTAGATGTATGCCTCTGGTTGTCATGCGCCGGGTTCATGTAGATGTATGCCTCTGTTCCCGGATATCAGGATCATGTAGATGTATGCTTCTGTTCCTTGATGGTAGTTTGAGTCCTTACAGAGATATTTTAACTAAGGGTGCATGCTTGTATGATACGAGGCCATCGCATATACATGTTTACTATATGCTTGATATGATATGAGATTGCTTGTATATTTTCTTCGGATTTCTGATCAAGTTAGCATACTTATCAGGGTTTAAGATAATTATGCTGACCTTCATGATTTATACTTGCATTGTTTATGTACTAGTATTTTAGTACAGTTGACAGGTATATATAATACCTGGCGGAGCTGTCTTTACTCACTAAGCTTATATAGCTCAGTTCTTTTGATACTGTTTTTCTGTTACAGGATCTAGATTTGGATCGAGATAGTAGCTCAGGTCTCGAGCAGGGATCGAAGTCTAGCTGCCTTTGGAGTACCTATCTTGTATTTAATGTTGTTGGGTTGTACTAGACTTTAATTATGTTTTCCTTCCGTTGTATTTGGGGCCGTAGTTGCCCATGACTCTGAGTGTTGTACCTTATTATGACTTTTATTTGAATATGACTCGTGGCGTGTAACCAATTATGTTATATCATATGGATTTTTGTTTAGAGTATTTCATTGATTTCAGGTTTAAATTGCATAGCTTATGGGTTGAGTGCAGTACTCCTAGCCCAGCTAGTGTGACATCTGTCTCAGTAAAGAGATAGGTATTAAAATTATATTTGGATGGACTTTTATAGAAAAGCAGAAGCTGTAAAAAGCTGAAAAACAGCTTTTTTCAGAAGCTAGTGATTTGTAGCTTCTGAAAAAAACTGTTCTGTAGAAGTTGTTTTAGAAAGTGTCAATTACCAAAACACCCCTCCCAAACCTTTTCAAGGCTATTTTGAAAAGTATCAATTACTAAAATACCATTTATTATTATTATAATTATTTATTTTTATTTATTATTATTATTATAAAACTTCTTCTGGATTAACCTAACTAAACATAAAAATAATAGAAGCGCTTAACTTACTATGAGAAGCACTTTTTCTAGAAGTCCTTCTAGAAAACTAAAAAAACACTTTTGAAAAGCCAATCCAAACAAGCCCTAAAGGAGGAACTTGATCTCCAGATAACGTTAACGACCTCAGAGCTAGACAAGGCCCACTTCAGGCGTGAGTGGGAAAAATACTGTAACACCCATTTCGCTAATGAAATAGATGTCACACCAGCTGGGCCGGGAGTGCACCCAGCCCATAAGCTGTGTAATTTAAACCTGAAATCGATGATCATGTACTCTAAATAAGATTCATATGACATAAAGATAACCGGTTACACACCGGTAATCATATTCAAACCAAGTTATAATAAAGTACACATTCAGAGTCATGGGCAACTACGACCCCAAATATAGCTGAAGGAAGTCATCATTAAAGTCTAATATAACCCAACAACAAGAAACATAGGACAGGTACGCTAGAGCCAGCTAGACTTTGATCCCTGCTCGAGACCCAAGCTACTATCCCGATCCAAGTCTAGATCCTGTAACAAAAAAACATAATCGAAAGGGGCTGAGCTATACAAGCTCAATGAGTAAGGACTACTCCGCCAGGTATTATACATACCTGTCATCTATACTGAAATACTAGAACATAAACAATGCAAGTATAAATCATGAAGGTCAGCACAGTTATCTTAAATCTTGACAAGAATGCTAACACGATCAGAAATCCGAGAATAGCACACAAGCAATCTCATATCATATCAAGCATATAGTAAACATGTATATGCGATAGCCTCATATCATACAAGCATGCACCCCTAGTTAAAATTTCTCCGTAAGGACTCCAACTCCCATCAGGAACAGCGGTATATATTTACATGATCCTGATAATTGAAAACAGTTGTATATATCTACATGAGTCTGGTACTTGACGACCAGTGGTATACATCTACATGTGTACGTCAAGTATCAATCTCGTATCCGATATGGGCCCTTACAAGAGACAGGAAGGGGGTTTTTATAAAAATAACGACTTTCACAAACATTTTTAGTTTTAAGAAAAACGATTGAAAACAAATCCCCTTCCTTAGCCCGGTTCGTCTACTAAATATCTGGGCTCTATCCCGAGCCCCTGCTGGGTCCCCCATACATAACTAACTATGGTGCAGCTTATGATATATACAATAATCTTTAACTACCCCTTAGGGTTTTCGTAATCATATCTCATGCTCTTTAAAGTTAAATCAATTATGCAAGCATGAAAACACAATGCAAGTATAGCAATAAATCCTTCGGCATCCACAAACCGAAATAAAACTCATTACGATAAAGCCGAAATCCCGATAAATACACGAATTAAATCTAGATCTACGGTGAAGTCCCCTCACTTGAGTCTAGTAAGTCTCTAGGATTGGCTTGGCTGATTGACAGCTCCCGCTGCGCCTTTGCCTTTCTCCTTCCCCAGTGATAGAAAATATGAATATTTAGGAATACGGAAACCGTATTCTTTCTAAATTCTAACTTAGCCTCATTAGTGTACGATAAGGACATTAATCAACTTAAGCATACCTTTACATAGCATGCATAACATGTTTCTAAAGAGCAAGGAGAGAAAATACGGGATTTACTCCTAATCGAAGATTAACTATCTTCATGAATAGCAAAAATTGGAGACTAAAGCATGCTCTTAAAAAATAATCTCTTGCTACTCCTAAGCATGACATTAATCAAGTTTAAATTCCAAGATAATCGGGCAACATTTCCTCTGTTTCTAATGCCCCGAAATTATACAACCATACACTCATTGACATGATTTACACATCTATCACATACATGAATTTTAGAACCTTCATAACCCCTTCAAGAGTACATTCATCCTCTGCCTGCCCCCACTATATATCATCTAATTAAGTTCCCAATTCCATCCATTCATCAAAATCTAGGTTTTAATTAGATTTAATCATCAATTAGCAGTTTAGAGTAAGGTTTCCCCCATTCAATAAACTTAGGGCTTTACTTGAAAAATGGGACTGCTTTGCCAGTAGGGTCGCAGTCGGAGAAGCCGGGCGCTGTGGCCAAGTAGCGGCCGAGTACTCGGAGGCTGTCGACGCCAGTAAATGTAGTCGCTACGCGACAAGATGCCTCATGCAACGTAACGCTGCTTCGCATCTGAGGGCGGCCGCCGGCATGGCGCGACGCTGGGCTTAACCGGTGAGGACTCGGCCACGACGGACGCGAGCAAGGGCTTACGCCGCCTCGTAAGGCGAGAGCAGAGTCACGAGAGAGAGAGAGAGGAGGAAGGGAGAGGTACGATGAAGCTTCCCCAAATTCAAATTGATTTCTTTCCCAACTTAGGGCTGCCAACTTTGTTATATATATAAAATATTATTCTATTAATTTATTCCATTATCTTCACTTATGATGAGGCCTTTAATCAATTAAGTAGCTCATCCTCTAAATTATTTCTCCCACGAACACCACATAACTTATTTAATATAATCTCTCTACTTTATGTTATATCAATTAAATTTATATTATCTTTTGAATAATTCACCGACCCAGATCCGAAAATCCTGGATAAATGATTCCAGTCATTACGGGCGTACTATAGCCTCAAGGGGTCTGTATCTCGCCAGACAAGATCCGCGAATACCGGCTTTTGACTCGCCCTATCTACTTTATCGGGACTCTAACATTTGTCTGATTCTCCTACTTAATTAATCTTGGTTAATTAACAATTATGAAATCTCTCTATTAATTAATCTAGGTTATCTTTACCGTCCATCTCCAACTATTCCAAGTGTAAGCGGCCCGGCCCAATAAGGCCTTCCCTAGGCCCATTAGCTGCGAGACTGGATTTAAATTTATTTAACCTCAATTTTCCTTTAATTGGGTTTTAAAATACTTAATTTATTTTTAGTGTTAATTAATCTCATTAATTACCAAAATTTTTCTGATTTATTCGCTTAGAAAATTCGGGGCGTTACAAATTCTCCGAGGCGTTGACCTCCTCATGGAATCATGCCAATGAGCTTTTTGGGAAAATAAACTTCTCGAGAATTAGAAGATGAAGGTCGGCAATGACCTCAAGGCGAACCGTGACTTTCTGAAAACTATGCAAAAGGTATTCGACGACTCGGAGGCTCAACGGGAGAAGATCATCGGTGAAAAGATAGAGGTCGGGATCAAGGAATATGGCGAGAAATACAGGGGGTCCGTTGATTGGGATTAATACTTGAAGCAGGTGATAGAGAAATACATTAACTCCATGGAGTTCCATGCCCATCTCCGTGATGAGCAGTGATGCACAAGCAGGATGCGCGTGTCAACTACCCACAAGTGTATGGAGTCGATCCAGTAATAAAGTACCCAAAGGTAGGGTTATCGTATCCATTGGGACTAGAATACTAGTACTGACTATATTTGCTATCTAGTATGAAACTAAGAAAAGTAGTTGTGTTTGGTTGTTTTGATCCTAACGGAAGCTAATGCGAACAATTGGTTGTGAGAAATTAGAGGAGAAGCGTGGCACCTCGGATCTCAATCCCCATAGGATACTTTTATTGATAATCAAATTCTAAATATTAGTTCTCTATTGGTGGATTTTTGGGAGTTTGACAATTGCACGATCTAGATGTGACATTCGATTTCTCTGCATGCAGATCGAACTCATTACCTATGTCTAGTTCTAACCTAACTAAGACATACATGAATTTATGCATAGAAAAGGCATGCAATCAAAACCCTAAGCATGAACATGCTTTGCTAAACCTAGAAAGGTAGATGACCATGGCGCATACACAACATAATCATATCAATCAAGCACAGAATCACAATATCCATCCGTAAAAGAAAACTAATAAATAATGAATTCGATTAATAAAATATCCTACGGTTCATGTGTCTGAGGCACCACCGAAGGGGTTTAGCCTTTCATACTAATAGATACACTAATAGAGAAAATAGGAGAGGACACAATTAAAAATAGGGCTTCCCTTGCTTGATGTCTTCTCCGCCTTCAATCTCTTCTGCTACTCTGACCAACGTTTGGATCTCGAGCTCCCAACCAAAGATGATCGATCTGGCCGCCCCTCCCGCCCTCCCCACCCAAAGATAAATCTATTCTCTTGCTCCATAGGGTTTATATAGGATGAAAATATGAGGCATGATCATTCTCCCAATTTTGGATAACTTCTTGTTTGAGTTGGAGTAGGTCCAGATAATCTTGAGATAAATTCGGGATAAATCAGATTGAAATTCCAAGTTTGTGCAATCTTCATCAAGTGATCCATCGGGTAACCAAATCAACTTGGATCAACCTAAAATTTTAACTGGATGTTCTTAACCCCTTTATATTCAATCTGAACAGTAGAGATTGGATTTGGAGTCCTAGATCTCTTGGAATAAATTCCAGAACGTTGCAGCTCGTTCACAAGCTGTGACTGTAGAGTGCACGAGCGTGCCAAGCATCTACACACACGTGCCAAATATTTTTGACAAGTTTTGAGTACATAGATGTGCACGGGCTTATGCACGGGAGTGCCACATTATACTATGGCCGTGCACATCTCTGTTAAGGCCCTTTTCGCTTGTTTCGCCCTGGTTTGCCCCATTTCTCGTTCCTTTTGCTTCGGGTACCTATTTTACTTGCTCAATCATAAAACAAACCCAGAGAAGCACAAAAAAAAAGGAGTTGACGTGAAATATTGAAATAAGTGCATGCAAATATGATGGAAATACATGTACAATTGTGCACTTATCAAGAAGGATAATGCAACAAAGAAAGCCGCGGCAGACTTTCGAGTCGAAGAGGAGTTTGCCGGGACTATCAAGGATGGAACGGATTTGCGGTCTTTCAATTCGTCGCATATTCCCTACCCGAGCTCGACCTCGCCAACCTTGACTACGTGGAGGTATTGAAGCTCTTCGCGGCGATTAGGGATGCAGCCAAGGCCTCAAGCAAGGGCATTCCTGCTGTAGTCGAGGAGGCCCCAGAGAGGGGCGAGGACAGTCGAGCGGGTGATCTTACCTCGGGTGGACCTTAGACTTAGGCCACCTTATACTTCTTTCTAACTTGATTCATTTTTGCGAACTTATGTAATTGTTGCCATAAGACATTTATCTAATGAAATACTCTTGTTACCTGATGTTTGTTGTTTATCTACCGAGCATGGTTTGAGCCTCGTCTCATGGTGAAATTATTTCATTGAAAATTTGATCTTATCTTGCGATTACTTCTCATTCCAAGACATTTGGATGAGATTTCCTTAACCGAGGCCACACTCAGTGTCACCGAGATGTCTGGGACGTACCCACGGAAGGGCTGTAGAAGTAAGGTCGATCCCATAGTAGGGATGCAGAGTCAAGGCCACTCCGGTAGAAGGAATAGAGAGTCGAGGTGGATCCCGTAGAAGGGTTGTGAGTCAAGGCCGATCCTGTAAAAGGGATGCTGAGTCGATGTTGAGACCGAGTGTTCGGGATCTCGGCCCTTGCAATGAAGGAACTTTTAGAAGAGAACGAGCTTATGAGAAAAAGAAGTGACAAGGAGGTAAATTTATTTATAATACCATCTGAAGTGTTCATAGTAGAAGGGCCTTGGAAGCCTTTGCCATATCGGCAAGATAGTAGGTTCCCGACCGGATGACTTCTTTTACAATATATGGTCCCTCCCAGTTTGGAGTAAACTTCTCGACTCTGCTTCTGTTCTCATGGAAGATATTATTTCATAACACCATGTCTCTAGTCTGAAAGATGACCTCTTTGACCATGGCATTATAGCATCTTTTGACCTTTTACCGGTAGGCAGCGGCTCGGATAGAGGCGATATCTCTCTTCTCCTTTAGAAGATCAAGCTCGGCCCAGAGTCTTTTATCGTTTACCTCCTGGTTGAACTCCAAAGTCCGGGGAGTCGGCAACCATGTCTCAACCATGATAACAACATCGACTCTGAATGTTAAGTTAAAGGATGTCTCACTTGTGGGGGTTCGGCTGGTGGTATGGTACGCCCATAAAGTGTTATGGTGCTCATCCATCTAACTAGATCCAGCTTGCATAACTTGGGTTAGCGCTTATAAAATAGTCTGATTGGTGACTTCTATTTGGTCGTTAGCTTGGGGGTGTGTTATTGATGTTTGTCTAGCCTCAATCCTCAATTTCAAGCAGAAGTTTTTGAAACCTTGGCTATCGAATTGACGTCTGTTGTCGGTAATAAGGGCGAAAGGGATTCCGAATCTGGACATGATTGAACTCCATACAAAATACTGGCATGCCCTCTTGGAAATCGTGGTTAGTGGTTTGGCCCCCACCCACTTGGCGAAATAATCGATAGCGATAATTTGGAACTTTTGCTGCCGGATCGCCATAGGGAAAGGGCCTAAGATTTTCTAAACCCCATATCGCAAAAGGCCTCGAGCTGACAATGGGCGTTAGTTGGGTGGTCGATTGTCATTGGATTTTGGAGTGTCTTTGAAAGACCTCACACTTCTCGGTCAGTGGCATGGTATCCTAGGTCAGGATGGGCCAGTAGTATCCCTTCCTTATGATCTTGTAGCTCAAGGCTCTCCCCTTGATATGATCTCCGCGAATTCCTTCATGTATCTTCCAGAGGGAGTATTTTGCTTCAAATGGATGAAGGCATTTCAGATATATAGAAGTGTATGACCTCTTGTACAGGTCTTCACCCAAGATGACATAACATGTCGCCCTTCTAACGACTTTCCGGGCTTCCTTAGAGTCAGCCGGCAACATTTCGTCTTGAAGGTATTGCTAGCTAGGCTCCATGCAACAAGGTTCACCTTGAATCTCCTACACTTCTTACTTTTTGGGGCCTCGATGCTCTTAGCGCTCAAATATTGCAGGTTAAAGGGTTGATCGTCACAATGGTCTAAAGAGAATGCAAGCTTCGCCAAGGAATCCGCCTCTTTATTGTTTGAGTGGGGGATTTTCACAATGGAAAAATGTCAGAACCCTGATGCCAACCTTTCCACTTTAGTCTTGTATCTAGCCATGTTTTCTTTCTGGGCTTCGAACTCTCCTTTTAAATTCCCTACCACTAGCTAGGAGTCTGTATGAGCTTGGTGGCCTTGCACTTCAAGACCTCGGGCTGATAAGTGCACAAATATACATATATTTCTATCATATTTGCGTGCACTTATCCCGTTGTTTCGCATCAATGCCTCTATTTTTTGTGCTTCTCTGGGTTTGTTTTGTAATTGAGCAGGTAAAATAGGTACCCAAAGTGAAAGAAACAAGAAACGAGATAAACCAGGATGAAGCAAGCTAAAAGAGCCCTTCACATAAATGTGTATAGCCTTCGTGGAATTGTCCATGGCCATGCACATACCCGTGCAACTCATTGATTTAAAAATGCATAAAGATCGAGCCGAGGGAGCCTGCACGGGCTTGCATTAGATGCACATGCTCGTGCCAAATCAGATAAAATTCTATATAAACTCGTCGAAGGCACAGGTTTCGAGGACTTTGGCAGATTAGTCTTCAGTTAGTGTTCCGAGTGACGGCTAGGGTTTCAGAGAAGATCGAAGGCGGAGTAGACATCGAGCAAGGGAGTCCCCAAGTTTTCAATTATGTTTTCCTCTGGTATCTTTGTTAGTGTTTCCATTAACATGAGAGGCTAAACCCTTTATGTGGAACGTCGGACACATAAATCCTAGGATTATTTATTCTTTTATTTATTGGTTTTTCATTTATTGGTGAATCTTGTGAGTTTGTGCTTGAATTATATGATTGAATTTGCATGAGCCATGGTCATAGACATTGCTATATCCTAGCAGGGCATATATGTGCTTAGGGTTGTGACTTGCATGCCTTCTTATGCATTGGTCTATATTTCTCTTAATTAATTATAACTAGGCATAGATAATGAGTTT
The DNA here is from genome assembly GCA_026586065.1 of Dioscorea zingiberensis. Classification (NCBI taxonomy): domain Eukaryota; kingdom Viridiplantae; phylum Streptophyta; class Magnoliopsida; order Dioscoreales; family Dioscoreaceae; genus Dioscorea; species Dioscorea zingiberensis. The sequence continues at coordinate 63,563,679 of CM048820.1, read as the reverse complement.
GATTCGCATACCGAGAGATCAGATGTGGAATCTAGACGGTGCAATTGTCGAATTCCAAAGAATTAATCAATGGACAACTAATACTTAAAATTTAGTTATTAATGAAGGAATCTTAGGGGATTGAGATCCAAGGTGCCACGTTTCATCTTTGATTGCTCACAGTCTACCAATTTTTCGCGTTACTTTTTTTTTAGGATAATCAATCAATCACAACTCCTTCTATAGTTTTAAACTAGATAATCAATCAATCACAATTTTATAGTTTTAGACTAGGATAGTTAGTTAGTACTAGTATTCCAGTCCCTGTAGATTCAATAACCCTACCTTTGGGTACTTTATTACATGATCGACCGTGTACACTTGCTAGTAGTTTGTCGCTTACCTTGTGTGTGCATCACTGGCTAACCGCATTATAGCTATAAGGGCTTCATAATCAGCCTCGTTATTTGTAGCTTTAAAGCCAAATATGAGTGCGGTTAAGGCCTTCCAACCCTACGGTGACTGCAATACGAAACCAGCTATGAAACCCTTCTTGGTTGCCAAGCCATCTGTATACAGGGTCCATAGGTCAAGAGAAGGATTGTCTTCCTCGACCCTTTTGGCTTACTTCCCGTGATCTATCATTTCTACAATGAAATTGGCTAGGGCCTTGGGTTTCACTACTGTTTGAGGTCTATAGTCAATATTATCATACTCCCCGAGCTAGATGACCCATTTGACGAGCCTTCCTGATATCTCGGGCCGCGACACAATCTATTTTAGAGGCTGGTTGGTAAGGATTGTGACCTTGTGCGCCTGGAGTTATAATGCTTTTCGAAGTGCACGGAAGAACGGTAGTTTCTTTTCACCATACCTCGATATAAATCGCCCGAGGGTGGCTAGCCATCCATTCAAAATCTGGATTTATGTGATGGTCCTCGGGGAGCTCATCTATAGTATCACCTTGATCTTCTTGTGGTTGGCCTCAATACTGCAGTGGGTAACGATAAACCCTTTAAATTTGTTGGACCGGACCATAAAGGTGTATTTCTCGGGGTTGAGGCACATCTAATGAGCTCGGAGTGTTTGGAAAGTCTCTTGTAGATTAGGTATATGTTGATTGGTCCTTTTGCTTTTCATGAGGATGTCATCAACATATGCTTCAATATTCATTCCGAGCTGGCCCTCGAAGACTAGGGTCACTAATCTCTAAAAAGTGGCGCCTACATTTTTAAGCCTTTTCCTCATCAGACTTCGTGATTTTTACTTGGTTTTACCCGGAGAAGGCATTCAAGAAACTCAGCATTTCATAACCCGAGGTGGCGTCGATGAGCCCATCGATCAAGGGGAGGGGGTAGTAGTCCTTAGGGCAAGCTTTATTCAAGTTGGTAAAGTCGATATACATTTGTTGTTTTCCTAAGGGCTTCTTTACAAGAACAACATTTGACCCTAAGGAGCTTCTCAACTTCTTCTTATAGGCTTGTAGATGTTCTGGAGCAAAGTATCACTGCTTCTAAATCATGGGCCTAACTCCGGGGTCCGTGTTGAGATGATGTTCAATGACATCTCAGCCTACACCGGGCATGTCTTCGGGTGGCCAGGCAAAGATATCCATATTGTTGCACAAGCAACGCCTCATTTCTCCCCGAGGCTCAGTTTGTAACTTTGAGCGGATGTGCACTATCTTCTCGGGGTCATTTTTGGTCAATGGGATCTCCACTAGGTCTTCGACCAGTGTCGCCCGCTCTGTCGACTTCTCAGCTTCTAGTTGGGCCTCTACTGTTAGCATCTTCGAGGTCTTGCCTTTAAGGAGAGCGACATAACATTGGTGAGCCATGGACTGATCTTCCCTTAGCTCGCCACATCCATACTCCGTTGGAAACTTTATGAGTAGGTGATAGGTTGAGACAACTGCCTTCAGGGTATTCAGCGTTGGACTCCCTAGGATGTCATTATAGCTTAGGGGTTATTGGACTACTAGAAAATTGGTTGTGATCGTCGTCCAACACAGGAGGCTTCCACCTGTGAGAGGAAGAGTCATTACAAGAAAACTGGAAAATAGCTACGGCAAAATCCCTCGCTAAATCATGAATTTCCATCGCTAAAATAATTCAGTGAGGGAATAGCAACGGACAATTTTCCGTCGCTATATAGATCCTAGCAATTATTTTGCAAGGAAAGCGTCCGTCACTGAATATTAGTGACGGATTAGCGAGGGCGTCTATCCCTAGCTATTTAGCGAAGGAACAGGATCCCTTGCTGTTCCTTAGCTATATTTCCTCACCGAATTTTTACTTTGGTGAGTACATAGCGACGGATCCTTGTAGCTATTTAGTGAGGAAACATCACTACAAGAAAACTGGAAAATAGCTAGGGAAAAATCCCTAGCTAAATCATGAATTTCCCTTGCTAATTTAATTTAGCTAGGAAATAGCGAGGGAAACTTTCCGTCGCCATTTTGATCCTAGCAAATATTTAGCAAGGAAAGTGTCCCTCGCTGAAGTTCCTTGAGGGATTTCCGACACCAACTCTCCCTAGCCAGTTTGCAAGGGAATATAATTCCCTCGCTATCCCTTGCTAAACTATCTTCACCATATCACTCTTTTTCAATAATTTGCTTGGGTGTAGCGAGGGATTTTGTTGTAGCTATATAGCGAGAGAAAACAATTCCTCGCTATTCACTAGCTGTATTCTCTTGCTGAATTTTCCTATTGGTGAGGACTTAGCTAGGGCGTTTCCCTAGCTATTTAGCTAGGGCTACTTGTTCGTAGCTATTTTTTTTTAAGAAATAATTCCGTAGTTGTTCCCTAGCTATTCTAGATTTTCACTAGCTATTTAGCTAGAGATTATTTATCGTTGATAATTTTTTAAACATTATTCCCTCGCTATTTCCTAGCTATTCCCTCGCTGATAATTACATTTACCACCAATATATATTTTTATTTAATGATCCCCTGTAGTACAATTTTAAATACCACTTGTAAATTCAAAACAGAGAAAATTATCACTCCATTGTAATACAAGCATATATATTTACCACATTGATCTACTAAGATGTTATAAGATGCACATCGTAATATATGGATAATATATATATATATATATATATATATATATATATATATATATATCTGATCAATCTATCTTGTCTGGTCCACGGATAGGATCGCTTTGATCCGGATCAAAATGCCCATTTTAGCCACAGAGCATGTTTGAAGGACTTTGATGCGGATGGGAAGATCATCGAAAAATAAGCTAACCGATCAATTTTCATACAATTTGGTGACTGTTTGGTCCTCCCACTTAATGGTTGAATTTCTGAACCGTTAAAATTTCCCTAAAATAAGAACCGTTAAGTGGAAGAACCAAACAATCACCAAATTGTATGAAAATTGACAGACTTGCTTATTTTTCAGTGATCTTTCCATCCGTACAGTTGGAAATCCTTTAAACATGCTCCAAGTGCTGAAATGGGAGGTCGGGCGGATCTGCACAATGTTCGGCCGGCCTGATAGTAGAATATATATATATATATATATATATATATATATATATATATATATATATATATATATATAATTTGTTATAAAATGCATATCACAATAGCCAATAGAAAATATGAATATCAACATGACAGGCTCTCCTCAAGTCCTATCAGATGGTGAATGGACCTAGTAGTCAGAAGACTGGCGGCTCTCTAACATCTTCTGCATTTGCTCCTGAAACTTCCGCTGTATCTCCAACTGCTGCTCCATCTCCTGAAGTCGTCCCTCAAACTCCTCTCTGACAGATGCACGAATCTCCACCTCTCGTTGCTGCATCCTCTCATCAACCATCTCATCTACCCTTTGCTCTATAGATGAGATAGCAGCTTTTACCTGGTGGCTGACATCTCTAGCATTGTGCAAGTTTGATGCACGACATGCTGAAGAGGATGCATCTTGATAGTAGTAGCTGGCCATTCCTCCCAAACCAAAGACATTCTTCTTCTTTATCCCACCCGCGGCCTCATAATATAAGCTATTTTCGTCCATTGTCCCCCCCCCCGAACTGTTTCTCTCCTCCACCAAAGCGACATACCGATCCTAAGAAAAGAATGTAATAATTCAATTAATATGGTGTTAATGTGCATTGTAAACGTAAAAAAAACTAATTACAACATGTTATGTGGTATATCAAATCACAAGTATTCTATACCAAATCACAAGTAATTATGATTGGTTTTTCTGAAAGCTAATTCTTCAAACTATTGCATTCAAGTAAATAACTTACAACAACCAAAATCTATAGAACAAAACCAACAATTACTAAAACATGTTTCAAAAAAGTAATTAAAAATCAAGACTAACAACTAATTTTAGTTCCATTAGAACAAGGTTGCTATAAGACAATCGGAGAAAAAAAAACATTAATATTACACATCAAATGATCCCTCTTATTCCTCATATCACAATCAATAAAGACCTGATTGATAGATAATAAGAAAACTCAAGTCAACAATCTATAAATTTACAATTCTATGTAATCATATAACAACAATATTTCATACTTAAAAAAAAGATAAAATGCTAAAGGTTACAATCATATAACATGCTAAAGATAACATCATGACAAACTCTTAACATAAACACATTTACACAAAATCTCCTTCAAAAATTACACATACAAAACAAAAGAAATAATGACTCACAAGAACAATGCGTGCTTTATCACTCGTAAATGTTTCACCATCCCCCTTCTTCGTGTGTGTGCGCCTAAAGATCTCAAAGGGTGTCAGGGGACGGTTATATTGTTGCTCCTACAAAACAATACTTATATAGGTCAAATGAAGAAAATATACTCAAATGACAAGTTTACACAACTAAAGATGCATTTATACAAATTTAACCCATATAAAAAAAACCTTACCAATCTCTTCCCATGCTCAGAATGGGAGATGGAGCCTCCATTGTGGGTAGAGGAACACGGGCCATCATCAAGTCCACCACGTCTATTTTTTGCATTTTGCTGGGACATACGCACAATTTCGGGTATCCTCCACGCCTCTTTCCACTTGGTCCACACAGACTCAGGAACATATACCGGTCGGTTAGTCTTCATCTTCAATTTACAAATCATATCTCCATACCGTGTAGATGTCTTTGTCAACCAAGCCTCCTTGACAAAGTTGTCAATTTGTGCATCCCAGAAAAAATATTTCTGCATCAAAGTAAATAATGTTTAATGATACATTACAAGTTTACACACAAGACAATAATAATTTTTTAATAGAAACTTAGGCTTACCTTGAACTCCTCAAAGTAAAATTCTTTAGTCTCATTTGAGACTATGACCCACCTAGCCCCCTCGTCATCAAATCTCTCCTGAAATATGGATTGAATTTGGTACGAGCATTCAGAGGATGGAATCAATCTGCGAAATGAAAAAATAATGTTCATTAATAAATAATCAAAACCAGACTGGTAAAAACAATATATACCAACAAAGAAATAGTTGAAGTTTTGTATACTCACTTCCCACGATCAACTGTGATACGCCTATGATTTCTGCCTAAAGGGTCACCTGAGTCAGTAGAGTCAGCAGGTGTTAGATGTTCTTCCACATTTACACTTGCTTGTGCTTGAGAATCACCCTGGTGAGATAATCCAATAATCGATGCATCCTCAGACGGTAAAGGTACATTCCCTGAAGCAAGTGATGGAACCGGTACCGGACGCATCACCTCTGGTGGTGTAATAGTGGGAAGACACGGTGATGCATTCGGAATGGGTGGTAATGGATCATGTCCTGCACCTCGTCCCCTCCCTCCGACACTACGACTAGCTCCACCCCTAATGTCCTGCCCTCACACTATATTAACTAAAATGAAACGCAAAATGAATGTTATTAACAATATTAACTGTTTTTTAACACCTATAAAAAATATCAATGTATCAACAATTTAAAACTATGATTATTGCAAGAAGTATGACAAAAAGATTTTAGAAGAATATTTAAAGAAGTTTAAAAAAATGTTGATTCTCTTGTAAGTCGTGGCAAGAAAATCTACTTGTTGTATTTTTTTTTTTAACATTATTCGCCCTTACACAAAGAAGAGCCCTCAATATGATTATAAGCATAAATTTGTTCCAATTCACTGTGGTAATCAAAGTAATGAATCGAAAATTATATTAAGGCAACAACAACAAAAAAAACAACAACGACAACAACTAAGCCTTAATCCCATACTAGATGGGGTCGGCTATATGGATTCTCTGTTTTCATGTCACTCTCAAATATGAAATAAAAATAAAATAAAATGAAATGAAATAAACTGAAATAAAATGAAATAAAATTAAAAATAAAAATATATAAATAAATAATAATAACAACAGATAATTTCTATGAGAGATTGGGATGTTAGAAGCAGAACAGTATCCCTACAAACAAAGCTAAGCTAATGAAAGAAAACCTTTTAGCCGACTTATCGGTAATCCTATACTAAGCGGGGTCGACTATATGAATTCTTTGTCTCCATGTCACTCTGTCAAAAGCAAGATCCGGCTCAATATCTAACATACGTAGGTCCTTAGACACCACTTCTCTCCACGTAATCCTAGGTCTACCTCTACCCCTCTTCTTACCTTCTACAACTAAACTATCACATTTTCGAACTGGAGCACCTGGGGGTCTCCGGCGTACGTGGCCAAACCATCTTAAACGCCCTTCTCGTATTTTATCTTCAATTGGTGCAACATGCACCTTCTGTCGGATGTGTTCATTTATAATCATGTCCAATCTTGTATGACCACTCATCCATCTTAACATCCTCATTTCGACCACATTCATCTTATGCATATGTTGAACTTTAGTTGCCCAACATTCGCTCCCATATAGCATGGCCGATCTAACTGCCGTCCTATAAAATTTTTCCTTTATTTTGTTAGGCATCTTTTTATCACATAACACCCCCGTGGCACTTCTCCATTTCAACCATCCAGCTTTGATTCTATGGGTTACATCTCCATCTATCATCCCATCATCCTGGAAAATGGAACCTAAATACCTAAAATTGTTAACCTTAGGCACTACCACCCCCTAGTTTTACTTCTCCTTCATCTCTCCTACTTATACTAAAATTACAATGCATATATTCTGTCTTACTTCTACTTAACCTGAAACCTTTACTTTCTCAAGTGTTTCTCCATAATTCTAGCTTTTGATTTACTCCATCTCTAGTCTCATCCACTAGGATAACATCATCCGCAAACAACATACACCATGGGATGTCATCTTGAATATAACTAGTTAATTCATCCATTATTAGGATAAACAAGTATGTGCTTAAGGCCGATCCCTGATGTAGACCCATTGTTATAGGAAACTCCTTCGTATGGCCTCCTACTGTTCTCACACTTGTAACCGCTCCCTCATACATATCCTTAATAATATTTATATATTTTACATGAATGTTTTTCCTCTCCAATACTGACTAAAGGACTTGTCTTAGTACCCTATCATATGCTTTCTCCAGGTCAATAAAAACCATATGGAGATCCTTCTTCTTTTCTTTGTAGATCTCCATCAAGTTTCTTAATAGGAAAATGGCTTTTGTTGTAGATCTACCTGGCATAAAACCAAATTGGTTCACAAATTGGCAACATTGCCTTCAATATGGAAAGTCTTAAGACTCAACATACTTTGAGTTATCTTTTTCAAGTACACAAAAAAAAAAACAAACATCCATACTAAGAAATAACAGAAGTATAATGTAAGCCTATTCACTATCACTTCTTTCCTCATGATCTTCATCATCATCTTCATCAGTTTCATCTCCTGATGAGGATTCCCAATCCGGTTCTTCTGATATTTCACTATCTTTATCTTCCTCAAGTTCTATATTTTCACCACTTTGATGATGGAGGTTTTGAACTTCCTCATTCATAAGACTGACATCAATTTCATGTGATTCAACCACATCTTCTTGAAATGCCACTTTAAATTTTTGGCCTCTTTAGGTGACTCGAACATCGATCTCGGACCTACCTTGCAAACCGCCAACCAATCATTATTGCCCCTTCTCATGCTTGGATATGATACATAATATACCTGTGTTGCTTGCATTGCTAACACAAATGACTCATACTTGGTGTACTTTCGGCGTATTTTGACATCAACCAACTTGTATTGCGGATGTACTTCAGTCTCGATATTCGCATTGGGATCATACTATTTACAGTTGAATAATGTAACAGTCTTGATTGGTAATCCCGGGTACTCTAACAACAATATTTCTTCTAAACGTCCATAGAAGTCACCACTGTTGTCACTATAGTTTGTTCCTTTAATGCACACACTACTATTCATTGAGGAAGATCCAGAGGTATGAGATTCTGTATGGAATTTGTAGCCGTTCACAAAATATACACTGTATGATTTCACCGATCTTAACGGCCCTTTTTGACCTGATCCTCGATTTCATCGTTGAGCGGCCGGGACTCCTCGGTGTCGTGGCCGTGATCTGAGTAGAAAGATCAATATCCATCATTGTCTTTCCATCCTGAGGAGCCCTTGATCTTGGTGGGCCACTTCAGGATCTTTTGGCTTTGTACTTGTATGAGCATGGCCCTGGTATTGTTGAGGGGGGAAAGTTTTGTTATCTCATCAGCTCTTCTACCTTGGAGGCCTCTTGAGGCCGAGAGGACCCTCGGTACTATGCAGGTCTGGGGCTTGCCTCAGGGGTTCCATTGGTGCTTTCCCCTCCTTGTAAAGTCACTCCTTCTTATTCTCCTTCTATTCTTCCTGGATCTCTTCCTCGTTAATATATTTGTTGGCAAGAGTGAGAAGCTTGAAGAGGTCTTTTGGCTGCTTCTTGGCAAGGAAGAACTTGAATGCTGACCTGCACAATCCTTCCATAAGCATAGTAACAACAATGGGCTAATTAAGGTTTAGGATACTGTGTGTCTCAAGGTTGAACCTGTATACGTAACTGCAAATACTCTCCTCCTTCTGTTGCTTGATGCCTATTAAGGTAGCCAAGGTCTTCTTCCGCCCTTTCTGCTAACGAAGTTGTTAACGAAGAGATCAACTAACTCCTCAAAAGATGCAATGGTGTTAGGGAGGAGGTTGTTAAACCAAATGAGCGCTGCCTCACGCAATGTTGTTATGAAGAGGTGACACATAACGGCATCCGAGTATGAGTGAATGAGTATCATGGTTTGGAAGGCCCCCAAGTAGTCTATTGGTTCAGCAATGTCGTCATATATGTTTATTAAGGAACTCAGATGTTTTGAGGGAGGGGTACCTCCATGGTTTTTTGGGTGAAATGAGAAGGTCGCTAATAGCTGGCTCTCGAACTTACCTTTTTGCCCAGGAGAGTGTGTTGTGGTGGGGTGGCGGTAACCCTAAACTGCTTGCCATTGGAGTCGTCTTATCCTTCCCTCTTCCGGATCTCCTCCCAAACCTAATTGTGTGTGAATATGATCTATGTCTCCCCCTTGTAGAATCATAAGGGAGGTTCTGAGGCGAAGGGGCTTGGAAGACCTGCTTCTCGATTCCCAGAAAGGCTTGTGTGGGGTAAGACTTGTATCTTCTTGTGCTCCAAGGCCAGATTAACGGTCGTCCTGGACATCTCCTTCAAGGTGGTGATCTTTGCCAGGATTCTCTGCCTCCTGAGCACAGGAATCTATCACCTGGTCTTCATTCATCTCTTGGACCTGATTTCATTTAGTTCTCTTTATAGTGGGCACAACTTCTTGTTCAAAGAGGTCCCTTGGGCTATAAGGCTCTTAAAATTGTGGTCGTGGTTTCGAGTCCCATAGTAAGTGCCAAACTGTTGATGTGAAAACTGGCTTGCCTTTGAGATGAGCTCTGATCCTAGTCAACTGTGAGAGTGTGGCTGAGGATGAAGGCCGGAATGTGATCTCTAATGGTGGCGGAGACGGAGAGTTGATGGAACGGCTCTGAGGAGTCCGACTGTAACACCCATCTTTTAACAGAGATGGATGCTACACGGCCCGACAAATTTCAACAAAGGTGTTCTAAGCCTTGGTCATTATTTCGTTGAAGAGTCCTTACAATCATATCTATTATGCTAGATTGAAGATAGGAAATAGAAGTATATATAACATACAGAAGGCTCAACCATAGAGATGAGTCACACAATACATCATACCCGAGATTAGCGACTGGGTTTAGATAAAGTTTAGGTCTCTCAATACAAACAAACTGAAATGACAAGGTAAGCTGATACTCCTAAGGGACGCCAGAGCCACTACAGTACTCGAGCCTCGCTCGTAGGCAAGGAAATTTACCCCGATCCCGGTTTATTCCCTATAAGAAAAATGTAAGAGTGATGAGCTACTCGAGCTCAGTGAGTATAGACCAATCTGTCAGGTAGTTACCTACCTGTCCCTCAACAGAGAACTATACTGATATAAAACACAATTACATGTACAAAATAACATGGGGGTCAACATAATTATCATTAATAGGATTAAGCATGCCAAACAAACAGGAAACTCCGATAACCAATGCTATTTCAAATACTTCATGCATTTAACAACCAATCATATTCATGCAGAGGCCTCATATCGTAGGAACATGTACCCCTAGTTCGAATGCATCCGGGAGTGCTCTAGCATCACATCAAGGATCAGCGGTATACAGTACATAATCCTGATACCCGGGACAACGGTATACAATACATGAACCCGGGACCTGACGACCAGCGGTATACAATACATAACCACCAAGTGGCTTGACGGTCAGCGGTATCTGATTACATACATATAACCGCCAAGCATGATGTCGATCAGTATCTGATTACATAACCACCAAGCATGCACCTCTCTTGACGACCAGCGCCATACGGTACATAGTCGTCAAGCTGGCTTCAACGATCCGGTGATTATCAGAGTACATAACCGTCAGGCGAATTCGATGGTCGGCCGTATATGCGATGCATAACCATCAAGCACTGCATCTGCTGGATCCCACATGCATCTCAAACTACAGAGCGATTATCGATATATGAAATCTTCTACAATATCAATTTCCATTTCCCTTTTACTTCTTTCATGCCATTTCAATCATATAGCATTTGTTCAAACTTAAAATCACTATACTACATAGCCATAGAAATATTTCGGCAACCACAAAACAGATACGAAAATCATACCCATACGAGTAAATCAAATGACAAGAGCAATACATACATAAAACAGATGTACAGAAAGGTCCACTCACATGATGGAGAATACGAAGTATGAATTAGACTCCGTATTTAAAATCCACAACACTTACTTAACTACAATCCCCGGTTCGGAGGTTAAGCACAGCCGACTAGGCCCGCTCATAACCTTAGATCCGGGTGCCCGATCGTATTGATCTTACACTTGTTACGTAGGTCTTTTGACGAACTTTCTATTGAATCACTACACTTCTCGATCGGGGAGGTATCGGGGGCCGTTATCATCCCCAAACGGGGCAGCCCTTATTTAGTTCCACTAAAAATTTCAGCAAGGTTTCCCCTATTTCTAGGGCTCCGAATAAAATACAAACATTCACATACTCAACAATTAAATTAAATCATGTTTCCCCTACATCATTCAAGCAATTGATCCCTTTAATCCACCCTTGTTCCCCACCCAATTTTAGCGCCCTAACATTAAACTGATTTCCCTAACTCATTTATCTTCCCTAGTTAGGATTCTCACTTCGTTGCTTAGTAGTAATCCAAGCTCGCCGGCAAGGAACGTAAGAGGGAGAGGCTGGTGAAACCAGCCGATTATGCGACTTGAGGATGATGTCGGGGTTGGCGATGTCTGCGTGAGTAGGGTTGGAGGTGTGCAGAGGCGGCGTGGCCGGAAGAAGCTCACGACCGGCCGGAGCTCACGCAATGGCTTCGGCTAGAAACCTGACGGCGGTGGGAGGTCCGTGGCCGGTGCTCCCATGTAAGCGCCCAGCCGGACAAAAGCCTGAGCGCAGCAGTAGGGGAAAAGGTGGCGCGGTGCGTGGATGGCGTCTTTGGCCGGGCGGTGGTCACAGTCGCTGACTCGAGATGAGGACGCTGAGAGGCGATCGGGAGAGGGGGGGCAGGTTTTCTCTCAATTCGGATTCAATTGAATCTTTTAAAAACCTAAGTTTCTAATTCCTCTTCCTATATATATTATTAAGGCCCATTAAATTTCCTTAACTCTTAAGTTACTTAACCTTTAGATTAACTTAGTCCTTAAGTTAACGTAACCCTTAGGTTATCTCTTCATTAGGCCACCGACCCAGATCCACGAATCCCGGTTCCATGATTCCAGCTAACACGGGTGTACTGTAGCCACGCGAAATCGTCTCTCGTCCGATCCGATCCGCGAATCCCGGCTTTTGACCCGTCCAACTTTACTTTACTGGGACTCTAAAATTTGTCCACTTCTCCCTCAATCATCGGTCTCGGTGATCACCTTGTTTAATTATTTCCAGATTTCATTCTCGCTATAATCTATTGGTTTAATCATAAATACTAACTTCTTACTGTTGGCCAGCCATTCGACCTGGCCCAACACGACCTTCCTTTTGGCCCATCTCCTTGAGGTTATATTTAAACTACTACGTCCGTTTTACCCTCTTATCGTGCTTAAATTCATTACATCATTATCCACGTTAATTAACTCCATTAATGTTCAAAATTCTTGATTTATTTATTCAGAAAATCCGGGGCGTTACAATTCTCCCACCCTTATGAAATTTCGTCCCCGAAATTTTCGATACATAGAAAATCTAAAGCAGATAAGGGTACTACTCCCTCATCTGATCTTCTCATTCCCAGGTGGTCTCTTCCACTTGGTGGTGGCTCCATGCTACCTTCACCAGAGGTATTACTTTGTTTCTCAATACCTACTCCCTCCTGTCCATAATACGCACCAGTCCTTCTACATACGTCAAGTCTGGAGCCAATTCTACTGTCGGTCCTGCTAGAGTCTGGTGTTGGTCTCCAAGGGATTTCCGTAGGACCGATATGTGGAATACGTTGTGTATCCTTGACAGTTCCTCTGGTAGTGCTAGTCTGTAAGCCACATGACCTATTCTCTCCACGATCTCATACGACCAAACATAACTTTGGCTAAGTTTCCCCCGCTTCTGAAATCTGAATACGCCCTTCCAAGGAGATACCTTCAGATACACCCAATCTCCTATTTTGAACTCCAAATCTCGGCGGCGGTTATTAGCATAACCACGCTGCCTATCCTGAGCTTTTCTCATCCGCTCCCTGACGAGCTTCACCTTCTCCGCGGTTTGTTGCACCAGCGATTCAGGACCCAAAGTATTTTTCACCGTTTCACCTTCTTACGTCCCAAGATAGTGGAGTTCGCATCTTGGCAATCGTGAGTATAGTGCTTCAAACGGTGGCATGCCTATACTTGCCTGGTAACTATTGTTGTATGCGAACTCCATTAGTCCCAAATTCTCATCCCAACTTCCAGGTAGCTCCATAATACAAGCCAGAAGAAGGTCCTCAAGGGTTTGTATTGTCCTTTCGAACTAACCATCTGTAGGGGGATGAAATGCCGTGCTAAAATTCAACTCCGTTCCCAACGCCTTGTCCAGACTCTTCCAGAAGTGCGATGTGAATTTTGGTCCCCGCACGACTTGCGATGGACCGCGGCACTCCCATGTAGCCTCACAACGGTCCACGCGATACGATGCGTGCAATACCGATCTCGAGAGTAAGTAGTCTTGATAGGTAAGAAGTGGGCGGATCTAGTCAGTCTGTCAATGATGACCCAGATTGCATCCTTGCCTTGACTGGTTTGAGGCAGGCCAATCACGAAATCCATTGCTATCCTTTACCACTTCCAGCCTGGAACCTCCAAAGGTACCAACAACCCTGGTGGCTTCTTGTGTTCCGCCTTGATTTGTTGGCATATCTGACATTTAGCCACATAGTCCGCGATCTCTTTCTTCATGCTTCTCCAGATGTAGTTACACTTGATGTTCTTGTACATCTTATTACTCGAGTTGCATGAAGCGTGAAAGCGAGCTATGGAAGCTTCCTCCATAATCTATAATTTGAGAGCCATCTCATTTCGTAGCCACGTAAATCCGAGCTCCCACTCATGTTGCTCCATCACGGAGAGAGAGAGAGAGTAATCACTTTCATCAAGTTCTCCTTAGAAGCTTTTACGCTTGACTTCATCAAATTAAGGTCTCCGTGGTGAGGCCTCCTTGATCACGGTCTATTAACGCGTTGGAGGATGATGGAAGCTTGCGGTAATACCTCGGCCCATCAGCGATAATTGGGCCCCGGTGGACCTCAACTCGTGCAGTTGAACAAAATTGGTGGTCCCTAAACGCGCCATTGTCTTTCGACTTAGAGCATCTGCTGTAAAACCCAAGGTTTTATGTGTAATTTTGATATTTGATTATTATGTTAATGGAAGGGAATAAAAGGAATTTAATTTTTATGGGAGATTAATGTGATTAATTGAGGAATTCATGAATAAAATGAAATGTAATGGTTGTGAGGACTGATAAGTAAATTCTCATTTTTTTTGGGTTTTAGAACTAATGTTAATTTTGAAGAAGACTGGGGGGAACCTAATTTGGATTGGTTTAATTGAAATGTATGGATTAAGTGGAATTAAACTCAAATTGGGGTTAAACATTGGTAACAAGGATTTATAAATAATTTATTAAAAAGTCAAGGTCTACAAGGTAATATGTCATAAACTCAGGGAAAAGGACCCGAAGGGAATAAAATTTAGTTCAAAGGACTTGGAAGAAGTTTGCCATTTTAACAGTTTTGAATGGAATTTAATTTAACACAAGTGCAAGGGTTACTTATGCAAAATGCACTATTCCATGCAGTAGAAGAGGGAATGAACGTTTGGGATACTCTCGTTGATTTGATCCAGCGGTGGAGTCATCTCTTGAGCCTCGGATTAAGCGTGGGCGTGCTCCTCCCCCAGTAAGTCGCCGCCGCGTCGCGCGAGAAGCCACCTAACGCGCTAAGCGTATGCGACCGTTACGACCCGCGTCGTCAGCTGTCGAGGATAAGGATGGGCATGCCGTTACAGCGTTAGTTCCATGGTTGAGAAGATCGTGGTGATCTTATCCTCGGAGTCTCCATTCAAAGCCTATAAGCGTTGCCACCCTCCTCCCCTTCTCCCAAGCACTTCTTATTCTTCATCTTTCGGTTCGGGTTCGAGGTTTAGACAAAACTCTCGGCCGGTCTTTGTTGAGAGAGAGAGAGAGAGAGAGAGAGAGAGGCATTCATCTATGGACCAACATCGTGAGAGCGGCTGGAGGCCGAGGGAGGAGCATGTGATCTGGCCAGTCTGCGTTGGTGAGCGTCTTGATTCTTTGTGGGTGATCGGCCTTGAAGCCAATGCTATAAGGAGCCGTCGAAGTACTCAGTGAGTCTTCTTGCCACAGTGAATTTATGTGGAAGGTGCATTGGTTGAATGCATGCATAGAGAAGTCTAAGTCTTCATGAATCATAGAAACACATGCATGTGGGCATTGTAAGATTAGACTTCTTTTTGGTTGTGTATGCCTAGAAGCGGAGGTGATTGGGATCAAGGTGTTGATGTTTTCGATTTAGAGGAGATAGAGTGTGCTAGCTGTGGGGTCTTGGAGGCTTCGGGAGTATGAAATAAATTGTTTTAATGAACTTTTGTAGAGGTGTTAGTGTGATTTATCCATGTTTATGAGGGAGGTTCAGGTGATCTATACTAACCTGGATTCATAGGCATGGAGGTAGTAGAGCTTTATGTTCAAGAGCAAGATGTTCGGGTTTGACGGAGGGAAGAACATTGTTTTGGCCTTTCAAAGAGTCAGAAAGAGGAGTGTTTTGTGGTTCCTATAGTGAAAGGCTTTGAGATCTAGTTGCTTCTGAGTTGAAAGAAGGGGTGTGGATTTCTCTGTTGATCTCTTGGGTAGTTAGTAAGGTCCGAGCCCTTGTGATTTTATGTGAGAAATGGCTTTGGGGATACTGCCATATTATAGTGAGACTTCTTGTTAATTAGAGGGATCCTATGTTTTTGCTGAATTAATGGTTTGAAGAGGTAGTGATGGCTTTGTAGGGGCTTTTGAACTGTTTAGAACTTCTGATATATATGATTACAAAGCATCTAAGAATAGGTGAAATTTGATGGTGTGTAACATGGAAGGTGATTTTCAGAAGGTATAGTTTGGCTGGAGTGTAGCGATGGCGCCAAGCTTGGGTTTTGGCTCAGCAGTGATGTTACAGGGATGTCTCTATGTGTTATTAATTACATTATTGGTGTTAGATGAGCATATGAGTGTGTAGATTGGAGAGGCTTTATCTTCTGATATGTAGAGGTCAAGACTAACAATTGTTTTAGAGGCCTTTGGAGTTGGTTTGCAGGTATGAGGGCTTTGGAGATACTTCTTTAATTAGAAGATGAAGACGGATGGGTGTGTATGACCATACATGGGTATGGCTACTGAGTTGTGAGCAAGTGGTGATTGAAAAAGATTCAGAGCATGTACAAGTTAGGGCTGTGAGAGAGTTTCATGGCTTAATGGTCATCATGGTGGCCCAAGTAAAGTGAGAGAATGTATTCCATAGTTGTTTTGCATTTGATTTCTCATTAATAAAGATACATACCAGGTTGTGGGTTTTGAACTAAAAACCATTTAAAAGTTGTGAAGAGAGAGAGAGAGAGTGAATTTGGAGGCCTAATTGTTGGGTTCATTAGTAGTCAATCATGAGCTGCGCCTAACTATTGATGAAGCTATTACAGTGGAGAAAGCTAACTAAAGAGGTTTCAGTGGTTGCTGTAGAATAATATTTCGTGGGCAACAAAGTAAAAGAAGGATTATGTGGATAACTATTGATGTTTTGGAGAGGTTTTCAATTTTGATGAATAATATGAACTTCAGATTAATTGTCTGAAAGGAAAAGTCTGATTCTGGCTTAGATAACTTGATAAAGATTGATGTTTAGTTGGCTAGTGGTCACTAATGAGGTAGTGAGAGGGTGAGTTGGATTTACTCAAGTTGTTGAGTTAGAGTGAATTATTAGGCTGCAGACTGGCTGTCCACTTTGGCGAACAACTGGGCAGTCTGTAAATACCCAATAGAGGCGTATAAGACACTGTTAGAAAGATGAGGAAGAGATCTTTCCAACGAGCCTTGGATCAACTCAAACGGATTCCTGGATCAAAAGTTATGGACTGTTCTTTGGGACTGCGCTATAGGTTCAGAAATTCTGCATTAGTGTTAGTAGGCATTCGTCGTAGAACTGGTTGTTCACGAGCATGTATGCATTGTTTTGTGACTAGTTTATGGTTTCCAGGTATCGACTTGGAGCCTTTAGCGGCGTCAGGAGAGACGCGGATTTATCGGTTGGACATACTTGTGAGGTAAGTTATTCTTGCCTAGATTCCACCCTTGCATGGGTTTTCTTGATTTTGTTCGATGCTATTAGTTAGCATGTTCTTGTTTATTACCCGCTTTGTTTGATTCATGCACATACATGCTTGTTACTATCTTTCACGGTATGTGTGTGGTTGATGAGCTAGAGTAGTGTTAATCGATCACGCAGGATCCGTTGATACGACGTGGCCGCGGAAACACGTGAGCGTCGGCTCCGTCCGGATAGGAGTGTAAATTTCACTCACCGGTTTGTTGGAATGCTTAGTTGGACTACCCACCCGTAATGGCCGACACTTGATCATAGGCCATGGTCATGTGCCGGCCGGGAGGTATGTGCCAACCGAAAGTTACGATCTTCCGCCCGGTAAAGCGGTGGAGTCCAGAGACTCAAGTATCCCTGTCGATTAGCCGGGTTGATTTTTTGGCCGCCGTAATACACGTAGAGGTGGCGCTACCGGCAAACATTTCGTTCGTCAGCTCCACGGCCCGATTTTACATTGTTGCCGATCGAGGCCCCGCGTTTCTTTAATACCGGTACCCCGAAAATTTGTCCGGGAAATGTTTCTTGGAAATGTTCTTGGACTTCTCATCCGAGGGGCTCTGCGAGGGCCGTGATGTTGTTGGGATGTTAGGGTCTGTTTGTTTGTATGGGGTGTAGCCTCTTTGTTTGATGATCCTATGTTGTTAATATCTGTTTCAGCTGACCTTTGTGATCCTTGCAGGGTGCTTACTGGGCTTTCCATTCGAAAGCTCACGACTTTTCTCCTTCTCTTATTTCAGGTCCTGAGGAGTAGGTTGACTCGGGCTCAGGGACGTGGGAGAGTTGGTTGGGGCTTTGCAGAGGTCGGAGGATCTCTAGGATATTTACTTGTGTGTGAGGACACTTACTTTGTTTTTATTAGGACCCTGGTAGGGCCTGGATTATGTCGAGGGCGAGGACCCTTATTGGATTATTTCCCTTCCGCTGGATTTTATTGTTTATTATTGATTAACTTTTGATTATGTATGTTATCTGCTTATCATTTTTAGGCCTTGTATTCGTGTGGGGCTCGTCTCCACTTGGATACGGCCGATCTGTCGACGTTCCCGAGGTCCCTAGAATCTGGGTCGGGGCGTTACATCTGCCACCACATTTGCCTTCCCCGGGTGGTACTCCAGGGTGTAGTCATAGTCTTTCAATTACTGTTTTTTTTTCTATTGCAAGATCTAGACATGCATCTCGGTAGTAGCTCGTGTCTCGAGCAGGGATGGAAGTCTAGCTAGCTCTGGCGTACCTGTTCTTATGTTTAGTCTTGATGTGTTATACTAGACATTAATTATGTTTTTCTTCCGCTATATTTGGGTTCGTAGTTTCCCATGACTCTGAGTATTGTACCTTATTATGACTTTTGTTTGAATATGACTCCCGGTGTGTAACCGGTTATGTTATATCATATGGATTTTTGTTTAGAGTACTTCAATGATTTGAGATTTAAATTGCACAGTTTATGGGTTGGGTACACTCCCAGTCAAGCTAGTGTGACATCTGTCTCAATAAAGAGATGGGTGTTACAAACACTTTACAATAAGAAAAAAAAAACAAATTGTACCATAAATTAAAAAAAAAAACCTTGACTTGGGATAGTGTGAAGTGTGAACAAAGACATGGTCAAAGTAGTAATAGGTCCAAAGTATTAATAACAAACGGAGTGTATTAATCACATTAATTAGTCATTAAAGAGTCAATAAGAGTATTAATCTATAATGAAAATATTACAAGCGGTTCAAGTGACATGTGAGGGCCAACACCAATCAAATCTCATACAACTTCTCTGTCTTTCAATGGAGGGAAAAGGGCATAGATGTAAATGTCCACATCACTTATTTCATTGGTTAGTTGGTTTATACTTGCTAAAAACTCTCAAGAAAAAGAAACTAAAATAGTTTAGGTATGTCAAAAAATAGAATTTAATATAAATAAATGTTCATGCTTTTATGGTATCTAACCATTGAATTAAGTGAATTAACATAGTTTGCAAGCAATATAACTCAAACAAATTTGCTATTTATTTTATTTAAATATAATGTTTTAGATATGTTTTCCAAAATATTTTTGCTCCAAAAATGATGTAAATGAGACCCGAAACTCTAAATATAAAAGATATTTGTATATATAAAAGATATTTATATATAACCCTTACATCACTACCCCAAGCTCCTAAACCCAAGTTCCGGACTAACCCTAACCCTTAAAATTCCCTCTGACTAACATGCACAATAAGAAAAAAAATCCTTTATCCCCACTTGCTCCATCGATCCATTGCCTATGGGTCGACATAGAGAGCTCCCACTGAAGAGGATTGCAGACGAGTTGAAGTTGCATGTGATCCACTCCAAGCGCAAGCATGGTTTCATAAAAAAAGCTTATGAGCTCTCTGTTCTCTGCGATGTCGATGTTGCTTTCATCTCCGTTTCGGGCACCGGCCGCGTCACCTCCTTCTCACCAACGGCTAGGTTCTAATCTTAATAACATCACCGTTTAGATAGACCATCAGATCCATCGGGAACCTAATCCTCCGATATCAATCTCATTTCTCCTTTGATCGTTTCCTTTCACAAATAATAAGATTTGTTCCGTAAATACATGAATGGCCGTGATCCGCCAACCCGCGATTTGTATCTTCTTTTCCCCTTTAGATTCTTAGTTTATCCAAAGCTTTGCTTTTTCCCTAACTGACTTTTTTATTTTTCTTTTTTCATTTTTTGGGTTTGGTTTGTAGTTCTGATGTTGAAAGAGAGGTATGTAGAAGAGATCACTATTTTTTAATTTTCTTTTATTATAAGTTTCTTATATATTTTTGCATGTCTTTTTTTCCAGCGGATTTCGAGGACTCTTAGCAAGATAAAGATGAGAAACTCCCACTACAATCCTGACAATGATGAGTCCTCTCTCCCTCTCATTTCCTTTGTCTTTAAATCTTTCTCACATGTGGATTATAAAGTTTTTCCTTTTATAATTTTTTAATTTAAAAGAAAATCTTGCTGATTGTTAATGACTATGATTTGTTTCTTTTTTTCTTTAAGTAGTTTTTAATTGGCTTGATATTGTCAATTGACAAATGGTAGATTATAAATATTGTATTACTATAGGAAATAAAAGAGTCATCCTTTAGTTTTGTTCCAATTTTATTTCCAGTTAAAAATATCTTTTTTCTTTTTATCATTAGCTTCTTCTTTTTCACAAGAAATTTATGTATCTAAATTGTGAAAATAGCTTAGAAGTGTTTTTTTTGGTAGTCATACAAAGAAAAGTGTAGACTAGGTTTAATTAAATTACGTTTTTTTTCATGCACGACGTGAACTGCCGATACACGACAAAAGTATAAGAAAACAAAATAAATCTATGAGAGAATAGGGACCGTCAAAAACTAAATTCTTTATATAAACCAAATTCTTTTTGTCTTTTTCGAGATGATCTTTACTCGATATCCTTATTTGATTTCTCATCATTTATTAACATTACTCTAGACCATTTTAGAATTTTTTCCATTATGTTCATATACAATAACATATCTTGTATTATTGTTATTGTTGTTATTTTATAAATTTTCTAATAATTTCTGCATTTCATGTAATCTAGTTTACATGTACTCTTTGTAAGTTCAACTAGTATATTATAGAAAGCTTTAATTTTCATATCAATATTTTTATGGTTCATTTATTCACATTACTTCAACATTTAACTAATAATTTTCTCTTCTTTGATGGATCATTGATTTCAGTTCTTGGGGACATTGCATATTCGGAATACTGGTAAATATGTGTTTTGAAAGCATTAATACTATCTATATATTTCGGATGTGTGTTTTTTTTATTTATTTTAATTCCTACTAATTTTCATAATTCTTTATGTCAGGGTCTTCAACAGGAACTTAGGGCAAAGCGAGAAGAGTTGTCATCTTTTAAGGACCAACTAAGGTTAATTATTATTATTATTAATTCCATTGTTTTCTAGTGTAACGCCCCGACCCGGATCCCGGGACCTCGAGCACGTCAACAGACCGGCCGTATTAAAGAAGAGATAAACTCAACTCTAATACAAGGCCTAATAATGTGATAAGCAGATAACAATCCATAACAAACACAACTTCAAGTTCATAAGAACATAGAGTCATTAGGGTCCATAGGCCCTATAAAGGTCCTGGGTCCCTATACCGGGTCCTACAAATAACAAAGTTCATAGAAAATAAAGATAACCGAGACTCCTATAAACCCTGGTCTCCAAGTCCCTCTCTTCAAGCTTTCCTCCCCTCTAAACCTCCTGGAATCAGAAAAGGAGGAAAAGAGAAATACGTGAGCTTCGAAGGAAAGCTCGGTAAGAACTCCTGCAGGTCACATGCGTCATCAAGATAAAAATGACCAACGTGATCAGAAATCAACAACAAAAATCCTAGGAGTCTACCACAAACAAGTCAAAGGTACGACTCGCCATGTATTCTCTCAGAACTCTGTGGTGAGTTCTAAGAGAACTCGTGAGTTTACCCCCGGCCAAGATGTCCAAATTTTTGGTTATAATTATGACCTAGATGGTCGCTTGACTCTCCAGTCAAGGTTCTAGAGAACTACCTCTTCTTCAGAATGTTAACACGTCGAAGTACCATGCCCATCGACAAAGCGTGAGACCTCCAGAGATTTGTTTCTCTCTGTAGAACCGTGAAAGTCAGGGTCCTAACCTCAACATTCCTAAATTGGAGCTTCCCTAGCTCCACCGAGTCCCGCAAGTGAGAACATAGCAACCAGGGACACCAACGTCCCGTAATCAAACATACATGCTTAACAGGATTCAAAAACAGATATGAACAGCATGTATGGCATCAACAGTGCATGTAAGAAGAATACATAGCAAGTCCATGAAATCCCGTCACCGGGTGAAAACTAGGCAAGTGAACTTACCTCAGTTTGTGGGAACTAGAAGTCCTTCTAGTCTTCCTTAGTATGCCAAGAATTCCCCGAGAGTATCTGGCATATAACGATTTATTAGAATTATTGTTCCAATAATTTCCATATCTCTAGATGTCCATGCATGTCTAACGTCCTTGTTGGGCTTAGGCCCACTAACGGGTCTTAGGGACCGTCTCTCGGGTTACCGGCTCTTATTCCCGTTCCAGTGTCTTTTAGTTGACTTTTGGTCCCACCTAGGTTAAACCTAGTCAACTTTAATCTATTTGTCGAGTTTGACTTTCATTAAGTCGCTTTGGTTGAGTTGAGCCTTGTTAATTTATCTTAGCCTCTTTTTACCCCAGAAGGGCATTTTGGTCATTTGGCAACTTTTGACCCTAAAGTTTAAAGGTCCCTACTTGCTTAGGGCTTATTAGTCCTTTTAGAATTTATTTAGCTTCCTTTCTAAATAATTTCCATTATTTAATCCGATGTCCAAATTTAGGAAATTAATTAATTAATTTCCATTTATCCCATTTCATTATTTCATAATAATTATTCAATTATCATGTCACGTAGTCATAGTTCCATATAGTTACCGAAAACTATATAACTATTTGATTAATAGTGTTAATACTATTAATAAAAATATTACTAAGGTTTTAATCTTTTATTAAACCTTATATTTCCAAACTTAATAATAACCACCATACTTAGACACCTTTAATCGGTTAATTGAACAGGTGTCACACCCTTGGTATTTCCCTTTAATTTTTTTGTCACAACTAAATATTTATTTGTCATAACAACTTAGCTAACATCTTAGTCCAAGAGAGAATAGTATAATTTGATTAATTAATATTTTGTCACACTTCCCCATAGTTTCCAATTCTATTATCTCATATAACTAAGTACTATTTGTCACCACAAATAGTTAATATTCTAACTCAAGGGAGAAATATTAATTAATCTCTAAATATCAACATAACATGTCACACCAAGTTAAATAATTAAATCATACTATTTCAGCTAACTATTATGTTACCGAATATTAACTTTATAATATATATTATTTTAGTTATTATTTTATTTTATTTTATTTTATTTTACTTCATCTTCTTCTTCGTCTCTCGCGCGCGCGGCCGTGGCTCCAAGGTCTCCCGCACACCTTTCCGACGTTCACCGGGCTCCCGCCGTTTCTGGCCCCTTCGCTTTGAGCCTCACGACCACGACCGGCCCCATTAATTCCCTACCAGCCTCGCCTCTACCGCTGGAGATCCCGTTCGTGCTCGGCCGTGGGGTCGACTCTCTCTCCGACGAGCTCACTCACCCACTAAGCATGCAATGACACTACCTACAGTTACGGAGAGAGAGGAAGAACTCTTACCGCTGGCAAATACGGGGACTATGTTAACTCAAGACGAAGCTCTACGACCCGGCTGAGAAACTCGATTTTCTCAGGATCCTCGCCGCCATGCCCCTCCCGACTGCCCTCCTTTTCCCGGCTCGTAATCTTCTCCGCCACCAGAGACTCTCGCCATCGATCCTCGCGAAGCTCGCTTCGCGGAGGAGCTCTCTCTCTCTCTCCTCCTCTCCGTCACCTCTCCCTCCCGGTGAGCTTCACTATTCAGTGCTTGATTACACCGGGCGGCTCCTTTATAGGCGAGAGGAGAGGAAATTTGGAAGCCGCTTCGCGTATCGCCCTGAACGGTCGGCCGGCGACGTTCGGTTTTCGCGTGCGTAACGGCCGCAGACGCGCGCTACGGCAGTTGGCGTTCTCACCACTGGGTTTCATCCTCGGGATCATGCTTTCCTTCATGATCGACGGCCTGACTTGAATCTGGCAATCCACCCTTCATTTAGTCTCGAGTTCGTTCATCTTCAGATCGACGACCACGATTTATTTAGTGTTAACGGCTGGGATTTAGTTCCATGCCCCGAGTTTGAGCAAGAGATCTTGATGAACGATCGAGATCGTCTTCCTTTCGTGTGGCCCAGATTTACACCTTCCCTCCTCGAGTTCAGACCACCAGGGCTGATGATTCAACTTGAGAACGACACGTGGCTCCACCGTTGTTCTCCATCACTCCTCGCGATCCGCTCTCACAGAGATCAGATGATCTCAGCCACCCAACCAACACTTATTAGCACAACTTCCTTGAAGTCCCCAAAAGTATTTATTTTACAAATCAGTCCATCTTCTGTGAGAAGGGCATTTTCTCTCTAAGTCCCTGTCTTATTTTATTTACCATAAAGTCCTCGCAGCTGTGAGAGAAGAAACTTCTTTAAGGTCCTCAACCTTCTTTAAATTATTATTCAGTCCTTACAGACCCCATAATAATTTTTAATTTCCAACAATTTAAATAAATCGTTTAATCCCACCTTAACACCAATCGCGGTAAAAGAATTTAAATATTTATTTCCCAATAAAATTCACGGATTTTACATCTAGTCTTTGATGCATCATAGTCAATGATCTTAACTCTGGGTTTTGATTTAATAAAGCCTTATCTTTGTCAATTTTAGTGTTCGACTTCATATTTTATTTGATCGGTTACTTCTAGAAATTCAAAATTTGTTTTTTAATTTTCACTTTAGCCCTTTTATAAGATAATATTGAATTGAAACACCACCATTTCTCCATAAAGTCTTTGTGCCCCCTATTTGATGAAATTACAATAATAAGTTCATGATCCTTCACTTTAGTTTTGTTTTGTTGAAAATACTACAAGTTTACCATGTTCCTAACAATCCTAGGATATATTGAGTTTTCTTTTAAAGATTTAAAATTAACCCTAAAATTTTCACATAAGTGAAAAAAATTAGAGTTAATATTTTATTTATTTGTTTTGTTATTCATTCATTGATGTTATTGTATTGGCAAATATCAACAAAATGAGAATTTTTTATTCTTTTCTTTCTCATGTTTTTTATTGTGTGTTTAACATAATTTCTTAGCTCTTATACCAT
Source organism: Dioscorea zingiberensis (assembly GCA_026586065.1). NCBI lineage: Eukaryota > Viridiplantae > Streptophyta > Magnoliopsida > Dioscoreales > Dioscoreaceae > Dioscorea > Dioscorea zingiberensis. Next base: position 63,538,440 of record CM048820.1, on the reverse strand, counting down.
ATGTGTTTTTCATGTGAACTCTTTTAGCTTTGAAAACCATCCCTTCTCCTTCTCTTTCCTTTAGAATTCATTGGTCATTATTAACTGTTTATTACATTTGCATATTAATTTTGAGATCAATTGTTATGATTAGACAAATCATTGGCAAAAGAGAGACTTACATAATTCATCTTCAAGTTAATGATACATTTACTTTAATTTGGTTTTGTGGCAAATATCATAAATTTGCCCAAAATTTTCCACAAAAATGAATAGAATTTAGAGTAAATATTTTACTTATTTTTTATTCATTGATTGATTGGTGTTATTGTATTAGCAAATATCAACAAAAAGAGAATGAAGTGATCCGCTCAGCGCATGGGCACTTAGCACGTGAGCGCTTGTTGGCCCAAACCCTTGAGCGTGTTCAACAAAGATTGGTGCAAAAATAATCCAAAAACTTTTTTTGATCTTATTTTATATTTTCTCAAGAAACCTCAACATTAATAGTTTGTGCATAAGTTAACTGCTAATATTTGCATTGTTTTCTCTTTCTCTAGAGTTTTTTTTGTATCAGAATGAGAATTCACTTAAAGACTCCTTCCAACAGGTACGGAGATTAAAATCAAAGGACAAGTTTGAATTTAAATTATTTATTTCACTTATATTTTTCAAGCAAAGATTCATGAGATAGGAATTCTCTAAAATTATATGCTAATTGTTTTCATTATGCATGTGTATTATTATCTTAAGCCTGTTGTTCATAATTATCATATGGCACTTCCTGATCAAATATGCAACCAAGGGCTATTGGAGAACTGGAACCATGTAGTCTGAGTAACCTAAAATTTAATAAGATTATTTGGTTTATTTAAGTATTAATTCAAATTGTTTTCTTCCAGAGTCAATTAATGTTGATGCCCACTCAAGAAGAAAGTTCATCAAACAACCAGGTGGTTTTTTCTTTTTTTTTTCATACTTACGATCATGATACATTATTTCTACATATCATCTATACATGATTACATTTTATCAAACGACAAAGCAAGCAAAAGAATTTTAAAAAGCATTCTACTTGGTCTTTTTCCTTTCAATACTTTTTTTTTTTTATAAAAAGTGGATATACCACATTCATTTATTTGTCAATACAATTTCACTTCTAGATGTTCAATTTGAATTTTCAGAGTTTACATTTCATAGAATATAAACATTAAATACAACTTCAATGTGACATTAGTTAACTTGGTATCAAGAATGATAATTTTTTCCTGTATTTACAATTTCACTTTTGGGTGTTCAATCTGATTTTTCAGAGCTTATATTTCATAGAAATTAAATATGAAATACAACTTGGATGAGACATTAGTTAACTTAGTATTAAGAATGACAAATTACACCTGGTTATATTTTCTGTACCAGATATTACTTATTATGGTATCAAGAATTCTCCATACAATTCATGACCTGTAACGCCCGGTTTTCTTTGTAAATCGGTTATAAATATTAAATCAATGCCGGAGTTTAACGGGAAAATAATATTTGGTTTAAAAAGAATTTAATAAATGAAGAATTATTAAAAGTTGGTAGTCAATAATCAAATGTGACAAATGATAAGTTAATCAATTTCATAGCTAACTAAGGTTTTAATGGGCTTCAGACCTTGGTAAAGGACTGCAGTGTAATGGGTTGGCTGAAAAGTAATTTAAGGAGATAGAAGGGGGTAAAGAGGAAGGCTAGGCAGTTGGTCGCATAGAGGAGGAGGAGGTGGAGTGGTGGGTCCGGTGAAGGTGGTGGTGGCGCACTGCATGCTGTTTTGAAGGTGAAGCTGCCACGAGGATCTCCAGAGGTCGACATTGTGGTGTTATGAGATCGCTGAAGGTCTTGAGTAAGAGGTGCTTCGGTGAAAGGGGAACTCCTCACCTGCCTCCCTGCGTCTTTGCATCTCGACGCAGGTTGAGTTCAACCATTCTCGAGTCCCTCGCCCTCGTCCTCGCTCCGAGGCTCGGTGCTCCAGTCCCGGTCAGCCAACCGGGTGTCTCTTGGTTCCAGCTCCGGCTAGCAAATCCTTGTGAAGGTAAAGAAGCAACCAGTGTGTGAGTTTTCAGGAATTTGAGGAGGTGCCGCTTTGATAGATTGGGTTCTTAAGGAGTTGAGAGGATGAAGTAGTTGTTGTATTGTGCGATTGGTCATTGTTGATGTTGTTGTTGTTCTTCCCTCACATGCCGCTGTAGTATTGTATTGTCTTGTCTTTGTAGCTTCATGCTTTGTTGCCGTTATTGATGCTATGATGTTCAGTTGTAACTGCCAATGTTCATGTTGCTATTGTTAGTGTATGTCATGCTATGTATAAAACCGAGATTTGATGTTTAAGAGAGGTGTTTGTATTAAAGCTATTTGATGCCTATTAAGTGTTTGTGGTAATGTCTCTTTGAACTTTTGGTAGAGCTTGTTAGTTAGAAGAACAAATAATGTGGTTCAGCATTATTAATTAAGAAGGTCTACCTATCTAATGTTGCTAAGATGACTAGTTGATTTCATGATTAAATAGTTAGCATGTTCAAAGTATTGGAAGTGGAATAATAGGCCTTGGGTGCACAGATTTGGGCCTAAGAAAAACTACTAAAAGAATTGTTAGTTATGAGTTGAGATCTCATTCTAGAAATGTTTATATTTACTAGGGAAAGGGAAAGGCAAGTCGGGGACTCCAGCAGGTTCTAGTCAGACTTGACTTATGTAGGACTACATGTGAGTGGACCTACTGTACATCCTCATGTTTGATCGGGATTTTATCGCTTTTTCAGTATATATTCATCGGCTATGATTTATTCTCGAGTTTGAGAATGATTTTGATTATTTTACAGCTAATGTAGATTGAGGTTTCTGTATATAACTAGCTATAGAACATTAAGATAGATATGAGATAGCTATAGAACGTGAGCATCGATTTGTGCATCCTGTTAGATGGTCCTTGCTATGCAGAGCGTGATACCGAGTGGGGGAAAGGTTTTCTTGTTTTCAAAATGAATTTCTGGCATCAAAACCTTGTTTTCAAAATGTATTTTTCTTAAAACCCTTTTCCAACTCTTTGGGGCGCTCGGTACCCGGGTGAAGGCCCAGATCGGGGGAAACCTCGCGGCTTCACATACGGCCCAGATTGGGGGATACCTCACGGCTATTTATCTGAGACCTTAGTAAGTGATCCTACAGAGTTGCAATTTATTCGATAGACGCTCACATATCAAGACATCTCATGAATCGTAGACAAGCATGTTAGTGACTGATGACTTTTCGGGTTTTCTCGGACATTGCATTAGATGATCTTCCTGACTGAGAAGATAATGCATAGACGTTCATGCTTTACTGTCTTTCTACATGTATATGAGTACAGTTATCTTCCATATACATGGATACATATTTTTAGATGCACGGGTCTTAGTTGACCTGACAGTACGGGTCACATATCACTGAGCTCTGTAGCTCAGTCCCTCTTTCATACTCAACTTGTGCAGGTAGCAGATAAAAGTCCGGGCAGAGACTAGACCCGGTGAGATGTGAGGACTCATAGATGGCTCTGGCGTCCTAGATTAGCTTCCTTACTCCGCACTCTGTATATTGCTATATTTTACTTTTGGAGACTAGACACGGGCGTATAGTCTGTGGAGTATTATGTCAGATAAGACTCTCCTCTTGGATGAGCTCCAGACTTATTATGTTCTATTATTTCTTTTTGTCACGGCCTGCATTATTCCCTTGAGTATGGTTTGGTCGTGCATTCGACCTTGGGCTCAGGGAACTCACCTGAGCTAGCTGGTGTGACACGTGTCCCTATGTGGGATTGGGTTGTTACATTTAGTGGTATCAGAGAATTATTGCTCCCAGATCTCGAGTTTAGGGGAGTCAGAGCCTTAGGGTGGGAGTGTGCGCCCTTAGAATTAAGTATTATGATTTGCTTTGTAGCACTATAACTGTTTTCTAATACTTACGACCACAGAATGCCGCCTAAGCGCAGAGGACGCCCACCCCGTGTTCCTCGAGAGGAACCAGTTGAGGAACCCCAAATGGAGGTTCCGGGAGGAGATGAAGGCGAGGCCTCCCAAGCCCATGAAGGGCCAGAACAGTACCCAGGTATGCAGCAGACTATGGAGAGGCTCGCTCAGTCTTTGGAAGCTTTTCCTAACTATCAGCCTCAGAGGGTGAGGGATCCTGATTATGTGACCCGAGCACGCCAGATGGGGGTGACGCAGTTCCTTGGTACCCAGGAGCCTTCTGAAGCTGAAGCTTGGCTCAAGCATTTAGAGAGAGTTTTACGATAATTGAGGTGCCCAGAGGAGGAGAGGGTCCCTACAGTTACACTTCTTCTGGGGCAGGAGGCATTGTTATGGTGGGAGGCTATCTTGGAAGAGCACCCAGCACCTGAGACTATGACTTGGGCAGATTTCAAGAAGACATTTCTGCACACCTATTTTCCTCGCGTCTATCAGAGGCAGAGTTTATTCAGTTGGTGCAAGGTAACCTCTCAGTGGCCGAGGACCAAGCTAAGTTTACTGCACTCAGTCGCTACGCACCAGTTATGGTAGCAGACCCTTGGGACAAGTGCAGAAAGTTTGACAGAGGTCTGCGTGATGAGATTCGTATTGGAGTTGTGGGTTCTGGACATGCTGATTTTCGGGAGCTTGTAGAGGCCGCCTTGCGTGTGGAAGAAACTGTTAACATACGCAAGCAAAGAATGGAAGGTTGGAAGAAGAGGAGTAACCCCAGTACGGCTAGTGGTGGTGGTTCCAGGCCTTCTAAGAAAAGTAATAGTAGCAACAGCGGCGGGTCCTCATCTGGAGGATTCGGAAGAGGAAAGACTCCATGTCCTATTTGTAAGAAGCATCATTCGGGAGCTTGTGGATTTGCTACTGGCAAAGGGGGATGTTTTTATTGTCATCAAGTGGGACATTACAAGAAGAATTGCCCTTTGCTAGCATTGCAGGAGTGGTAATCGCCTCCTCATGATTCAAAGTGATCGGAGTGTAATGCAGCAGCCTCAGGGATTTACTATTGCGGGCAGCTCTGGAGAAAGTCGAGCCGGGACTTCTGGTGGTCGATCTAGGGGTGGAGGTCGTAGAGCTCAAACTCAGTTGAAGGCCGAGGCTTTCGCCATGACACAGCAGGAGGCACTTCAGGCCCCAGATGTTATTGCAGGTACTTTACAAATTTATGGTATTGATGCCTGCATACTTATTGATCCTGGATCTTCGCATTCATATATTGCTACTTCTTTCTCCATGCCTGATTACGTTTGTGCCACTAGACTAGTGGAGCCTATGGTGGTGTCATCTCCCATAGGCAGTTCTATTATTGTGAGTCTAGTTTACGAATGCTGTGAAGTGAGGATAGATAATCAGGAGTTGGTTGCTGATTTGATTCCTATGAGGATTCTTGACTTTGATGTGATCCTGGGAATGGATTGGTTGACTCTGCATCATGCTATTGTTAACTGTTATAAGAAGATGGTGACTTTTCAGCGTTCTGGGGAGTCGGATATCTTCTTCTATGGGAGACGAGCCCAGAAAATAAAAGCCAACTTTGCAAGTTTGAAGAATGAAACTAGTCTTATAGAAGATATTCCAGGGATACCAGTTGTATGTGAGTTTCCTGATGTGTTTCCCGAGGAGTTGCCTGGATTGCCCCCACAGGGAAGTTGATTTCTGCATCGACTTACATCCGGGTTCGACTCCAATTTCCAGGCCACCTCACAGGATGGCTCCGATAGAACTGAAAGAATTGAAGACCCAATTAGATGACCTACTGAGTAAGGGGTTTATTAGACCTAGTATCTCCCCCTGGGGTGCACCTGTGTTATTTGTTAAGAAGAAGGAAGGTTCCTTTAGATTATGCATGGATTATAGAAGATTGAATGCACTTACCATCGGTAATCGCATCTGCTACCACGTATTGATGATTTGTTTGATCGATTCGGGAGCCCTGTGTGTTCTCCAAGATTGATCTGAAGTCTGGTTATCATCAAATACAGGTTCGAGAGGAGGATATTCCAAAGACTGCGTTCAGATCCCGGTATGGACACTTTGAGTTTTTGGTGATGTCCTTTGGTTTGACGAATGCACCAGCCACATTTATGGAAATGATGAACAGGATGTTTGCTCCTTATCTAGACCAGTTTGTAGTGGTTTTTATTGATGGCATTCTGATATATTCTCGGAGTGTTGAGGAGCACATAAATCATCTTCGGATTGTACTACAGACTCTGAGGGAGCAACAGTTATATGGCAATCTTCGCAAGTGTACATTCTGGATTGAAGAGGTGAAGTTTTTGGGGCATGTTGCTTCAGCAGCAGGGATTTCTGTTGATCCTCAGAAGATTGAAGCAGTAGTGGACTGGCAAGCCCCGACCTCAGTTGCTGAGATTAGGAGTTTCTTAGGGCTTGCAGGCTACTACAGGCGTTTCGTTGAAGGATTCTCATCTATTGCCCAACCTATGACAAAATTGCTGAGGAAGAATGTAAAGTTTATCTGGACAGAAGAGTGTGAGTAGAGTTTTCAAGAGTTAAAGAATTGGCTAGTATCTGCTCCTGTTCTTACTCTTCCAACACCTGGAGTTGGCTATGAGATCTATAGTGATGCTTCATACAGAGGGTTGGGTTGTGTCTTGATGCAGCATGGTAGAGTTATCGCCTATGCATCCAGACAACTCAAAACTCATGAAGTAAACTATCCAGTTCATGATCTGGAGTTGTAGCAGTGGTTTTTGCTTTGAAGATCTCAAGGCCACTATCTCAGATGGTGAAGCCACAGAAAATCTTCACCACCACAAGAGTTTGAAGTATCTGATGAGTCAGAAGGAGTTGAACATGCGACAAAGAAGATGGCTGGAACTATTAAAAGATTATGACTGTACCTTCGAGTACCACCCTGGCAAAGCAAATGTTGTTGCAGATGCCTTGAGCAGAAAGACTTTGGCGAGGTTGGGGACCATCAACTTTGCCCAATTATATGACTTATGGTCCACTAGGGTTCAGTTTTTGGTGGATGACCTTGGGGTATTACTGGCGAGTTTCCACATGTGTCCTACCTTGATCTCTCAGATCAAAGAAGCTCAACGGTAAGATCCCAGATTGATTACCTTAGTTTCAAGAATGGAGAATGGCAAACACGGAGATTTCTCTTTATCTACTGATGGTGCGGTGATGTTGGGTTCCCGATTATATGTACCGAACAATGAGAGCCTCAAGTTGCAGATCATGGAGGAAGCTCATTGCTCGGCATATGCTATGCATCCAGGAAGCACTAAGATGTACAGGAATATAAAGGAAAACTACATTTGGAGGAAGATGAAGAAGGAAATTGCCAAATATGTGGCAAAATGCCCGAACTGTCAGCAGATCAAAGCTGAACATAAGAAGCCACCGGGACTGTTAATACCTCTAGATATTCCAGAATGGAAATGGGAAAAGATAGCTATTGATTTTGTGACTGGTTTACCTCAAACTAATCAAGGTAAGGATGCTATTTGGGTCATTATCGACAGATTGACCAAGTCCGCGCATTTTATTCCTATCAAGATGACGTACTCTCTGGATCGGTTGGCACGATTGTATGTTAATCAGATTGTGAGGTTGCATGGCGTACCCGTGTCCATTATATCTGACAGAGACCCGAGATTCACTGCTTATTTTTGGCAGAGTTTACACAAAGCTTTGGGAACAAGGCTGAACTTCAGCACCGCTTACCACCCCCCTACGGATGGACAGTCGGAGAGGACCATTCAGATACTCGAGGATTTGCTTCGAGCTTGCATCATGGAGCTTCCCGGCAGTTGGGAGGACAATCTGGGACTGTTAGAGTTTGCTTACAACAACAGTTACCAGAGCAGTATTGGAATGCCACCGTTTGAGGCACTCTACGGAGGAGATGCAGAACTCCTCTTTGCTCTGATGAGGAAGGTGAAAGGAAGATATTGGGTCCTGAGTTGATTCAGCAAACTTCTGAGAAGATTAAACTCATTCGGGAACAAATAAGAGCAAACCAGATAGACAAGGTATACGCCTAACAACCGTCAAGGTTTCTTAGGCATTTGGAGTTTGAGGTTGGAGATTATGTGTACCTGAAAGTGTCTCCTTGGAAGGGTGTTATGAGATTCCATAAACGTGGGAAGTTGAGTCCGCGTTATATTGGGCCTTATGAGATAGTAGGTAGAGTGGGACCCGTAGCCTATCGTCTGGCTCTTCCAGGAGAGCTATTAAGAATCCATAATGTCTTCCATATATCGGTTTTACGGAAGTGTCTCTCGGACCCACAACAGGTTTTGCAAGGACCAACTGTGGAATTGGCTCCAGATCTGACTTATGTGGAAGGACCGGTTTGCATTCTAGACAGAAGGGAACAAGTGCTGAGGAACAAAGCTATTCCCTTGGAGAAGGTCCTTTGGAGTCATCACCAAGTGGAGGAGGCCACTTGGGAACGAGAGGATCAGATGAGGGCGCAACACCCTCACTTATTCTAGCCATCTCTGTACAAGAATTTCGAGGATGAAATTTCCGAAGGGTGGGAGAATTGTAACGCCCTGGTTTTCTTTGTAAATCGGTTATAAATATTAAATCAATGCCGGAGTTTAACGGGAAAATAATATTTGGTTTAAAAAGAATTTAATAAATGAAGAATTATTAAAAGCTGGTAGTCAGTAATCTAATGTGACAAATGATAAGTTAATCAATTTCATAGCTAACTAAGGTTTTAATGGGCTTCAGACCTTGGTAAAGGACTGCAGTGTAATGGGTTGGCTGAAAAGTAATTTAAGGAGATAGAAGGGGGTAAAGAGGAAGGCTAGGCAGCTGGTCGCATAGAGGAGGAGGAGGTGGAGTGGTGGGTCCGGTGAAGGTGGTGGTGGCGCACTGCATGCTGTTTTGAAGGTGAAGCTGCCACGAGGATCTCAAGAGGTCAGCACAGGGTGTTATGAGATCAGTGAAGGTCTTCGGAGTAAGAGGTGCTTCGGTGAAAGGGGAACTCCTCACTTTGCCTCCTGCTTTGCATCTCACGCGAGGTTGAGTTCAACCATTCTCGAGTCCACATCCCTCATCCCCTCGCTCCGAGAGCTCGGTGCTCCAGTCCCGGTCAGCCAACCGGGTGTCTCTTGGTTCCAGCTCCGGCTAGCAAATCCTTGTGAAGGTAAAGAAGCAACCAGTGTGTTAGTTTTCAGGAATTTCAGAGGTGCTGTTTGATAGATTGGGTTCTTAAGGAGTTGAGAGGATGAAGTAGTTGTTGTATTGTGCGATTGGCTGTTGATGTTGTTGTTGTTCTTCCCTGCTGATGCTGTTGTAGTATTGTATTGTCTTGTGCTGTAGCTTCGATGCTGTTGCCGTTATTGATGCTATGATGTTCAGTTGTAACTGCCAATGTTCATGTTGCTATTGTTAGTGTATGTCATGCTATGTATAAAACCGAGATTTGATGTTTAAGAGAGGTGTTTGTATTAAAGCTATTTGATGCCTATTAAGTGTTTGTGGTAATGTCTCTTTGAACTTTTGGTAGAGCTTGTTAGTTAGAAGAACAAATAATGTGGTTCAGCATTATTAATTAAGAAGGTCTACCTATCTAATGTTGCTAAGATGACTAGTTGATTTCATGATTAAATAGTTAGCATGTTCAAAGTATTGGAAGTGGAATAATAGGCCTTGGGTGCACAGATTTGGGCCTAAGAAAAACTACTAAAAGAATTGTTAGTTATGAGTTGAGATCTCATTCTAGAAATGTTTATATTTACTAGGGAAAGGGAAAGGCAAGTCGGGGACTCCAGCAGGTTCTAGTCAGACTTGACTTATGTAGGACTACAGGTGAGTGGACCTACTGTACATCCTCGTATTTGATCGGGATTTTATCGCTTTTTCAGTATATATTCATCGGCTATGATTTATTCTCGAGTTTGAGAATGATTTTGATTATTTTATAGCTAATGTAGATTGAGGTTTCTGCATATAACTAGCTATAGAACATCAAGATAGATATGAGATAGCTATAGAACGTGAGCATCGATTTGTGCATCCTGTTAGATGGTCCTTGCTATGCAGAGCGTGATACCGAGTGGGGGAAAGGTTTTCTTGTTTTCAAAATAAATTTCTGGCATCAAAACCTTGTTTTCAAAATGTATTTTTCTTAAAACCCTTTTCCAACTATTTGGGGCGCTCGGTACCACGGGTGAAGGCCCAGATCGGGGGAAACCTCGCGGCTTCACATACGGCCCAGATTGGGGGATACTTCACGGCTATTTATCTGAGACCTTAGTAAGTGATCCTATAGAGTTGCAATTTATTCGATAGACGCTCACATATCAAGACATCTCATGAGTCGTAGACAAGCATGTTAGTGACTGATGACTTTTCGGGTTTTCTCGGACATTGCATTAGATGATCTTCCTGACTGAGAAGAAAATGCATAGACGTTCATGCTTTACTGTCTTTCTACATGTATATGAGTACAGTTATTTTCCATATACATGGATACATATTTTTAGATGCACGTGTCTTAGTTGACCTGACAGTACGGGTCACATATCACTGAGCTCTGTAGCTCAGTCCCTCTTTCATACTCAACTTGTGCAGGTAGCAGACAAAAGTCCGGGCAGAGACTAGACCCAGTGAGATGTGAGGACTCATAGATGGCTCTGGCGTCCTAGATTAGCTTCCTTACTCCGTACTCTGTATATTGCTATATTTTACATTTGGAGACTAGACAAGGGCGTATAGTCTGTGGAGTATTATGTCAGATAAGACTCTCCTCTTAGATGAGCTCGAGACTTATAATGTTCTATTATTTCTTTTTGTCTCCAGTTTTCATATTATTCCGCAGGTTTGGTTTCAGATTCGACAGCCTTGGGCTCAGGACACCCTCCTGAGCTGGCTGGTGTGACACGTGTCCCTATTGGGGATTAGGCTGTTACATGACCTGTTAGGCAATTCGGGACATGTACTCTAAACTGAAATCCATATGACATAACCTAACCGGTTACACATCGGAAGTCATATTCAAACAAAGACAGAAATAGAGTACAACACGCAGAGTTATGGGCAACTACAGCCCCAAATACAGCGGAAGACAAGACATAATTAAGGTCTAGTACAACTCAACATAATAAAATACAAAGTAGGTACGCCAGAGCCAGCTAGACTTCGATCCCTGCTTGAGACACGAGCTACTATCCCGATCCAAGTCTAGGTCCTGTAACAGAAAGACAGTAATCGAGAGGACTGAGCTATACAAGCTCAGTGAGTAAAAACTTCTCCGCCAAGTATTATATATATACCTGTCATCGGTACTAAAATACTAGTACAAGAACAATGTACATATAAATCATGAAGATCAGTAGAATTATCTTAAATCTTGATAAGCATGTTATACAATCAGGAATCTGAAGAATCACATAATTAATCTCATATCATATCCTGCCAATAGAAAACACACACACATATATATATATATATATATATATATATATATAAATGCAAAAGTCTCGTATCGTAATCAACATGCAACCCTAGTTCAATACTCTGAAAGAAACCAGCTGCCATCAGCCAGATAACCGGATCCTGATAATCGGGAGACAGGGAAATAATCTGATCCAATACTCAAGGCTTGACGACCAGTAGTATGATCAACCAAAGCTGTCTCAATCGTCACGCGTACATCTCGTATCTGATTATTCCGATCTTGCACCCGAGGCCTGACGACCAGTGATATAATCAACCAACTGTATCAATCGTCACGCGTCTCATATCCGAGACCTGACGACCAGTGGTATAATACCACAGGCTATATCAATTGTCACGCATACATCCGCGTATCCGATTCAGGCACCCAAAACAGTTCGGAAGGGGGGTTTTATATAGAAAACAATTTCGCAAATAGTTTTGTTAAAAAGAACAGATAAAAACAAATCGCTTCCATAACCCGAGATCATCAACAATTCCTTATGGGATCTACCCTGAGCCCCGCTGGATCCATCGTTTATGTCTATCTAGGGAGTAGTCACGATACGGTGAATATCAATCTTTACCGGTTGGAGTTTCATCTTTTAATTAATCATGCTAATTCAGTTCATGGCATATAGCAAGTATTGAAATCATTATGCAACTATAGCGGTAAAATCAATCGGCAAATCACAAACCAATATAAATCTCATAAGAATACGAGAAACCAAGATCACGGTAAATACATGAAATAAATCTGGATTCACGGTGAAGTCCCCTCACCTTAAGTCCTTGCAAATTCCTAGGAATTGCTCGGTTCTTCAGCAACTCCGGCGGGATCTTTTCCCTTTCCTAGAATCAGAATAATAACTATTAAAAACACGATAATCGTATTTCCTTTGCTTAACTTTACTTAACTCGACCAAATGAAATACGACAGTTACTCTTCTTCTTAAGAGCTAGAATTATCCAGCACTTTAGCATAATTAAGAAACTACTAGCATCCCCTTTCAAACAATTAGTCAAAGGCCCTATCATGCTCTTTATAATTAATCCCACGCTATGCAATTTCAAGAGAATTAAAGGTGTTAAATCAACGAAATTTCGGCAGAGTCTCCTTTGTTTCTAGGGCTTTAGATCTAATACAAACACTCTCCAATTGTCTAATTCATACATACAAACATATTCCAAGTAAAACACATATAAGTTCCCTTCCACCATTTCACATTCCTTAGCATCTAACTCCACCCGATCACAACCCTAATCTTTACTATTTTATAGTTCTAATTTCCATTAAAGTTGAGAATTCTCACTTTGAAACCCCAAATTGGTCGAAGGGAAATTTAGTTGGCACTTGGCAGCGAGGAGAAGAAAGGAGAAAAGGTGTCGATCATTACTGGCCGCACTGTCACCTCACTGAGTTGGGCTGAGAAAGAGAGGTCAGGGGCGGTGTAGAGGCTCAACTGGCACGCTGTCGCAGTGTGTGGCTAGAGCAAGGCCGGCAGTCAAGAGCAGCCGGAGGTGAGGCATGGCGACGGGCGGCACTGAATCGGGCGGCGCTGATGACTCGTGGGCCGCCTCGACCGGGCGGCCGGACACAGCCAAGTAGCATGCCTCGGCGGCGTAATGCGGGTAGTAGTGGAGATAAGAGCGGTCGGGCCCGACAAGCGACTGGTCAAAGCAAATGGCGCCAAGGAAGAGAGAGATAGCCGGCGTGGTTAGGCACGTGCAAGGGAGACGAAGGAGAGAACGAGAGAAGAGGATTTCACTTTACTCACTTTGCTTTATCCTCATCACTCAGACCTAAGTCTAAGCTCATATAAAGATTTGATTTGTCACACTTTATTTTATTATTTGATCTATACTTTATCATCTCTTTTACTTTACTTTAATTTAATTTATCTTTTGAATTCTTTTAATTAATTTAATTCATCCCTCCCCTTTACGTCACATCAATTAAATTATATTATCTTTTTAATCATTTTCCGACCCAGATCCGAAAATCCCGGGTCAATGATCCTGGCCATCAAGACGGTATCAGAGCCTCACGGGTCCGCCTCCTGCAGTGTAATTCCATACGCTGTAATACCGCTTTGACTGCTCACTCATCTACTTTATTGAGACTCTAACATTTGTCCGATTCTCCTACTTAATTAATCTTGATTAATTAACACTTACGTAATCTCTGAATTAATTAATCGAGGTTATTTTTACCGTCCACTTCCAACTGTTCCAAGTGAGCTGTGGTGCACCGGCGAGGTCGCAACCGGAGAAGATTGGATTCGCCAAGCTGCAACTTGAGGAGCTGCTCGGTCCACTGGTAAGTACCCTACTTCGCGCTGTTTAGTTTTCCATCTTTGCATGCCTACTCCATCGAGTGAACCTCGCCGGAGATGACGCTAAGGCCGACCAAGGACAGAGGCTCCATGGAGGTATTCGGGAAGCCACAGTCGTCGTGGGGGAGGTCAAGGTGCGCCGGGAAAACCTCCAAGAAGGTGGAACGGAGCTTGGAAAGTCTCGACCGCCTCGAGGCTCAGCCGATACACTCTCGAGAGCTCACATTGAGCTTCGGTCACGCGGTGATGATCAGTCATGTAGCGAGAGAGAGAGAAAATAACGAAGAAGAAGAGGAAGAGTGGATAAAAAGAAAATAATTAATTTATTAATTATTTAAGTAAATGGATAATAGAAACAAGAAAATGAAATAATAATTGTTTGATTAATTCGTTTCTAACATTAGAAGTGTGACAAAATTATTATTTGTGACATAATTAATTTGATTAATTAACTAGAATGATTTAAGGAACTTGATAAGATTTTAAAACCTTGGTAGTATGACAAATTATTAGAATAATTGATTGTATGGTATGACTATTCTATGTGTGACATGAATAAGTTGATTAAATATTTTTATAGGGTTTTAAACTTAGATGGTGACACCTCTTAAAACATTCAAAGTTTGGGTTTAACTATTCAAGTTCAAACCCGTTTTCCGTTAATCAAGTAATGGGTTAGACTAATTGACCTAGTTGGGTCGGTTGGTTTTGAGGCCCAATGGGCTGGGCTCAAATAAATCAAATTTTATTATTAAGTTATTAAGAATAAGAATTAGGGGTAATGGGAGGGAACTAAACCCTAAACAGGGTAGGACCTTACACCCTAAGGGTCATTGTTTCCCGAATGACTAAAATGCCCTTCCTTAGTTATAAAAGACTAAGGTAAAGCTAAGTTGTTCTATTGGGCTTAGCAAGTTGGCCCAACCAGAATAAAATGACAAAAGTTGACCTAGTAGGGTTTAGACTCGACAAGTAGAGTAAAGTTGACTCGGTTTGACCAAGATAGGGACTTAGTCAACTAAAGGACGTGAAAACAGGGGAAAATGACCAGAAACCCGAGAGAAGGTCTTTAGGACCCGTTAGTGGGCCTAGGCCCAACAAGAACGATAGGCATACATGTGGGATTAGAGACATAGGGATTTGTTGAAATCTTGACTCTAATAGAGCCTGTATATGCCAGATATTCTCGAGGAGATGTAAGGCATTCAAGGGGATACTAGGAAGACTTCTAGTTTCACTAAGAGGTAAGTACACTTGCCTCGTTCCTACCCGGTTTCGGGTTTTTCTTTGGACTTGCTTATATCTTGATTGTTTATGCTTCATTGTTGTCATACATACGTCATTATTTATTTTTGAATCCTATTGAGCATGTATGTTGTTTGCGGGATGTTGGTATCCCTGTTTGATATGGTCTACTACCCGGACTCAGTGGAGCGTGGGGGCTCCGATAGGGAAATGTTCAGTGGGCCGACCCCCCGCATTTTGTATTACTTGCCGTAGAGGCAATTCTCAGCGGTGGTCTTACCCACGTGGAGTGGGCATGGTACCGACTTTGTTTAACATCGTATGAGAGGTAGTTCTACCCAATATGCGACCCGTGAGGGTTGGCGACCGGAAAGTCACGCGCTTCATGACAAGTAGTCGGACATACTTGCCGGGAGTGATTCTTGAGTTTTCTTTGAAACTCATCACAGAGCTCTAGGGCTTCTGTTATCAGGGGTCGTATCTTTGGATTGCTTCTGGTAGACTCCTAGGATTGTGTTTTCTTGGGATTGTGACCTCATTATTTGACATATTGTTTCTTATGTCTTTGTGACCCCGCAAGGGTACTTACTGGGCTTTCCATTCGAAAGCTCATGCTTTTTGCTCTTTCTCTCTTTTACAGATTCCGAAGTTTAGGGGGTGGAGTTTGAGGAGAGGTCACTAGGAGATACGAGGTCTGGAAGTCCCCTTTATCTTTTATTTTGTGAGCTTTACTTTGTTTAGGACCCGTATAGGGACCAGACTATTTATAGGGCCTATGGACCCTTACGACTCTATGTTCCTTTGAACTTGAGTTTATTTTATATTATGAATTGTTATCTGCTTATCACATTTAGGCCTTGTATTTGAGTTGAGCTTGTCTCTGCTTGAGTACGGCCGGTCTGTTGACGTGCTTGAGGTCCCGGAATCCGGGTCGGGGCGTGACATAAGAACAAGCAATAACTTCTATCCAATAAACTAAATCTAATTCTTAATTTATATAACCTACCCATACAAGTTTTCCTATACATCTTTAAGACTCATAAATTGCAGAAGAATCAAAGTTTTCAGATGATTCCCTTATGAACTAAGTATCGCACGATCTCTGAGACTCCTACTGCTCAGAACCTGAAAGAGAATAAGGAAACAAATGCATGAGTTTTCAAATGGAAAGCTCAGTAAGTACCCTGCAACAATATCAAAGGTATAACAGAAACAATGTCAAGTATCATCAAAGAGACCTAGGAGTCTACCACAAACATCAAGGTACAACTCCTATCCAAGATAGCCCTCGGGCTCAACAGAAAGATCACAAAACTGATCAAGCTATCCCCTGGACAGTTACAAGCACAACAATCCCACCTGGATTTTTTGAGATTTACCCGTTGTTTTGGAATTTTCAAAACTCCATAGACATGCATAAGAGAAATGCTATCCCACCTGGACCATTCATGGACTTGATTAAGTCAATTCTTATGAAATCTCGAATTAGATCATTTGAGTATAAATTACAAGTCAAATCATATAATATGGAAAGCATTTCGGTATATAATGAAAATATAACATTAATATATTTTCATTAGAGTTTTTTTTACTCATAGCAAGCGGTATTACTCAATCAACAAATTTGCTACTTATTCCATACCAGTATTCTTGATGGCAATATTCTACTTTTCAAAGTGGGATCTTGAACTTAGTATTATCTTAACAAGTCTTCTACTTCTCTTGGACCTTTTCGACTCCATGTTATATAACATCACCAACATTGATAGAGAAAATAAAGTTCTTTTTTCATATTGGAATGATGAGTGATAGATAATTTGTTTTTAGAAGATATTGTTTATCATGGTCACTATTAGATATATGCCAAGAACCACGAAATAGATTTCATAAATTGTTGAAAATTTTAAACCTAACACCTTCCACTGTTCAATTTTTTTCATGGAGGTCAACTAGAGGAAATGTATTTTCTTTAAGATATAGTGAGACTTAGTTGAAGGTAGAATTAAACTTTTCCAATAGATTCAAAATGATGAACATGAGCTGCCTTGTCTTAATAAAATGGATCACCTGGTACTTAAGATGAAGGTAAAAGGAAAAATAGAGAAGAGAAAAGTATGATACTATTTTCAATTGAATGAAACTAATATATAGGATAATCCTAACCTGATTAAGAATCTAAACTAAATAAACATAAATAATTTAACTGCAAAATCATATTTTAAATGTTTTCTCTATATATCATGTCACCGCAATATGGTGACTTCAATCTTAGTTTTCATAAACCTAACAAAGATATAAAAAACATGTGATTTTTTTTTTCTTTTGATAAATGTGAACACATCATGCACTAGAACCACGCCGTTAGTGTGATTCGAACTAATCACCCTCTCTTTATGAGAGGAATGAGTTACCAACTTTCATTGTGAAGGTTAGTAAAAACATGTGATTTTTGTTCAAGTAGGTAAGACCAAATATATTTTGTAAAGTGATCAACAAAAATAATATAGTACTTGAAGTTATCAACTGAAAGAACATGCATGGGAGGTCGATACTTCAAAGAAGATAATATCAAGTAGAGAAGAAGTGACAAGAGAGGAATTGGAGAAAGATAACTTATAACAGTTATTGCATTGACAAGACTTGTAATTGAAATTAAAATTTGAAGAAATAGATATTTTAAATGAAAGTTGGAAATAATATGCCTAATAATTGAACAGGGTGGATGGCCTAATCAATGATGCCATTCGAACGAAGTGGTCTTGACACTAGAGAAAGCAATCAATGGAGAAGACTTTATGGAGGAAATCTGCTACTTATACCCACTATCCTTAGTTTGACCCTGCAAAAGAAGTTACACCCATGTTCAGATCTTTTGCTAAATTAGAAATAGTTAAGAATTTAATAGAAGTACTGTTTGTTTGACAAACTTGAGATGTAGGAATAAGATTATTCTTCATGGTCAGAACACATAGAACATTATTCAAAGAGCAATTTTAATTAATTGATTAACTAATTCATACTATAACTTCCACGTAAAGGTATTTGTGTGCTTTAGCCTTAGCCTTGCCAAGTCTAGCTTCTCATTTTCCAATACTTTGGTGCCTATCATAGTTCCAATAAATAAAATAAAATAAAAAATGAAAAAAATGAAAAAAAAACAATGAAAATTTTATTTTATAATCACATATAAACTATTTATAGTAATATTGCCAAATAAATAGATAAATAAAAAATGTATAGGTATTCTTTATGTGAATTACTTAGAAACTCCTCTATATTGTGATTCACTTCTTGAAAAACCTTTGCTTTGTTTCCTCAGAAAAGCCAAGAATTCTTCTTTAGATACGTCTTGCATCTCTTGATGCCCTCTAGTATATATATTTATTTGTGAAGTTATTAAATCAAAATAAAATATTTTAGTATCACAATGATAAAGGTGAATGCAAAAAAACAAAAAAACAAAAAAACAAAAAAACAAAAACAAAAACAAAAACAAAAATCAAAAAAACAAAAAAAATCAAAAAAATAAAATAAAAATCTAAAAGTGTTCTACATGATATTTCTAAAATTGCACTTCAAATAATTCGCATTTCTTCTATTTTAAAAAGATTAGTGTTGAACTTTATTTATATATGTACTAATAAATTGGATATATCGGCATTCCATTAAATAAAAAGTACATAAATGATAAGTCATTGGGTTTGAGATCTTTTTTCTATTGAACACTTCTAGTTACACAGTTATTCGCAAAATTAGAATAATGATCTTACCTTATTCTATTTCTCTCTAACATTTTAGGCTTCTACATAGATAAGTTTTGGTATCATAACTAAAGACCAATTTGCTTCGATATACTGATATGATACCACTTTTTCATCTTTCATTTATTCAATCAAACTATAATTTCAACAATTTAATTATATATTTTTCAAGGTATACAATCATAAACCATTTCAATTATTTCAACAGTTGAAAATTAGTTAATATATAACAAGCTATGTGAGAATGGTTTTTCCAAATTAATTTAATTTCAATTTTCACAAAAAAAATAAGATATCTTATGTTACAAATTAGAAAATTATAAAATAGAAGTCGAGTCATATCATAGGATGTTTGATTTTGAAGAAACTTAAAGAATCTTACCAAAAACTTTAAGATTGCACTAGATCCTAGAAATTTTAAAGCTGCAAGATTATAAACGTGGAACACATAGAATATTGTTCAAAAAGCAATTTTAATTAATTGGTTAACTAATTCATACCATAACTTCCTAGGTAAAGGTATTTGTGTGCTTTTAGCCTTGCCAAGTCTAGCTTCCCATCTTCCATTACTTCGGTGCCTATCAAGGTTCCAATAATTCAAATAAAAACTCTTATCATTTAAATGAACGTGGTTTATCCACCTTTTCAAAAAATAAAAAAATAATAATAATTCAAATAAAAAATGATAAAAAATATAAAAACTATGAAAATTTTATCTCATAATCACATATAAACTATTTATAGTAATATTGCCAAATAAATAGATTAATAAGGAATGAATATGTATTATTTATAAGAATTAACTAAAAACTCATCTATATTGTGATTCACCTCTTGAAAAACCTTTGCTTTATTTATAAGAATTCTTGTTTAGATATGTCATGCAACTCTTGATGCTCTCTGATATATGTATTTATCTGTAAAGTTATTAAATCGAAATCAAATATTTCAATATCACAATGACGAAGATGGAAAAAAAAGCTAAAATCTTTAAAGATCTTCTTCATAATAATTCTAAAATTGCACTTCAAATAATTCACATTTTTTCTATTTTAAAAAGAGTAGTGTGTGTTGAACTTTATTTATATATGTACTAATAAAATGGATATATTGGAATTCTATTAAATAAAAAGTACATAAATGATAAGTAATTGGGTTTGAGATCTTTTTTATATTAAACATCTCTAGTCACACAGTTGTAGTTGTTCGCGAAATTAGAATGATCTTACCTTATTCTATTTCTCTCTAATATTTTAGGCTTCTACATAGATAAGTTTTGGTATCATAACAAAAGACCAATTTGCTTCGATACTGATATGATACCAAATTATCACCTTTCATTTATTCAATAACACTATAATTTCAACAATTTAATTGTATATTTCTCAAGATATACAATCATAAACCATTTGAATTAATTTAACAGTTGAAAAGTAGTTAATATATAACAAGCTATGTGAGAATGTTTTTTCCAAATTAGTTTAAAAGCCTTGTTGTAGTTTACACATTTGTTAAAGGATGAATATTTCAATTTTCACAATAAAAATAAGATATCTTATGTTACAAATTAGAAAAATATAAAATAAAGTCGAGTCATATTATAAGATGTTTGATTTTGAAGAAACTCAATTAATCTTACTTACCGGAAAATTTAAGATTACATTAGATCCTAGAAATTTTGAAGCTGCAAGATCATAGATGTGGAACATAAACATATATAACATTATTCAAAAAGTAATTTAATTAATTGGTTAACTAATTCATACCATAACTTCCCCGGTAAAGGTATTTGTGTGCTTTAGCCTCGCCAAGTCTAGCTTCCCATCTTCCATTACTTCAGTGCCTATCAAGGTCCCAATAATTCAAATAAAAAATGATAAAAAAATAATAAAAAACTATGAAAATTTTATTTTATAATCACATATAGACAATTTATAGTAATATTGCCAAATAAATAGATTAATAAGGAATGAATATGTATTATTTATAAGAATTAACTAGAAACTCCTCTATATTGTGATTCACCTCTGGAAAACCTTTGCTTTGTCGCTTCAGAAAGGCAAGAATTCTTCTTTAGATATGTCTTGCATCTCTTGATGCTCTCTAATATATGTATTTATCTGTGAAGTTATTAAATCGAAATCAAATATTTCAGTATCACACAGATAAAGGTGAAAAAAAAACCGAAATCTTTAAAGGTGTTCTTTATAATAATTCTAAAATAGCACTTCAAATAATTCACATTTCTTCTATTTTAAAAAGAGTACTGTTGAACTTTATTTATATATGTACTAATAAAATGGATATATCATAATTCTATTAAATAAAAAGTACATAAATGATAAGTCATTGGGTTTGAGATCTTTTCATATTGAACATCTTTAGTCACACAGTTATTCGTGAAATTAGAATCATGATCTTACCTCATCCTATTTCTCTCTAACATTTTAGGCTTCTACATAGAAACTTTGGTATCATAACTAAAGACCATTTTGCTTCGATATTGATCTGATACTAATTTTTCATCTTTCATTTATTCAATAAAACTATAACTTCAACAATTTAATTACATATTTCTCAAGGTATATAATCAGTCAATCATAAACTATTTGAATTATTTTAACAGTCGAAAAGTTCTTAGTATCTAGCAAGATATGTGAGAATGGTTTTTCCTAAGTAAATTAAAATGCTTGTTGTAGTTTACATAATACGAATTTGATAGAGGATGACTCTTTCATTTTTTACGATAAAAATAAGACATCTTTTATTACAAATTAGAGAAATATAAAATAGAAGGTGTGTCATATCATAGGATGTCTGATTTTGGATAAACTCAAAGAATCTTACCGGAAAATTAAAGATGCATTAGATCCTAGAAATTTGAAAGCTGTGAGATCATAAATGTGGAACACATAGAACATTATTCAAAAAACAAATTTGATTAATTGGTTAACTAATTCATACCATAACTTCCCGGTAAAGGGATTCACCAAGTCTAGCTTCCCATATTCTATTACTTTGGTGCCTATCAAGGTTCCAATAATTCAAATAAAAAATTAAAAATTAAAAAAATATAAAAAATTATTTTATAATTACATATAAACTATTTATAGTAATATTGCCAAATAAATAGATAAATAAGGAATGCATATGTATTATTTATCAGAATTACCTAGAAACTCCTCTATATTGTGATTCACCTCTTCAAAAACCTTTGTTTTGTCTCTTCATAAAAGCCAAGAATTCTTCTTTAGATCCGTCTTGCATCTCTTGATGCTCTCTAATATATGTATTTGTTTGTGAAGTTATTAAATCAAAATCAAATATTTCAATATCATAATGATAAAGGTGGATGAAAAAAAAAGTAAAAGAAAGTAAGAAATGAAATGAAATTTCTAAAAGTGTTCTTCATAATATTTCTAAAATTGCACGTCAAATAATTTACATTTCTTCTATTTTAAAAAGAGTAGTGAGTGTTGAACTTTATTTATATATGTGCTAATAAAATAGATATATCAGAATCCCATTGAATAAAAAGTACATAAATGATAAGTCATTGTGTAAAGGCCATGCTTTATTTTGCCAAGAGAAATGTTGGATCAATCCATCAAACAAGTTTTGTTGATTAAAAGTCATGAACAAGATAATTACGAAGGAGTCTAGGGGGTTGATTGCAAGATTTCTACTCACAGCCTTTCTTTCTCCTTTAAAGTAATAATAACAATAATAATACTAATGATAATAAAAATACTAATAGTCACAATATAGGACTGGAATGAGAATAAGAGAAAGCCAGGGACCTGAGAGCCAATGTCTCTCTCTCTCTCTCTCTCTCTCTCTCAAGCTACAAGGTATGAACAGTAATTTTCAAAAAGGGCATGGACTGATCTGCAAAATCTCTCTCTCTCAAGGAGGCCCGGGGCAAAAAACAAAAAAAAAAAAAAAAGGGAGGGACTTCTTTAAATATCCAAGCCAAACCATGCACGTCCCTCTTCCCTGCAGACGCTGGCCAGCTGGCGTGCATCTGAACCGTGAGTTGGTTCCAAGGCAACTGGAGCAAATGTACCCCAAAGCAACGACGCGAAATCGGGGAAGAGGCGATTGACAAGACGGCCTCTGCCTCCCGCCAAGGCCACGCACCTAAACCGCAAAGACAAGTGAGGCGAAGGGAGTTGATGAATGGGCACATCACCATTAAGGCGAGGGGCGATGATGACCGGCCTGCTTCCTCGAGCCCCAACCCATCAGCCCTCACCTTCCCTTTGCCACGATAAGAACCCTCCCCTTCGGTAGCAAATACCACCATCGCATCTCAAAGCGCACAGCGCCTCACGCAGCGCCCAGGGGATACGCTAAGGCGAAAGCCTCACCAACGCCTACCTTCCCCGCCGAGCGAAGCGCAGTTCCTCACGGACCAACTAACCTTGCCGGGCGTAGTGCAACCAACAAAATGCTTAAACGAGCTGCGGCGTGGATGCCGCCGCCTACTCTGGTAGATAGAGTCGCCATTGGCGGCGACCACCACCGCATGCCAAAGCGACATGGCGACCGAAGCTTCTGCGAGGAAGGTGAGCACCTCCCCCTCTCCTGAGCTTGTACATGGAGCCTGAACATGCTTAGGTACACATACTGATCCTACTTCACATTGATGAACCACCCATGCATTGGATGTAACCCTCAAGTAGCACCACACTTGGTGGTGGTGACTGATTTGGTACACATTATGCCTTGATAAAGGACATAAGGTCCCTATTATATCGATGTCATTAGGTCTAAGATTGAAAGAGGGATTTAGAAGAGCATTTGTAGATGCCCCCACTCTAACCCGGAAACCAATGAAGTTCCCCTTGGGCTTGCAGGCGTGGGTGCAAGGTGTGCTCAAGTTCCCATAACCTGGGGGAAATATAATAACTAAAAGCCATGGCTATAATGGAACTCTTTAGAGGAATGAATGTGATTATCCTCATGAGCTTTGGTGAGTTTTGAAACTTCGATTACGGTCCTATGCTTGTTAATAGTAGAGACAAGAAGGTTGTTGGTCCATGCCCTTCCACATAAAATCATGAGGGCTGTGCACATAGAGGAGAGGTAAGAGAGTATATGTGCCATGACCAGGCCTTCCTTTGGGTTGGGATTTAAGCTTTAGTGGTATGGGTGTTTATCTCAAAGGAAAAGTTAACTTGAAAGCATATAAGTAGGCCGGATCATGAAGAATTAATTGTAGGTGTTGGTCCAGGGTTGGGTTCCTTATAATGAAGGAGAACCTTCACAAACTGGTTGTGGATGGTAGTAAAGTGGAGAAGAGATGAGAGATCTTGAGTATAAATCTACGATGTCTTGAGTTTCTAATAATATGTGATAGCATAGTAATCAAGGGATGCAACTGTGAATACTAAAGAGTTGGTATGCAAAGTTGCATAACTATCGGGTGTTGTTAACTAGTTGTGAAATTACCCAAGTAATGGGCCTATGTGTGGTTGGGCCTTTGGGCTGGCCTAGTGGAAATGGACAAAAGAAAATTATTGAGGTTGGTAGTCAAACCAAGCCCGATGAAGTGCATCACGCTATGCGTTGAGTTCAATCTATGGGCCGAGATTTCATAGGTCGGGCCCATTTAACTTTCTTGTTTGATAAGGACGTTATTATTTATAATAGTAAAAAGAACGCTCGAGCGTATAATGAATATGGACCATGTTTACTAGGTATCGACGAGGAGTGCTGAGCTTCGTCAGGACCGATTCAGACCAGGCGATTGAAGTGCGAATAGAGGTAAGTCATCTTGCCTAGTTCCCGCCCTTCTTCGGGCTTTATCGGCATATTATAGATTTTGAGTACATGCTAGTGCACGCGAGTGCTTTCGCTTATCATATTTCCCCACTCATTGATAGAGTGGTTTGCTTGTCTTGATCTAGCATGTATTTCACTTGATATCCGTCTATTTTTACCTTGATGATATGCACATGTTTACCTGTTTGGTTCATTGGATTATTGTTTCTATATTTATGTGCATTGGTATGTTTGGCATCTGTTGGATGTTGTTCCTGTACTATCTTTCCGCCCGGATCAGTGGAGTGTGGGTGCTCCAACCTGGAGCGTCTAGGGCCGGAGGACACCACGGCGTTACGTTATCCCCGGCGGGGGCGATATCTCTGGCCCGATCCGGCCTTGCCGATTGGGGGACGATACAGCCGCGTGTCGACATGTAGAAGGGTAGCGTTGCCAAATTCCGACCAGGGGACGATTCCAGTGAGGTGATGGTAGCCGGCGGGATACTTTGAGAGGCAACTTCGTTGGATGATCTTTGGTGCGTGAGGCCTTAGGTTGACATTAGAGCCCTTTTATTGCTTGTCTCGGGGTCTCCTAGATGGTTGGTTGTGCGAGTATAGCCCCATGTGCTTATTTAGGCATGTTTCTGATTTGCTATTTTGCTTATCTCCTCGATGTTCATGACTTGCTCACCCACCTTGCGAGGTGCTTATCGGGCTTTCTTTCCCAAAGCTCATACACTTGTTCTCACCCCTTTTCGAGATCCCGCTGGGTAGGCGACGCGTGGTACGCGAGGATAAATCTGTGAGGCAGGGTTGTAGCCGAGGTTGGCGACCTCTTAGGCATTTTATTTATGTGTGAGGACATCCTATTTGGATCCGTATAGGATCAGACTTGTATTAACTATTAGGGTGCATGTACCCTAGGCTCTTATCTCCCGCTGATATCATACTCTGATTTATGTCGTTTATCTTATTGCTATTATTCCGCTGCACTTGTGTTGTTGTTGGGCGATCACTCAGGCCTTGTATTCGAGCGGGGCCCATCTCCGCTTGGGTACGGCCGGTCTGCTCACGTGCCCGAGGCCGGGGACTTTTGGGGCCGGGGCGTGACAGATTAAAGTGGTATCAGAGAAATGTTAAAGCGGATTAATCGACACCCTAGTTGCCCTAGTAACAGTAGTCAATTAGGATTGACTGAGAGTTGGTTGGGTAGACTAGCTATTTTACATGAGGAACTGACTATGCTTTGGCTTGACAGCTAATCATGTCGGGTTCGAAGAACGAGAAGGAAATTCCTGATGAAGTGAAGGACTCCTACAAGCTCGCGAACTTCCTTTCTGACCGCGTCCTTGGAGCAAACCCTAGGGTGAGACGGTTTGTGCGAAGGGTGAATTGGAATGATGCACTATGGGAGCGAATCAAGAAGGATAGCGACTTGAGACTACCACGGCCAATGAGGCGAGCCCGTATACGTGGACCCTTTGCTCCCGTCTACCACCTCCAGGCGGTAACACTTATGCCTAGGGTGAATGGGAAGATCAAATGCCACTTCTGTGGGGGACTTCATGACCTGAACCTGTGTAGGGCGGTGTGGTGCCTTCGCTGTGGAGATTTTGGACACCAAAGGGCTGAGTGCAGTAGGGACTCACCCTGTAAATGCCCTTGCTGCGAGAGTGGGCATCACCCAAAGGACACCTTGGGACCAGAAGAAGAGGAAGGGTCGACGAGCTCTGAAGAATCTCTAGAGAGTCAGGAGGAACTATATGTATCCTCTGAGGACGATTGGGAGGAGCCGTGCACACCTTCCGAGGAAGACCAAGAGGAATAGTGCGATCCAGTAGCGCCCGATGGGCTAAAACCGGATCAAGACATTGTAGGGACACCTATATGGGACCATGTAATAGTCGTATGAACATTATGTGTTATGAAAAAATTTCTCTTGAAGTAATGAATTGTATTTCGTTTCATATCAGCCTGACCTTGGTCCCTGTAATAATAAAATGACAAGTTATTATCTCGCAGCGGATATGCCGGGTGAAGCGTACCGACGCAAACGCCGTTACGCATTCATGCGCCCGCAGACATCCTCGAGGAGGAGGAGGAAGGGAGAGAGCTTCGAGAGGGACGCCGCCCGCCAGACCGGGGAGTCGCGAACCGATACCGCTGACGTAATCGCAGAGCCGATTGGGGCAACTACAGAATCCGGAGGGCTCGAGATTATGAGGTCCCTAGGGGAGATCCACCAACGTCTGGCGTGACATTGAGCGCGAGTTGGGGATTAGATCTCAGGAGCAGAGGGAGACCGAGATGCAGAGGCCCCGACGGACCATGCGAGCCACGGGATACCGCAGAGCCCTCGCGGCTCAGGCTGGCATTAGACGAGTAGCCCCACTTGCAGGCACCAGTCGTGGAGAGAGATGCCCTCAGTGCAGGGGACCCCACAGGTGGGCGCAGTGTATGGTTGAGAGATGCCCCAACTGCAGGGGCTACGGACACACCTGGGAGGAGTGCAGATATGATCCCGACCTGTTTGACTCTGGTGTGCGTAGCCCGCCACCAGGACAGGGGGGATGGTTCTCCACGGGGGACGACGAGTCACAGGCAACTTACAGCCCGCTATCGCATTAGAATTTGCTAGGAAGTGCTAGTAGTATAAGTACTGATGACAGCAGTTATTTTGGATGTACTTGTAGTCATATAAACCCTGTGTGTTGTATGAACTATTTATGCGAATTCTATTTTACTTAATGATGCATTGACTTTTGTTGCATGTTTGTCTCTTTGAAACTTAACTTCACGAATGTCTGCAGAAAACATGATGAGAGGCAGAGGACGACGGGGACGGGGGCGACCCCGACGAGTCGAGGTACCCCCGCCTCCAGCTGAGGAGGTGATTCCACCCCCTGAGGAGATGGAGGTTGAGCAGGAACAGCCTGCTCAATCCAACGTCGCAGGGCCCCAGGCGGGAGGCCCAGACCCGAGGGGGGAGGTACCCCCCATCACCATGCTTGAATTGATGAGGGAGATGCACGCCCTCATCAGAGAACAGAGGCAACAACCGGTGCCACCCCCTCCTACTACACCAGCTGCACCAGCCACAGGTAGGGGTTTACTTGGGGAGATCAGGAGGCCGTCTCCCCAGCCATTTAAGGGTGCTTCTGACCCCGAGGCAGCAGAGCTTTGGATCAGGGAACTGGAGAAGGCTTTCGACTACATTCAGACGGATGAGGCCGAGAAGGTTAGAACCGCCGCCTACCTGCTACAGGGCGGCGCAGAAGACTGGTACCTCGGTGAGATACGGAACAGGAAGGAAGGAACCTTCAAGACATGGGAAGAGTTCAAAACGGCCTTCTATGCAAAGTATTTTTCTCAAGGACGACTGGTACAGATGGAGCAGCAGTTTACTCATCTTATTCAGGGTGGGATGACAGTGGAGCAGTACGAGGCGGAGTTTGACCGCCTAGCTCGTTTTGTTCCCGACATGGTGCCGACCGAGGCCGTCAGGGTACGGAGATTTGTGTGGGGCCTACGGTAGGCTCAAAAAGATGCGTGTGCGGATTTATGTGCACCGCTTACTCAGGCGGTGGCGAGGCCAAGTATATTGATGCTTCAAGTCAGGGGGATCCACAGGGGCAGCCACAGAAGGAGAAGAAGAAGGACAAGAGTCTGGGAACAAGCAACAACCATTCATCTGGCAAGAGTACAGGACGGTCAAGGTCCGAGTATCGATCACGACCATACAGTAGATCCTCCGGATCATCAGTCGCCTCTGGAGGTAGAGGCTCTTCTGGCAGTGCATCCCAGCCAATTAAGTGCTTCACTTGTGGGGGGCCACACAAGAAAGCTCAGTGTCCGGGTATCACCGGAGGTTGCTTCACCTGTGGCAGCCTCGAGCACAGGAGGGCACAGTGCCCACAGACCCAGTCCGGACAGAGGGCAGATGGAGGGGCACGGAACTCACAGAGGTCATCAGGGGCCTCAAGGCAGTCTGGTACGCAGGGGCAGAGGCCCCAGGGAGGAGATACGAAGGGGAAGGCAACGCAGCCGCCTTCCTCTAGTCAGCCGCCGACACAGCAGAAGCCACTGACCCATGGGCGTGTCTACCATCTCACCACCGAGGAGGCGCAGGCATCCCCCAGCGTCGTCGCAGGTACTATAGCAGTTAGCTCATTCTATGCTTGCACTTTGTTCGATCCGGGTGCTACGCACTCGTTTATTTCCACACTATTTGCACGGAGACATTCGCTACCAGTGGAGACATTACCGTACCAACTGAGTGTAGACACCCCGGTGGGGGCGGCCAGATTGGTGAACAAGATGGCGCCATCATGTATCGTGGCGATTGAGGGCCGGGAGCTACCGGCTAATTTACATGTGATGGATCTGAAAGACTATGATGTTATCCTGGGGATGGATTGGCTCTCTTCCGTATATGCGGTGGTGGATTGCCGCAAGAAGAGAGTGCATTTCAGGATGCCCCACGATGAAGAGTTCATCTTCCACGGCAGCAGGGATTGCTCGTTGGTGAGGGAAATTTCCGCCGTTCAGGCTCGGAGGCTTCTTGATGATGGGTGTGTAGGGTATCTGGCTTCAATTTCTGAGGCTCAGCAGAGGGGTAGTCCCGCCATTACAGATGTTCCAGTAGTTAACGAGTACCCCGATGTTTTCCCTGATGATTTACCGGGCGTACCCCCAGAGAGAGAGCTGGAATTCTCTATCGAGTTGATTCCTGGTGCGGCTCCCGTATCTAGGGCCCCGTACAGGATGGCACCCGCAGAACTGAAGGAGCTGAAGAAACAGTTGGAGGAACTGTTGGAGAAGGGTTTTATTCGGCCGAGTATGTCACCATGGGGAGCCCCAGTGCTATTTGTCAAGAAGAAGGATGGGTCCTTGAGACTGTGCATCGATTATAGAGAACTGAACAAGGTGACGGTCAAAAATAAGTACCCATTGCCGAGGATTGATGATCTTATGGATCAACTCCAGGGGGCACAAGTGTTCTCGAAGATTGATTTGAGATCCGGGTACCACCAGGTGCGGATCAGGGGGGAGGACGTCCCGAAGAGTGCCTTTCGGTCTAGATATGGGCACTATGAGTTCTTGGTGATGCCGTTTGGGCTCACCAATGCCCCGGCCGTGTTCATGGACCTGATGAACCGAGTATTTAGGAGGTATTTGGACCGGTTCGTAGTTGTCTTTATTGACGACATTCTGATCTATTCTCGGAGTCGCCAGGCACATGTGGAGCACTTGAGGGAGGTGTTGGAGACTTTGAGGCAGCATCAGCTGTACGCGAAGTTCTCCAAGTGTGAGTTCTGGCTCGATAGTGTGGCCTTCTTGGGACATGTTATTAGTGGTGCTGGGGTGTCGGTTGACCCCAAGAAGATCGAGGCGGTTGTGGATTGGAGGAGGCCGACCACAGTCAGGGAGATTCGTAGCTTTGGGATCGGCGGTACTATCGGAGATTTGTGGAGGGTTTCTCCGCTTGGCAAAGCACTCCATGGCAGACCTGCAGAAGGGGAGAAGTTTGTATGGGCGAGAGGCTTGCGGCGGAGTTTCTTGGAGTCGGGCTAACGACAGTTGGTGTCCGCTGCCGGTCCTTGCCTTGCCGCCCGCAGGCGGCAAGGGTTATACAGTATATAGCGATGCCTGCAAGACGGGCCTGGGGTGTGTCCTGATGCAAGATGGGAAGGTTATTGCTTATGCTTCAAGACAGCTGAAACCGTATGAGGAGAACTACCCCACACACGACCTAGAGCTTGCAAATGATATCGCGGTTTGGCGCTGAAGATCCCATGCATTTCCTCTACGGTGTACCTTGTGACATCTACACCGATCACAAGAGCCTCAAGTACATTTTCACGCAGAATGAGCTGAACATGAGACAGCGGCGGTGGTTGGAGCTGATTAAAGACTATAAAGAAATGAGCGTCTGCATTACCACGGGGAAGGCCAGCGTGGTGGCCGATGCCTTGAGTAGGAAGTCCACCATGGAGTTGCCGCGACTGTTGACATCTCGGAGGTCCTTGTTGGAGGACATGAGGAGGATGGAGCCGAGGTAGTTTTGCGGATATGGAGGTGAGTATGGCTAGTCTGCATCCGTCCGAAGCCCTGGAAGGGATTAGGAGGCGCGGTTGCAAGGCCCAGGAGGCTACGGGAGATCTGGGATCAGGTTAAAAAGGGTGAGTCGACACAATTTCGTATCGACAAAGAGGGCACGCTTAAGTTTGGCAATCGTGTGTGTGTGCCCAATGTCCCTGAGTTGAAGGGGGATATTTTAGAAGAAGCTCACTACTCGAGCTACGTGATCCACCCTGGGGGGACCAAGATGTACCTGGGATCACGAGAAGGATCACTATTGGTGGAAACGGCATGAAGAAGCAAATCGCAAGATTTGTTGCCCTGCGACTTGTCGGAGGGTGAAGGCGGGAACATAAAAGCCGGCGTGGAAGCTTTCAAATTTTACCCATTCCAAATTGAAATGGGAGCACATCAATATGGATTTTGTGGATCGGACTACCCCTGCACTCCGGAGGGGGCATGAGTCCGTATGGGTGATAGTGGATCGGCTGACGAAATCAGCACATTTCATACCTCTGAGGGTAGGTGCTACACTGGAACAATTGGCATGGTTGTATATTGATGAAGTGCAATTTACGACTACATGGAGTACCGGTGTCGATCACTTCAGATCGCGACACTCGGTTTGTTTCGAGATTCTGGGAGAGCCTACATGAGGCCTTGGGTACCCGTCTGGCACTTAGTACGGCATTTCATCCTCAGACGGATGGGCAATCAGAGAGGACCATTCAGATCTTAGAGGACATGTTGAGGGCATGTGCCCTAGACTTCAAGGAGGCATGGGACAAACGTCTACGCCTAGCAGAATTCGCCTACAACAATAGTTATCAGGCGAGTATTCAGATGGCACCCTATGAGGCGTTGTATGGGAGGAAGTGCCGAACCCCGATCTGTTGGGGAGAAGTGGGCGAGCGGAAGCTTGAGAGGCCAGAGTTTATCCAACGTAATCAAGAATGTATTCGGATGATTCGGAAAGGCCGAGAACAGCCGTAGTCGGCAAAAGAGTTATGCCGATCCGAAGCGCTCTCATGTGGAATTTCAGGTAGGCGATGGAGTGCTCCTGAAGGTGTCTCCGATGAAGGGAGTTATGCGATTTGGGAAGCGTGGAAAGCTCAGTCCACGCTACATTGGACCCTTCGAAATTCTGGAGAGGGTCGGGGCCGTTGCCTACAGATTGGCTCTACCTCCGGACTTGGCACAAGTCCATAATGTATTCCACATCTCGATGTTAAGGAAGTATGTCCCCGATCCTTCACATGTGATTCAACATGTCCCAGTGGAGATTCATGAGGACTTGTCGTATGTAGAGCGACCCATGGAGATATTAGGCCGCGAGGAGCGTCGATTGAGGAGCCGAGCGATTCCATTTGTCAAAGTAAGGTGGAGCAATCACTCGGAGCGAGAAGCCACTTGGGAACGAGAAGAAGACATGAAGGGACGCTACCCCGAACTGTTTGTTAACGAATGATGTAGGCGAGATAATTTCGAGGACGAAATTCCTGTAAGGGGGGAGGATTGTAAAGGCCATGCTTTATTTTGCCAAGAGAAATGTTGGATCAATCCATCAAACAAGTTTTGTTGATTAAAAGTCATGAACAAGATAATTACGAAGGAGTCTAGGGGGTTGATTGCAAGATTTCTACTCACAGCCTTTCTTTCTCCTTTAAAGTAATAATAACAATAATAATACTAATGATAATAAAAATACTAATAGTCACAATATAGGACTGGAATGAGAATAAGAGAAAGCCAGGGACCTGAGAGCCAATGTCTCTCTCTCTCTCTCTCTCTCTCTCTCTCAAGCTACAAGGTATGAACAGTAATTTTCAAAAAGGGCATGGACTGATCTGCAAAATCTCTCTCTCTCTCTCAAGGAGGACCGGGGCTCAAAACAAAAAAAAACAAAAAAAGGGAGGGACTTCTTTAAATATCCCAGCCAAACCATGCACGTCCCTTCCCGCACGCCGCCAAGTACTGCAGCATCCGAATCCAGAGCCGGTTCCAAGGCGCCCGAGGCCAGACCCCAAAAAGCAACGACGAAATGGGAAGAGGCGGTCGACGACCTCTGCCCGCCAAGGCCCCGCATTAACCTAAACCGGCAAAGAAGGGCGTAAGGGAGTTCAGTGAATGGGCACATCACCATTAAGGCAGGGACGATGATGACTGGCCTCTTCCTCGAGCCCCAACCCATCAGCCCTCACCTTCCACTGCACGATAAGAACCCCTCCCCTTCGGTAGCAACACCACCATCGCACCAAGCGCACCGCTGCCTCCGCAGCGCCGTGGATACAGCCAAGGCGAAAGCCTCACCCAACGCCTACCTTCCCCGCTGAATCTAACGCGAGTTCTCACGACCAACGGAACCTTGCCGAAGTAGTGCAACCAGCTGCTAAACGAACTGCGACGTGGATGCCCCGCCGCCCACGGTGGTAGATAGAGTCGCCATTGACGACGACCACCAAACACCTGCATGCTATGGCGACACCGAAGCCATGAGGAAGGTGAGCACCTCCCCCTCTCCTGAGCTTGTACATGGAGCCTGAACATGCTTAGGTACACATACTGATCCTACTTCACATTGATGAACCACCCATGCATTGACAGAACCCTCAAGTAGCACCACACTTGGTGGTGGACTGATTTGCACACATTATGCCTTGATAAAGGACATAAGGTCCCTATTATATCGGTCATTAGGTCTAAGATGAAAGAGGGATTTAGAAGAGCATTTGTAGATGCCCCACTCTAACTTCGGAAACCAATGAAGTTCCCCTTGGGCTTGCAGGCGTGGGTGCAAGGTGTGCTCAAGTTCCCATAACCTGGGGGAAATATAATAACTAAAAGCCATGGCTATAATGGAACTCTTTAGAGGAATGAATGTGATTATCCTCATGAGCTTTGGTGAGTTTTGAAACTCAGTTCTGGTCCTATGCTTGTTAATAGTAGAGACAAGAAGGTTGTTGGTCCATGCCCTTCCACATAAAATCATGAGGGCTGTGCACATAGAGGAGAGGTAAGAGAGTATATGTGCCATGACCAGGCCTTCCTTTGGGTTGGGATTTAAGCTTTAGTGGTATGGGTGTTTGTCTCAAAGGAAAAGTTAACTTGAAAGCATATAAGTAGGCCGGATCATGAAGAATTAATTGTAGGTGTTGGTCCAGGGTTGGGTTCCTTATAATGAAGGAGAACCTTCACAAACTGGTTGTGGATGGTAGTAAAGTGGAGAAGAGATGAGAGATCTTGAGTATAGATCTCTGATGTCTTGAGTTTCTAATAATATTGATAGCATAGTAATCAAGGGATGCAACTGTGAATACTAAAGAGTTGGTATGCAAAGTTGCATAACTATCGGGTGTTGTTAACTAGTTGTGAAATTACCCAAGTAATGGGCCTATGTGTGGTTGGGCCTTTGGGCTGGCCTAGTGGAAATGGACAAAAGAAAATTATTGAGGTTGGTAGTCAAACCAAGCCCGATAGTGCATACGTTGCGTTGAGTTCAATCTATGGGCCGAGATTTCATAGGTCGGGCCCATTTAACTTTCTTGTTTGATAAGGACGTTATTATTTATAATAGTAAAAAGAACGCTCGAGCGTATAATGAATATGGACCATGTTTACTAGGTATCGACGAGGAGTGCCGAAGCCGTCAGACCGATTCTGCACCGAGCGATTGAAGTGCGAATAGAGGTAAGTCATCTTGCCTAGTTCCCGCCCTTCTTCGGGCTTTATCGGCATATTATAGATTTTGAGTACATGCTAGTGCACGCGAGTGCTTTCGCTTATCATATTTCCCCACTCATTGATAGAGTGGTTTGCTTGTCTTGATCTAGCATGTATTTCACTTGATATCCGTCTATTTTTACCTTGATGATATGCACATGTTTACCTGTTTGGTTCATTGGATTATTGTTTCTATATTTATGTGCATTGGTATGTTTGGCATCTGTTGGATGTTGTTCCTGTACTATCTTTCCGCCCGGATCAGTGGAGTGTGGGTGCTCCAACCTGGAGCGTCTAGGGCCGAGGACACCCCGGGCGTTCGCTATCCCCCCCATGGGACGATACTCATCCGGCCTTGCCAGCTGGGGACGATACCGCCGCGTGTCGACATGTAGAAGGGTAGCGCTGCCAAATTCCCGACCACGGGACGATTCCAGCTGAGGCTGATGGCTGACCGGGGGATACTTTGAGAGGCCTTCTGTTGGATGATCTTTCAGGCGTTGAGGCCTTAGTTGACATTAGGAGCCCTTTTATTGCTTGTCTCGGGGTCTCCTAGATGGTTGGTTGTGCGGGGTATAGCCCCATGTGCTTATTTAGGCATGTTTCTTGATTTGCTATTTTTGCTTATCTCCTGATGTTCATGACTTGCTCACCCACCTTGCGAGGTGCTTACTGGGCTTTCTTTCCGAAAGCTCATACACTTGTTCTCATCCCTTTTCAGATCCCGCGGAGTAGACGACGTGAGCTGCCAGGATCGTACGCGGGGCAGGGTTGTAGCCGAGGTTGGCGACCTCTTAGGCATTTTATTTATGTGTGAGGACATCCTATTTGGATCCGTATAGGATCAGACTTGTATTAACTATTAGGGTGCATGTACCCTAGGCTCTTATCTCCCGCTGATATCATACTCTGATTTATGTCGTTTATCTTATTGCTATTATTCCGCTGCACTTGTGTTGTTATTGAAGCGTCACTGTGCCTTGTATTCGAAAGGCCCATCTCCGCTTGGGTACGGCCGGTCTGCTCACGTGCCCGAGGCCGGGGACTTTTGGGGCCGGGGCGTGACACATTGTGTTTGAGATCTTTTTATATTGAACATCTCTAGTCACGCAGTTATTCGTGAAATTAGAATCATGATCTTAAGTTATTCTATTTCTCTCCAACATTTTAGGCTTCTACATAGATAAGTTTTGGTATCATAATTAAAGACCAATTCGCTTCGATACTAAAATGACACCAATTTTTCATCTTTCATTTATTCAATAAAACTATAATTTCAACAATTTAATTATATATTTCTGAAGGTATACAATCATAAACCATTTGAATTATTTTAATAGTTGAAAAGTATTTAATATATAACAAGCTATGTGAGAATGGTTTTTCCAAATTAATTAAGATAAGATATCTCATGTTACAAATTAGAAAAATATAAAATAGAAGTCGAGTCATATCATAAGATGTTTGATTTTGAAGAAACTCAAAGAATCTTAACGGAAAATTTAAGATTGCATTAGATCTTAGAAATTTCGAAGCTGCAAGATCATAAATGTGGAACGCATATAACATTATTCAAAAGTAATTTTAATTAATTGGTTAACTAATTCATACCATAACTTCCCCAGTAAAGGAATTTGTGTACTTTAGCCTTACCAAGTCTAGCTTCCCATGTTCCATTACTTCAGTGCCTATCAAGGTTCCAATAATTCAAATAAAAAATGAAAAAAAAACTAAGAAAATTTTATTTTACAATCACATATAAATTGTTTATAGTAATATTGCCAAATAAACAAATAAATAAGGAATGAATATGGATTGTTTAATGAGAATTACCCAAGAACTCCTCTATATTGTGATTCACCTCTTGAAAAACCTTTGCTTTGTCTCTTCAGAAAAGCCAAGAATTATTTAAATACGTCTTGCATCTCTTGATGCTCTCTAATATATGTATATATCTGTGAAATTATTAAATGGGAATAAGATATTTCCATATCACAATGATAAAGACGGTTGAAAAAAAATTGCTAAAATTTCTAAAATGTTCTTCATAATATTTTTAAAATTGCACTTCAAATAATTCACATTTCTTCTTTTTTAAAGAGAGTAGTGAGTGTTGAACTTTATTTATATATGTACTAATAAAATGGATATATCAGAATTTCATTAAATAAAAAGTACATAAATGATTAGTCATCGAGTTTGAGAACTTTTTAATATTGAACATCTTTAGTCAAGCGGTTATTTGGGAATTAGGATCATGATATTATCTTATCCTATTTCTCTCTAACATTTTAGGCTTCTACATAGATAAGTTTTGATATCATAACTAAAGACCAATTTGCTTCGATATTGATCTGATACCAATTTTTCATCTTTCATTTATTCAATAAAACTATAACTTCAACAATTTAATTATATATTTCTCAAGGTATACAATCATAAATCATTTGAATTATTTTAACAGTTGAAAAATACTTAATATATAACAAGATGTGTGGAATGGTTTTTCAAAATTAAATTAAAAGGCTTATCTTTCATTTTTCACAATAAAATTAAGACATCTTATGTTAGAAATTAGAGGAATATAAAATAGAAGTCGTGTCATATCATAGGATGTCTGATTTGGAGAAACTTAAAGAATCTTATCGAAAAATTTAAGATTGCATTAGATCCTAAAAATTTCAAAGTTGCAAGATCATAAATGCGAGAAACTATCTTTGCATCATCAAAAGTTCCTGTGTCGTATTGTCTGTTATTCATGTGTAGAAAAATAGCTAAATTAGCAAGATGTGTAAGAGTTTTACATAAAAAGCACAAAAAATGGTAGCATTATACTTGCAACGACTTTAGGAATTAAAAAAAGAAATAGATTTGAGACATACCCAAATAAACGTGTTCAAGCATAAACCACAATTATCACATGTTGATCAACAATGTTTGATCCATTAAAATTTAAAAGAATATTCAATGTTAGATCAGTTGAAGAATAAAAATGGAAAATCATTCAAAATTAGGGAAACATTTTTATGTAATATTTCTTTGGTGAATCAATTTTTTATTAGTTCTTATCATGTTTTCCCTTTTTGTTTTGACATAGACTTTTCCCAAACTTATCCCATAAATGAACTTCGTATCGACCAATTCTTTTAAGTCAAACACATCAACATTTAAACAATAATATTGAATATTACTTGAAAAAGAAAAAAAATAAAATACGTTGTCATTTACTATACCTTGCAATACCTTTATATATTCTGAACTTTCTTTCACCGTTGTCACTTTGATCAGCTTTGAAAAGACTCTCAAGTCTTCTTGAGTTTTCTCGGAGAATTAGGTTATTGTTGTGAGATGCACAAGAAGGTGGTAGAGGGAGGGGAACAAATTATTGGTTGATGGTTGATTGTGAACTAAAATTGGATTCGAAGCCTTACCACGACATATAACACTAGGTTGTTGGTTGATGGTAAACTAATAAGAGAATTTGTAAGAAAACACGACTTATGATAGGACGACCTATAGCACCCTATCTCTTTCTCGTCGTGGTTGATACATTTCCTAAGATTGATCTAGAATGTTGAGAGCCAAGGGTTTGTTGAAGGCGTGTAACTAGGTGTTGGGTTGAACCTCACTCTGATGTGTTTATATATATGTTGATGATACACTAATATTTCGTTCGTCAAACATTCAGAAAACTAGCAACCTAAATTGTATCCTATTCCTCTTTAGATGTTTAACACTGTTTCAGATCAATCTAAAATGTCTCTAAGAATCTCGCAAAGGTATTTAGATGCTTTGTTCGCCAATTTCCAACTTCTTATCCTCGGGTGGCAATACCTAATTTTAAACCTATGTGCTAGGCAAGGAAGTGGATCATTGATATATTTAATTGGAGACTATCAATTTAGAAGAGAAACAATTTGAGTCTTGGTGGTCGCCTCACCCTTCTGAACTTAGTGTTGATAGTAATTGGCACATATTTGATGTTTTTTTTTTCTTTCTAAGATGTCGAGATGGGTGATCAAAGAGCTAGATAACCTTAGATCCAACTTCCTTTGGAGAGGCGAGGGAAGGGTAGGTATGAACCATGTCACATGGAAAGAACATGTAGGCACAAAAGAGTTTAGTGGGATGAGATTCTTGGAGATGAGTCTATTCAATGCTACAGTTGGAATCAGGTATAAGGCTGAACTCCTTAGTCTTTTATTGAAATGGTTTGGGAAAAAAATTCAGATTTGGATATATTAGTTTTTTAGCCAGTCAAAGATGTATATATCTGAAGACATAAGCTTATCCCTCTAGCTTCCTTTCTGATTGCCCTACAAAACAGAAAAAGATCATCTGCATACAGTACATGGTTAATGTTATGGTTTCTTTGAATCTGTACTCCCTTAATTAACTTTAAGGATTCAACTTTGTTTAGTATGTTAATCAGTACTTGGGTTATTAGGATGAAGAGGTATGGAGAGATTGGATCCCCTTATCTAAGCCCAGTTGTTGGTTTGACCCATCTCCCTACCCTTCCATTGATGATAAAAGCCATTGTGGTGGTTTCTATACTAACCTTAACCCATTCTATCCACTTGGAAGGGAAATTCATCCTATGGAGCACATCTATTATGGCACCCTAACACATGATGTCATATGTTTTTTCATGCCAAGTTTAACCATCATCATTAGTGACTCAAGGAGT
This sequence comes from Dioscorea zingiberensis, assembly GCA_026586065.1. Classification (NCBI taxonomy): domain Eukaryota; kingdom Viridiplantae; phylum Streptophyta; class Magnoliopsida; order Dioscoreales; family Dioscoreaceae; genus Dioscorea; species Dioscorea zingiberensis. The sequence goes on along the minus strand of CM048820.1, from coordinate 63,499,398 downwards.
CTTTTTCTAGTGTATGTGCTACTTCTTGTACCATGAAAATAATATCAAAGATATTTCTACCTAATATGAATGCCTTATGTTCTTTGTCTATCAAAATAGATAGTACCAATCTAATCCAATTCGACATAATTCAAGTGATAATTTTATAGGGGAAAAAGAAATGTATAAGCTCGCACGATTAAGAGATAAAAAAATGAAAGACCTGAACAAAGTCAAGTGCATTAGGGATGAGTCTCAACGGGTCTTGATAGGAGATAAAAAAAATCAAGGAGAGATGGAGAAGCTCTTTTGCCTTAAAATCCACAAAAAATATTTAAAATATTTTTACTTACCGCGATTAGTGATAATGTGGGATTAAGTGATTTATTTAAATGAAATTAAAAATTAAAAAAATTATTATATGGGGTCTGTAGGGACCTAATAGTAATTTTGAAAGAATGGAGGACCTTAAAGAAGTTTTCCCTCTCACAGATTTGGACCTGTGTGAAATTTTAAGGGTGTCAGGGACCTCCGGAAAATTTTTTGAGAGAAAACCCTCACAATATATGAACGAACGGCTGAGATTTGATTATCTCAAATCGTTGCAGATCTTGAGGTATTATAACTGATGCGTAGACACGCGGCAAGCGTGAGATCATCCCGAACGTGTTTTACATCGCGAGGCTTAGTAGAGAAGATCGCGCGAGCCAACGGGTTCACCAAGGACCGCTAATCAAATGGGGTGACTGATGCGCGAGGAAAATCCGAGAAGATCCGTACCATGGGTAAGGGATTAAATCTCAACCTTCATCGGGTCAATATAGTTTATTTAGGCAAAAGGAACTGATCGGATCATTTTACCTAGATTAAATCCGGAACTACCATCAAATGAAACCTCAATCCGGTAGGTATACCCAAAGGATCTCACTCATTCACCTCGACACCAATCCCGGGAGGCATCCTCACCGCCGCAACGCATTCTACAGGCTCACGCCGGCCTACTGCCACAGGAAACTCCTGGCCACGCCGCCGGCTGAGGCACTTACCTAGCCGACGTCGTCCGGGTTCCCCTCGAGGCTATAAAAGGGACCGTAAGCTTCCTCTCAAGCTTCAAAGACCCCATCAATCGGATTTTCTTCTCCTGCGAGGTGACAGACGGAGAGGGAACTGTGACGCACCACCGCCGTGATTGCATTCCTTGCCGAGCCTCGAAGTCACGCGACGCTTCACCGTGCTGGAGGAAGCCGGTGACAAGTGGTCGCTGCTTGCTAAGTTCACGCCGAAGACAAAGTGTCTCCGGCCCCACACCGAAGCTCTCCTGGGTACCATCATCGTCAAGCATCTCTCAGAAGGTTTCCTTTCTCCTCCTTAGGCTTAATAGGGTTCTTGCATGCATGGTGACGACGCATCCAGCTCACCTGGAAAGTAACCCGAGCTCACGAGATTTTAGAGACGAGGGGAAGAATACGCGGAAGAAAACTCTAGGCGGCGCCTGCCGAGACAATGAAGTTTTTCCAGTGGAGGAGCGGCCGCTGATGGAGTGTCAAGCTCCCCCAGGCTCCTGGAAGGCTGTACAGTATATAGAGAGTAAGGAGAGTGAGGTTGAAGAAGAAGAAGTTTAAAAAAAAAAAAAATGAAATAAAATCACAATAATAATAGTAGTAGTAAAGTTAAAAGGGTAATGTTTGATTAATCATATAATGACTATAGGTGTGACACATTAATTGAAGTTAATCAATTTATATTTTTCTCTTGGTTTTGAATATTAATTAGTTATTGATACAAATAATCAATAGCTAATAGAGTTAATAAATTTGGAAAAAAAACTATAGAGGTGTGACAAAATAATTATCAAAAAAGAAACCTAGATAGTGTGTGACATTGAAATAATAAAAAGAATTTTTTATTATTTGAGTAATGTTAACTTAGGGAAAGTTGGCTATTAATCATTTTGAAACTTAGGGAAGTGACAATTATTTTTTGAATAATTGTTAGTAGTTGTTGATTATTTTAACATTAGTAGTGTGACACATGTTCAAATAATCAATTAGGGCATAAGTTCTTTGGAAAATAGAACTTAGGATCGGATGATTGCTAGGTTTGAAAAATAAGGTTCTAATAAAAAGATTAAAACCTTAGTGTACTAATTAAATCGGTAATGATTCTATTAATAGTATTAACACTATTAATCTATAGTTGTATAATTTCAGAATTCTATGTGGAACTATAAGTATGAGACATAGTAATTAAATAATTACTATTGAAATAAGATAAATAGAAATTTATTTAATTTCTGGAATTTGGATAATTGGTTGAGTGATGGAAATTATTTAGTAAGGAAGCTAAATAAACTCAAAAAGGACTAATAAACCCTAAGCAAGGTGGAACCTAAAACTTTAGGATTAAAAAGTTGCCAAATGACCAAAATGCCCTTCTAGGGAAAAAAAGGGGGGTTAAGATCGATTTAAATAGACTCAACTCAACTAAAGTGGCCTAATAAAAGTCAGACTTGACAAATAGGCTAGAGTTGACTAGATTTGACCAAAGTAGGTCTAAAAGTCAACTAAGGGACACTGAAATGGGGATAAGGGCCGAATCCAGAGACTGTCCTTAGGACTCTAGTGGGCCTAAGCCCAATAAGAATGTAAGGCATGCATGTACACCTAAGGACATAGAAATATTATGGGAATACTGTTTCTAATAGGACCTCTGCATGCCAGATACTCTCGGGGAGTTGTTGGCACCCTAGAGGAAGCTAGAAGGACATCTAGTACCAACCAGAGGTAAGTTCACTTGCCTAGTCTTCCACCGGTAACGGGATTTCTTGATACATGCACTGTTGTTGCCATACATGCTGTTCTTAATTATTCTTGAATCCTGATAAGCGTATATGCTTGTTTACGGGACGTTGGTGTCCCTATTTGCTATGTTCCCATCGCTTTCGGAGCTCAAATGGAGCTAGGGAAGCTCCAATTTTGGGGAACGCTCGGTGATAGGACCCCCGACTTTCCCTCACAAATTACCGAGAAACAAATCTCGGAGGTCTCACCGCCGCCTGGGCATGGTACATCACCGTGTTAACACGTAAGAAGAGGTAGTTCTACCGATCTTTTGATCGGAGAGTCAAACGCACCCTCTAGGTCGTAATAATATCCAAAAAAGCCGACATACCGCCGGAGTAAACTCGAAGTTCTCTTAGAACTCACGACAGCGTTCGGAGGGCTTTTGTAGCGTGAGTCGCATTTTGACTTGTTTGTGGTAGACTCTAGGACTTTGTTGTTGATTCTATGATCCCGTTGACCGCCATTTTTATTTTTGATGACACTGACTATAGTGGTACTTACCGAGCTTCCTTCAAAGCTCACGCGTTTTCTTTTCCTCCTTTTGCTGCATTCCGAGGTTTTAGAGGGGAAGAAGCTTGAAGAGAGGGGACCTCGAGATCAAGGTTTATAGGAGTCTCTTATCTTTATTTCTATAAACTTTGTTATTTGTAGGACCCGTGATAGGGACTGTACTTCTATAGGGCCTATGGACCCTAATGACTCTATGTTCTTATGAACTTGAGTTTGTGTGTATTTATGGATTGTTATCAGCTAATCACATTATAAGGCCTTGAATAATAGTTGAGTTTATCTCTTCTTTAATACCTGGGTCACCAGATCGCTCGAGGTCCTCCGGATCCTGTCGGGCGACATTTGCCATGCATCCTCCAACAACAGCCATGACCCTGACCAAGGAACAATACTCCGAAACAGGTAGAGGAGGAGATAGAAGAAGGGGAACATAACTTCGTCCCATGGATGGTGGTGCAGCGGAGATAACCTTGAGGTCGTAAGTCGGTGATCTAAAAATACTCCTTGGAACAAATACCGTGGAGAGCAATAGTTACCCAACTAGCACCTGACAGGCATGCAAGCCATGACCGTCCTGTCGTGTTTGGTCATGAGAGATATGTGGCAAATAACAACAACTACTCTCAGGACGCGTGGAGAGAGCGAGGGGGGTATTTTCAAGATAACATTAATCCTTCCTTGCAGGCTTCTAACAAAGCACCGACCCCAAGGATGGCGTGCGAGGAAGAAGCGAATGAGCTTGTCACCACACTTACACATCAGGAGGGACAGAGATAGACATCAAGGGATAGAAAAGGCCATGCCACCATTCAGAACACTCTAGAGGTAACAAGAGGACATTGTGGATGAGTCAACTGAGCGACAAATGTCAATGGAGTGACATTCAACTAATGACGTCGATACTACAAGAGGACCAACCACCTAAACCCTCAACTCACTTAATTGAAAATAATCAATATAAGTCACAACTAGATAGAAATGAGACTAATTTTCATTTTAATGTTGTTGACCGTGTTATAGGGGATCTCAAAGGCCGAAAGAAAGAAAAGAAGACCAAGGAGGATATGAAAGATATGGAGGAGCCTCCAAACCCTGGAATTAAGATGGAACTGGAAGGGGAAGCTGATCCAATAGGAGAAGGGAATGGAAGCAAAAGAACAACCATCATGTAGGGGAAAACCTCATAAAAAAAGTCACCTAACAGAGGATGATGACCAAGCCATGCAAGTCTAATAGTATCAAATGAAATTACTTGTTTTTAATTGCAGAGCCAATTTTATTATAAGGAGAAGGGTATAAGGAGCTAATACGGTAAGCCGCATAGCCAATTTTATTATGTCTTTTGACTTATCGATGATTTGTCTATAGAGACAAGAGCAAACAAAGAAAGAGTGGAAAAGTTTTGTAAAAAATTCATGAGGAATTGGTATTGGGAGGCCTCCCCATATATTGGATTCTCTGGAGGAATCATTATTCTCTTAGAAAAGGGCAATAGAAATGGTCACACCCATTGCTAATTTGAGGTATATCTTGTATCTGATACTAACTATGCATAATAGTCAGCCATGGTTGGTATAAGTGGTATTTAACAACCAACTACTGAATGAACTAAGAAAAGTATGGGTTGAGCTTACAACTTTCTCCAACATCGCCTTTCCTTTCGAGTTCGGTGGTCAAGGTCCAGTTCCGACCTCACCCTAATGACTCCTAGGAGGGTCCATCTCACAGTTCTCAACCCCATGCCCAAATACACCACATTTGTAACAAAAGACATGTAATTTCTTATATAAAATTGTGATAAAAACTCTAAAAAATGAAGATCTTACTCATAGTCCCCTCTTAAGAAGCTAGTGTAAGTTTAATTCAATGCACACTCACATATAGCGAGAAAGGTTCATCTCCAAGGTTGTTTCATCAATCTTAACAACCCTCCCGAAAAAGGAAGTTATTGTTTCGAGGTCTTCAGGTGACCACTATTCAACTGACAAATGGGGCAATTGGATCCAGAGTGTGGTGGTGGTTAGCTTCTCAAAACTAGGTTGGAAATGCTATTTCCAACACAGAAGATACGATACCATTCCATTCACAGTCCATGGGCCTTATAATAGTATTATTTCCACCATTGTTTTCGAAGAACACCTAATTAAAATAATAATAATAATATCCACTCGGCATATCCGTGATAGAGAAGTCCCCTAGGTTAAGCCATAACCTAGAGAGAATCTCTCTCACAAGCTCAAGGGGTGGGGCCTTACCTAGCATCTTACCGTACATCATCAGTCGCATGGGATCGTGCGCTCGAGTGACTACTTCATCTTTAGAATGATGGTGCCCTTCACAGTTGCTTTTAACCTTTCCAGCATCGGCCTCGGGAGGAGAATTGTCTCTGTCGCTCCTGTCACGCCCCGACCCGGATCCCGGGACCTCTGACGCCAATGCACCTGGCCGCATTCCGAGTGGGGACGAGCCCTTGTCACGCCCGACCCTAACCCGGACCTCGAAAGGCCATTAACAGACCGGCCGTGTTTAAGCTGAGATAAACTCAACCCAAACACAAGGCCTAAAAGATGATAAACAAATAACAATATGCAATAAAAACTCAAGTTCAAAGAACACAGAGTCACAAGGGTCCATAGGCCATACACATAATCAGGTCCCTACACGGGTCCTATACAGAGTAAAGCTCATAAAACAAAGAAAAATGGAGACTCCCAGACCTCGGATCTCCTATCGCTCTCTTCCCAATTCCTCCTCTAAACCTCGGAATCTGTAGAACAGAGAAAGAGCAGAATACATGAGCTTTCGAATGGAAAGCCCAGTAAGTACCCCTGCGGGGTCACAAAGACATAAATAAACAGTATGTCAAGCAAAGAGATCACAATATCATCAAACACAGTCCTAGGGGTCTACCAGAAACAAACTAAAGGTATGACCCCTGCTACAGAAACCCACGGGCTCTGTGATGAGTTTTAAAGAGAAACTCAAGGGTTACTCCCGGCCAGTATGTCCAGCTACTTGCTGTAAGCACAACCTTTCCGGTCGTTCGACCCTCCGGTCGTAATTTGGTAGAACTACCTCTTATACGTGTTAACACGTTCAGTGTATCACGCCCACTGACAGGTAAGACCACCAGAGATTCGCCTCTCTGGCAAGGCAGGCAGAAATGTCAGGAGGTCCAGTCCTTGAACATTCCCCTATTGGAGCCCCCTAGCTCCACTGAGTCCGGGCAGTAAACCACAGCAAACAGGGATACCAACATCCCATAAGCAACCATACATGCTCAAAAGGATTCCAAAATGAATAATGACGCATGTATGTTATCAAGAAACATAAGAAATCAATGCATAAAGAAATCCAAGAAAAACCCGAAACCGGGTGGGAACTAGGCAAGTGTACTTACCTCTTGGTGAGACTAAAAGTCTTCCTAGAGTCCTTTGGAATGCCTCGCGTCTCCTCGAGTATCCCGCATACATGGGCTCTATTAGAGTCAAGATTTCGCCGAAGTCTCTAGTTATACATGCATGTCTATTTTCTCTGTTGGGCCTAGGCCCATTAACGGGTCCTAAGGACCATCTCGGGTTATTTATCCTTATCCCATGTCTCCATGTTCTTTAGTTGGCCCTGCACTCCAACTTGGTCAACCTAGTCAACTTTGCATTCATTTGTTGAGTCTAAACCTTACTTAGTCATCTCTAATTACTTTAAGTGAATTGGGCCCACTTCAAGCCCATTTCACCGTTTAGCTTGACCTTAGCCCTTTTTACCAAAGAAGGGCATTTTAGTCATTTTGACTGGGTTCACCTTTAGACCATCTAACAAAAACTAACCCACTCATGTTATTAGTTTAATCTTATCTGGTTGAGCCCAATCTCCAGTCTTTCAACCACGTTGTTTTGATTTAATCAACTTATTTTGATTAATCATCGTCACACCATAAGGTTTATTAACAGTATGAAATAACCTTAATAATCTCTCCAATTACTCCAACATTAATCAACTAGATTTGTTGCACAATCTAGATTTAAAATCTTATCAAGATTCTTAAATCATTTTAGTTGATTAATCGAATTAACTTATGTCACACCACTATAGTCATTATTTAATTAAAACATTAGTTTTAATATTTGTCACAATTCCTAAGTGTCCATATAGTTGTTACAACTATACTAGATCAGTCAATCCCAACATAAGGATTAATATTTGTCACACTATCAATGTCCTTCAATCATTTTAACTATATCCAATAGTTAATCTAATATTTGTTACACATATAACATTTCATAATAATCATTTTAATTAATCTAACTAATCAAATGATTATGTCATTCCACATAGATTAATTAAATCTACTAATTATGTCACATAACCTAAGATAATGAACCATTCTATTAAAAGTTTATTTTAGCTAATTAACTTGTCACTATCATAGTTAATCAACTAAATAAGCACCATTGGTAACAAAATATTATTCCTTGAACATATTTTATTTATTATTATTACCATACAAATTATTAACCAAATAATTGTCACATTGCTAAGTCCCATAATAATCTTTTTAATTAATCTAATTAATTAAATGATTAGGTCATCCCTTATAGGTTAATTAAACCTATAATTATGTCACATTCCTATAGTTTTAAAAAAAAACTATTTCAATTAATTAATCTCTACTGAATTAATTAATTAAATTAATATCTTTAATATATAATTATATTTTTTTTCATCTTCTTCGTTTCTTCTCTCTCTCGACCGGCGACTGAGCGCCACCTCACTGTGTCTCCTCGCCGGCGAGCGTCGAGCGCCTGGCCAAGCTCAGTCCCCCCCCGTCGCTGAGGGTTTTTCCACCACGGCCGGCCCCTCCAGAGCGCCGCGAGCCTCCCTCGTCTCGCCGGAACTATTTAAGCTTTCGGCCGCGTGAACGGGACTCTCCGACAAGCCTCACCGTTGCATGCAAACACTCTAGCATCACGTAAGATGGTGACAAACACTTACCGACAAGCTGACGATGAATTCGGCTACCGCAAGGGCTCGCTACAAGACCTCCGCCTCCTACGCCGAGCTCTAGTGCCCTCGAGCTCTCCTCCTTCCCGTGTCCTTCTCCCCGGCCCTGCTTTCCTCTCTGCATAACAACCCTCGGCATCGAGCTCATGCGGCAAAGACGGGCTTCCGCGGTGAAGCTTCTTCCTTCACCGCCACCTCACCGGTGGGGTCTCAATGGAGAGTCAGGCTCCTCGCACCCCAAGCTCCCTTTTATAGGCTTCGGAACCTGCGTAAGGGTGTGAAAAGCCTCGCCGTTAAACGCACACGGCCTCGCTGCACAGCGAGATAGCCGTAGCGGTGCTTTCGCGCGCGCTTCCAGTCGGAGAAGAGACAGGAGCTGCCTCGGGATCGTCACCCAATCTGATCCGGCGGCCATGATTACTCGTTGTAATCAACGGTGGATACCCCACCATTGCCTAGGATCTAGCATCTCCTTTTTGATCAACGGTCAAGATTTAAAACATTTCAACGGTTCGATCTTATTACCATGCCTCGCATCCAAACCCCACTAGATGATTTGATCTTAGCATGCCACGTGGCTTCTGAGATCTGTAACCCTTGTCTCGTGATCATAACTCATCTCAAGATAAGTGGTTCTGTGTATGCCCTCACCGTAGGGTCACTTTCATCAACCCTTCTCTACCTGTCTCGTATCTGATCCACGATCAGATGGATGAAATCACAGATCGACACGTGGCTCCCCGTGGGCCTTTATAATGCCTCGAGATTTACTACAGTCTGAGATCTTTTAATCTCAGCCGTTCATCCTCTCTCTATAGGTTTTTTTCTCGTGGAAAATTTTCCAGAGATCCCTGACATTTTTTTTTAAATTATATCCAGGTCCAAGACTGTAAGAGAGAACGATTATCTTTTAGTCCCTCTAACTTTTCAAAATTTACCAGGAGTCCTTCTGGTCGCTTTAAACCCTAACTAGGGTTTTAAACTTAATTTTCCCCTATTAAATCCTCTGTTTACTATTTCGGGGAAATTATTCAATTAACAAATAATTTCGAAGAGAATTTCATCCATTTATTTCTTAAAAAGTCGTGGATTTTACAGCCCTACTCGGATACAAGGCCTAAATGATACATGAGCAGATAACCAAAATGTCCAACAAATATTTTTCAGAGTTATTATACAACGGAACTTACACAAATATTGGCCCTACTAAGGTCCTACAAACTAAAAGGTCTCACGTAAAGAAAGCTGAAGTCCTCGAACCTCTACGCGCAGATCCTGGTTGTAATCACCTAAACTTTAAAACCTGAAAAGGGAAGAAGAAAAGTGGGATGAGCTTTCGAAAGGAAAGCCCAGTAAGTACCCCCGCAAAGAATGCGAAGAGGTCATGAACACATTCACAAAATAATGATCCACACACACACAGTAACATAATAGAAAGAGAACAAACTCAAACATAAGGAGATCACTACCACAAAGCACAGGCTTAAAGCACGAAGTCAAATCAAACTTGAATATCAAACTTGTCATCTCCCTGGCAGCCATCGACCTAAGCCGATCTTATATCTTATAAACCAAACCCTTGAGTCTGGTGGAGCTCCCACATGTACGTGCATTACGGCCAACAGATCGTCCCCATCGACGGTGGCGTCTGCAGTGTCCACCCACAACTTATCACAATCAGACCGAAATGAGAATCTTCAACTCAAGAAATGCTGACACACCGACCTGGACGGAGCACAGGCTCACGTGTTTCCATGGCCACGTGCCGATCAACAGGAAGGCATGATCAGCGTACACACGCATGTCCAACAAAAGCTTACACACCAATTTGCATATACTATCATGGAACTCAATAAAGAAAGAATCTTGAACACGTGTATGCAATCCAAAACATAGCGATATCAAAGCCAATAATCAATGAAATAAATAGCTCAAAGAGAATCCACAATATCGAGATCAACAAACAATAAAAGCATAAAATCAAGAAATCCCAAAACTGGGTGGGTACTAGGCAGGTGCACTTGCCGAAATCTCGAAGTCTAGTATCCCAAGGCACCAACTAGCCATCTACGCCAACCTCGATTGGTTACTATGCTTCTGATAAATGATCACGCATAGTCCTAGCTAGGTATGCAACATGCTCTATTTGGGCCCTACCAAATTTTAACGCCTTCCCATATTTTCTCGATTTATGCGCCTTAAATTCTTGATGGCCCACGCGGTCTGGTGGTTAAGGCCCACCACTCCTTTAAAAGGTCCCGGCTTACTTTGTCCCGTATCCCCTCTTATCTTACTTTGAGGTCTTGCTATTTGTTTGGACTTAACCAATTTGGGTTTTCTCATTCTATTGAGCCAAAGCCCAATTTTAGATGGGCCCAATTCCTCTAACCAAGAACTAACCATGCCCATCCTCGGTTATCTTTATTATGTTTATAAGTGACTACACTTAGCCATTAACAATTTAATTGAGCCCATTCAACGGTTAGAATTTATCATTTTTAATTAGTTAATTACTTAACTAATTCTTACAAGTCTCACCATAATTACCTTTTAATTTACTTTGGGTAATCCAGCCCACTACTCCCTTGTTGGGCCCTAGTTGAGCTATTTGACTAATTCCTCGAGCTAACAATTAATTCCCCAACTAATTATCAATTAGTTCATTACTGATTATTAACCTAATCAACTTATTAGTTAATTAATTACTCATTAGTCATTCAACTAACCGATCCGTGAATTGTTAAGCTTGGATTCAATTGCTCTATTTTAACTTGATCCTTGATCCATCACTTGAGCCCATTCCATCAAGCCCAGTTGGGCCCAAATTCAGCCCAACATCTATTCTGGACCCAAGTTCAGAACAAGTTAATGGCAACCATTGAACATAGGGTTTAATTAATTTAATTGACTAAACCCATCATGACCGGTTTGATAGAACCCAACCCTAAACCGAACCTGATTCGATTATTTCAACTTGGTTAACCATGATTATCTTCTTTAATCAATTAAACTAGCCTTGTTACTTAATTAATCTCTTATTAATCAAGATAACTAACTTTTAATTAAACACTTTATCAAACTCCATTAACCAAACTTTATCATCTAATTTATTTAATCAAGATTTAAAATCCAAATCTTATCAATTTAATTAAAATCTATTAATATTTTAAAAAATAAAATTAAATCCAAATCTATTTACCAGCCTTTCTCTCTCTCTCTCTTCCTTCTCTCTGTCACTCTGCCGACAGTGCTCCACCGAGAGGGAAACCGCGCTCGCGCCTGGGCTCGGACCGAGAGAGAAGTAGAGCCCAAAGATCCCGGCTCTTCTTTGCTCTCAGAGCCTCCCCGCCACGAGTTCCACCGTCCGAGAGCTCTTCCCCGCCGATAGAGAGGTTTTGCAGTTTGGTTGCCACCGCTAATCGCACCGTTTCTACCGCTCTTCGATCACTCACGGTCCGTGACGACGACACCGACTCCCAGTTCTTCTACCCCGCTCTACTCTCTCTCGTGGTTAACTCTTTCTTACATACATGCATGCCGAAAACATAGAAGGAAGAGGGCTTACCTAGCCTTGCCGCCGCTCCCGAGCTTCGGCCCACCGCCTCCCAAGTGTTCTCCTTCTTGTTTCCCTGCGCCTCCTCTTCTCCTCGCCGAGAGCCGAAGCTTCCTCCTCCCTGCTCCTTCTCTCTTCACAATGGTGGTTCTCCTCTCTCTCAGATGGTGTGCTTCAAGGGTTGAGCTTGGCTCCCCTTTTATAAGCCTCGAGAGGATCCCCGGCAATCATCCTTTCTTTGGCCGGGGATTGATTGGCAATCAATCCCCTTCTTTCCTTTTCCCTACGGCCAACCATGCAACCATTCATGGAAAGAAGATCGCATTAATCGGGCGAGGTGGAGAAGAAGAGTCATACCTCAAGATCAAGCTTCAGATCAGATGAACGGTGGCGATTGCATCACGCCTCGAATCCGTTACGCAAGTAGATGAGCGAATGATATCGTTTGGCGATGAACGACTCAATTTCTTCCTTTTGCTTAGAACTCAAACCACATCCGTGATCAATGGTGTGGATTAGTCCATGCATAGATGAGGATGGAGAGCCCGAATTAGTTCTAGTGCCTAGAACTTATTCAAGATCTCAAGATCTTTAAATCCTGGCCGTCAATTCCCTTTAGTGCTTTTCTCTTGCATGGTTTGCTGGAAATTTGTCTTTTAGTCCTTGAGTTTCTTTATTTTTACATGCAAGTTCTTGGTTTGTGAGAGAAGCACAATTCTTCTCAGGTCCTTCACTTCTTGATATTTACTTCTAGGTCCCTGGCAGCCTCAATTAATCCCAATTAGGAATTTAATCAATCTTTTCATTTTACTAATCCTTTCTTTAATTGAACAAATCAATCATTTATCCTTTATTAGGAAATTATGCCAATAACTTATCCTCTCCACTTTTAGGTTTTCCAAACATAACCATCTTACCCTTGATAACCATCCTAATCAATCCTAATTACCAAGATGCCCTTGGTAATTTCTTTAATTCCAATTGGAATCTCAACAACCTAATTTGAAAAAAAAATAATTTAGCCACCAAAAATTCTAAAAAGAATCGTTTATTCCAAAAAAAAAATTCCCGGATTTCACAGCTCCTCTATCTTCCTGGTTCCTCACCATGTTTGCCTAGCTTTTGGTTCTCATTTTTCCATTATGGTTATTGTTGACTCGCGTACCTTGTGACATAGGAACCTATCTTTGCTATGAAATGATAGAGCTTCCCTTAGAATGCCCTGCAGAGGTGGGGTTTGTCTCCTTTGTTGGAGAGGGGACGATCAAATTTTGACTTCATAAAGATGAGAGTTGGTTAACGACTCCCCCATTCTGTGGATGTGCGAGGGGATGATTCTCTTTCTTCTTTCTCTCCTTGTGTGACTTACAAAGAGTGAGAATGAGAAGGGTCTGGCCTCTTAGAAGCAAGCGGGGTATGAGACCAACAATCTCTCCAGAGCGCGAGAGCACGAGATGTGACAAAAGCATTTGGCAATACCTAATTGAAACCTGTGTGTTAGGCAAGGAAGTGGATCATTATAGATTTAAATGGAGATTGTCTACTTAGAAGAGAAACACTTAGAGTCTTGGTGGTCGTCTCACCCTTTTGAACTCAGTGTTAATAGCAATTGCCATATATTTGATGTTTTTTTATAAGATGTTTTTTTTTGGGACATAAGAGCCAGGCGGTCAGCCCCGCCTAGCTAAGATTACCCACGGGCGTCACGGGTCCTGGGTTCGAATCCTTGCAGCTGCCCAGCAGGCGTGCACAGGCATTCGCCACAGGGCCGCGCCTCAGCGCATCCTCGAACCCGGGTGGGTGTCGAGGAGCGCGACCGGTTTACCATCAGACTAAGCTGTCGTCGGTATAAACCATGTCTAAGATGTTGAGATGGGTGATCAGAGAGCTACATAACCTTAGATCCAACTTTCTTTTGAGAGGCAAAGGAAGGATAGGTATGAACCATGTCACATGGAAAGAACATGTAGGCTTAAAAAGTTTGGTCGAATGAGATTCTTTGAGATAAGATTATTTAATGCAACACTTCTATGTCAGTGGTGGTGGAGATCATTAAGATCCCTAGAATCTTAATTGTTTGCTATCCTTAAAAACAATTGTTATAGAATATAGGAGTATGGGGATTTTGTTGAAAGTTGTCTACGAATTCACGTCAGGTTTACCAGCTTGAGTCATACTCTAATTATGATTGGAGATTGTATTCATTTCGAGATAGATGTTTAAGTCCTATTAGAAATATGATTGATTTAGATATAGATGTTTAAGTCCTAATCATATCAAAATATGAGTTGTCTCTACACGACTCTACATTGTGAGTTCTCCTTGTTGTGGTTACTTTCATTGCCCTATTGGATATTGGTGGTTAATAGATTAGAGATTGATTAATTGCATATTTCTAAATCATTGCTTGTTCTTGTTTGTTTTTCGCAATTCTGTTTCTTTAACAAAATCCTCTCAGTAATGTTGAGGATTTTTACACTACAATCATTTCATAAATTATAAAAAATAGAAATATTTTTTATACAATTAACCAATTCTCCTAAGTAAATAGGTAGTTAATTCCTTTCCAGTGTTTAGTTAGGAGTGGGATAAGGTGGATTTACCGATTTATAGTTATTATTTTAAATTAATAAATATGTAATTTATTTCTTTCGGTCTTAATTAACAAATTCTCCTAAATCCTGCCTGTGCAATTTATTTGCAATTTTCTCAATCTTATTTTGGCAGGATTTTTGGGCTAAATTTAATTTAATTAATATTAATCAAATTTTTTTTTTAAATTAAGTTTATATTATTAAATTAATGTTTGATATTTGTTGTGTGTGATATTTTAAATATTACTTTAGAAACTATATTATTTAATTAATTTTATATTTTAAAAATATTCTAAACACCACTCCAATCCAACCTATCTTAGTTTTACATGTAATTAAACCCCCAAAAATAATAAATAATTACATGAAAGAGACACAAAACCTAACCGTGTGAATCGCTGGGGAGTAACTTGATCCTATCAGTTAACTGTGCTAAGATTCCGTGTTGTATACTCATATAATAAATCCTCTATTTTTTCTCTCGCACACGCGCACACACGCGCAAACGTCCTTCTCGTTTCCCTAAAAAACCCTAATCCCGCCTTCTCACTTGCGAAAACCCTAGCGGACGGCGGAGGAGATGGCGGCCGCCATTATCTTTATCCGAATCCTTCGAGATCCTTGATTGATTCCTGAATACAGTTCCTTTTGGTTAATATTCTAGATGGACGGCGGAGCTCGGGCGCCGGAGGATCACGTCGAGTTTATGGCGGGAGCGGAGAAGGGGGCGGCGGTGGTGGAGGGGAAGGAGGAGAGGCGGAAGGGAAGGGGTGGGATGAGGTCGCCGTGGAAGAAGCCAGCGCCGCCGCAGATTGCTGCTGCTGTAGTGACGGGTGATGGGAAGAGGCCGGTGATGGGGGCCGAGTCATGGCCGCCGTTGGAGGATGCACGGCAGAAGGGCTTGCCGGATCCTGGTGGGAAGCCGGCTCAGGTGGCGCAGGTTGTTGCGACTGTGCCGGAGTCGGGTAATGGGGTTCCTGGCCCGAGGAATGGGCCACCGCCTCCTCCTCCTCTTCCTGTTCAGGTGAAAGTTCATGAATTTCTTGTGTGCTTCTTCGTTTCTCTTGTGATCTGGTGGTGTGGTGATATTGACAGACTCTTGATCAGTAAAAGAGGTTTTTTTTTCTTCGAGATAATATTATTGTTTTTTTTCTGGTTAGATTATTCTGGTGTGTATTCTGTGATTGTTGATAATGTGATTGATGAAATGTAACTGGGAGGTGGTTCGAGCCAGAGGAGTTTTGAGGTGCTGCAAGCATGCATTATTGCTTTTGCAGGGGGCCTTGGCAAATTACTTAATATATGTGGTGACCATAGCAGTTAATGTTTAGGAAGTGATCTCTTTGATTGTGTTTGATTTTGATTTCTTGATAGTCCTGTTCACTTGCCATAAACTTGTGGATAACCAATGGTTGAACCAGATTCCTTGATATCTTGTCTTATTGAGTTTCGGGATGTGATCATCTATCTGAATTTGATTGATATTTAAGGAAAATATTGAATAATAGTTACATTAATTCACTTGAGAATTTCTGCTAGGTGCCTCTAAGAGGAAGGTTTGCGAAACTTTTGGAGTTTAACACACATGACTTGTTTTATTAGGAAATCTGAAGCATAAGGACCCCTTGGAAGCCCTGCTATTCAGCCAATGTATAGATTATATTTTATTGTTTGTTTTGTTAGAATGATGAAGGGGAGCCTTGGCGCAACGGTAAAGTTGTCACCATGTGACCCGGAGGTCACGGGTTCGAGTTGTGGAAACAACCTCTTGTAAAAAGAAAAAAAAATAGAGTAGGGTAAGGTTGCGTATAATAGACCCAAGTGGTCCGACCCTTCCCCGGATCTCGCGCATAGCGGAAGCCTCGTGGTACCAGGATGCCCTTTTGTTTTGTTAGGATGAAATGATTATTCCTTGAATAGGATTTATCAAGTGGATTGCACTTGAGGTTTTATGTGATAAAATATATATTTTTTTAATCAAGTTCAATGTTATAGTTCACTTTTAGGTCATGTTTCAGATGATGAAATGAATGAGAATGAAAATGAGAATACAAGCGGGAATCAGTGGTAATGGTATTGAGTGGAATGATGGTGAGAATGAGTTTGGATGTAAGTATGGAATAGAGTTAAGTTTTAGATTAATTAATGAAGAAAATGTTTGTAAAAGAACTACCTCATCTCCACCAAAAGTGAGAATGGACATTCCTCTCAATTTTTTAGTGGAATGCCCATTCTCACTTCTTATGGGAAATTCTGGAAATGTTCATTCCCACTTCTAAAGATAACCAAATAAGGGAATAAGTATGAACACAAAGTTTAACTTAAAGATTCTTTTTCATTCCATTCCCTTTTTCATATTGTCATGCCGAACATGGCTTTTAGACAAAATGCTAAAAGTCAAGGACTTTATTGATCTTTACTAGGAACCTTTTCTTTTGTCGTCTCATGTGATACGAGTTAAAAGACACTTTCTTGTGATAAATAAACTTTTCGGTATATCTAGTTTTGCATAGTAGGCAGATTCTATGAATAGCTTCACAGTTTTGTTTTACAAACTGATGGAGATAGTCGAAAACTTAATATATGTAATATATGTGCGTTAGAGTGAAAAAATATGTTTTAACAAAAGAACAATAAAGTGAATGAAGACCAGCTTCAGGGGATGTGTTAAAACATGGGTCTTTCTCTAATTAGATAGCATCCTTCTTAATGCTTAAGTTAACAATTTACTGGTTGCTTTCTATTTGTTTCAGCAGTCCAATTTTCTTTTATTTATTTATTTATTTTTTTTTGAGATTAACATCCTTAATGACTGCTATCTTCTTTTAGGGACCAAATGGTTTGCGTAAGTCTGATGGATTTGGTAATGTCAATCCTTCTAATAAGCATTATGGACCACACCCACATAAACATGGACCTAAGCATAATGTTTCTGCAAATGGGATGCCACCTTTTGCTTATCATTTCTCCTACAATCAACCGCAAAGGCCGCCTATGGTGTACCCTGTTATGGCACCTCCACCTCTAGCAGTAAATGAATATCCTTATCAGCCTTGTCCAGTGCCATTTCCTAATGGGGATTCACACATTGTGAAATCTGGAGGTGAAACACACATGCCGGCCTTTCTTCCAAATGGTCCAGTGGGTGGAATTGATAGCGGTAGGAACTTTCCACCTCCACCACGGGGTGACCCCAATACTTGGCGTTCCTATCCTGGCAATTACCCAAACAGACCATATAGTGGTAATCAGACGTGGCGCAATCAGCGGACTTTTAGTCCACGAGAGAACATAAATATGGCTCATGCTATCGGACCTGGTATGTTTATGAGGCCACCATATTTCCGTACTGCTCCAGGGTTCATGACTGGACCTCCTTTTCCTGGTAATTGCCAAGCTGAAGATTTCATTTTTGGTTTCTGTTCTCTAAACTATTGAACGGTACTGATTTAATTGCATATAAAATTCTGATGCCTTGTCAACAATATGCTTCTTGTGCAGCTCCTGCGCCCCACATGTGTTATGTTTCAACTGCACCTCTTGAAATGATGAGGGGACCACCACCGCCACGCTATGTTTCACATCCTCCACCTTCTCATCCTATTCTAAATCCTGAGGAACTAGCTTTGAGAACTAACATAGTAAAACAAATTGAATATTATTTTAGGTGGGTTTTTTATATGATAGTGCAATTTAATGAAGGTCCAGTATCCTTGTTGTTTCATGTTCCAGTATGGACAGATACTGCAATTCATCATACATGCATGGTTAAAGAAACCTTTTTGCACCAATGAGCATGAAAACATTATGCTGCATGGGCTGGTTGGTTGATTAGCATGTGTCCTTCTCACCCATGTATCTAGCTCAAGACTGAAGGCAATGCTTACCAGTTTCCAAGGGTTCTGGTTATTGGACCTGATGATGGATTTGGGAGTAGTTTCTTAATTATTATAATTTTTTTAATCTTTCACTATCAACTTTTTTCAGTACAATTTTGTTACATGCATGTTACCAATCATTAGAAATGGCATGCAAGCTTTCCTCCTAAAACCTCCTTTATTGTTTTGGTTGTTTTCATCTATCCAACAATCAATTATGGCACATTTTTTTTGCAGTGATGAAAATTTGCGGAAGGACCATTATTTGCTTTCATTACTAGATGAACATGGATGGGTATCTATATTGAAAATTGCAGACTTTAACAGGGTATGATTTACTTTCATGATGAAATATGCGAGTTATTATGGTTTTTACACTATGAAAAAATTCAAAGAATGCTTGTGTATATTTTTTTTTACCTTAGAGTTGAATTTTCTCTGGATCATCTCATTTATCTTTTTCTTCTTTTGTAAGGTCAAGAAAATGACAACTGACATACCTTTAATTCTGGATGCTTTGCGGAACTCAGATTCCATTGAAGTGCAGGTTATTTTTTCACCTTCTGGTGCATGACTGAATTTCTCTGTACCGTTCATTTTTGGATTTCGATTTCATCAAGAATCATTTTTCATTTGTGTGTGTGTGTGTGTGTGTGTGTGTTTTCTAATGCTCCAACTTAATATTTTTTGGCTTGTTAGGATGAAAGCATTAGAAGGCGCAATGATTGGGCAAAGTGGATTTCTCCATTAAGGCCTGACATGTCTTTAACACGATCTGCTTCTGGAGAGAGTCATGGTGAGGAGAAGGTTTTGCCATCTGTGGATGAAATTGGCTCCAATAGAGGCGACCATTCCCCTATTTCTTCTGGGAATAAATGTCTAAAAGCAAGCTGCCGTGATCAGGATGAATGCTCCCTTTTAGCTGAGGATCATTCTGAAGTAGATGCTTGTACTGTGGCAGAATCACATATTGTGGAAGTGTCAATTGTTGATGACCAGCTGGCATATAATGGAAACAACAATATTCAGGCCAAGGAGTTGACTTCTGGTCCTGTCCTAGATTTCAATCTAGGGAACCCTTCTGGTGGATGCATGTTTGACAAGAATGTTGTTGGGAGTGTTTCCAACACCAATGATGCTGGTGGCAATCTATCTGTTAGCTCTGGGAGTTTGCAAGGAAGCATTAATTCTTTTGCCATAAGTGATGGTGAAATTAGGAACCAAAAGACACAGTCTGGGACTATATTGAATTCACAAAGTATGGCAGTTTCTAAGCGTTTCATGCACGAATCTTCTAATTTTTCAGGGGAACAGAACACATTTATGCTTGATGAGGAGTTGGAATTTGAGCAGACAGCAATCGAGAAAGAAAATGTGCCACAAAGTAAAAGGTAAACACCTAAGCAGTTGTCTAATATAAATATTTCAGGTGAGATTATAGTATCCACATATGGCAACTTTGTATTCTTCAAGTTGATTTTACCAAAAGGGACATTTCTTTTTCATTACTTACCATAAAAAGAAAACATTTCTTTGAGCATATACAATGTTGGGAACTTTGGTTCAGACAAAATTTCTCTCCTTTCAAATATTATGCCTTTTGCTATTCAAGAATGGAATTTATATGTCATCAAGCAGAGGACAATAACAAAAAGCTAGCCTATAGAAGCTAGCTTGAATAAAGAGAAGAGGCCTAAGGGGAAAATTGCCTTCTAGAGGCCTTCCCGATCCCTTCTATTTACTAGTTAATTTCTGGGATTGCTAATGAAGATGAGTATAAAAATGCCCATTTTAAACTACATTTACATGGAAATTAACTTTAAGCCTGCAGAAAATTAGGGACCATGGTATTGTTAACCCTTTGCCGTTTTTTTAATATTGAAAGATTAATTGTTAGATTGCTAACTCTTGTTCTCAGTTCATGGAAAAGAGAGAACCTTTCAATAATCTTTAAAAGGATATAACACAACCTCTTTTGAGTAAAAACAAGTTCATGATTTAGTTGTATACTTAAATCCATAACTGAAAGGTGAATAGTAGATTTGAATCACAATCCTCAAGATTGGAATTAGAATATCAAGTTCAATGTAAACATTTTATTTTTCTTATAATACAATTTGTTGGGCATGATTAACAAAGTTACCCAGCAGAATTTTTTATTTTTTATCCTCGTTACATGGGTCACTGATGTAGGAGACAATACAGGCCAATGAGGAATTTTTAAATTAGGGAGGTAGTTCTCCCAATATTGTTTCAGCTTCTCTGAGTCTCAAGTGGTCACATACTTGTGGAGATAGGAATCGATAGAAATGGAGAAGGGATTTGATTGGATATGACTCACCAATTAATGGATTGTTGGCCCCTTACCAACACGGAGATCTTGTTATATGCGAGGAAGGAAAAACAGAAGAATTATCTATATTCAGAGAACTGAATAGAATATCTTAAATATATCTAGATTTAAGGACTTCTAATGTATCTAAAATGACAAAACTATCATTAACAGTTGAAAATAAAAATTTAAAGAAAACTTCAAAAAAAAAAAAAATCTAATTATTAGCTGCATCAGACACAGATTGCATCTCCTATCTTTGTCTGAAAGATATTGCAGATGTTTAATTCTTTACTCCGTAAAATCATTTGTATAAATTTGGTATCTACATAGCTACAGTTTTGGTTATTTCTTGCATTGTTCTTCAAAAAAAAAAGATTTATGCTATCTGGTTATGGATATAGCCCATCTTTTATGGTGGATTATGTTATGCAGTTAGTGAATTTTTTTATTGTAGATAACAACTGTGCTTCCATGTAATTACTTCTTGTTTGTTATTTTATGTATATATTTCTATCCAATTTCCCATTGCTTGGTATTTTACTATAGGTTGCAGCAGCAGCTACACCTTGTTATTTTAGTTTTTCTTTTTTAATAAAAATGTAGACAAGCCACTTTTTTATTTTAGTTTTTAGTTCTGAAACTTATATTACTTCTCAATTGTCCTTTTTTGCTCAAATTCCACTATTTAGGCTTGATGATGAGGATGATGAAATGGATGTCAATGACCAAGATGTTCATAGACTTGTTATTGTAACACAAGTAAGATTTTTTATCTCTTGTAATTACATTTTGGGCTAATCATTTCTTATTTTAAAGAATGCTTATTTAATTATCAACTTTCACAACGAAAGTTGGCTTACATACCCCCTCTTAAAATGAGAGGTCGAGGGATTGAAGCATGCATGAAGCATGCCTCTACCAAATAAAAAGTGGCTTGGCCACATTTATAAAAAAAAAAACTTAATTAATTGATGAAAATATCCTAGTATTTTCTTCCCTGTATTACTGGTGCCAGAGAACTTTTATAGGTATCCTGAGAAACTTTGATGGAAAATATGTTGCATATGGACAAGAGTAATGCACATTGCCTGGTTAAGCTGATTCCTCTCCTGCCATTTGATTTTTATGGTGCTTGGGAGGTCATTCGTTGTCCTTACCCCTTTCCTTTATTTGCCCATGGTCATATTCCTTTTTCTCAGCTAAATTCCAACTACTGATTTGCCACTGATTCTTGCCTTCAGGCGTTTTACTTCACTTGCGTTTACATGTTCATAGCATATTCTACTTGCCTTGTCCTATCAGGGAGGGGGTTGTTAATCAACATTCATATTGTTTAGTTAGAATTATATGGCTTTCCTGCATCTCCTGTGGCAGTTCTTGTTTGCATTTAACGATGCATCACGAAAGGAACAGAAAAAGCACGATAACTGCTACTTCGTGTGATTTTGTTTGTTCAGTTGTGGACCATTTTTTTATGACTATTGAGATTGATGTTGTCAATGAGGAGACACATTATGTGGCTGAGGAATTAAACCTAGAGTGACTAAGGTGTCAGGACTCTGGACCTTGACCACTAAAACACTTTTAACACCCCATCTCAACTTCAATATGCATGTTGGTTGAACTATCACAATCAAAGCCGTCCCATTGTCTTGTCTGATTAAGAAAAAATGTTATGTGATCTGCCAAGTTTTGTATGTATACATTTTGTGTAATGGCCTTTATTCCAATTAAGTTCTCTTTTAACATAAATCTTTTTTTCTAACCTTCTTACAGGATATTAAGTTAAATAAGGAAGATACAACTGGCCCACGCGAATCGCAACCCATTTCAAATGAAGTTGCAACTGCTATTAATGATGTCATTTATTTCTATGAACAGGTAACAACTCAGTGTCACTTGTGGGAAGCACCAACTGTCAAGCCATCAAGAAAGAAATGAGATCTTGAGTTTTATGTTAATGATTCCTTTTCCTTTTTATGGATGAGCTGAGTTAATTATTGCTTCAAACCCATTTTGAGTCTGGTAAGACCTAAGATTTTGACACGCATTTGTCTATCAGGAACTGCAAGCCAACCGTTCTAATAACCGAAGGAGTAGTTCTGGAGTAGAGAAAGGTGGAGAATCTAAATCATCCACCCATGCAAATTTTATTTTGAATTCAAAGAGGAATGTGAACATTGGGGGCAATAATGGTTCTGATGAATCTGGAAATGCTAATCGAAGGCGGCAAAATAAGGGCATCAACAAATCACATCAATTACATCGGCAGCGCTTATTCCATAGTAATTTTAGAAACCAGGGGAGTAGTCGTAATCATCATGGGGTTGTATCAGAGAGCCCACCAAGTAATTCAATTGGTTTTTTCTTTGGGTCAACACCTCCTGAAAATTTCAGGTGAGCGTTATATTGCTGTTAATATATAATTTTGTTTATTGCCGGATGCTTTAAACAACTTGTTTTTGTTGCTTGAGCCATGACCTTCCATTTGTTTTTCATTACAGCTCCATGCCGTCAAAGTTGAGTGTTTCTCCTCATGGATTCCTGGCTGGAAGTAGTTCACCTGTGGGTTCTATGCCTAAACCGTTCCCACCAATTCAGCATCCAAGTCATCAGCTCTTGGAAGAAAACGAGTTTAGACAACAAAAGTAACATCTTCTTGTGTCTTTTCAATAATGTCTGCATCTGTATCTTTTGCCGTCATTTGTTCTCTTAATGGAGCCTTTTGTTACTTGCTGTGTAGGTATCATAAATTTCACAAGCGCTGTCTTAGTGAAAGAAAGAGGTTAGGAATTGGTTGCAGTGAGGTAAAGCATATTTTGACCAATAATTTGCATGTACTTAATATTCTACAGGAAAAACTTTTATGTGGCTTGTGATTTTCAAAGATATCTGATTTCCTCCCATCTTTTTATATTGTATTTCCTATTGACAGTGCTTTTTTCCTTGCAATTTCTAACTTCAACACTATCTGTTTGATGTCTGGGTTTCATAGGAGGCATTCACCTTAGTTCTTGTTTATTATTAATCCATCACCCATCACTGTATGGATGAGCATTCTTTCTTTTCCTTTGTCAAATAGGGTGCTCTTCCATCTGCTGATGTTGAGCCTAGATTTTTTCACTTGCGTTTTAATACTAAAGGAGCATTTTTTTTTCATGCAGGAAATGAACACACTCTACCGATTCTGGTCATATTTCCTGCGAAACATGTTTTTTCAGTCTATGTATAATGAGTTCCGTAAGTTTGCACTAGAAGATGCGGCTGCTAACTATAATTATGGATTAGAGTGTCTTTTCCGATTTTATAGGTATTGTCCCAAACAGTTCTCACTTCTGGTTAACTATTAAGAACTTATGAGAATTATATTTGTTTCTCTCACATTCTTATATTACGCTTGCCCCTTTTATTTATTTTTGATTATTCTGATCCTTAATCTTCTTCCAGTTATGGGTTAGAGAAGCAGTTCAGGGAAGACCTGTATGAAGATTTTGAGCAGCTTACTCTTGAATTCTACAAAAAGGGCAATCTGTATGGTCTTGAAAAATACTGGTAACACATTAATTACTAAGGCCTTGTTTCTTTATTATAAAAAATCTCGAACAAACCTTTTCTTTTTTATGCTGAACCTATTGTTCTTAAATGGGCCTTTCTGCTTCAATGGAACCTAGAGATCAGGAAATGATTCTATTTGTTATCATACTGGGATGCAAATTTTGTGATCATTGGTTGCACCCTTATGAATTTTGATTGTATTTTGTTGGATTGTTTGGATGTAATCAGTTAACTGGTCTTTTTATCTGTATGATCTTAATATTTATTTATGCACATAGTATTTCTGTTAACCCATTGGTCATATTTCAGTTAATGCCCTTTTCATCCTAGTGCTAAATGTTATTCATTGGCAGGGCTTTTCACCATTACCGCGAGATGCGTGACCATAACAAGCCTCTAAAGAGGCATCCGGAGTTGGATCTTCTGCTGAGGGACGAGTACAGGAGCCTGGAGGACTTCAAGGTAAAGGAGAAATCTATCGATAAGGTTTGCAGCAGCGGCACTGAGGCTCCTGCCTAGACAGCAAGGAAGGCTGCGTTTTTGGATGTGGGTATTGTGCTTGGTGTATCATTTGACATGAAGCATCACCATGAGAACTCACTAGCCCTGTCTCTGTCTTAGGTGGTACTGGTTATAACGCCGAAAATTTTGATCCTTAGTATTGGCTGGGGCATGACTGTGCAGATTTTAAGTGTCCCCAGCCAGTGTGATGCAGCGGCTCTGTTAAGAATTATTTTTGCCCCGTGGAATCTGGATTTGTACATAAACCCGGAAAAATTTAGCAAAGCTGATTCCTGTATCTGGAATTCTAGAAATTGACTAATAAAGAGCTTGGAATCATACTGTCTTTTTTGCGAGTTGGCAGTGAAATGCTTTTTAGCCTGAACTTGGGACAGTTTGATGTTCATATCCTGTGTTGGTAGAATCAAACTTGATCATGTTCTTTTAAGCAAACATTTGTTAATTGGAAGAAAAAACACGGTTTCAGTATTAGGCTATGTCTGCAGATTATTTACATCTGGGAATAGCCCCCAAAATACAGCAGCATGGTTGGAGATGAGCATGATCAATATGTAACGCCCCAAAACAATGGCTGACAGCTAAAGTAGATAAAAGGTGATCACTTGTGCTTTAGCAGGCCAAGCACTGCCAGTTCAATAAAAAGAGAAAAAAAATATTTGGTTATATATCTCTTAAAAGTTTCATAATTATATATTTACTCTTGAAAAAAAATCATAAGGTTAAATTGTGAATATGCCTAGATACATCTTAACTATGGTTAAACTTCAGTTAAGGATTGGAAAATTTCCAAAATACTTTTTTTTTATATTTTTTAATTATTTTAAATTTCATATTTTTTAAAACGGATATTTATAAATTGTTAACTGATAGTTTTCATCTTATTTTAACTCCAGAAGTACATACACAATTATACCTATTATTTAGAGGTATGCATACAATTATATTTTATTTAAAAATAAATACATAATTTCAAAATTATTTAGGAGTACAGCTGCAAAAAAGCCCAAAGAAAAAAAAAATGCAAATTCATAGCAAGGCCAGGCCGAGCCCCATCTATGCGCAAGGCCTGCCACATGTCTCGCCTGCATAGGCCTTGTCTTCTAACTCTACCACTTTTCCACTTCCAATCACGGGACAATCATTTTCACTCTTTAAAGAAGCTTGTTTTTTTTTAATTTTTTAATTTTATTTTTTTGATAAATGTGGACAAACCACTGAAGTACACCATAAGTATGGTTTGAACCCTCAATCTCTATTTGTGAGAGAGAATGAGCTACCAACTTTTTTTGTAAAAATTAGTTAAAAGAAGCTTGTTTTAAGAGAGAAGTTTCATGAAGTTAAAAACAATCTTCAGAAGCCCAATATTTAAGGAACTGACTGGCAGAAATCTGTTTGAAGTACTGGTACTGATTTACTGGATTCACTATAAACACAGAAATTTATGCTGTTGACAAGATTTACCCTTATCCAGGCCATAAATTCAGAGGAATAGATGTATCTGACTTCAGAACATGAGCAAAAACTTATAATGTCTAGTCACTTAAAAAAGTAAAATTCCCCAACAGAAGTTTCATGTCATTAGTAACACTATATATATTCATCATCAATTCTAAAGAAAGATATAATATGAGAATATTCAAAATTTCTGTATTTCACCTGGGTATTCAGCATACCAATTCCTATGATAGATATGCAGTCAAATTAACTTCCATACTTAAAAATGATTCTGCATGCTGAAGAAATTTTGAAATCAAAGAAAACATGCAATTTTTTTTTTTTTTTTTTTGGGAAAAGAATGAGCCAAAATTATCATCTGCTGCAGCTGCAAATACCATCTCATCAATTGCTAACCCATCCTAGAGAAATGCTGCCCCTATACATCAGTGCATCTTGGATGGTAATGCTCCAACTTCACAGACACCTCATTGTTTTACATTCAATCCATACCTTGAGATATACCACCTCATGATGTAATTCTCTATCTACAATCTCACATATTTGCACTACTAAGTTCAACTCTGCTTACGGTGAAGGTAAAATGTGTTTGGAAATAAGCTTGATTAAAGATAAATACAAGCTCATGATTATTTTAAGATAATTTTATATTTTATTATATTCAGAACAGA
This sequence comes from Dioscorea zingiberensis, assembly GCA_026586065.1. Lineage (NCBI taxonomy): Eukaryota > Viridiplantae > Streptophyta > Magnoliopsida > Dioscoreales > Dioscoreaceae > Dioscorea > Dioscorea zingiberensis. The sequence goes on along the minus strand of CM048820.1, from coordinate 63,472,502 downwards.
AGTTATCTCTAAACTTTTAGAGATAGATGTTTTAGTAGTCAATTGGTCTTCCTCCTCTTTCTTGTTTTCAAGAAAGCTAAAGCAGTAAAATCAGAGAACATTAATGCATTCGTGCTTGTTAGGATGTCTTTTTTTTTTTTTTTTTTTTTTTTTTGGACATAGGCCATACAAACCTCCCTAGAGGGCTTGTCAAGGGCATGACCTTAAGTAATGAGCACCTTTGACCCCTAATCGTACGCATATAGAGATGGGGACTCGAACTTGGGAGCTTTGTTCACCAAGTGAATTACCCAAAGCACGAGACCCGAGATACCGCTAGGCCAATGGTTGATTCAACCTCCAGGAGCAATCTTCTTTCACACATCTCAGAAATCTCATCTTACTACATTTATCCATCCTTCAACAGGTGCAATGGCAGGAAATGTTTCAAACTATTCTCATTCCTAACTACACCATTCCTTAACCCTTAGCTGTTCATTTGACCTCTCTGAACTCAAAGGACACATTTCCATCACTCTTGTCACAAATTTCATATCCATTTGAAGCTAATAAGCAAATGATCATTACTTTGCTTAGGATTAATCAATATATAATTAAATTTTATTCTTTTAAAATAATATGAACATATTAGCATATTAGTACAGGGTTTATGGCATCTATCTCCTTAAAGCTTTCCTATTTACAACTTTTTTTTTTTTTTTTTGTATTTTTCACATTTGTGTATATGTCTGCAACTAACTCATTTGACACTAAATTTCATAAGATTTAAAATATTAAAGGAAATTTTTTTTTTAATTTTATTTTTTAAAATATCAATTTTCTTCTACCTCTCCCTTGTTTCTCTTTCCCCCTACTCTTCTATGCCTTCCTCCAAACCTTTTCACTGATCTAATCTTCATTTAAAAACACATGTAAAGGGTATTTCAAAACAATTCTAATGTGCTTATTATCTGTTGGCCTGTATAAATACAAATATAATTCTCAAGCAATGATGATTTCCTTATATCTAAAATGTAATCAATAGTGAAATACTGCTACCAAGTCCTTCAGGAACATTACATAGCCTGATTGTAAAAAAGATGTGAATGCTAAAGTTAACCAATATTGAGTTCTTGATAAAACTTACCGTGCAATGCCGAAATGGCTTTGACTCCAAGCTGCATGGTAAAGCCAAATGCAGAAGAATCATCACCAGCAACAGAGTCATAAATTACAAGCAATCCATCCCTTTGACATAGTGTTAGCATTATGCTCATGATCTGTGGGATTCCATGCTCCTACAAATCATGCATGTGCATTCTAACAAATTTCTTCCTCTTAGTTATCATCATGAGCATAATATACTAACACAGAAATCTCGAGCATATCCAAGCTTTATCATCAGGTAGACCCCTCATCACTCACCTTAACAGCAAGCTAAAAGATATAATCATAAAGTTAAACAAAATTAATATTGATGAACAACTTATGATCTTTCAGTTTCTTCTTTTATCTACTCATCATCACTAATATTTAACAGCAACATAAGATCCTGAACGGATCTTTGGTTTCTTCTGTTAACCAATCTTCTCATCATCACTAATTTTAACAGTAAAATAAGATGGTGAGCACACAGGCTATTTTATTAGAGATAAGATCATATGAACAACCTTTGATCTTTCTGTTTCTTCTGTTAAACAATCTTCTCCTACTATATCTCGCAAAAACACATCATGCATCTCTAAACATATCTCTGTTTCTCCTGTGAACCTGCAAAAATGAATAATACAACCCCATGTTTCAGGTGTTCTTCAATCTGAGCTATCAAAATTTTTTATGTCAGCACTATGGAAAATTCTTGTTAGTTCAACTTCAGTTTATAATAAATTCTGTCTTTCAATCCATTACACGTCAACTTGCATTTGATGTCTACAATCGGAACTTACCTTGTATCACTATCTTAACATCACAGTAAGGACTGGAACTTGATCACCTGGCATCCTATAAACAATGATAAACCTTGACACAATAATTTACCACCCCTATACCTGGTTCAGATCTTTTTTGAACATATAAAATATATATCTAATCTAACAACAAGTAAATTGATATATAAATATATAGGTAACACAATTAAATTTCTCTATCCACAAAACCTCACATTATATTTAGTGCATGTTTGTCTCAATTGAAGTGAATGGAGTAAGAAAATAGGGGTGAATTGTCACTTTATTGGTGAGTAAACATGATTTAGCTCATAATGATTTGAACCCAAGATGTTGGACTAATGACTTATGTCCAAACAACTTATGGCCTAAGCCTTATCACTTAGAACACTTGAAGATTCCTCTCTAAAACATTTTAGAAAATTTGTCTAAATTATTGTAAAATACTTTTGAGTAGTTGGTAGGATTTAATATGGAAGGTCCTAGAATGTAATCTAGAAATGTTCTAAAGTCCCTATATAAAGAGGTGAATTATTGATATTTGAATGAAGTCCAAAAACAAGAACAAGTATAATATAACTATATAAGTTTCCTCTTCTATGCTTCTTCTCTTCTACTCACTTCTAGGTGACTACACCCCCAAACTATCACCCTTATTCCAATAAAGTGGTATCAGGGCTAAGGTTCTTGAAAGCAAAGATGTTGAGTGAAATCTTTCCATTCCAATATACACGGCTCACTAGAACTATGATAGTCGGGGAATTTGCTTCAAAGCTTTTCTTGGCTCCATGATGTATAGAAGATTGTGCAAAAAAAAGTCATCAGGAGCCAAATGATGAGGCCGCCTTATCTCCTACTCAAAAGAATGTCTTACAAAAGGCTCGAAAGAAGGATCAATAAACTTTTTCCATCATCCACTTATGTTTAGATGAAGGCATGTTCAAGAAGGTCCCATTTCCAAAAAGGTGTTGACAAGGTTAAAAAAGGCACCCCTTCAAACTTTGAGAGGTAAATTTGAATCTCTTCAAATTAATAGTTCAAAAACTAATTTGGACTTATCTCAATAGTTTTGGGAGTTTCTAATCAATTAAGAAGATATGGAGAAGATTTGAATGATACTCCTATCAAAGAAAAGATTCTTCGATTATTTCATCCAAAGTTTGAGCACATTGTAATGGCTATCGAAGAATCTAAGTATCTTGATACTCTAAGTATTGATGAACAAAATGGTTTTCTCTAAGCACATGAAGAAAGATATAAGAAGATATGGAGAAGATTTGAATGATACTCCTATCAAAGAAAAGATTCTTCAATTATTGCATCCAAAGTTCGAGCACATTGTAGTGACTATCGAAGAATCTAAGTATCTTGATACTCTAAGTATTGATGAACTAAAGGGTTTTCTCTAAGCACATGAAGAAAGATATAAGAAGAGAAATCAAGATTCCTTAGAGCAAGCTCTCCAAAGCAAGTTCACTTTGGGGGAATAAGGTTATTTGACTAACATGAGAAGTCAAAGAGGACGAGAACATGGTTGAGGCCGTGGCTTTCGAAAAGGAGTAAGAGAATATTTCAGGAGCCAAAGTTCTCACTTAACAAGAGGCTGAGGGAAAGGAAACTATTCCAGGCAAAGGTATGACAAATATTAAATACAATGCTAAAATTGTCAAAGATATCACTATTATGCTTCCAAATGTAGAAGACGTGCTAATATTGTGGATGAGAAATCAAACTTCGTTGAAAAGAAAGATGAAGAAATCACACTATTGATAGCTCAACAAGAAAAAAAAAACAAAGAAAAAAGTCCATGGTATCTTAATACTGGTGCTAGCAATCATATAAGCGGCGACGGAAGCATATTCTTCAAGCTTAATGAAACTGTAAGTGACTTCGCCACTTTTGGAGATGCATCAAAAGTTCCGGTAGGGGAAAAATGTATGATTCTTATCTGTTTAAAAGATGGAAGCCACCATTTTATTTTTTATGTTTATTATGTGTCCAATATGAAAAATAATATCTTAACTTTAAGACAACCTTTTGAAAAGAACTAAGACATTCAATTAAGGAACAAACAATGTTCAATAAGAGATGTTGAAGATAATGTAATTGCCAGAGTGCCAATGACAAAAAATAGATTCATTTTACAAGATATTAAAATGATGTGGGTAAATACCTAAAAGCGTGTGCAAAAGAAGGCACTTGGCCATAACACTTACGATTTGGGCATATAAAGTTTGAAAACATGATTTTATTATCAAAGAAAGAAATGGTGAAAGGATTACCTTTCATTAATCACCCAGATTAATTATGTGAAGGGTGTATATTTGGAAAACATGTTAGAAAAAAGTTTTCTAAATGAGTCTATATCAAGGACTAAAAGACCAGATGAACTTATTCATACTAATATTTGTGAGCCTATTAACCCAAACTATTTTGGTAAAAATAAAAATTTTCTTAAGAAGTTCAAGGTCCTTGTTAAAAAGGAAAGTCCCTATCAAATTAAAGCCATGAGATCTGACAGAGATGGAGAATTCATGTAAAAGGAATTCAATGACTTTTGTGAAAGTTATGGGATATACTGGCTACTAATAACTCTAAGATCAGCGCAACAAAATGGGGTGGTTGAAAAGAAGAATATGATTGTTCTTAATATGGTGTGGAGCATGTTAAAGAGCAAGAAGATGTCGAAGGAGTTTTTGGTATAAGTTGTTAATCACACAATTTATCTCTCAAATAGAAACCCTAAAAAAGCTTATCAGACAAGACTCCATTGAAAGCATGGAACTGAAGAAAGCCAAATGTGAAGCATCCACGGGTATTTAAAAGCATAGCTTATGTGCATGCTCCAAATTAAGGCCGTCACAAGCTTGATGATAGAAGCGAGAAGTACATCTTCATTGGTTACAACAAGTGCACTAAAGGCTACAAGCTCTACAATCCAAGAAATAGAAAGCTAATTGTCATCAAAGATGTTGAGTTGACGAAGAAGTGACATGAGAGTGAACTATTGAAGACAATGAAGAGTACGACATTTTCCCTATCATGGAAGAAGATGAGCATCCAAGTCAAGCACAAGAAGAAGCTGCTAACTCACCATTAACACCATATTTGAGGAATCTTCATTATGAAGATCATATGAAGCACCTCTTCCAACAAGTAGCATTGAAGAAGTCTATGAGATAAACCGAAATTTAAATAACGAGCTAACACCAAAGACCATTGGCTTGAAGAAGCGATGCAAAATGAAAAGTGGAGAAATGCAATGAAAGAATAAATTAATGTAATCTTGAGGGATGATTCATGGAAGCTCACAACACTTCCTAGATGACACAAAGCTCTTGATGTAAAATGGATGCACAAGATAAAGAAAAACGTCAAAAGAGAAGTTGAAAGATGCAAGGTGAGACTGAAGGCTAAAAGATATAAGCAAAAGTCTGGAATCGTCTAGAAACTATAAGATTTATTATATCTTTGGCTGTTAAAAATAAATGAAGAATCTTCAAATGGAGTCAAATCCATGTTCTTAAATGGACATCTTGAACAAGTATACATAGAGTAACCTATATGATTCATGGCTAAAAGACATGAAGAAAAAGTCATGTAATTAAAGAAGGCCCTTTATTGGTTAAAACAAGCTCCAAGAACTTAGTATTGTAGAATAGATAAATATGTCCAAGACAATGATTTTTCTAAGTACCCACATGAGCATGCCCTCAATGTCAAGTATATAAGTGGAGATATTCTTATCGTTTGCTTGTATGTAGATGATTTGATCTTCATAGAAAGTATCTGGCCTTATTTGAAGTCTTCAAGAAGACCATGACAAAGGAGTTTGAGATGACTAATATCGTAATGATAACATATTATCTTGGCGTTGAAGTAAAGCAAGCGAGAAAAAAAAATTTGTTTCTCAAAAAGCCTATGCAAAAGAGATTCTCAAGAAATTCAAGATGCAGGATTGCAAGCTAGATGACACTCTAGTAGAAAGTAGAGTCAAGTTATCAAGGTATTATAATAGTGAGAAGGTAGATCCTTTGAACTTTCAAGAGCTTGGTTGAAAGCCTAAGATATTTGAATTACACAAGGCCTAATATTCTCTTTGGAGTTGGTCTTATAAGTCTCTTTATGGAGGCTCCCACCATGAATTATTTAAAGTTTGCAAAGAGAACTCTTGACTATATTAAAGACACTCTTGATTATGGGCTTTTCTACTCTTCCTCCCAAGAATTCTAACGCCTTAGATATAGTAACAGTGATTGGGAAGACAATATTGATGACAAGAAAAACACTACTAGAATTCTCTTCTATATGAGAGATACGACTTTTACTTAGAGTTCAAAAAATTAGTCAATTGTCACTCTGTCTGTGTGAAGCAGAATATGTGACTACTACTTCTTGTATTTGCTATGCACTTTGGTTAAGAAGCTTACTGAAAGAGTTTAATGTACCGTAAGATTGAGTTACACGAATATATGCCAACAACAAGTCTGCAATTACCTTGGCAAAAAAAGCCGGTTTCCATAAGAGAAGTAAGCACAATACTTGATATCACTTCATCAAATAATGTATTATACGGAAAGAGATGGAATTGAAGTATACAAGATCTCAAGAGCAGGTTGCAGATATTCTCACCAAACCTTCAATTATGATGTGTTTAAAAAACTAAGGGCTTCACTTGTCACCAAATAAAGTTTAAGGAGGTAGGGTAGGAGTGTTGGTGAGTAACCATGATTTGATCCATAATGGTTTGTGTTACGGAAATATTTGGCAAGACACGTGTCACCTACCCAAATGGCCACGTGTTAAGCACGGGGCCACGGGGCCACATCCCTCTGACCACGTGGCAGTACCATCTAATATCAAATCTTTCTCATATCGCTTTAAATTCCACTTCGAATCGGTGAATGAGGCATTTGCTATCTTTCAACTCTACAAACAAATCCGGTCGGAATTAAGCAAACCCAAAACCTTCTTATCCGAAACTGGAGGTGCTCATGGCCACGTAATTTCCTAAGGAAGAAAATATCTAACGCCTCTACAGTAAGTAGATATTATCCACTTGCCTCTACAGTAGGCAGATATTTTCTACTTACCTACACAGTAGGCAGATATTTTCTCACCGCCTCACAAGATATTTTCTCACCGCCTCACCAGATATTTTCCTAAACCGCCTTCAACTTTTCTATAAAAGAAGAACAACTATAGTAAGAAAAGGGGACTTGAACACTCAACTAACCTATGCCCAAGAAATAAAAAGTTTATCAAACCCTCTCCTTTCTCACAGGATTTCTGACTTAATCATCAGAGTTAAATCCGGGCAGGAAGGCTCAATTCCGATCACTTCCCTCTCTTTTTTACAGATTCACCCAAGTAACCAGAAACCAAAAGGCGACAATTCCGATCATCCTCATCAATCCGTAAGCGTCCACATCAATTATAAATTTTAACTGTTTGTCAAAGGCTGAGACCAGATCACGAGGCAACAACAACCAAAGCGTGAGGTGAATCCAGCTTTTGGCATCAATCAGCTTAAGGCCCTGGGACTCTTACGAAAAGCTAAATGATTACTACCAGAAAATCTAAGCGAATCCCCACGGACTTCACTGGGGAGAATTCACCGGAAATACCCAGTGAAGTCCGGAGGACTGGGGAGAATTCACCGGAAAATCCAACCACCTTACCTCCATCGGAAAATCCACCCATGGTACCCCAGGGACCCGTCCCAGAGTTTTATCTCAATATGCAGAAACAATTAGAGCAGTTGGCTCAAGCTGCCCACACTTTGGCCCATCCACCACTCCCACCCACACAAATTCCACCAAAGATGCCGACAGCCCCATTAGCTAATTCCGAAAGCAGAGGGAGGACAAGGACCCGCACTCCACGTAAGAAAGAAGAGAGGAGACCGCCTTTCTCCGCCAGCTCGAACCTCCCTCCGCTGACGCCGAGAGCAAGCTACTACAAGAATGTAACGGAATAATAGTCCGTCTGCTCCAACCGCCGCATGTAAGAACACAAACAGGCCCATCTCGAGGAAACCAGAAGTCCGAACAGCATGTTCTCACTATAATGCTCTCCTTTATCAAGGAAATACCGGATGAGCAAGTTCCCGATAGCTTTAACTACCCGCTATGGCCGCATACGAGGGCAAAACCGATCCGGCCCCGCCACCAAGTCTTTCCGGATCAAAGATGCCGCTTCCTCGAATCACCGACGCCTCAGATATGCAGCTTTTCCCGCCACCTTAGAGGGAAAAGCGCAAGACCGGTTTGTTGATCTTCCGCCTAGCACAATTTCTTCTTTTTAAGTTTTAGCGGATCAGCTTTCTAGCTATTTTGCTAATTATTCAAAGCAAAAGAAAACCCCATCTACCCTTCTCGCTAAGCAAGCAACGAGGGGTGAAACACTCCAAGCCTACCTCAATCGCTTCATAGATAAGCAAGAAATGTTGCTTAACCTTGTTCCACGAACGGCGCAGAACCTTCTTGATGTAGGGTTTGCTAGACTCTCCTTTCCGCTTTTCCCTCACTTTGGATCCACTAAAACCATCCCTCGCCTCATAATCCACGCCTAAAAGTATATCAATTCGACGAATTTATACCGGTTGGGATTTAAGAGGCTCGCCATATCCCTACGGAAATCCGTAAAGAAAGAAAACATCGAAGTTTCAACAAGAGGCCCACGTAAACCAAGGGAAGGAGGATCACATAGGGACAATAAAAGTGAAAATAAAGGTCCTGAATCTTCAACACGCCCTCACACACATGTTACAAAATTCTAGAGAATCCCCAAAAGAAGGGAAAATAGTCAGGTATGATCACCATACCCCACTAAACCAAATCAGAAGCCATATCTTTATACAAATCCAGGATCAAAAAATTTTGACGTGGCCAGAACCTGCAAAGAATCCCGAATGACAAAAGAATAGTAAAAGATATTGCAAGTTTCATCAAGCTAGAGGACATGACACAGAAAAGTGTACTCATTTGATGAATGCTATAGAAGATGTCGTTAGAAGAGGACAACTGGAGCAATACATTAACCTTGACATTCAAGAGGGACCTGAAACTTCACAACCTGAAGGAGAAAAATGGGAGATGGTCGGATTTATTAGTGGTGGTCCCGGGTTGTACAAGTGGCGAAAGTTCCACCTCTCTAAAAGCTACGCCCAATGGTAGGAGTTACACAAGAGATGTGAGTCTCACAAAGAAGCGTCTCACCTATGGCTCCTATTAATTTTTATGATAACGATGTCACCGTTCGCCACCCTCACGACGACGCCTTTTAGTCATCAGCATCATGGTCTCCAAATTCCAAATGAAAAGAGTCCCGATAGACAAAGCTGAAGTTCAAATGGATATACTCTTTTGGAGTGCCTTTGAAAAAATGAGGTACGATGCTGGACAACTTACTCCCCATAAAATCATCTTTAGCGGATTCTCGGAGGAGTGGTACAAACCGTAGGAATGATCTCTTTACCGCCACGGTAGGAAATTCGCCAAGATCATCAACAGTGACAACAAATTTTCTGGTCATACGCTGTGCATCAAGTTACAATGTGATTCTTGGTAAGCCAACCCTCAACGCCTTAAAAGCGGTAATTTCTACTTATCACCTTCTCCTAAAATTTCCGACCGAGAGTGGCAATGGAGAAGTAAGAGGGGATCAACCCTTGGCACTACAATGTTACGCCTCAACCCTCAAAGGAACAACTCAAAATAAAGGTAAAACAAGAGCTTCAGAGGCCATGTTGGTTAACAGAATAGCAGAACAAGAAGATAAAGAACTCCGACCAACCCCAGTTGAGGAGTTGCTTGTCATTCCTCTGGATACAACTAGATTGGAGCTGCATCTGCTGGATCGTGCGGATTTGACAACAAGACAAAGAAAAGAACCTCATGGCAATATTAAGGACGCATTATGATCTTTTGCCTCGGTCCTCGAGGACACGCCGGGCGTAAAACGCGTGATGTCATCAACACCACCTCAAAGATAGATCACTGCTCAAACCTCAAGTAAATGTAAAAGGAGAAATTCCGCCCCGTAAAGCGCGTAAGGCCGCAGAAGAAGAAGGCCAACCCTTTCAAGGCGTGGATTTATCCGAGAGGTGAACTATCCAGACTGGTTGGCTAACGTGGTTCTGGTCAAAAAGCCGTTATGGAAATGGAGAATGTGTGTGGATTTTACGGACCTAAATAAAGCTTGTCCGAAAGATTCGTTTCCTCTACTTTCAATTGATGACTTGGTTGACTCTACTAGGCATGAAGATGCTTCGGCTTAGACGCCTTCTCGTGCTACAATCAAATCCGAACGGCCAAAGGCTTAATTTAAGAAAAACGCCCTTTATTACTAGCAAGGGAACTTACCGCTATAAGGCGACGCCGCTTGGTTTAAAGAACGCCGGACCCACTTTCCAAAGGCTCATAAGTACAGCTGCTCAAGGAGCAAATTAGCGTAAACGCCGGGCTTCCATGTAGATTTACATCCCGGTAAAGAGTCGAAAACCAAGATCATCTATCGATCTACAGAAGCCTTTCACCGCTTCAACTTACAATATGCGCCTAAATCCAACAAGTGTGCATTTGGTGTTCGATCAGAAAATTTCTAGGATTTATAATCGACTCAAAGAGGAATAGAGGCAAATCCGTAAAAAGATCAAAGCCATTCTTGACACGGGTCACCCAAAAGCCTTAAAGAAGTACAACGGCTTAACGGACGCTTCAGCGCCTCCTGAGATTTATCTCTAAAGCCGGAGAGAAAAACCTTCCACTCTTCCAAGCCTTGCGTAAAGCGCTAAAGATGGAGTGGACAGAAGAATGTGAAAAAGCCTTCCAGGGGCTTAAAGATTATCTCCGATCGCCCCAGTTGCTAGCCAAACCACAAGTAGGAGAGGAGCTTTATATCTATTTAGCCGCTGCTCCTCGAGCGGTCAGTGCAGTTTTGTTAAGAGAAAATAAGGGAATTCAGAAGATTGTCTATTATACAGGTAAGATCCTTAACGACGCTGAGTCAAGGTATCTGCCACTCGAAAAGCTAGCTTTCGCCCTTATCACATCCGCACGAAGATTGAGGCCTTATTTTCAAGCTCACAAAGTTATTGTGTTGACGGATCAGCCCCTAAAACAAGTTCTTCATAAACCTGAAAATTCCGGACGCTTAGCCAAGTGGGTCATAGAATTGGGTGAGTTTGATCTCACTTATAAGCCACGAACGGCGATCAAGGCTCAAGTACTAGCAGATTTCATCGCGGAATTAACCATTCCTATGAATGAAGATGTAATCCCGGCACAAGATCCAGAAGAAAGCTCTATTACCCCATGGTCTTTATATGTCGACGGATCAGAATGTAAGAAAAATCGTGGATGTGTTTCATTCCTTTATTCTCCCTCCAAGTGGAAAATTTCAACAAATTTTAAGTTCCAATTCGAGCGACTAACAACGAGGCCGAATACGAAGCCCTCATCATAGGTTACATTTGGCCCTGGGCTCGGAATTCAGTATCTACATGTATATTCCGACTCACAACTAGTCGTTGGCCATACACTAGGCAGTTTTGAAGCAAAGGAGGAGAATATGGTTAAGTATCAGGCAGTAGTGAAGAGAATAGTCCCATACTTCACTCATTTCCAGATTGAAAAAATCCGTCGCGCACAAATGAAGAGGTGGACGGTTTATCTAAGAAAGCCACCACACTTAATGGAGATACAGAGCTCTCTTTCAATCTACAGTACCTTCCAGCGAAAACTATTGAATGGCTGGAGGGAGAAGTACAAAGTTCAGAAGAAGAGTCATGTTAGATTGATCCCATCAGAAACTACCTGCAAGGTGGACTTGCACCATCCAACAAGATAGAGGCCAGACGGATTTTTTACAAAGCCGCCAAGATAATATGATCAAGTAACATCTATATAAACGGGTCCTATACACAACCCTTTTATGACGCTTACGCCCCACGGAAGCCATTATATCCTTCAAGAAATTCATGAAGGTATTGGAAGAGATCATATAGGAGGCAAGGCCTCGAAGTTATAAAGTCCTTCGACAAGGCTATTATTGGCCAACCTTAACTCAAGACGCGGTGGCGTCACCGAAAATGTGATGCCTCGCCAACGACATTCCAAGATTCAAAAACGATCAGCCAACATCAAGCTACGCCAATTGTCACCCTCGACCGCTTGCTATTCGGGGAATTGATCTTCTGGGGCCATTTCCTACTTCAACAACAAATGAAATTTTTGATACTTGCTATCGATTATTTCACTAAATGGGTAGAAGTTGAGCCCTTGTCCAAGATCACGAAAAAAGCTTGTCAAGGATTCTTATGGCTTAATCCGTTATTCCGCCGATTGAATTCTGGGCCAGCCTTTATTATCGATAACGGGCTTACAATTTGATAACAAGGCTTTTAAAAATTTTTGTTCTCGAGCTCGAATTGAATCTCGCATAAACTTCCGCGGACGCATCCTCAAGCCAACGCCAAGTAGAAGTAACGAATCGCACCTTGCTCCAAGCTCTCAAAACCCTGTGTCCAAAAATGGAACTAATTGGGTTGAGGAAATTCGAAGCTTTGGGCTTATCGAACAACTACAAGAACTCCCCACAGGGAAACTCCATTCTCTTTACTTACGGGGCGTATAGCCATCCCCGCAGTAAATAGGAATGCCTATCTTACTTAATACAAACAAACTTTTTCATCGTAAGAAAATGAGAAGAATTTCCGAAAGGAACTTGACTCACTGGAAGAGCTAAGAGAAGTGCGTAAACAAAGGCAAAGAATCTATCACCAAAGAGTAAAAAGGTTTTACGACACAAGGGTAAAAAGAGTCTTCTTCCAAATCGGCGATCTGGTCTTAAGAGAAAACGAATTCCAGGGAAACAAAAGCCGAACGGGGAAGCTAACTCCTAACTGGGAAGACCCTTACGTCATACAAAAGATTGTCCGAGCTGGTACTTATTATCTCGTCAATATGGAAGGAAAAATGCTTAAGCGTCCATTTCATGTTGAACACCTGCGACGCTACTATCAATGAATTCTGTAGCAGTCTCCTAAATGTTTCATGAAATAAAACCTAAATTTATGTTCAGAAATTCCAAATGAAGATGAGGTGAAAATCCCATCCCTATAAGATGAGGCAAAAAATTATCCTACAAGGATAAGAGACAATTCTCATCCAGAGTATGGGGCAAAAATCCCGATCGAAATATGAGGCAACAATCTCATTCACAAAGACAAGGATCTTATTCAGCGAAGTAAAGTCCCACGATTGGACTAATAAGAAGAGAAGAACTCGCCACGAAGCTTAACTTACAAGCCAAAAGAAGAAAGACTTTGCGAAGGATTTCTTAAATGGTTACAAGTAACCATGACTCGGAAATAAATCTTCACCAAAATAAAGGTTTGTATTTCATTCCCATGAATAAAAGCTACATTCAAAACACTTGAATACAAAAACATCTCATAAAAATCCCTAAGTACTAGGGCCTTCCTGGTGTTCAACTGCTTCTTGGGAAGCTTGAGTCGGCATTTCAGATGAGGCTGGGGAAGGGGCCTCTAGAGCCTTTATAATTTGCTGCTCCTTTAGTTCTGTAAACTTCTTTAAGACTCCAGCAAGCCCCATCGATAAAACTTCCACAGGGGGAATATGGTGACCCACCTGTTGCACTAACGAATATATGCGTGTGGCCCCCTCTTTCGCTCACTCTAAGCCGAAAGTGACCTCCTTCTCCAACTTTTTCGCTTGTTCTCTTTAAATCGCTCATTTCTTGCGAAGTCGGATTTAAGAGCCTTTTGCCCTGGAAGTTAGATCTTCCTTTAGCTGCTACGCCCCTTTAACTTCCCTCCCACAAGAACCTTCAACTTTAACTCCCATGGGCTTCACCGCTTACTGAAATGGATTTTAGTTCCTCTTTCAAATCGGATTCATCTTGTAATTTCTTGATGTTCCCTTCAAGAAGTAGAAGAGAGCCCTCGAATTAACAAGCTTGGTCGCCAAATCATTCTTCTCTTTCTCCAATGGTACCTAACCGCTCATAGCCGCCAGCCTTTATCTTGCTCATGGGCATAAATAATCGGCAAGTCGCTTTCTTTTCTTTTCCTCTAATGCCGCCACCCTAGAGCTTAGTCAAGTAATCTCCGCTTTATTTCGCTTCCATCTTTGTCAAGTCTTCGCAAAGATTGCTAACTCGATCCGCCCATCGAAAGCGCCTACGGAAATAAAATGAATTATGTTTATAATACCGAACGAGGGTAATGTAAGCACAAGTATGGTTTTTACCATCATAGCCGAACGGAAAAGTCGGGCGAGTAGCCTCTTTCCTTCCAAATTTCCTCAAGTTTCGGGATAGAGAGTCGTTCGGGCCTCATGGCCGCCAAAACGCTTTTCACCTGGGACGCTGCATCCCTAAAAGGGATATCCTCCTCAAGGCAATTCCTTCCGCTGGAATCACCGGGTCCTTTGAGAACTAAATCTACCTCCCTTAGCTTATCCAGAGAACCGCTTCTCTTGCCTCCACCTATAAAATAAAACCTAAGTTAAAAATTCTTAGTGGAACAATATATAACCTTCGGTATACTCACCTCCCTAAGGAGGATATCCTTCCGCCGACTAGAGGAGGGACCCTCCGAATTGGAGCTAAAGTCGGAGAATCTTTGGTCAGCGAATTCGCCTGTTTCTCCGTAATTCCGGATCCGGACGCTGGCCCTCGAATTCTTTTTCTTTGTTCTCCTCTCCTGGGAGGACCCTACGACGAGGTCGCTTTTGACCCTCTCCTTCGGAGAAGTGACGTCTTTTCTTTTCCTCTTCTTCTTTTCTTCCTTGGAAGTATCAACACTTTTGCTGGATGTCACTTCCTTCTTCTTTCGCCCACGAGGCAAGGGCGGATGAACTTTACCCTCGAAAGAGGCCAAGATGCCCCTAGCAAGATCCAAATCATCGTCCTCCATCGGATTTCCTACAAAGATAAATTCCGAAGCATGTTAGATATCGCGACTCACGACTAAACTAAGTTAGATGCATAAATAAGCCCTACCAGTAGCTACTATTAAACGACACTTAAGAAGATTTTTCTTGGTCAAGAAAGTATCCATGTAAACCCCAGAAATCCCCGCCATTGACTTAAAAAGAACTCCTTCTTCCTCTGTCATCTCCTCACAAGCGATATCCGTTCGGGGAACTTCCCACTTGGTTCGGACATCCCACTCGGATTTACTTTTGACAAAGAACTTACTCTTCCATTATTTAATGGAAGTAAGGACTTTACCTAGAAACTTCCTCCCGGAACGAGCCGAGAAGTAATACCAGTCGACATTAGACTCTAGATGTAAACTGAATAACATGCGGAACTAGTGAACAGTCGGATTTACCCCATAATTGTTAAACACAATGACAAAGCCATTGAGCAATCTCCAAGAGTTCGAGGTTAATTGCGAAGGACACAAACGATATTCTTCTAAGATAGCCTTGGCAAAACTAGAAAAAGGAATCCTAAGACTACCCAATAGCGCATCTTGGTAGATGGCTATCTCTCCCTCCCTAGGAGAACTTGCCCTCTCCCCAGAACATGGAACCCTAACCTCAAACAAAGAACGATCTATTTCATATTTATCTACCAAACTCTCAACATCATTCTGCTCAAGGAGGCTTATGAAGATGTCAGACCCTCTACCCATCGCTTTAGAAGCGGGATGAATCCTCAAACCCTGGACCGAGTATCCCCTGTGCCCTCGAAATCGCATGCAAACTATGGGTTCAGACGGAGAAGGGATTGAAGATGGTTGGGAAGTATGAGATTTATGAGATTCATGAGAAAAACTAGAGGAAGAAGATACACTAGCCATTACCTTAGAAGAGAAAGAGGTGAAAAAACACAGAAACTTGACAAACAGAGCTCGCCGGAGAAGAAGAGAGTTCGAAGAAGAAAGTCTGAAGAAAATACTATTCCGATTTCGAAATAAACCTTCTCCGCCTTGTTATATGAAAGGGAGGTGAACCCCTGGCCGTTAGATCCTAAAACTACATCCCGATCGGACCGTTGAACCAAACATCCCTAAATCCGGACCGTTCAGATGACCATCATTATTTCTCCTTAAACGGTTCAAAATTCCATCTTAAACGCCAAAGATACCAAACGCCACCGACACACATGGGTAGCCGCTACCTATCATGATGTTGACAAAGCGACGCCACAAGACGCCGCTTCCACCTTTCTTCCTTTAATGCTAAACAAAATGTGAAAACACGGTCTCCCTAGGGAATAATAGGCGTTGTACACCATAAAAATAGAGCTAATACCATAAAAGACAAAACACACATCCCAACATAGGATCACCAGCGGTCATTCCTTGAAGAAACCAAAGAAGTTATAAACAAAACGACGAACTTTATTTATTCATGGCAAAAATAGTTACATTAAACCCGACCTGTAATAAACACTATTGTCCATCGGAATTTTCCTAGTTAATGGATCCAATGGATCCATCCGATGACTTGCTCGGACAAAATTCGAAAGAGATGCAGGGACTTCGACAACCGTCGCTATCCTCGTCATCACTAGGAAACCCGGCAAAACGCTGGGCTTAAGATTAGGTCCACTTCTTTACTTCAAGCAGAGTTACTTCCAATATTTCAAATTCAAACGCGGTGCCCCTCGTGATAAGTAATGACTAAAAGATCTCCCGCCTCAACATCGTGATCAACATGAAAGATCTCCCACCCATCCTCAAAACAAATCTCACCTGTGTCTTTCTCAATAACTGTAAGAGACCGCCATACGCACTGCTCGACTCACCAAGTGAACAACTCCAGTCCTCAATCCCTCTAGGTGTTCATAAAAGGAAACTAGAATTCGCAAATGACGAGTAGAAAGAGTAAAAGTGAAAAACTTGAAAAAAGACAAACGCTGGGGAAGAGCCATTTTACAAAGATAAGAACAGAATGAATAAGGAACACTATCCATACAAGCTCCTTAAATAGAAAAACCTATTGACACTATAGGCGAAAATTCCGGAGAAAGATTCAGTGTATTCATACCTCGATTCAAAACAACGAAAAGACAACACAAAGAATTAACTAAAAGAAACAAGTGTCAGTCGCCTATTAAAAGCATGTGCGCCTTACCATCCTAGAGATAGATATCTACACCTATATAGCCTTGCCAACTAAGGAAAATACTTGTTCTCGAACCAAGCGAAAAGTGCGCCTAGCTCACTCCTCACTAAGATTTTTCGAACAAGTACACTTTAGGGGGGACTAATGTTACGGAAATATTTGGCAAGACACGTGTCACCTACCCAAATGGCCACGTGTTAAGCACGGGGCCACGGGGCCACATCCCTCTGACCACGTGGCAGTACCATCAAATATCAAATCTTCTGTTACTGCTTTAAATTCCGCTCGGTAATTGAGAATGAGGCATTTGCTATCTTTCAACTCTACAAACAAATCCGGTCGGAATTAAGCAAACCCAAAACCTTCTTATCCGAAACTGGAGGTGCTCATGGCCACGTAATTTCCTAAGGAAGAAAATATCTAACGCCTCTACAGTAAGTAGATATTATCCACTTGCCTCTACAGTAGGCAGATATTTTCTACTTACCTACACAGTAGGCAGATATTTTCTCACCGCCTCACAAGATATTTCTCACCACCTCACCAGATATTTTCCTAAACCGCCTTCAACTTTTCTATAAAAGAAGAACAACTATAGTAAGAAAAGGGGACTTGAACACTCAACTAACCTATGCCCAAGAAATAAAAAGTTTATCAAACCCTCTCCTTTCTCACAGGATTTCTGACTTAATCATCGGAGTTAAATCCGGGCAGAAAGGCCCAATTCCGATCACTTCCCTCTCCTTTTTACAGATTCACCCAAGTAACCAGAAACCAAAAGGCGACAATTCCGATCATCCTCATCAATCCGTAAGCGTCCACATCAATTATAAATTTCAACCGTTTGTCAAAGGCTGAGACCAGATCACGAGGCAACAACAACCAAAGCGTGAGGTGAACCAGTTTTTGGCATCAACAGTTTGAAACCAAAGTGTTGGACTAATTACTTAGGTCCAAACAACTTATGGCCCTAAGTCTTATCATTTAGATTGTTTCTTCTTCTCACAAATGAACAATTGAAGTTGAGGTAGTCAGATCACTTTTTCCACTTTTCTAAATCAAATAAATCAAGAGGTGGCATGATTTTCTCCACTTACATTTGTTTGTAAGAAAATGTAGAAAATAAGATGTCCATAACTTTTCTCATTTTCTAATAGACTATTTCTTTATATAAATTACACCTTTATGGAATGTCAAACTTCACCCCATTTTATGGACATTTACCTTCACTTCCCAATTTTTTACATTTTCACGCAAATAACAGATATTTTAATATAAATTATGAAGGAACACATGGCTAGACAGGGAGAACAATGCCCAACAGAAAGTAGGTGTTATAACCTCGAATTCACGATCTACGACTACTGACGATCGCATGGCGAGGTTGGAGGTCGACTTACACACTATGCATACATAATTGCGCCAACAATCTGACGAACTTGGCACTCTTACACACGATGTTGGTGTCTTCACCAACGACTTCACAGGGAGGTTTGAAAGTCTCGCAACCCAACTTACAACTCAGATGGCAGCTCTTTCCAATACAATGGGGTGCCAGGAATGAAAGGCCTATGCAATACTTAATTCACAATGGCGATTATGTTCCACAGAATGGGAATCTTCAAATATGTTATGCATGGATCGATTTTCCCCATCTCTCAGGAGAGAATCCAACAGGGTGGATCTACAAGGCGGAGCAATTCTTCTTGTATCAACAGACGCTAGAAGAACAAAAAGTATTGCTGGCCTCTTTTTACTTACATAACGAGCCTATACAGTGGTACCAATGGTTTTCAGCGTCACATCCAAGAGTGACATGGCCAGAGTTTAGCTAAGAGTTGCTTATTCATTTTGGGCTATCCCAATATGAAAATTTTGACGAGGCGCTCACCAAGCTTCAACAGACAGGATTTGCTCGGGATTATCAAAACGCTTTCAAAACGACTTGTATCAAGGAAGTTCTAGGTCAAGTTTGAGCAAGCGCTTCTTGGAAGCTTCATTGGTAGTTTACGGAATGACATCCGAATGGAGGTGAAATTGTTTCATCCAAC
The DNA here is from genome assembly GCA_026586065.1 of Dioscorea zingiberensis. Classification (NCBI taxonomy): domain Eukaryota; kingdom Viridiplantae; phylum Streptophyta; class Magnoliopsida; order Dioscoreales; family Dioscoreaceae; genus Dioscorea; species Dioscorea zingiberensis. Next base: position 63,453,419 of record CM048820.1, on the reverse strand, counting down.
CACAATGATCGACGCAATGGCACTCGCACGCCTTCAGGAGGACAAAATTAATTGGGCTAAGAAGTCAACACCACGTTCGGGCCTCTTACCAAATCTACCTCCACGAATGTTATGCACGACATCAATTGATCGATCATTTGCACCAGGTCTCTTACCCAACCCAACACCGGCAAAATCAACTCAACCATCTGGTCTTCTTCGACTGCCTCTTGGCGTGGGATTCCAGAGGTTGATAAGGCAACAAATGCAATAGCGTAGCGAGAAGGTCCTTTGTTACAATTGCGACGAGCACTTAGGCCCCAACGACATTTTTAAGGCTCAACACCTGCATCTGTTGGAGGGAACCGCAGATGTATTGGTGAAGTCCCCAGCCAATATAGCAAAATCCGAAGATGCATTAGCCAACGATGAAGGTGACAACGCCGGTGTCATATCACCGGCAATCTCCTTACATGCATTATCTGGCTCTGTCTTCCCCGATCATGCGAGTAGCCGGAAGGATAAGTGGAAGACAGGTGTCAATTTTGATTGATAATGGGAGCACACATAATTTCATATGCAAAAACTTGGCGAGAAAACTACGCCAAACCCCATCTCTGGCATCTCCGTTTCTTTCGACGATAGCTAATGGCAATAGACTTGCATGCAAGCATATCTATCGTGCCGTCGACATGGAACTACAAGGGTACCACTTCAAAGTCGATTTGTACCCATTGGGGCTCCAAGGATCCGATTTGGTTCTTGGAATACAATGGTTAAGAAGCTTGGGCCCTATGCTATGCGATTGGAGCAAACTCACTCTGGAGTTTTCCGTAGGGGGTGTACTCTACCGTTTGGAGGATGCTACGGAGTTAATGGACGCTAGAATTATTCACCCAAGCAACAATCCCTATTCTTCTCTGGTGTTGCTAGATAAGAAGAAGGAGGGGTTATAGAAGTTGTCGAAGTTTAAAGAGTTTGAAAAGATGGTTATCGACCTAGTTCGCATTTCGGCAATGGAAGGCTTCAGGTGATCATGCAGTACAAGAGGCCTTAGTAGAGTGGTCAGGTCTAAGGCCAGAAGATGCTACATGGGAATTCTATGACTATCTACAGCGGCAGTTTCCCTATCTGGACCTTGAAGGCAAGGTTTGCATTGAAGGGGAAGGGAGTGATAGGAGGCTTTGACATATGAAACTGCTAGCGTACTAGCCGTGTTAGGCGAACTGATTAGTGGTTATTTTATTGTAGAAGATGAAGCCGGAGATTGAGAAGATGAACACCGGCAGCCCTCAATAGTGGCGGCTGCCTCTCACTTTGGAATTCATTTAATCTCACTTAATTAACACTTTACAAACCCCAACCCTTTATATACATACTTTCATATAACCCGGATCCGTTATCGCTAACCCGGATCTGTTAACTCTAATATTTTCTTAACACTCCCCCTCAAGATGGGCGATAGATATCAATCATCCCCATCTTGTTACATGCTTTAACACACTCTTGAGGACCTAATCCTTTAGTTAAGCAATCAGCTAGTTGTTCGCCAGAATCTAACATGATTCAACTTCAAAATTCCGCCATCCAATCTCCTTAATGAAGAAGCTTATCAATCTCAACATGCTTTGTGCATCATGCCAGATACGTGATTGTTAGCAATGTTAATTGCCGATTTATTGTCACACCAGAGCTTCAATGCATCACCTCTAAATAGTCGCAGTTCTGACAACAAACTCCGCATCCAAAACATCTCACAAAGACTAGTTGCCATAGCCCTGTACTCGGCCTCAGCTGTAGACCGGGCAACCACCTCTTGTTTCTTGCTACGCCAAGACACAAGGTTACCCCCAACAAAGACACAGTAACCTGAGGTGGATCTCCTATCATCCAAGCAGTTCGCCCAATCAGTATCGCAATATCCCTCCACATCCAAGTGTCCATGACTCCTTCCACATCCAAGTGTCCATGACTCCTGAGCCAAAGGCCTTTCCCTGGGCTTCCTTTCAAGTATCTCGCATCCTCAGATACCGCCTCCATACGCTCAACCTTGGGATCATGTGATATACCCGCCACCACGCCACAACATATACGCACATCGTGTCTCGTAGGACATAAATAGATAAGGCGACCAACAAGTCTTTGATAGCGCCCTTGTTCGCCGAAGTTACCGATTGGGCACACAACTTGTGATTCTCGCCAATCGGAGTAGAAGCTACTCAAGACCCTAACATTCCCTGCTTCAAGAAGTCCGTAACATACTTCCTCCTCGAGAGAGCACTATTCCTTCGTAAGATCGCTAATCTCAATACCAAGGAAATATCTTCCTCCCTGAGAGAGAATCCATTCCCTCGCTTCAGCAGTAGTCCGTAACATACTTCCTTCCCGAGAGAGCACTATTCCTTCCGTAAGATCACATGCAATCTCAATACCAAGGAAATATCTTAGTCAGCTCCAGATCCTTAACTTCAAACTCTTTACTCCAAATTTCGCTTTAGCCGAGAGATCTCCTCAAGATCATCTCCTCGTAATAACAATATCATCCACATAAAAAGCCGTAATTGTGATACGGGATTTGAGTGTTTGTAAAAGACATAGCAGGATCCCCACTACATCAGATATATAGCCTATATACCACACATCAGACGCCCCAACTCACAAACCATGCCCTTGGTGATTGCTTCAACCCATATAAGGACTTCTTCAACCTACACACCTTCCCAACTGTCTGTGGAGTAGTAAAGCCAGGAAGAATCTCCATATACACCTCCTCTTGTAGATCTCCAAGCAAGAAGACATTTTTGACGTCCATTTGATGTAACGGCCAACCAAAGTTCGCTGCACATGAAATTAAAGTCCTCATCACTGCGGCTCATCTTGCTACATCGAGCAAAGGTTTTATCATAGTCGCATCCCATAAGTTTAGCTTATACCCCTTTGTAACTAGCCTTGCTTTCAGACTGGCCAATCTTCCCTTTAGGAGTTTGCTTTACAAACAGACACCCACTTACAACCAACCGCCTTTTTCATACTGGGAGAGGTACAAGTTCCCATGCCTCATTCTTTCCAAGGCTTTGAGTTCCTCATGACATAGCACCCTCGCCACTTAGGATCCTCGCTACATTCAGCCAGCCACTTTATCGGGTAATCGATCAGAATGATGCAATGAAAAGTTTTGTATGCAGGAGATAAATGAAGAATAAGAGACAAAGTTAGTAATATCATTCTCAAAGCCAAACCTAGCCGGAGGTTTTTCAAAGATTGGCTCGAGGTTCTCTACGATGGGCAATAGGTAAATTAAAAAGAGATAGAGATATTACCACCCGACTCGTAGGGAGACGGGAAGATCCCGAGGAAGAAGGAACCGAGGAGTAAGCCTCCTGGCAAATGGGGTGACGCGTGGACCGGCCATCAATCTCAATCGTAGGTAGCTGAATGCCAAGGCTAGGAGTATGCCGCCGCCGCTTCTTCATGCTCTCCCCGACACCTCGTCAGCCTCCTTCGCATACACCTTCAATTCTCCTTGTCCCTACCGCTTCCATGCCCCCTGACACTCCATCTCGCCTCCTTTTGTACACCTTCAATTCTCCTTGTCCTCGCCGTTACTATCAACATTGTCAACATTTTCATCTTGACACCGATCCATATCATTCACAGGACACCTGGTATGAGCCCCACAACCACATCTCTACGCATTCTTCCCTCTCACCAAGCATCACTTACGCTTAGGAGAGGAATCCTTAAAGAGGGACGTCAAGTCCGCCGCCACCATAGAAAGACTCTCACTCCTCAAGGTCACATCCATACTACAAAGAATCGACGCCACTGGCTCCAAAGATTTATAACCCTTCCGCTAGAAGAGTACCCAACAAATATACATTTCACGTACCGAGGGTCCAACTTCCCTACCAAGGCCTATGATCTCTCACAAAGCAAAGTGCAACCAAACACCTTAGGAGGGATGATAAACTTGTTCTCACCTGTGAGCATTTCGTGCATTGCCTTCATTCCCAAAGACTCAAGGTACGCGGTTGATTTAGATAAGCCGGCTACATTACCGCTCTCACTCCTTAGGATCTTTCGCACATTCATCTTGATCACGATAGAGCGTGCCACCTCCAAAGAATGTCTATTCTTCATACCACCCACCCCATTTTGGGCGGTGTATCCGGGCAAGATATCTCATGCAAAATCCTCGAAATGACAAGAAGGATGCAAATTCTTATTAACATACTCGGCCCATTATCAACCGCATAATCCAACCTCAGATTGAATCGAAGTCTTCACACGCATACGTAAGTCTTGAAAACACCGAAGCACTTCACTCTTGTGTTTCATCAAATAAATCCAAGTCATATGAGAATAACAATCAATGAAAGTCACAAACCACTTGAATCCACTAACTGAAAGAACTGGACAAGGTCCCCATACATCCGAATGAATAAGAGTAAATGGTTCCACATTTCGAAGACCAATACTAGAATAAGTAGAACGTATATGCTTGCCAAACTCACAAGCATCACACACAAGTTTACTCCTATCTACCTTGTCCATTAATTCTGGTTGCAACCGACTTAAGCTACCAAAAGATAAGTGACCTGCATCGACAATGTTGGAGTAGCACCGCAGCCTCTACTCCTCCACACACAGCCAGCAGAAGAGCAAAGATCAACATTCCCCGATCTAAGTACCAAAGTCCATCACGCCTCGCGCCAGCCCCAAGCCTCCTCCCTCAGCCTCACCTGAAAAAGACATACGATTCACTTACCAAAATGTAACTCCTGGCGCCTTTAATTGATCAATAATAGAGTCGACCGAAAGAAGGATAACGGGAACGAGGGAACATGCAAGACGTATTTGAGAGCTGGGATTGATGAAGTGCATTTGACTGAGCCAATTCCTCTAATGGGTTGAGAAGTGCAGTTTGGACAGTCTCATTATGAGTATGCCTATATGGTGAATATGATGCAAACTCACTACATGCACCAATAATATGCCTAGATGCTCCTGAGTCTACAATTCATTCTACATGCGATTTCTTTGTACATGCAAGTGCCTGAGCCTGAATACCTGAGCCTGAATACCTGTGCCCGCATGGGCATAGTGGGCAAAGTTATCGAAAGCAGTGGTCAGAGCAAGATCCTGTGTCCCTTGTCCTTAGAGCTCTCAGTCCTCAGCTTCAATTGTCGCAACTCCTCCAACTCAGCAACATCAGCAGCGGACATCTCAACAAACTGCATCAGTAACTGCTAAGTTGGCTTTAGTACCAAAGACGACTCACTCACGCGCCTCCTCCACGCGACACCTCTATAGGCTCCCTCTCGCCTCCACCTCCAAGTATTTAATCGCACTGCGACTGTGATTACGCGGTCAGGCAATCAGAAATGTAGATACCCCTTTCTTCCGCAGTTGTAGCACTCTCTATCATCAGTAACAGGAGCAGGAACTACCAATGCAGACCGAACAAGGGGTGATGTATCACCAGTTATCACCTTCAATCTAACCTCCTCTTGGGTCATCGCAGCAATAGCCTCCTCCATAGTGGGAAGAGAAAATTGATGACACATTGTGGCTCTCCTGTGCTCAAACTCTGCATTCAAACCCTTAAGAAAATGAGTTATCCTCCTGCGTTCGATCCATCTCTTGCTCAAAGCTGCGCATGTAGTATCTGGAAATGCCAAGGGATCATAATGGTCCAAGTCAGACCAAAGGTACTGCAACTCAGCAGCATGCTCTAAGACACTCTTCTCCCCCTGCTTCAGATTCTCAATTTTTGTCTGAACCTCAACCATCAGAATCACATTCCCTGCTCCAGAATACATCTTGGCTAACATTGTCCATATATCACCAAGACATACTTAATTGCTCCACCATCCCAAAGAATAGCTCGGGGACATCGAACTCATCATCCATGCCACCACCGTGGAATTAGTGGCGCGCCAGTCCCTCCACTCAGCTTTCCTTATCGGTAGTCTCATTACGTGTCTCCCCGCATATAATGCTCAAGCCCTTGTGTACTCAAGATCGACTCGCCTCCCGAGACCAAATTTCGTATAATTCTTCGCTCTTCTAGTTTCACATCATTTGGCATCAACTCCACCGTGATCATCTCGTAGCCGTCAGACAATCTCCATCGATTTACGAGGTATCTACCTCACTCTTGACTCTGAACATCCTCGCAAATTCCTCAAGAAGATTCTTCATATCATGAGTGGTGACTGGAGTCGCCATCACCACGTCGTCAAGTCAACACCAAGAACAAATACCTTGAAGCAAATTTTTCTTGTAGCGAAAGAAGAAAACTCTTGTGCGGCCGCACTGAGGACACCTGTGATCATGGGGACACCCCGCACCCGATATCTCCTAGATCAAGGCCACACGGATTTCTCCAGAGCGCCAAGAAATACCACGCCGCGAACCCCCTGCTCACAGCAGACTCCACGCCTCCTCCCCGCAGCGCTGAACGGTCCTCCTCACGGGACAAATAGCCTCTCCTCCCTCAGCAGGCTGGACAGTGCCCTCTCACAACAGATCTACGCCGATCCGGGTTCACCGATAGATCCTGCCGCCTCCTCCTCAGCAGCAAGCAGACACACCCACCAAATTTGGACAGATCTACGCCTGCTGCTAGAGATCACGGACCGTGTCTCCGATACTCATGTAGAAGATGAAGTCAAGATCGAGAAGATGAACACCGCGAACTCCTCAATAGTGGCACGCCTCTCATTTTGGAATTCATTTAATCTCACTTAATTAACACTTTACAAACCCTAACCCTTTATATACATACTTTCATATAACCCGGATCCGTTATCGCTAACCCGGATCCGTTAACTCTAATATTTTCTTAACATTTATCAATTAGATAGATGAATTGTTATTGGGTTATTTTATCTTCTAAATTGGTAATTATCTAGTTATTTAATCTTATATGGATAGGGTTATTATCTGGTGTCAGTTAGTTTGTTATTTATTTTGAATATTGGATATAGTTTGTCATAGTCTATATGAAGCCTGGATGTACATAGGAGAGGAATAAGATTGGACTCTTCTTGAATTATTTTCTCTTTTTCTCCTTGTTTTAATCCTTTCTCTTCTCTTAATTCACCACTTGAGGGACAGATAGGGTCTTGAGGGACAGATAGGGTCCACTTCCTATCATTTGGTAAAAGAATTCAAGAAAAATGATAGGAACTGGACCCTATCTGTACCTCAAGTGGTGAATTAAGAGAAAGAAAGGATTAAAGCAAGGAGAAAAAGAGAAAAGAATTCAAGAAAAATCCAATCTTATGCCTGCATTTCACATGTCAGCTTTGAGGAAGTGCATCACTAACCCTCCTATCAGTAGCCGGAAGAAAATAGAAAAAAAAAAATAAAAAATAAAAAATAAAAAAATTTGTCAGCTTTCAAAAAGTAATTACATTGAAAACGGCGTACTTACATATATTCCGTGTCGGTACCATTGATTGATATATTGGAGGGAAGGTCTTTTCCTTGATAAATTTAGATTGAAATCATCTTAAAGTTTATTTATTTTGAGAATAACATAAAAATAAATTGTCAAAAAAGAAATTGTAAAGATGGACACCGGGTGATAAAGGCCAGTTAATAAATGCATCTCCAATAAACAAGAGAGAAAAAAAACTAAATGACAAGAATTGCGAAAAATAGCCGGAAAAAAATACTGGTAAAAATAAAAATTCAAGGAACAGTAAGTAGAGCAAGAACACAGGCATCTGAGCTTCATGAACAGGGAAATCTAAAGAAAAAAATAAAAAAATTGGTAGAGATGGGATTCTAATCTAAAGAAGAGCATACAATGTTGGAATAAACGTGTATATATATTAAGCAAAAAAATCTATTGAACGAAGCAATATTAAGCAAACATTCAAATGCTTGCTTAATATAAAAAAAAAGGAAAAAGGAGCCATAAATCAAGTAAAAAAACAACCAAAAAAATCTCCAAGAAAAAAGAATACAAACTCATCACGGTTAAATCCATTCAACGAAGCAAATATTAAGCAAACATTCAAATGCTCTTCTTCAAGATAAAACCTCCGATTTCAAAGCATCAATGGAACCACTAGTGACAAAAATCCACCATTTCTAGAGAAAAAAAAATAGAAGAAAAACTCAACACTATGCCGGATTTAGGGGAAAACCAACCAACGAAGACCCCTTGAAACCCTAATCGCTTACTACCCCAGTGAAGAAAAATCCCTTCTGCCCATAGCCTCTCAAGAAGCGGGAACCAAGCCCACGTCAGCGCCCCTCTCGAGCTTCCAGCCCACCGAAACTACCCCTTAGCCATCATAGCGCGAAACTGAGTCATTGTTGTCGCTACAGCTGTTTGACGGCTAGGATATGATCTCCTTAAAAATCGTGATCTTGACCGTTGATATCTTTCATCCGCATTTGGTATTTGGGATTCGATATAATTTCCCGCGCTTTCGCTTTGTTCCGTTTCTTGGAGGCTTGGGATTTCCCTCCATGATTGTACCGTATCCAATTTATATATATATATATATATATATATATATATATAGTTGGAATTTCTAGATTTAAAAAATAAATGAAACATTTAATGAGTTTTTTTAATTGCGGATTCATGACTTATTTGATGATTTATTTAATGAATCATTAATATCAATCTATATTTCAACTGTGGATTATCAAGGGCGCAACAATGGTGCCCAACTGGCAGAGTGATCACTTTGCACGCGAGAGGTAATACCTAATCAGATCCCAAGTTTTCATCTTTCTTTTTTAGTTTAAACTGCAAGTAATTTACATTAGCGATTTCCTATCAATTGAATGTTTCTCCTGAATTTGTCAAGATTTACACTGCAACTAAATTTATTTTCATTCCTTTTGGAAGTAAGCATGCAAACCTTTCTGTTAATTTTGATTTATGTTGTCTTGCTTTGGATTGCTCTGCATGTGTTTGATTATTTGATTGTATCAAGATGCCACTGCTGTCCAGTAGTTTGTCAAGCACTGGCTTGTCTGTGTCCCGATGATGCTTACTCCACTCCCATTCTGCTGTCATACTCCGGCCTCCGCAGCTCAGCTAGCTGTTGGAGTTAAATTGCCATGTTAGCTCTCATGCTCTTGGATGTTATGTATGTTTATTGCTAAATTTTGAACTACTGTGCAACCTATCTGATCTTGTTCCAGTTTTTCATGCCAAAGAATTCAAGCTGACTAGTTTCTTTAAGGATGAGTTTTAGAGTTTGTACCCTGCCATCTTGCAGTTCAAAAATTACTGCATCTTCAGAGAGTGGTATTGGTCTTGTAGGCGTTGACTCCTACATTGTTGAGATGTGTGATCAATGTTAGTTTGAATGAGTGTGATTGTATCTCATTTGGAACTAGTTTTGTTCTTAAGGGAACTAACCTTCTCGCTGCATTTACCATTGAAACCATTTGTTTGACAAACTCTGTCTTCTACACTGCATTGTTGATCATCTTTAGTCCTCGCCATTGCTTCCTGCTCTGCACTTGGTATGTGTGGATGACCATGGTCTGTCCATTTCCATGCTTTTTGATCTTGATGTCTCCGATAGACCTGGCCATCTGATCCTATCACGAATAGTTGAGTGCCATCAAAGCATGGACCAGGTGCACCGAGGAGTGTCAAGCATCTTTGGAAGGAGTCCCATGTTCCACCCATTCCCATCCATCTACTGAACTCCAATGGTGAGCTCGGCAAGTGCACCCATGTTCTGATATCATGAACAGGGAGCCAGTGAGTGATATGTGGGATAGTCTCATTGCTGTTCCAGGGGTTCTTGGAGAGGACCAGATGAGGTGATTGATTGTGCCCATGCCATAGATAATTTAATTTGTTATAACTGGTAGATACGGCCATTCCTCGCAACAACGTAATACTATGTGCATCCCAAGACCTCTTGGTCAATTATATAAGCAACCTTAGTATCTGGTGGATGGCCACAATCCTTCCAATTTGAAATTCCGTACTGCAACCTGTGAAAAATTCATCTGCTGTTAGTTATCATGCACTTATGATTGATGATGATTCCTGATATTCAGTACATATTAGCTATTCCTATTGTGAAAAGATATTTTGAAACTCATATAAAATCACTAGAATTTTGGTGATAATAAATTGAAGCCATAGTTTCCTAATTCAACAAATATTAGAGAACCCAACAATGTCTTTCATCTAAACAAGAAGTCATGCAGTTACCTGCCCTGGCTATAGATTCAGTTATACCATTTGTACAATTGTACATATTATAGATATATAGACCTGAGGGATCACATGTGTCATGCATGTTTTTTCCTTGGGTACTTAATTGATTGATGTTTTCATCTGATGTACAGTAGAATGTTTTTCATGAGTTGTGGAGCCGTATGTGTGCTATTATGTTTAAAGTTTGCATGATCTATCAGTTTAATGCCATGAATCATAGTCTTCCTTTTCTGTTAACAATTCTTCATGAGTTGTCATACATATGCTATTATGCTTATTCTCTGCAATATCTATCAGTCTAAAGGTAATACCGTGAATTGAAGTAATCTTCCTTTCTTGTTAACAAAGAAGAGTGCATCTTCTGTTGTGACTCTGCGCACTCCACCAGGTATACCATCCCATGGGGGTCCTGTTGCTACCTGTCTTCCCTTTCTCATTGCAGTGCAGTTAATCCATGATAGCTCATTTCCATTTCGTTCTCTCATAAGCAAGCTTCCATGCGTGTCAACCAAAAATAGACTTCCATTATAGCTTCCTACTGCACCTTTCATTCTCTGTAGAGTGTTCATGCCTCAGCCACAGCCAGACATGATCAGCGTAAAGGTATTCAAAAGTCAGGCCACTTTCTGTTATCATGAAAAGGATCTATCTGTGCATGCATTGCTCAAGATCCGAAAGTTAGTGTCGATGCTCTTTTGTTAGTAAATTGCTAGATTCAGTTGTAGTTCTCTCATGGTTGCTCAAGGACATATAATCTAGTCGCTCTTGTGCCTTTTCAGCTTTGGCTGGTATTGTACTGCTCAAATCATTCAGTCCATCATCTGCAGGCATATCCTTAATTCCTGAAATGCAATTGGAGGGGCCACGTTCATCAGTACAGTATTCTGCATTCCATCCTTCTGTTTCTGGGACCTCTAGGACTGACCATTCCTATACTGATTTGATGCTTTTCTCCTTAAAACTAATTTGCTGATTTGGTCCATGACCCTCTCCGCCAATACCAGGAAAATGTAGCTCTGCTAGTCGGCCGTCATCCAAATGCAAAAATCATTCTTCCCAAATTGCAGTTGTACTCCCTCTGACACCTTCTTGTAACTTTTGCATGTCGGATGCATGTGATTCACCCACAGCCCATCGACCTGGTTCCCCTGAAAGTGAACTTTATGCAAAGAGAAGTTGATCATTAAAATTATCGTGGATATTCATGAAACTCTCAATGAACTTTAGTCATTTTTAGAAGATCTTTGCCCATAATGATGTAACTAGGACCACTTAGTGAGAGACCTTTTAGATTCTAAACACATTATCATGGTTCAATAACCAAGGTTGTGTCAATGGCTGAAAATGTCAAAATATTTTGCTTGACAAAATTATCTTCAATAAGACTAACAAAACTTCTTGCATATGAGGGGAAAGATTTGACATACCAGAATGTTTGGGGAGCTGATACTCAAATAGAAGTCCTGTTGTTGTAGTAATGAACAATGATGAATTCTTATCATTTGGTTCATTCTGCTCGACTGCGGTGATAGCACTCAAGTAGTGACCTTGAGGAGCGCCATGGACTCTCCACTTCCATTTCCTTTTGTGTAAGCACTGGCCTATTAGCAATCCATCCTGCAGATCTATCAAGACTTAGCTTCTGAATGTCGTGCAAATATTTTTTCATGCCTCCTAAAAATAATGCAAGTATAAATCCAACTATAAGTGTAGACCATACATAACAGAGGCCATAATAATGTATTTAGTTCACTATAATCTTCATCATGGTTCCTTTCCTAAAGAGTGATTAGAAATTTGCAAATCACCTGTAAGCTTTGATAATATAATTCTACATGATTGCATGGTGAGCAAATAGTTTTGTTAGTTAATGTCTCTACTAAATTCCTTTGAAGCAGATATTTGGGCCATAAGCCCAAACATAGATTACCATGCTCCCATTTCTTCCTTTTCTTATCTTTTGATTTAAAATATATGTTTTACTCTCACAAAAGAGTAGAACAGTAGCCTTTTACTTGCTAAGTGATCTTTTGGGTCCAGTTTGACGACTCCATTTAATCTTTTTTCTTAGCTTATAAATGCACCGGAGGAAGCCATATCGATATACCTTAGTTAATAGGAAAAAGTGATACTGAATGAGCTCCAACTAAGCCTTGTAAAGTAGAACCAGGTGATGTTATCAAGGAAATCTCTTCCATCAATGTAGCTTCACTCCATATGTGTTTTCTTCCAGGATGGTTTTGTTGTCTCTTGTCAAATTCACTAAAAGATCTCCCATCACAGAACTGCACTCATGATTATTGTTTAAAGATACCAATTAGAACTTCTTACAGACTCTGTTACCTAGTATAAAAAATATAATCAAGTCATATTTGTTGTTGGACGCATAAATAAAACTTCTTCACAAGACTTCAAATATTTCCAAAACCATCTGAGCCCACACACAGAGTTGGCCTTCTTAGGAGAAGGTAAAGTATAAAAGAAACCTCTATAGAGTTAGGGAAATGAGCCATGAATATATGTAAGAAAAAAAATAGTAAAACTTATGCTTCAATTAAGCTCTGGCTAGTATGTAAGTCGTGAAGCTGCCAAATGTATATCATTGAGGAGTATGTCAAGTTTAAGAATTCAAACATTGGAATTCCTGGCTTATTCCAAAAGAGAGCACTGTCCATATACCAAGCCTATGAAGTCAGCTCTCCATGTTTTCTTTGCAATTTTTTTTAATCAATTATAGGGACTCAAGAACAAAGCCATTCCTGAATTTTTACCCCTTTGTCAGCATGGATAATAGATTAGATATTGCATCTAATTTACACTCATACATCCATTTTTAATTCAGTAATTTTCCTAAATGAGTCTATTCTACATTCTATTTCCCTACCATGCTCAATGTATTGTAAAACTTGTTATTCCAACACTCTGAAGTCTCGAACTCCCACTGAGCAGAGTCCTATTGCTTTTGTAGTCTATAGAAGCTTTTGTCCTTTTTTGGGAGCTGTTATGCAAGATGGATATTGATAGTGGTTGTTTCCTTTTCTCATGCCATTATAAAGAACTAGTGTGAATAATAAAGAAAGTTCCTCATTGGGAAATGGCCAGTGATCCATGCTTGTGCATTTGTACTGGTCTTTTCCTGTCTTTATTTTCCTTTTGGGTTGGTGTTATACTGGGCCTCTAGGTTGCACATATATATGATATGTAAGTCACTGGCATTAGTACTTAGGGCTCTGGAAAAAGCAGACGCATAATGTAGTGGTTTGGAGCCATTGGAAAATCAAGCACTCAAAAAGCAGGCTAGAGGAAATTTTTTTTCAACATGTATAGAGGGACATTACAGCATGCCGGATTGTATTCCCTTTGATGAAATTTGATACATAACTGCTTACCAAATCTTTTAGAAGAAGTTGGAAGTCCACCAATTGATGCTAAATGACAGTGACAATTGAGGGTTGGTGATTTGTTATTGATGGAATCATATATGCTTCTTAATGGGAGAAAAACTTGTGGAATTTTCTAAAGATGGGTAATTAACTGAGTATGTAAGGCGTCCAAGTTGGCAGGTCATAATTTATTAGAACCTTGCTTTTGTAATACCTTTCACTAAGCTTCAAAAACTTCATTTAAAAGGCATTTGTTCTTAAGAAGTTCTTTTAACTGTTCCCTGTTTCCGCTTTAAATACCTTTTAAACAGCATACCTAAATGGCCTTTTAAATTTCTTGTTATTATTTTGATGCTGCTGTGTTCTCACCCATATTAAACAAACACCATTCATGCATAAAGGCATGCTTCTGGAGACTGGTCCCTCAATGATCTCACCAAGTACTTCTATATAGAATATTTCTTTTCTTTGTAAGTTTTAATCTGTACCTACTTAAATACCATTGTTGCCAAATCTTACTAATGAAATGCAAACTGATCGTCAGTGGGATATGCCTTCTGGTTTTTTGGGAGAATGATAAAAAACTTTTGCCCTCACTAAGTGAACACAAACACCTGAACAAATTCTAATAGGTGCCAGCCATCAAGCCACTGCTGAAACATCTCCACCTGGAGGCCTTCCGTGATTATTCCACCTGTTCAGATTCAGATTAGAATGCATTCATCATCAGGTGTCTTGCTTTGAACTATAAATCCATTAAAAATCGTACATTGGACTTTTTTAAAATTGCTTTAGTGAAGATCAGGATGCATAGTGAATGCTAAATTTATGAACTATTTAATAGTCTTAGTATAGCTATCTCTAAACCTCAGAGGCTGCACATTTCACTGACTTCTAACAATGACCCCAACTCAAGTTGTTGGGGAGACGTACATATCTCCTGTTATAGCACAGAACTTTCCATTAGTGAGGTTTCTATCTAAGGATTCATCAGTATCAAAAGTGAACAGAAACGCCCATAGAGTCTCTTGCCCCTTTAGAGGACTTCCGGGAGGATGCCTTGTTGAAAACATTGAGGCTTTACACTCCAATATGTACCAGATTACGTTCACTCTCCATCACTTGAGATACTAGTCCCCTGATTTAATTTGGGAACAGACAGACTTGGTTCTCTCTCTCTTTGCATCATCCATATTTGAACTTTCCAAACATCAGTTCGAGCTTAGTCCAGAAATAGAGGCTAGAGAGTGTTCACAATTTCAGATTTACTTGCAGCTGGAAATTATTTGGAACAAAGGTGGTAGAACATAGTAGTTTGTTTGATCTCTTCTCTAATTGATTACAATTACCGACAAATAAATTCATTTATACTCTTAACAGAATCATTTTTTCACCCAAATATAGAATCAATATATTATGACCTTGAGATTCATTATAACTTCAAAATGCACAAATGAAAGCACAATGTAACATGCTATGATGTCAGAATTTGGAATGTGATATTTGCTTTACGAAAAGTCTGACTCGAGTTTTTTGAATATCTTATATAAATTTCTTTGGTCAGGATATATTTAGAAGAATATGGACCCAATTGGGAGATTTTGAGGCAACAAAAACAGTGTCTTCATGATTACTCTGCTTCTTTGCTGCTCCAAGTCAAAAAAAAAGGAAAAGCTTTCCAATTGTGGCATTAAAACTTAATTGGCAAATCACCACATAGCAATTTCTAGCAGATGATTGGAACCGGTCTCCATATGCTGAACTGATCATTACTCATCCATTACATGTAGAAAAGTTTCTCTGCTTTAGGATGCTACATACAAGCCAATTATTGATGCAAAGAGAATAAAAAGATTCACCTGGAGCCTCCATTCTCTGCTCCTTTTTATCTCAAGGAGGACCATCTTTTCTTATTGCACTTTTTACATAGATTGGATTCTTATTTTCAACACTCTAGTATCTGGCATTAATCAATACAATGTCTCAAGAAATATATTATCTGTCTTATCATGACTTCAACTTTGATCAACAAACTTCCATCTCCTCTTCATTGGATTGTGCAAATTACAAATGTTCATATCTTGAATTATTGTTCCTGGATAACAAGTAGGCAAGCTAAATCAGCCAATTTTCTGAAAGAGTTTTTACCTGGATAAAGCAGTCCTGCTTCTTGAAAGAGAAAGAATAGTCTGATTGACAATGAAGACTGAAACAGCATGGCCAGCCAGTTGGTAGTTCATGGGGGCTATCACCCACTGCACTCCATTCCAGAACCTCTCAAATATAGACCCACTTTGCCCTGTAATCCATATATAGATGACTCTGCCATCAGAGTCAGAGAAATTCTCTTCCGGGCTGGGTGCGGGCAGAGCTGGTTCGTGATTCCCCATCAACCGCCTGGATGCCCAGAATCCCCAGTTTCCATTTCCATATCCCTCTGCTTCTCTTTGCTCTCAATGGATCCAACTTTTAGTGCAGCTCTCATTGATGCAAGACATCAGATCAAAAGGCAAGCTAACTCCCACCCATCTATTGGTTTCCTCCTCAAACTCCCAGAATTTTTCACTTTTCTCTGCTCAAATTTCACAGGTCTTGGCTCTTTTAGGCTGAGGACAATATGAACAACCAATACTACCACTACCAGCAAAGTTCAGCAGCATCTGGTCCATGATATATATGACCCAAAGGAAGGCTTTTAAGGATAATCCAACCATGACCACCTCCTTCCTTCAATAGGACTGAGTACCCGAGAGACATGAAAAAGAAAGAAACAGAGCTCATATGAGTGAAGGGAGATAGAAAGGGATCAACTTTCCTTTTGTTTGGAAACAAGGTGATGGCTTTTTTCATGTACTTGCCAGTCCTGATACATAACAGTTGTGTTTAGTTCTGGCAGGTGGTTCTTTATTATCCTATGTCAACTGTCATGTGAAGAGAAGAGCAAGCCTACCAACTGTAGAAGTAGAAGATGAGTTTTCCTTGCTGGTTAGCTCTCTCTCTTCACTTGTTTCACCATCAGCTTTTTTCTCCTTTTACTTTTCGCTAACTTGAATAATTTCTTCAGAGTTTTCTAATGTCTCGATTATTTCTATTTCACTCCTTTATCATCCTAAGGCTACATGGATGAACAGTAGTAATGTGTTTTCATGTGATTTGTGGAATTACACACATCAGAGACAACTTTGTCTGTTTTCCTTTCGGTTACTTTGCAATCCATCTTGTCCACAAACCATGATAAACTTATTATTTGTAGTTTTTTTCTTCTTAAAAACTAGGCCAAGTTGATCAAATTGATCAAATTCTATCAAGGAGTCGTCGTCTTCGTCATCAGCTATGAATTAAATGAAAGGTTTGTTGTCTGATAACAATGTGTTTATCGTATGGTTTTCATTGTGATGTCAATGGTTGATCTTTAATTCTCAGCATTTTTTTTTTCTAGTTATTTCTTGAAAATATAGTTTGATATGGTCAGCATTCTCTAAGCATTAGTGTTTATCTCTTGATTTGTAAATGTGAATCAGAGTTAGTGAGGTAGTTCTTGGTCTACCTTCTGTGACACGTGTATGGCTTCCATTGGTAAAAATGGGACCCACTTGTTTGGAATCTCGACAACTTACACGTGCCAGTTGATGGAATCTTAGTTTATATGATAGTCGACTAAGATCCCACGGTTGCTCTGAAGTCCCCTCGGTCAGGTGACCTACTTTAGAGATGGGGGATGATCTACTCACTTTTGGTGAGGTTACCATATTGCACTTCCTTAAGCTTTTTTTTTTTTTTATAATTTTGTAGAGATGGATAAACATGCACCTTAAATTCTAAATTACTTTCTATAACTTTTATATTTACATATAAATAAATAAAAATTTTAAGTTAAACTTTTTGGTGAATTGAATCAATAATTCCATATTTTTATATAATTATCCATCAAAATAAGCTAGACTTCTTTGGCTTTAATAAATTATCAACCAAGGAAATTGACATATATAATAATAATACACTATTTATTGTTGTTTATTGTAGATCATCACCTCACTTTTGCGTAATTGATTGAACACCACCCGATCATAATAATATTATTTTTCCTCTACCATAGTCCTGATTAATAACTAATCTCATTTATTTTATATGGCCAACTTTGTCATCTCATTACTTACCACTCTTGAAAAGAAAAGTCAATAAAAAAAATATAATATTCAGTCCCAAAAAATAGATTAATAAAAAAAAATCGGTTATAGTTTTCCTTGCGACAGCTGAGGAGGATGTGACGGATTTCTGACCACATTCTCCATATGGCTCTCTTATCTCTTTCTTCTCCGAGCTCGGGTTATGGAAGAAGGAACCAAAAAGAAGGAGGTATCAACAACAACCGGCTCTCTTTCACTTTCTTACAGATAAATAGTTGAATTAGAAAATTTAGAAGAATTAGTGTACTTTGTTTTTTTTTTTGATGTAAATAAATAAACCATATGTCACATATTTTTCTATGAATTTCAAAATCAATTTCTCAGTCCATAATTTGGAAGTGAGTGATATATGTTAATTTAAAATTTTAAAACTAAAAATAAAGTC